>CM035789.1:35144694-35759694 GCA_020466265.1 Siphamia tubifer
TCATTCAGTTCATATTATTACTGTAACTGGTCTGTTCTTAATACATGAACATGCACTAACATGTTGAGCTGTAAATTACATACTTCTTGTTATTAGACTGTAATTAACAGTCTCTTCTTAAACAAAAACTGCATTAAAATGTTTTATTTTACTTTTATTCTGATATTGCATTTTAAATACACGTTTATTTGGTTCAAAGCTTAAAACACATGTTTTCCAGCTGAGTGGACATTTTAAAAAATGTATACATGAATTTGGTTTATTCAACTTGCTTCAGGTCAAAATTGGATCTTTTTCCATTATTCATTTAAACACAAAAACAAAAAATTAAAAAAAAAAGGACCGTTATGTGTTTGTTTTTTTCATTTTGGTTTTGGAAACAAATAATGAAGAAACGAGTTGTTTTTTCGTTGTCTTATTTTTGGTTTTATTTTGAAAAACAAATGAACGAATGATACACAGATTTTCATTGTTTAATTTTCACATAGAGATATTTTTGGAGTTTACATTATTTATGTATTATTAAGTTATTATTTCAAAGGTTCGGCCCACTTCAGATCAAATGTAGCTGAATAATTTTGACATGATAGGGTCCTTAGTAACCACATGGAAAAAGAGCAACAACATCAACATATATGTGTCATACTGATGTTTAAGTCTTGACATAACCAAGTAAAGTGCTACAGTAATCATTTCTCAGCTGTGTATATATAGTGCCAGGCTTCCCTCCAGCCCTTGTCTTCTCTGTGAGGAATATATACTGAGGTCAGGACCTAAATACATTGGCTGTACCTACTGCTGAGCACCAACAAGCTTTAAAACTGTCAGCCTGTCCCTCTATTCGCTGGTCCTTCTCCTGTCTCTCCTCAACATTAAGACACTTCTCTGCTTCTTCCAGTTTTATATCAGCGCGACGGAGAAACCACAGGCAAATATCGCAAACACAAAAGCAAACATTAGCTACATCACATCCCACAGCAGACAGAATACCATCGACTGACAAATATCATATCCATATACAGAGGAGGAATGTGTTTTCAGAGCTGCATCTTATTTCATCATTCATTAAGCATGTTTGATCATCATTTGTCAAAAGGGGAAATGCTAATTATTCATTCATTATTTATTAATTCATTCAGTGGATTCATTTGCCCTGTCTATCACAGGCTCGTATTTGTACTGAGATTAAGAGGCAAAACCTCACGTCTGAGAAAGCAGACGATTATTTTCGTGAACAAACATTAAATTATTTATTTGAGTATTTATGGATACATTTTTGCTAGGCTAATCATTATTAGTGTATTTCAACAATCATAGGGAACTATCAGGGATGTTTTACATATCTATTGTGCATAAATAGGATTCATAAAAAAAGACTTAACCCATAAAAAGCCAGTGCTACTTTTGTGGTGGTTCCCAAATTATTTAGTTCCCTCTATTTAACCTTTCTGAAGTGACTTAATAACAATTACAGGTAACACTTTATAATACCTACACACAACTGACTATGTATTAACTATTTATTACTCATTTATAAATGGGTTGTTCATTATGTATTAACCATTTGTTACCTATTTGTTAATGTCGTGTAAAGGTTCATACTAGTGTCTTCCAAAGATAAATGTAAAATTAGATTATTTTTAACCAACAGGTGCAGTGTTTGTATATCTGCTTTACAGGTAAACAAAGAAACAGTTGTAAACACTGCACCTGTTGGTTAAAAATAATCAAATGTTATATTTACACTAGTATGAACCTTTATAAGACATTAACAAATAGGTAACAAATGGTTAATACATAATGAATGAAAGTGTTACTCAATTATTATATATTATTATCCTTTCTATTCAACATTTTATGTGAAAATCAGGTATTTTTCACTGATTTCACTGGTAGTAAAGTAAAGTAAAGTAAGAATACAACTAATGAAATATTACCATGTGTGTTACTGATAAAGAAAACTCAAGTTTTAAATGCTGGTTGGTTTAAGTTTCAAAGATAAGTCTGGTGTGAACATGTGAAATTCTTAGAATGAATAAGAGAATATGTTTTATTCAAAAGGAATATTGGCCTCAGATCTACTGGAGCTACTACAAAACACTGTCTGCACATTATGATCCATTTACTTTACTTTTGTTTTGTTTTGTTAAATCACCAAACAATCAAATAAACAAATTAGTGAAGAAAATGACCAAAGTAAGCATTAAAATGACCCAAAAAATTAACAAGTTCTGAAAGAAAATTAACAAATTGTTTTCACAAATCCACAAAATAATTAGTAAAATTCACAAAAAAATAAACAAATTCGTTTAGAAAATGAACAAAGTATGGAGGAAAATTAAAACGAAAACTCAAGTCTTAAATGCTGGTTGGCTCAAGTTTTCAAGATACGTCTGGTGTGAAAATGTGAAATTCTTAGAATGAAGAAGAGAATAGATTTTAGTCCAAAGGAATATTAGTCTCAGATCTACCAGATTTAAAACACTGTCTGCACATTATGATCCATTCACTTTTCAGGTTCTTTCTAATGTAATATTTCCATTGTATACATGTACATAAGCCACCATATATGTGGAATAACACACCATCATATATATTAAAAACATGAACTAACCAGCATTAAAGTTATTTGTTTTATGATCCATTTTATTAAAATATGTAAGATTTAACGTCATTCAACATTTGAAGCAGATACTTTCTACAAAATTGTTTAATTGTAATATATAAATTAAATTCAGGCATTATGGGGTTAAACTTTATGTTCATATCTAGTCGCTGGTGCTCCAGCAGCATCACAGCAGATCTGAACTGTGAGTAAGTGGGAGACGAGGACATTTGGTGTGTGATTCTGCAGAAGACACAAGTAAACCCCACAAGCTGCTGCTGAATGTTTGCCAGTGATACCGCATTGGCCACTGTTAAATTTTTAATAGTCTAACAGTAGTGTGACGTCATTGCCTCAGTGCTCCAGTTTGCTTTTAGTGGAAGTCTTCCCCTCCTCCTTGTATCATTACAGAAGGACATTTACTGTGGTAAAAACAGCTCGGTAAAAGAGGCCCAGCTATTGCAGACTGTGATTGCATCTGTGCGATCACTGTGTCCAGAACAGGCTTTATACTTACTCTGCTGTAGAGGAGCAGCCATGCCTGAAGACTTTTAGGGTCCAATGTCAGAAGAAGCACTTTTTGTCTTGGATGAAGGGTAAATGTTTCACCTGTTGCTTTGGCAGAATGGTTCAAATTCAATCTGTGATAATAGGAGTCACAGCGCTGCTGCTTTCACTGGTGATGGGGTCGAAACAGGGCCAAGATGGAAGACTGACCTGCGGGTCAGAGCTCCCAGACACAAATATCTTCTGAAGGCCAGACGGTAAAGTCTCAAATCACTCATCAAATAACTGTCATTCACTTCATTATATCTACACCCATAATAATATTACAAAGAATACTCTAAATTTAACACAGATTCCATTTGGATTCTGAATTACTCATAATTTGACCTTGGTACTTTAGAATATGCAGATTTTTAGCAGCAGCCTATGGATATGAGTGGAACACTCTGTACGAGGCTGTGATTCAGTTGGTAGAGCGGGTCGTCTGGCTGTCCACATGTCAAAGTGACACAGAACCCTCCAGCAGGACTTACAGAACCTTAGAAAACTACTGGGGAATGAATGTGTGGGTGAATGTAAAGCGCTTTGAGCACCAAGAAAGGTGGAAAGGTGCTATATAAGTGCAGACCATTTACATTAGTAATTATAGGCTTTCAAAGATGAAATACAAACTGATGAATATTGCACTTATATGGCACTTTTCCGCCTTCATGGTCCTTAAAGTACTTTATATTAGCCTCACATTCACCCGTTCACACTCAACGCTGCAATGTATGTGTGTGTGCAATAGTTATATCGCAGGTCCTGCAATTATTTTAATTTTATTTGTATTTTTGGTAGATTTTTTTTGTTTTATTATTACTTTTTATTATTTATTCATTTTTTTATTAATTTATTTTATACATTTATTTTTTTCAAATTATTTATTTATTTATTAATTTTTATTTTATTTATTTATTAATTTTAGTTCATTATTTCAGCCACAAGAACAATGACACTGAAACGTACATTCTATGTCGACAACTAATCTGACTGTTTGCACACTAGGAATTTTCCCAAATCGCAATATACTGTACATCGCAGGTTTAGAAAAATTGCAATGTCAGTTTTTCTAATATCACCAAGCCCTAGTGTGACATATTACAATATTTATGGTGATGATCAGTCTGCTCATTTCTGTTTGACTGTGTTGGCGCCGCACCACCATTGCATATACTCCAGAGTATTTTTTCATATAACAATATATATTGCAGGGTTAATAGAAAATCACAATGTCATTTTTTGTAATATCATGCATCCCTATTAAAGATGGAAGTTTTTAGATATTCTGTACGTGGATATGGCATTGACCATTTCAAAAAGGTGTTTGAAACATGGTCAAACAAGACCAGTACCAGTGAAAATCATTGTGCTTTAACATGTGGGTAATAAAACTATCTGAAAACATCTATGTTTATGAATGGAATGTTGTGACATTCATCTTGACAAAGATCGATCCCTCAGTCTATCACACAGAAGTCCCAGAGGCAGGTAGATAAAGCTGAACTCATGAACCCTCTTTCTTCACATTATCAGTTACTGTTCAAACATGCAACTTCATAAACTTTTGTAAATTTCACTGAACAATGTCATAATCATGTGATCGCTTTTCATTTATCTGCTCTTTTCCTTCCACAGGAATTCTACTAATCAGATCTTGTCATTAAAAACACAATTTTCAAAATTGTTCTACATGTTTAACATATATTATAATTGTCACTAGCACAGTTTGCTAGTTTAGTGAGTTTATAGTCAGTTCATAGCGACATGTCACAGTCTGTCTGAGCCAAATATTAAAAATTCATATTAACATGCAGTTCAGATTAGAGCTGCACAATATAGCATTTAAGTATCGACATCGCAATGTACGTATGTGCAATATCACAGTTACTGCAATCATTTTCATTTACATTTTTATTTTTTTATTTATTGTATATATTTTTAAAATTTATTAATTTTCATTTATTTATTTCATTTATGTACTTTTATTTATGTCATTTTAGTTTTCATTTATTTATTTATTATTATTTTATTTATTTGTCTTTTTTATTTATTTATTTATTATTTGTCTTTTATATTTATTTGTGTTTTTATTTATTTTTTAATCTATTTTTATTTTTAAATGTATTTATTTGTTTATTCATTCATTATTTATTTTTAGTCATTTATTTTTTATTTGTAATTTTTTTACATTTTATTTTTAAATTTATTGAAAAAAATATTTCTTTATTTTAATTAATACATTTTATTTATGCATTTTTAAACATGTACTTTTATTTATTTGTATTTATTTATTATTTATTATATTTTTAATGTATTTATTTATCTATTTATATTTAATTATTTTGGCCACAAGAAGGATGATACCATTTGTTTTGACCATTTGTGTCGGCACCACAAAGCTGTTATTTACTACTGAATATTTTATCATATCATATTATACGAATATCGCAGGGTTAAAAAATATTGCAATGTCAGTTTTTTTCTAATATAGTTTCTAATATACTACATCTGCATGTAAACATTCACTTAATTCATACATTATTCATTTTCATTAGCTGTGTGTGTGTGTGTGTGTATAGCTTGGTAGATTTTGGAAAAAACGTATCTAAACAGTCACTTATCACGGAGTCATATAAAGTCTGCTCGTCTTCTTTCAATTGTCTCATTAAGATGTGTTTTTGCTTTAGAAAAGTTCAAACATCTTATGGGCCAAATGGCTCATTTACCCATCGCTGATTAATTAAGGCAATTGATTGGCTGGAACAATGGGCTGGCTGGATAAGCATGTCCTAATGAGAAGTTAATTGAAAAGTATCAATGACTAAAACAGTGCTTGTGCAGATGGAGAACACAAGAGTGTGGAAATCAACATTTGTAAACCCTTTTTCTTCCAGTCCTCTCATGCCTTTGTATTTTCCTCACAGCTCTGTCTTCCAGCTGGTGTTGGGCCAGTGGAGAAGCAGAAGGAAAAATGATGACCCCAGAGGCTCAGAAAGCACAGCTACAAACTAATATTACAGTATATCCTCAGAAAAGGAAATTCAGGCGGCTGTGTTTTTCCTCAGATGACCCAGTGCACATTGCTTTAGTTTGATATAAACTCTGTAGTGAAGTCCACACTATGAAAAGACCCCATTACATCACAGCTTCACATAGAGGGAGAATTTATAAGCTAATAAAAGGATGTTAAAGTGGGTTCAGGTAGGTTTACCTCTGCACTCTGCTCACTTCCCGTTACCTTGATACTTTAATAACGTACTGTATCTTTTAGCATTTTCTACATTTCTGGGTCCTTTAAAGGAGTCATTCCATGGTTGTTTCATTAAAATTAATGTGTTCTACATTGTTATTGAATACATTGTGTGTTGGTTCTATTAAAAAAAAAAAAAAAAAAAAAAAAAAACATCCAAAATTGCTTTGTTTTAAGCTGTTTTAGCACGGTATAAAAATGACTTGAGGAGTTTACCGGTACTTCCGCTTAGAGATGTGTGGATGACATAGTATATTTTCATCTGCAACCACTTGTTAAAATCTATCTGCCCGCTAACCATTTGCATGGATGATTTTCCCCCAATTTTCTGAACCAAACCCGCCCACCATCTACGAGATAATTCCAAAATTATCTCCACCCACCACACAACATGAACATGAGTGGGTAAAACCTTATCTTTTAAAATGTTTTTAATTTCATGGATACTGGCATATTACATCTGGCCCAGAGTCAATGGTTAAAAAATATATTTTTTATGCTAATACTGACACATTTACAGAAACATTAATGTGTTACTGTCCCTGTTAAATAAAGGTGCTTTTTAACCTAGTATTCTTAACTGTTTTACTTGCACATCTGTTATTGTTTTTGTTTTTTTTTATCTACTGCGCTTTGTGTTCCTTGCTTTTAATTTCACTGCACTTTTTTTTATTATTGTGTTTTTTTGTTGACTCTTGTATTTTATTGTTCAGACAGCATGGTTCCTCACTTTCCCTTGTAAGTTGCTTTGGATAAAAGCATCTGCCAAATGCTTAAATATATCACGTACATATCATGACAGCACAGGTCCACACGTGCATCAGTTAATTTATATTTTTACCTTTTGGGACACTCACTCTCTTTGGGTCACGACAGAAGAAACTTACTGCTGATGCTTTCAGTTTAGTCCAGCTGTGATGAACCATGTTAGTCGTGCCCATCTGATGACTTTTCAATACGTAAACGGCTTCACACATTTTGCAGATAACACATCCTACACTGCATCTGTATCTGTACATAGTCATTACCATTAAACAATACACACAGTATAATACAAGAATATGTCTTTTCAAGAATGTGATTTACACTAAAGAACAGAATCTAATCCCTTATCATTGTATCATGTTATTCACATAAAAAAATCCTAAATAACAGCACACACCAACACCACAAGTGTCAAAACCGAATAAAAGAATCACACTTAATAAAACAACCTTCCACAACTTTAGAACTCTATTCACCAACATACATTTTTTAATTAAGTAAAAGTAACAATAAGACAATAATATGAAACAATGAGGTACATTACATGCTGCTCCACGAAACTGAGTTTTACAATTTGGCAAAATTTGGCAACCCATCACAAAAATTTTTTGTATCTTGATAACAAAAGAGACAACTACAGTACTGTATAAAATCTATGGACATATACAGAATAGTGTGTGGGTAGAAAAACTAGAGAATATATTGTTAGAGCATCGACATCACAATGTATGTGTGCACAATATTCACATCGCAGGTCCTGCAATTATTTTTAATTTTATTTTTAATATTTTTTTATCTTTTATTTATTTGTATTATTTTTTTTTATTCATGTAATTCTTTATTTGGGGGTGGCTGTGGCTCAGTTGGTAGAGTGGGTCGCCCAATGACCAAGAGGTTGGCGGTTCGCATCTCGCCTCTGTCTGTCCACACATCGTAGTGTCCTTGGGCAAGACACCAAACCCTGATTCAGTACGACTGACCTTAGAAACCTACTGGTGTGTGAATGGGTGAATGTAAAGTGCTTTGAGCACCATGAAGGTGGAAAAGCACTATATAAGTGCAGACCATTTATTTGTCTTTTAGATTTTGTATGTATTTATTTATTATAATTAATGTATTTATATTTGTTTATATATTTTTTTGTGCATTTTATTTGTATTTATTTTTTATGCATTTTTAGTTATTTTAAAAATTTTATTTATTAATTTATTTATTTAATCTACAGGAAGGATGATAGTGAAACAAATGTTCTGTGTCAACCACTAATTTGTTTGACCATTATATACTAGTGAGTAGGGCATTAACTAAAATGTCGACTAGTCGACATGTCGACTCTCGTAGCACAAATGGTAAATGGACTGCATTTATATAGCGCTTTTCCACCTTCATGGTCCTCAAAGCGCTTTACATTAGCCTCTCATTCACCCATTCACACACACACTCATACACCAGTAGGTTTCTAAGGTCTACAGTAAGTCCTACTGGGGGCCTAAGTCAGGGTTCAGTGTCTTGCCCAAGGACACTTCGACATGTGGACAGCCAGAGCCGGGATGCAAACCGCCAACCTCTCGGTCATTGGGCGACCCACTCTACCAACTGAGCCACAGCCGCCCCGACTCAAGTCGACTTAAATTTGGAGGAGTCGACAAGTCGCATGTTATTCTTTCTCGCCCTGCCTCCTCTCTCTCTTGCTCGCTCGCCCACGCGCGCTCGCACATAAACACAGACCAGACATAAACTAGACACCTGCAGGGAAGACAGTTGTGGTGGGCTAACAAAACACACATCACATGTGTGGAAATACTTCATTTTAAATGAAAAATGCATCTGAAGAGGTATCTGTTAACCTGAGTGATACGAGCAGCATTTGCTAGCTAACTTGTGTGATAAGTAGCGCTGCATTAAGACAACACACTCTTTTTTCCCCCAAACACATGAAATGCACAGTGTTGTGTCTTATTTTTACACGTAATATAAAAAGTTTGTGTCTTGTCAGTGGACATTGTTACGTTGCAGTGAACTTTAATACAAGTTGCTCATTACTGGACAGACATGTGTCTATGTTTTTTGTTTTGTTTTTTTAGCGTGTCTGTGGTTTCTCCGCTGACAATATAATAACGTCATCATGAGCCACTCGGCACAACTTGACTTTATTGACAGATAAGTCGACTTGAAAAAAACTGAAGTCATTAATGCCCTACTAGTGAGTATTTTTTCATATCGCAATATATATCACAATTTTTTTTTAAAAATTGCAATATCACTTTTTTCTAATATCATGCAGCCGTAACACAAACCGTGCATGTCCCTGGATGTGCAGGCAATTGTAACTTTCTTTGCATTTTATTTTGGATATTTTCCCAACTTTACTCTTGCATTTTTATGATTATATTTTTGGCATTTTTCCAATCAAAATATGAAATATGTAGATGAAACACTCCCTCTGAATAAACTCGAAAACACATAACCAATGGTTTGTCAAATTCCCATGAGCCTTAGTGTTCAGTACAATGTATTCAGAGCACATTCTTCTATCTTAGACACTTTATGCAATTATAATCACAGCTGATAAGGTAAATGTGTAATTATTTTTGGGAAAATCAGTCATTCAGATGTCTCCAACACTGTTCCTTTGATGAAAACCCAGTTGTTTGACAGGTTTGAATCCAGAGCCTTGTTTCTGTGAACTGAACATTCTTCACTTTAACTAATTATTTTTTAGCCTTATACAGGTAGATTTTGACAACATTTGGAATCTATGTTTGTGCATTTTAATGTTAACTGGCTGCAATATGTCCCTAAAAGTTAATTTCCTTCACTGTCATTACCTCCACCAAGAAGGTGTTAAAGTCGAGTCTGTTTGTCTGTCTGTCTGTCTGTCTGTCAGCAGGATTACGCAAAAACTTCTGAATGCCTCATTTCAGTGTCATTTTATTATTTTAATGTCTCTTTGCAATGCCATGTCCTTCCTCTCTGTCTAGATTTGATGGTGTACAGCAGGAGTGTCAAACTGCGGTCCTCGAGGGCCAGTGTCCTGCATGTTTTAGATGTTTCCCTCTTCTATTACACCTGGAGACCATTGCATCATTATCAGTCTGATGAGGAGCTGATTATTAACTCTTTAAGTGTCAGTGCTGATGTGTTTTGAATGGATGATATAGTTTAAATATTCTGAAAAATTCAACCATTTTCCTTTTAGTTTTGTGCATGGACAAGGTGCCAAAAAGCAAGTTTTTTTTTTATTATTTTATTTAAACATTTTTTAAAGGCAAAATTAAAATTGCTGGGACCAAATTTCAATAGCAGTTTTCTTCTTTAGTATATTTTTTTTCAAAATGTTCCACATTATTTGTCATTTTATAAATATTTATTAGTTTTTGTTGCTCATTTTGTTTATTTTTCTACATTTTGGGTTTTTTAATTGTAGTATTTTTCTTGGATTTTCTGCCATTTGTGTCTTACTTTGCTCATGTTACCAATTATTTTGTTAGTTCTCAGGAGTTAAAAGGTTAAACTGAATCACATGGAAGAGGGAAATATCTAAAACATGCAGGACACCGGCCCTCGAGGACTGGAGTTTGACACCTGTGGTGTACAGGAAACTTTGATTAAAAAACCATGCTGAATGAGTCAGTACTCCAATCAGGTTCAGGAGAATATAATTAATAAAAAAAACTATATTCCATTTTCGTGGTGCTTAGATTTGCCAGAACACTCCACATGAAAGAAAAATAAAAATAAAAGAACACCACGAAGAAATATGTCCAATGAAATGCTTCCCATTCAGCTTTTGGACTACACTGCATCTGAGTGTCAGGCCATAGAAATGCAATCTGCAGCTGCGCAGAACGTCTGGACCTTAGCCCCGCCCCGTCCATCTGTCCATTGCAATCTAGCATCTACCATAAGTATGAGGAAGGACTGGAAAAGTCTGTTGTTTGACCTCAAATCATTTTTCTACCCTCCAAAACATTTTTTTTAAACAGAACTAACACGAAATGTATTCAATAACAATGAAGAACACAGTAATATTAATGAAATGACACTGGAAGTTGAGTTTTAAGCTCCATCTATCATGTATTATGTAAGAGGCAGATCATTTACATGCTTAAAATGTTAAATCTACATGTTACTCTGTAAATCTGTTTATGGTTGTATGTGTTTTTTACAGGATCATTCTGCCAACCACATCTGCCACTTATTTTCCCTAAAAATAACAGTTTTTTTTTACAGTGTAGACCTAAAAAACACTTCTCCATATTTCAGCTTCAAGCCTTCATCAGGAAAGCTGATGAAAGCTTGAAGCTGAAACAATAATGATAATGGTAATAAAGGCATTTAATGCTTAAACAGAGTGCCTTGGAGTATTCTTCTTGTCTGTTTTTCTACTCAAACAAACTAATTTTTTGTCCTAGAAGCATTCCTTTTCCATGTATTTTTAACTGTGAATATACAATTGTTCCTTAACAAAAACTTGTGAATGAAGGAAAGTGTCAACATTGAACACATTTGTTTTATGTTAACATATTCCTGCAACATGAATTAATATGTAAGTGTAAATTTTTATGATACCTCTTAATAATTAAACAACAATTATTCTTATGTTTTTTATTATTATTTTCACGATATTAAGGGTATTTGGACAAGGTCTACACAGGTCTACAAGTAAAATGCTTCCAGAATAAAACTAACAAAATGTTCCTATATGTGTGTTAGTGATAAAGAAAGCTCAAGTGTTAAATACTGGTTGGTTCAAGTTTCCACAATAAGTCTGGGGTCAAAATGTGAAATCATTAGAATAATAATAATAGGTTTCAGTCCAAAGGATTATTGGTCTCAGATCTACTTCAAATCACTGCACATTATGATCCATTCACTTTACAGGTTCTTTCTAGTGGAATATTTACAAATCCATTGTATACATGTATATCGCAGGTGTCAAACTTAACATAAGGCCTGAGGCCAAATCCAGTCCAATTTGGCCCACAGGTCCAAGTTATTAATAGTATAAAAATTATTTTAATTCAGGTTCTACATACAGAATAGTTAGATCTCATTTGGGTCAGACCAGTAAAATATGCTCATAATTACCTATAAATAATGAAAACTGCAGATTTTAATGTAATGCAAATTATTATTATTATTATTATTCTTTGCTGGGGCTGCTGCCCCCACGACCCGGACCCGGATAAGCGGAAGAAGATGATGACAAATTACCTGAAAATCTTTATATTAACAAACCATCCTTTTAAAAAACCTGAATAGACACCTGAACAAATATGAACCATCTGAAATATACTGGATCTCTCCTCTTCACAGTGGTTCTCCCTAAGTTTTCTTCTTTACCACTGGGTTTTGGAGTTTTGTTTTTTTTTTAAGGACAGGGGATGTTTGGAACTTCATCTATTTCTGTGATTGATTGTTCTCTCCAATCAACCCTGTAAAGCCCTTTGAGAAAACGTTATTGTGATTTGGGGCTCTATAAAATTTAATTGAAAATATCCATACATAAACCACCATATATGTGGAATAACACACCATTACACATATTAAAAACATGAGCTAACCAGCACTGAAGTCATTTTTTTTTTATTAAAATATGACAAATTTAGCACATTTAATGTCTGAAGCAGATACTTTCTAAAAAAAAACACCTGTAAAGCAGTGGTATTGGTATAGAATCAGTATCGCCAATACGAACATCACTAACTGTAACCTTAGTTAGAAATACCCTTATTGATCTCCTTATTACCTACATTGAGTGACTGGTGTTGTATTTATTTATTTTTAGTGAGCGTATTAAATGTATGATGGATGTCAGTGGTGTCTGCTGAAGGGCACTGAGGCGTTCAGACCTTCTGGCTATCACCTCCACACTTCTTTCCTGCTTCATTTTATTTTTCAAACCCACACAAACTTCGGTGCAGCTGCCAAACGGTGGCAGCCAGCACGACACCTGTGGAGACTGGCAGCAGAAAAGCAGAGGGCCGTGACACAGCTGTGAGTTAGAGCATATGACGTAACAAAGTGTAAACACTAGAGGCCATTTAGGAATGCTCCTGGTGGGAGAGGAGGAAGAGGAGGAGGAGGAAGAAGAGGATGCAGACATCTGTGTGTTGTTCCGTGATGGGAAGTATAGATTTCACTGGGATAATAAAAGAGGAAGATGAACCTCTTCCCAACATTATGTACAATATAATATAATATAATATAATATAATATAATATAATATAATATAATATAATATAATATAATATAATATAATATAATATAATATAATATACAGCTCCTACATTAATGCACTTGCAATTAAAAAATATAAACAATTCTCAAGTGTAACAGGAACACCACATACATTAAAGCTTATTTTCCATAAAAGCCAATTATGAGAAATGTGGATTCTCTTATTTTGAAGGCTGGCATTTGATGAGGATCTTGGCAAATGTTGTGTGGTTTCCATGGTTACACTCCACTGAACAAAGTCCAGGAAAGTATTTAGATCCAAAACAAAAATATGTCTAACTTGAGATATAGTGATTTTTTATCCCCATTTTCCACTAAATATTTATTTTCAGACATGTTTTGCTAAAATATATGTATTTGAAATATAAATTTTTCCCCCAAAAATTTCCAAATGTAGTTGATTCCAAAAAGTGAAAATGGTGAAATGGGTGAAATTTTTTTTAAAATATATTAGTGTGTCTACGTCTATAGCTTTTCCCCTGTGAAATAAACCTTAAAAGTGAGTGTTTTAGTCCAAACTACAGAGTGTTAGATTTAGAAAGAGTCCATTCTTTTATCATGCTCCAGAACAACTGTCATTTTAATTTGGAGAGGTATTTTTTCAGCTGTTTTAAACAGAAATCAGCCCAGAATGGTACTGGGTTAACTTCCATCCATCAGCTGACATCACCTCTGCTCCATCCACATGCATCAAAAAGAGAAGAGGATGAGGAGCAGAGGAAGAAGGATGCATCCGTCAGAGAACACAAAGAAAAGAAGAAGACACAATCATAACAGCCACTAGAAATTAAACCAAATAAGACTATATATATATATATATATATATATATATATATATATATATATATATATATATATATATATATATATATATATATTGTTGTCTTTGTTCAGGTGATGGTGTGACTGTTTTCATATTACACATCCTGTTGGTCTTAAGATGGATGGACGTGCACTGACTGAATGACAGCTTGATCTAGTCACTGCTCACACCTAAAAACTCTGACACGCGCGCACACACACACACACCCTCCCACCCCCCCAGACAGCTACAAATCGCACACAATCACCAGATATTTGCCTTAGTTTCTCTTTGTGTCCTTTTGTTGGATGTGAACAGATGGCATCATCACCTGTGGTCTGAATAAAATAGATAAAAGTCACGTGAGCACCTACCGTTCCCAGAGATGTGGTTCTCTATCTCGCCGTGTCCAGCTTGTCTCGTGCACACACTAAGTTGCACGCAGAGTCCCATGTAATGTAAACTCCCCAGCAGCACGCGGAACGCTCCCATTTCTCTTATCTTTTTTATTTTTCTTTTTTTCTTCTTCTTCTTTCCTTTTCCCTTCTCTCTTTTTCCCCTTTCACATCGGGTGGAGGGCACGTAGGGAGGATTAAAAAAAGGAGGAAGAAGAAAAGAGGTGGTGGAGGGGGGGTGCTTCTTTATTATTCTATGTTTTTTCCGTGTTGCTTTAAAATCCAGGTGACTTGTCTGCGCTGAAGGGTAGCGGGATATACCTGCGTGAAGAGGAGAAAAGCTGGAAAAGTGTCCGCAGCCTCCGTCGCTCAGCCCGCAGACTGACTTGACTGACCGCGGGTGCCTCCTGTGCCGTGCGGAGGATCTATGTACGTACGTGTGGCGGAGAAACACCGCTCCCACATGGGCAGTGCTGCGGCTGGCAGTGGGGGATATCAATTACAGGAGGAAGGATATCAAAAACGTAAGAGAGGAGACTAACTTCAGATTTGAGCAGGTTTATTTGGTTAAGCCTACCGATGGACAGAAAAAGTACAACTATAAATATGTAAAGTTTAATTATTTTAATATTTTAACGATAAAAAGTTAAAAAGATTAATAAAAAAAAAGCACTATATCCTTGTACAGACTGGATCTGTTCCCCTCGGGAGAAAATAAAAAAAGTGAATTGTGTGGTATTAAGAAGTGCACTGTATGAAATATTTATTTTATATAGTGTGTGTTGTATTCTAATCATTTCCGGTGGAAGTGAGTAGGCTACATCATTCGTCAGTACTGCTCATACACTGAAGCCTGCAGTTCAGCACCGTGGACAGAGACACCGTGGTCAGAGACACCATGGTCAGAGACACCATGGACAGAGACACTAAAGTTAAAGTCTGCTCCACTTTGGCCTGTATCACATAAATAAACTGTAAATGAATCCCTCTATCCATCTATTTTCTGCATCTTTTTAATAATTGGGAAATCGTAGGTATGTTGCTGCAGAATTATGTTTGTTTTTTCCGTCTTGTTAAAATAACAAAAACCTCTGCAAAATAACCAGTGTGTCTGATTTATTTAACAGAAATTACTTTTAATTGTTTCAATGAATGCTTCTTTTTTTGTCCAAAAAATAAGCATATTATATTTTAAATAGTCTAACAGGAAATAAAACTTTGGCACAATAAGTGGAAGGAGCAAAAATATGTGACTGAGTAGAAGTAGAAGTACTTTGTTACTGTACTTAGGTATCTGTGTGTGCTATACTTGAGTAGGCCTATTTATTTTTTTGGGGCAACTTTTTACTTTTACATTTGCTCATAAATATCTGTATTTTATACTTTCATTACATTCTCAGAATAGACTTGATACTTTTTCAAGCTACAAAATAAGTCACTTCAGAGGGAAAATCAGTAGAGAGAAAAAGAGAATGACTTTCTATATTATAATTGTGACTTTTCAATCTTAGCATTTTGCCTTTTCTCAGAATTTCAACTTTTTATCTTATTTCATATTTAGGATTTTTTTTATCTCAATTGTGCCATTTTATCACATAATTAATTAATAACAAATTTTCTCATAATTATGCATTTCTTATCTAATATTTCTGACTTTTTTATTTCACAATGATGACTTTTTTTTTATCTCAATTTTGATTTTTTTCCCCATTTTTCCAGTATTTTATGTCCATACCCATAAATTTGAATACTGTGACCCAATAAAACACATTTTAAACACAGTAACTCACTTTTAAGGGCTTCATTTTTCTCTACTTTTGAAACTTGTTTTCCTGGTTAAATATGTATTATTTCATGAATGTTTTTTTTTTTGTTTATTTATTAATGTATTTTTTTTTTTACTTTATGACAAATGAACATTTTTACTTTTTTACCTTTACTTCAGCAAATGACTTGAATTATTGAAGTATTTTTTCACATACATAACTGTACTTCTACTTAAGTACAGAACATGAGTAACATCTCAGATTGTTTGATAGAGAACCAACATGAAAGTACCATTGAACTGTGAAATGATGTCTTCAATACTATGGCATAATGAGGGAATAAGGGAGAACTGCAGAAGGAAGGTGAGTATTTTCACATTTTAGTATTTTCCACCTTTCTGCCTCCTGCAACTTTTAAGTACACTTGATTTTTAAGCTCATGAGAGAGCCAGACTTGAGTGTTGTTTGTTGTATCATATTGTATATAACAGAGTTGTCAAACGTGCAGCCCGGGGGCCAAATCCGGCCCTCCAAATGGTAAATAATTTTTGTTCCACATCTCAAGTGGGTCAAATCAGTAAAATGCTATCATAATAATATAGAAATACTCACAACTTCAAATGTTTCTCTTTATAAATATACACATGTTCATGTCATTTTATTGTATTTACACTAAAATAATAAAAAAAAATAGTAACCTGAACAAATATGAATATTTTTAAAATGTCTGAAGGCCAAGTTTACCAATATTTGACCTGTTATTAAAGCTGTTGTTTCATGGTTATTTCATTAATATTACAGTGTACTCCATTGTTATTGAATATATTGTGTGTTGGTTCTATTTTTTTTAAAAAAACATCTGGATTGCTTTGTTTCAATGTGTTTTTACACGGTAGAAAAATGACTTGAGGTCGAACAACAAAGTTTACAGATACTTCCTCATACATGTCCATGACACGGTAATGAGGCGTTTGTGATTGGCTCAGAATGTGTGAAGGAACACTCCCCCCTTCCATCTGGCTCTGTGTACGTTTACCTTTACCAGAGTAACATCCAGCAAGTTTTCATGCCGCTTGTTATGAAAACAAGCTTTATTTCCACACAGAGCACATGAATCAGTTTGATCCTCCATCTTTTTCAAGTTTGTACAGCAGCTACTGTGGCACCGTATTCTCTTTAGATGCTAATGCTAATGTTACTTTAGAGTCGCTGCAAAGGGGGACGGGTTTAACCCCACGTGGTTGACACTAAAGTCTTTCTGACGTCAGACGGACCGGCTTTTTCTGGGTGGTTACTCGTTCATCTTGTTTTCTGTGAGTGCAGTATGCAGCCAGTGGAGGTGACGAACCACTATCAAAGGCAGCATGTGAGGGTAACTTGGGGTGACCTATCAGATTCCAAAAGGGGCATGGAAAAGTGGTTTTCAGTGGAATGACACCTTTAAATGTTTGGTATGTTTTGTTGATCCCAATGTGATCTGACAATTGTAATTTGTGTAAATGATAAACTGAGACATGAAATTGGTAAATGCATATAATGTACTTAAGAAATGTCAGTTTGTTTGTATTATTCACATTGTTTTAAAGAATGTAAACATTTTCATCACATAACTTTGCTTTTCTCATGACTCAAAAACATACAGGAAAGTTTGGACTTTTTATATTATGTTATTTCACTGGCTTCGCCCTCTGCAGATCAAGTTTGGCTTAATGTGGCCCTTGAACTGAAATGAGTTTGACACCCCTGGTATATAACAATATGTCTGACTGTGTGTAAATTGTTTTATGGTGAGATTATTCATATTCTAGGTCAAGTTGTTACAGAAAAGTGGAAGACATTATACAACTCTGGCAAAAACAAAAAAAACATCTCCAAATTTCCAAACTTAACTAAAAACCTCTGGAATGTGTTCAAAACAAAGATGGATGGTTACAAACCCATCAAACAAAGCCAAGCTGCTGCAATTCGGTGCCAGGAATGGCATAAAATGCCAAAGAGTGATGTGGAAGACTGATGCGGTGAATGCCAAGACACATGAAAGCTGGGATTGAAATTAGTTTTATTGAACCAAATATGAATTTCTAGAATTTTACAAAGTGAAATATTAGTAGTATACTCAACAACAACAACAACAAAAATATTTTCTCTGCATTATTTACTTTGATTATCTAATCCGGACTAGGTCAAGATGAGCTATTATCCCGCTTCATCCGTAATTCACTAAAATCACTTCAATTCTGATTGATTCATTAGATAGACATAAGCATTAGGCACAAAACATATCACTTTGTTTGTTGAAATTTGTCTTTGTAAACAATTTGTTTACAACTTTGTTTATTTTTCCAGTCTATCACTAAAGTCACTTCTCCTCCCTCAATTCTCATCGGATTTCGATTCTGATTTTATGATCTATTGAATGACTCCCTTTTGTTGATAACAAGACATCACAGCTGTGAGGTCTGGATGAGCACATGACCATTGACACCATCTGTCATGAGGTGGTGAGGTGAAGTGAGGACTCAGTGCTGAAGGGAAAACAGATTTAATGACAAAAACTAACAAGACAGACTAAACACAAACACCTGGGGATAGATCGGCCAGAGTCTGTGGTGATGATGAATGTCCAGGTTATGGTGACAGAGGAGATGGCAAAGTGTCCGGGTTATGGAGGTGACAATAGTGAATGATCCCGCACCTGCAACTGCAAGCCTCACTGCTTATATAGTTGCAGATCAGCAAAGGCTTGCAGCTGCACGGTGCGGGCCAGGTGATCTGGAATGGATCTCGGGCAAAGGTTGAGTCTGGAGAGGAGAAGGTCTGGGGGAAAGGTCGTGGCAGGTTGTGACACTATCTTTTACTTATATTATGATGTGTATGTGTAGTTATTTTGGAATGAAACTAAATACAAATAAAAAATGAAACCAAGAGCAGAACAGAACAGAACATATCCAAATGCCATCACATTTTTAAATAGATGAGTGTGTGTGTGTGTGTGTGTGTGTGTGCTTGTATTCTTATCTTTATGGAGACATTGATCTGTTTACACAATCACACCATGGGAACCAAAATTCAGGTCCAATGACGAATACAAATTACACTGTTTAACAATTTATTTATAAAGTATCTGCTACATTAAATACTTTAATAAGATGAATCAGAAAACAAATGACTTTAGTGCTGGTTAGTTCATGTTTTGAATATATATTATGGTGTGTTATTCCACATATATGGTTGTTTATGTACATGTATACAATGGATTTGTAAATATTCCACTAGAAAGAACCTGTAAAGTGAATGGATCATAATGTGCAGACAGTGTTTTGAAGTAGATCTGGTAGATCTTAAACCTATATTCCTTTGGACTAAAACTTATTCTCTTGTTCATTCTAAGAATTTTACATTTTGACCCCAGACTTATCTTGGAAACTTGATCCAACCAGCATTTAAGACGTAAGTTTTCTTTGTCACTAACACACATGTAGGAACATTTTATTAGTTTTATTCCAGAACCATTTTACCTGTAGACCAGGGGAACATGTTGTGTTTATTACTGTTGTTGTGTCATTCATGGACTATTGAAAACAAACATTACCAGGTGTAAATGTGCTGCTTATGATATCAATGTGTTTTCTTTTCTTTAATCTATTTAGGTGGTCTGTCCTAATGATAAAGATACCACCAATTTTTCCAACTCATGTTTGTGTCTGGATGCTATTCCCACTGTTCAGCATCTTTAACAGCTGATCTTCTGACATCGCTGCATGTTTTAAACAAATAATGTTTCACCTCAACGGTGTTCTGCTTTAAAGCTAAAACTCAACTGGTAAAAACCCATTTAGTCATACTTCCAACAGAACCAGAGCCCCTGCTGTAGCACGAAACTGCATTTCTACGCAATGATTACATTCTTTGACCACAATCACCTGTTTAACCATTAACTCAGACTTGTCCTTTTTACAGACTGAATGCTGCCTCCATAGTAGAACAGCAGTACTTTACAAAGTTAGAAGAGAAATAAGAAAAACTGGGATGAAAGGGAGATGAAAAAGTCATTTAATTTCCTGTTTCTGTTGCTGCCTGTGATACATTTATGACCCGCGTATCCAATCCTGGTCCTCAAGGGCTGGCATCATGTATGTTTTCAGCCACGTTTTCGCTAGTATCACTTATACCTGATTCCACCCAATTCTACTCACTTTGGGACGTTTCCAGTATGAAAAAGGACCTGGTCCTCTGGTATCTGGTCCTAGGTTTTTGGTATCTGCTCTGCTGAGGTTCCAGTGATACTATAATGTGACGTGTCATCAGCATAGACACTGATTGGTGGAGTTGCTTCTGTGTCATTTCATTATCAACGTACAACCCACCATTTTTATGAATATAGTTTTTATGAAACTATATTCTTAGTCATAAATATATATAACTAGTAAGTTAAAGTCAGTAAGATCCTATTCTGCAAAACTACACCATAGTCAGTCGTGGAAGTTGAGACATTTCTTTCTTTGGTGAATAATGAAAAAATTAGTGGGAGCTTGACGGTGCCTCACGATGATGTCCAGGCATTGGCGTAAAATTGCGTATGGATGCTATGGATTTGTCCATAGCAATATTTGGATCTTTTTAAAATTCTAATTTAAAATTAAAAAAATATTTTTGAATAGGAAATAAAATGACATTTGGGAAACAAAAGGTTTTTCTGGACTATAAGGTGACACTTAAAAGACTTTAATTTCCTCCAAAAACAACAGTGCACCTTATATATGGATTGTGCTTAGTGACTAGGAATTTTGACTTTTTATCTCATAATTATGACTTTTTATTTAATAATTTAGACTTTTTATCTAATGATTTTGACTTTTTATCTAATGATTTTGACTTTTTATCTAATAATTTTTACTTTTTTCTCATAATTTTCAGTTTTCATCTCATCATTTTCACATTTTATCGAATGATTTTAACTTTTTATCTAATGATGTTGACTCCACTTTATAATCCAATATGAAGAATCTAAAAACTAAACCATTCATTGACAGTACGCCTTATAGTGACTAAATATTGTCATCAACAAACCTTTATCACGTGACAAAAACGAGATGAAACTAAACGTAAATGTCGGTCTCGTGATGATAACTATAATTGAATATATATGACCAATAAAAAAACAGACAAAATGTGGCTTAAGAATGAAAAAAAAACATTCCTAAAATGTCTCTTAGATTTTATTGACAAAAACAAAATTAGATGTTATTTTAATTATTTTAACTGTGTTCTATTAATTAATTAATTCATTCATTCATTATTTTTTTCACTGTTGCTGTCTCTCGCAAGGAAGTTGTCAAATGATGTCCCCACCAATGTCAACATCATAATTACTCCCATGTGTCCAGGTACAATAGTATTTGTATGGAAATGCTCTCAAGAAATAGTTCCTGGTATCTGAGTAGAATTGAATCTGTAGATGTTTCCCTCTTCCAAACACACCTGAGTCAAATAATCAGCCTGTCATCAAACTGCAGAAGACTGATAATGAGCATCAGGTGTGCTGCAAGAGGGACACATCTACGACGGCCCTCACAGACCAGAATTGGACACCTGTCTTCAGTGGTGTTCATACAGTGATTTACTCTCAGTGCTAGACCCCCATCTCACCCTCCCCCACTGAGACAGGCACCTGCTGGCTTTGACCTTTGACCTATCCTGAACGTCATTGTGAGGCACTGACAGAAAAGTCAAAACCTCCACGACTGACCACAGTGTAGTTTCGGGGACATGGACTGAATTTAACTTGTGAAAAAAAAATCTATTTAACTTAAATGTAACTTTACTGTATTTTAGAAGAGTTTTTAAATTTGCTTTGAATTTTTCAGCACTTTTGTTTTTTGTTAGGGTTTTTTGGGGGGAATTTTCGCATGTTTTGTATATTTTTTTCCTCCACATTTTTTGTGTTTCTTAGTGTATTTTTACATATTTTGTGGGAAATTTGAGTACAAACATAAAGTATTTTAATCTTGATTACTCAAAATGAATCCAAAGTAACTCTGTGATTAACCTAATTAATAATTATGATCATTTAACAGCCCTAATTACAACTTTATTGACTTTTTTCAACTATCAGGCTTGGATATGTCACCACTTCGACCTTCCAACAGGCATTTTATTGTTTTATTATTTTATTGTGTTTCTTTTGAACAGTGAGCTCTCTTCTCTCTGACCCTTGTAGGTAAATGGTCTGTACTTATATAGTTCTTTTCTACCTTCATGGTGCTCAAAGCGCTTTACATTAGCCTCACATTCACCCATTCACACACACACACACACACACACCAGTACGTTTCTACGGTTCTGTCAGTCCTACTGGGAGCCTCAGTCAGGGTTCAGTGTCTTGCCCTTCGAGACGTTGAGCCGGGACGCGAACCACCGAGCTTTCAGTCATTGGACGACCCGCTCTACCAACTGAGCCACAGCCGCCCCCACAGGTCACACTAGCACTTGAACAGAATGGTTTGGCTCAACATTCAGTCCCTTCATTGTCTCCCAGATTCATTTTCGAGCACAGTTGAGTAAACTTGAACATATGAAGTTGTCCCATTGATTAACTGTGTTCTGTTCTAATAATGGTGACCTTTAGAGGAGCGCAGACCCCAGAAATGGCATGAAACATTGTTTAATTAAAGCTATGGAAAAGTCAAGCCACTGGTTCTTTTCACACCATTATATTACTGTCACTTATTTAAACTATAATGTAAGATCCATTTATTTTAAGGAGGAAAAACATTAAGGAAGTCAGGAAAAGTAGAATGAGGTGTTTGATCACACTGCTGAAGAAAACTTAACTTCATATGTAGTTAAGACTAGAGGTGCAGTTATCAATTATTTTTGTAATGTTATTTATTTGCGCCTGAATGAAACAAAAATATATATTCTCTGCATACTGAAAAACATAAAAATATATATGTATATAATATAAAGAAAGCATATTTTGTCAATATATTACAATATAGTTAAAAATACATAACATGCATATTATTAAGTGTATTACTAAATGTATATATAATTATATATTTACTTATACACTTCACAATATATGTGGAAAGAAATTGAGTTTCAATAAATAAAACTAGATGTAAAAATATAGTTCAGCTTTTGTCTTTAGTTCAATATATGTTTTATATTTGTCAATATATGATCAAATCTTATATTGGATAATATATGCACTACTTTTCCATATATGGGAATATATGTGTTAATATGATGCATTATATATTTTCAATATATTGCCATATTTTTTTTTCTAAGGGTTCCTATTCAGTACATTTTCAAATCAACACCTCCATGATTGGAAAGGAGCAGTAAGAAGAAAACATATGCCCTCTACTTAAATGAGTTAAATATTAAAATAAATCAGATTGTGTCACATCACATACAGTTATTTTTCAGTCGTCTTTTCAGTCATCATTAACACGTTGATTACAACAACAAAATAAAACAAGCTCAAAACAGTTCATCATTAAGATCCAGTTTAAATTTCAAGTAAATATTGACATTTTTTTCTGTATTTGTACATTTGTTTGAATATATAAATACAATCTTGTAGTTGGAGATTCCATATTTTTTACAACAACATACACATCTAATTAAAAGAAAAATGAAATCTTCTTCTATGATCTTTATCTTCTGAATTAAATACAAACATCCTTTTACAGGAGTTTCAATAACTCTGATTTAATGAATAAACTATTGGAATGTTTCCCATATTTAACTTTGTAAATAATTGGGATGGCTGTATTCTGCAATAAGAACAAAGGTATTATATTTCTAATTTATTATCCCACACTTCTGCACAAGACAAAAAGTTTTTTGTTCATTGTATATTTTTCTACATTTTACTTTATAATTTTTTCTTTAATTTTGCCCTATTTGTGTCTTACTTTCTTCATGTTACTAATTATTTTGTCAGTTTATTATTAATTTTTGTCCATTTTATTGATGACTTTGGCGATTTTTGTTCATTTTATTGCTTATTTTAATTCTTTTTACTGTGGAACTGATAAAGTCTCGAGAGTTAAAGGGTTAAAAAGAACACGTCTCAAACCCATCAATCTGCTGTCCAATGTTTTGTTTTACTGTTTTATGTAATATTCATACTTCACCACTTCCTGCTTTATAATCTGTCCTACTGCCTTCACCACATCCAGTCAGTTTGTGTTCCATCTTACATTGTACTGTTTGTAGACTTTGTAAATTTAAATGTGTCCTGTGTTGTAGGTTTCAGAGGGTTGTGTGTACATGCAGTAAAGTTATGGGTGCAGCTGTGTCCCTGCTTTAACCAGCCCTGGTGCTTCTACTCAATAACACAACACCTTCCCCTCTCACTGGCAAACAAAAAGAGAGCAACCCAAAAGCACAGCGGTGTACAGTGTTTGCACCCAGTCATTTGGAAAATACAATTATTCTCCTTCCCCTCGGCTGTGAAATTGCTGTAGAACCGCTGTTAAACACGCCACCGTCATAATCACTGATAAGAGATGCATGGGGCCGGCTCTCCTCTGCCAGTACAATATGCAGAGGACACCCTGCCGTTCACACATCATGTTATGCAGTGATATTAGAGTTGGTAAAGACAGTTGTTAGAAATGGCAGCAGATGTGATAGACAGCCATCAATAACCCCCCCCCCCCCCAAGGCTTTTACTGCTTTGAACAATGCAATTTCACGACAGTGGCTAAGTTTACATGATGTTTTTTTTTTAATCAGAATTATTTATTCTGAATAAAATGATTTGGAATTAAACCTATTTCCTTTGTATCTTCACTGACATGTTAATTCCTAATAACAGACATCCCAAGTTCCAGAACATAATTTCAGGGAGATGCTTATTGACCCTTCCAATCCCCACCCCCACCCCCTATTGAACAAAAACATGTCATTCATGAGTAAAAAATTGCTAGAAAATCAATTACTTGATATAAATTAAATATACGAGGTGTATTTTGTGTGCCCAGACCAGGGCTATAAATGAAAGGCCTATTGGAGTCCAGAGGTCACATGACCGACATGACCCACACACTATTGAACAAAAACGTGCAATTTGAGTAAGCATTTGCTAGTTAAATTAATACTTCTTAATTATTCATTTATTTTTTTATTGATTTATACATTTCAGATGAATATAAAATTGATTTAATGGAGAAATGTTTTGTTTTGTTTTGTTTTTTAAAAAAAATATTTTGTGACGGTCCCTAAACTCCTCGACAGCAAGGAAGTCTGTGTCCATTCCTGAAGCCTTTCCAGGAGGGTAAGGCTGAGCAAACAGACTCTGATTCTTGTGGAGAAGGTGCACATCTGTCAAATTTCAGACTTAAGCAGCTCACCGGGCATAAGTTTGATCGGAGAGTCGGTGGAGACGTGCATGTACCATAAAGTCTGTAATAAAAGTGCACATAAAATGTTGGAGTGACTGGTGTGACCACAGTCTTTGAATGAATGCACAGGTTCCATTAGCCGACAGTCCTCCCCTCTCTTTCTCACTCTCTCATGTCTGTGAAATGTAATTAAAGTAACCTAAACATGATGCATTATGGATTGTCTTGCCTGCACGCTCTCACTTGCACTGTTTTTTTTTTTGTCTGCATTTGTTCTCATTGTTTAACACCACAGAGAGGGAGTCAACATTGTTTGAGATCAATGCATTTTTTAAGTCTTGCAGCCAAATATTTTAATATTTAGTGCATGTGTGTGACCATCATCGGCCCTCCCTGAAAGCTGAGCAGACATCCTTTATTAGAACTCTCTATTATAAGCCAGGGAGGGCAGTGCTACACCTCAGTGATGTGTGGGGGAAACAAAGACTGGACAGGACGCACAGGACAGACAGGATGGACAGGACGGACAGGACGGACAGGACGGACAGGACGGACAGGACGGACAGGACGGACAGGACGGACAGGACGGACAGGACGGACAGGACAGACAGGACGGACAGGACGAACGGAGATAGAAATTAACAGGCGGTGCTATTGCAGTTAAAGATTGTAAGGTGGTGTGTTATTCCCATCTACTAACTGTCCATCAATAAAAATAAATAAATAAATTGAAAAAAAGAGAAGAAAACCAAACCAGCACAAAAGAAAAAGAGATTCAATAAATAAATAATTAAACAAAACGGTAGTGAGCACCATAATTGTGGATGTATTGATAGTATAAAATAGAATGCAATAGAATAGAATAGGCCAGAAGAGGACAAAAAAGAATGAGTTTAGGGTAGAGATTCTGGAGAGATTCTCAGCACATTCTGGGGGGGTCCCATCATTCACTGAAATGGGACTCGGCAGTAGCTGGCGAAACCCGATCAAACATGCAAGTGTGAAGGACCCCGAAGCCCAGAACAGCAATCACGGCAAGGCAGGGCCGAGCCAACAGGGCACCCCTCATCCCAGGCCATAGGAGCCACAGGGCGCTGCCCCCAGAGAGCCACCGGGGCCACCGTGAACGAAGCAAACCCGGAGAACAAGAGGGAGCAGCTACAGACCCCCCTCGCACACTTGCAGTGTTAAAAAAAACCTCCCTCCAAAATCCGGAATATTTTATCTGACTTGCGGGCATCAGTGAACTTCCGGGAGACTTGAGATGTCTAGAATAAAGGTTTTCCATGGAAACAGGTGTATTAAATTTTAAGAGCTGGAGTTACAGAGGATTCTGATTGGACAGAACGACCACTTAACGTCTGGAAGTCTACTGGAAGGAAACGATCACGTCCACTTCCTGTTTTGCTTTTGTTTCATTTATCAATGTGTTAGACCAGATACTACATGTGATTTTTGTATTTATTTTTGTGATAATTATGAAGCAGCAGCTCGACTGAATCAACATACAAATTCATTCTGATTGTCTGAAGAAGACGATCAAAGTAACTCACTTCAACCAGGGTCCAACACTTGCTCTGGGCAGCCATCTCAGAAAATGCCAGCAGCAGGGGATATGTGCGTCATGGCAACAAGACCAGGAGCATATGCAGAATGACAGGGATAATGTTAAAGAGGAATTAAATGTTATTGAATTCAGAATTAAGAGTGGAATAAACCAGTGACATTACTTGGAATAAAGTTGAATTCAGAATAGGCATTTTCAACTGGAATTAGGTGTTTACATGGTCATCTGAAAGAGGAATGAACCTTTATTCTGAATTAAAAAGGAATAAAAAGGTATGGAAAACAGGCCCATGTGCAACAACTTTACTGTCATAGATTATTGTGCATTTCCTGTTTTTATTTGATAAATACTGACACAGGGAGCAGTCATGTCCACTTTATTTGTATTATTAACGATACAAAAAAGAAACAAGTTATTCAAGGATATATATATATATATATATATATATATATATATATATATATATTTAAATAAACTATAGTATAAAACAACAGACAAAACAGGCTATTATTTGGAGCATTCACCACTTGTGTTGTGGCTCAGTTGGTAGAACAGGTCGTTTAATGCCTGAAGGGTCAGCGATTCATATCTGGGCTCTGACTGTCCACACTTTAAAGTGCCTTTGGGCAAGACACTGAACCCTGAATTAATCCCAGTAGGTAGCATGTGTGTGTGTGTGTGTGTGTGTGTGTGTGTGTGTGTGTGTAAGTGCTTTGCATAAGAGCACTATATAAGTTCAGTCCATTTACCATTTAACTAGTGAGAGGGAAATAATAAAATGTCAAATATAAGGTGATGCAGTTGCCTGGTAACCATACAGTTTCAAACTAAAGTTCAACTTAATAACATTAGTGTTAATCTGGGGAAAAAGGGACATTTTTAGAATGATCACACATTTTAACAGTCTGGTATGTTCTCAATTTGCAAAAAAGTATTTTAAATTGCTGAATATTTTACAGTGCATGTAATTATGGCATGATTTAATATAAATCTAAACTTTTTTGTAGTTATACTTGATTCTGTGCATGTATTAGTTTCTATATTACACATGTAGAAGGCGATGGATGGAACTATTCCTCTGTATTAAAGCCTCTGCTCTTCTGCCTATGAAATTAACGACAAGTTACTTTAATATAAGTTTAAATATGTTTTAGGTTTTGGGGTTTGAGTTAATTCTGTGTTGTCCAGCTCACATTAGCATTAGCATCTTTACATTAGCTACAAACAACAAAGAGCTTCCATGTATAGATGTTTGTCTTGTGACGTTGTTCATGGATTCTTGTTGATGACACTTTGATTTGTGCACTTTTACTACTTTAATATGTTAAGAACAATAGCAACCAAGGCAACACAACATTATTGTCAAAGTCACAAAAGCAATGAAAGGGACACTCAGGGGATTTACAACTGCATTAGAATGTTTTATACGTTTACAAAAACACATAAAGAATGAGTTCAGTCTGTAAACTGACAGCCTGATGGGGAATCATCAGGATTATTTTCACAGATGAGCCACAGGAGACACTGTGGTCCAACAGAACTCATCTTTGACCTTGGGGGGTGAAGAAAAAAACATATGTGGTATTGTGCAATAATACTTATTGTGGAGATTTCAACAGATTAATGTTGTATTTGTGAACAGATATGGTTTATTAACGTGCAGGTTAATAATTAGACTTTTGATTATGATCATATTCTGATGTTTTAAAACAAATACAAACTAAACTCATATTTACACTGGTCTACAAATAAAATGTGTTTCCCTATTCTACACATTTGCCGCTTGTTTTGGTCAATTTTATGGATTATTTTGGTCATTTTTGTTAATTTTCTGGTTTCTGGTCATCTATGACACCATCCAATAACACTATAAGTAACATGGTTCTGGAATAAACCTAATGAAATGTTTCCACATGTGTGTTAGTGATAAAGAAAACTCAAGTCTTAAATACGGGTTGGCTCAAGTTTCCAAGATAAGTCTGGGGTCAAAATGTAAAATTCTTAGAATGAACAGAGAGAATAGGTTTTAGTCCAAAGGAATATTGGTTTCAGATCTACCAGATCTACTTCAAAACACTGTCTGCACATTATGATCCATTCACTTTGCAGGTTCTTTCTAGTGGAATATTTACAAATCCATTCTATTACATACATGTAATACAATGGTATACATCTACTATATTTAGTACATATATAGTACATAAACCACCATATATGTGGAATAACGCACCCTCATATATATATATTAAAAACATGAGCTAACCAGCACTAAAGTCATTTGTTTTCTGATTCATCTGATTAAAGTATGTAAGATTTAGTACATTTAATGTCTGGAGCAGGTACTTTTTAAAATGTTGAGCAGTGTTTGTACTTGTCATTGAACATGTTTTTTAAATAGATGTTTATATATATTTATTTTATAATACTGTTATCATTGTTATGATTTCTATATAGATATTTTTATATATCATTTTACTTTTCTCCTTTTTGTGGTTGTTTTTTGTCTTTTGTCATTTTCAGACATATTTGTTTCACATTTTCCTTTTTTTTTGCCTATTGAAATAAACAACAACATAGTAGATAGATTAACAATTGAACAAAGACAAGCATGTTTTAAATTGTAAATGAATGAGAACACTGTACTGCTCACTTATAGTACTTTATTTGAGTTATTATAGAGAAGTGTAGGCTAATATATGATGAAAATACATATAAACCACCACATATGTGGAATAACACACCATCATTTATATTATAAACATAAACTAACCAGCTCTAAAGTCATTTGTTTTCTGAATCATCTTTATTAAATATGTAAGATTTAGCACATTTAATGTCTGATACTTCTAAAAACAAACTGTAGAGTGCTACCAGAGCTCAACAGATACTCCATCTTTTACACATTATGACATGATTTCACTGTAACACTTCACACTTCTAGCAGCTGAAAATGTAGTACACAGTCTCTGCAGTCTCTGATTTCCAACCAAACCACTATTCCACAAATATAAAACACATGATTCTGTAAATAGTGGCAATAAAAGTGAGTTTTTGTGTTCAGAAAATACTGACATTGTCGTTTTTTCCTGTTCAATGATAGTACCATCAGCTTCACTGTGTACAAGGATAAACTCTTCAAATAATGTCTGAATTCAATACAATTATGTGTGGTTACTGCAGCAACAACTTACTGTCATCTTACCAAATGTTCAACTCAAGGTTCAGTCTGTTAGTGAGTCATACTGCAATAAATATAGATAGAAACAGCACAAAGGTTGAACTTGCATTGAAAAGATGCACAAAAACTACCATTCTGGACAAATTTAACAATTTATGATGAGATGTGAACATTTGAAACCAAGCTGAGAGGTTTTAGTCAGTGATTTGTGCAAAAGCCCCAATAGTATAGATACTTGAAATTAGGGCTGCACAATATGCAAGGGATAATGTATTCCCCATGAGGTACTACCAGAAAAAGATTCCCCGACGGGGAGGGGTGTTGTTCCGCCTCGAAGGGGAATATTTTTATTAACTCGTGGGGAATACATTATCCCGCTTATTCTATGGGTTATTACAGCTTATTAGTGCGACTACTCTAACAGATTAGATAAAATAGCCATTACAACATAGTGAATGTTTACTTTAAAAGTGGCCGAACTACTTGTGATATGGTAACATGAATCTGAAATGAAAAAACCTGTTGCCGTTGGCAGTGGGCGTTAACGGTGCAGCGGGCGTTAACGGCACAGCGGGCGGTTATCGAAAAAAAATCCACCCGCAGAAGGCTAGGAATGCAATTCAAAGTGAACAGGAGCTGTCGCAATGTTCTACAGGGCCGTAGAATAATAGAAGAAAACGTACATTGTGATTTTTTTTAACCCTGTGATCAGGGGCGGGTCTAGAATTTTTTTCTAGGGGGGGCCAGCTAGGGGCACAGACATTGGAAGGGTGGCACACCGAAATGACTTTAAAAAAAAAAAAGCCCTACAGTCTTAGATCATAATAAACGGTAGGCTGAAGTATGAATGATATAACTATTTTATTTACCCAAATAATGTACAGAACAGTGTAGCATCAAGCATTTAGAAATCTGATTTGACTGAGTAAAATGTTTTTTTGTTTGAGTGGGTAGATCTGTGCTGTGGAGGAGTATACTGGTGTATCTAGTAACCTAGTAGTAGTATAGGTTTTCATCAAGATAAACGATATTGTTTCATAGGTATCTAAGCTTACCTCTTTGTTAACTTAGAAAGACAGAAACATCCAATTGAGTTTAGTTATGATGAATGACTTTATTGTTTGACTTCCATTTTTAAATTATATGGCAGCACAAACTGAAAGAATTCAAGTCAGTATGTGTGTGTGTGTGTGTTATTGAATCAACTGTCATAACAGGTACATAGTGTGTACACATCAAAAATCCCTTTGCCATTAACAAGTAATGCTGAACTTAACACAAATACACTTAAATAAATAAATCTCACTATACATCAAAACACTTGTCTGCCTGTACATGTGCCATTAACCCTCCTGTCACCATCCCTGGTCAAATTGACCCAATCTGTTTTGAATGTTTCTTCTGTCCTCCCTCCTACCCTCCTTTCCTTTTCCTTCTTTCTTCCCCTCCTTCCCTCTTTCTTTCCTCCATCCTCCTTACTTTCTCTCTCCTTTTCTTCCTCTCTTCCTTCTCCATCCTTCCTTCTTTCCTCTGTCGCTTCCTCTATCCTTCCTTCTTTCCTCCATCCTTCCTTCCTCCATCCTTGCTTCTTTCCTCCATCCTTGCTTCTGAAGAAATCATGCATATTGTTTGGTTAGAAATAATATTAAGTCAGAAAATCACTTTCCTTAAACTGTAACACACAGGATAGGTAGCTATAACATGCAATTATATCATCCTTTAATGATATGTATCATTAGATGCACACATACATACACACACACACACACACATAGAGTCTTTATAGTCAATACATCTCGCTTAGGGTTGCTGTTTGTTTTTTCCACATTTACCAGTGTTGTGTCGAGATCTGTTTCCGGCATTGATATGTTATTCATTTTTATACAAGCAATATTCATACTGGTTTGATTAAACACTTTGACACGCTAGTATTTCCCATCTTTGCTGAGCGATAGGTTTGTGCTTTTAGTTTTGTGAGTTTATTTGTGTTAATCACTGAAATCAACCAGCGTTTATTAGGGACATATTTTTCACCGCATATTTGTTTTCTTTTACATAAAACTCTTGTTCAGCAAAGATGGGAAACACTATCACAGTGTTTACTCAAACGATGTATGAAGATTAGTTGTATAAAAACGAGGCTTTCGCGTATATCAATGCCATCACCATAGATAAACAGATCTTGACGGACGAACACATTTCGACACAACAGGCTAATTGCAGGCTAATGTTTACCATAGACATCAATTCGTTATGCTAAGCTAGCATACTGTGCTTACTCTAAATACGACTTAACATGCAATTATATCGTCCATTAATGATATAACGTTATATCATTAGGTGCACACATACATACACACACAGTGAGGGTCCTTGTAGTCGATAAGTCTAGCTAAGCGTTGCGGTTTGTTTTCTCCACATTTAACGGTGCAGGCTAATGTTTCCTGGAGACTTCAATACGTTATGCTAAGCTAGCGTAGCCTACCGTGCCTACTCTAGATACGACTTAACATGCAATTATATCGTCCATTCATGATATATATCATTAGGTGCACACATACATACACACACACACAGTAACGGTCTTTGTAGTCGATAAGTCTAGCTTAGGGTTGCGGTTTGTTTCCCCACATTTACCGGTGCAGGCTAATGTTTCCCACAGACGTTATGCTAAGTTAGCGCACTGTGCTTACTCTAGATATGACTTAGTTATCAACTTAATTTAAACATTTGTAAATCATTAAACACGACACATTGTGAGCGACTGTTTACTTACCCTTATTTTCTCGTTTTAAGCCGAAACAGTGCAAGTCTGCAAGACAGAGTTGAAATGCATCCAGAGTGAATCCTGTAATTCTTTGAATTTCGACTCGAAAAAACTGATTGGCAGCTCTGATGGGGGTGGCCAGCAGGGTGGCCAATCATATTCCAGGGGTGGCCGGTGCCACCCCCAGTCACCCCTGTAGACCCGCCCCAGCCTGTGATATGAAAAACAACTAAGTGCGGCGCCGACGCAAACAGTTGAACAGATTAGCAGTCGACACTGAACCAGGGCTCCAGACTAACGTTATCACATGTAGCACTAGTGCCACCTAGCTTTTCATTTAGTAGCACCAAAAATTAGGTAGCACCATATTTTTCCATTGCATAGCATGTTATTAAGGTTATGTTTAGCAAGAGATAACGTATAGCACCCGCGTGACTATCAGAAAAATATTTCCCTTCAAGGTGGAACAACAACCTGACGCCAAATGCATGGACAATACATTATCCCGCTTATTCTACAGGTTATTCCAGTTTATTAGTGCTACTACTCTAACAGACCGGATAAAATAGTCGTTACAATGTAGCAAATATTTACTTTCAAAGTGCCCGAACTATATATAGTACCGTGAATCTGAAGTGACAAAACTCGTTGCCATTGGCAGCAGGCGTTAAGGGCGCAGTGAACGGTTATCGAAAAATATCCCTCCACTGAAGGTTGGGAGTGTCAATTTAAAGTGAACGGGAGCTGTCGCAACGTTCTAGACGGCCGTAGAATAATGAAAGTTAAGGGATTAATTTGATTATTTTGGAGAAAAGAATGCCTCCATAACTGTACACACTCACCTTCCCCTCAAGCAGGCGTGCACGCTGCTGGCCCTGGCCCAACTCCTGAACAGTCCCGAAGTGGACAGATTTTTTATTTTTCTGTGGACCACCATCCACTCGTTATGAAACATTTTTTGTCAGTGAGGTTCTGTATGCTCTGTATGTTCTTTTATTTGGATCATTCCACCAAATCGGTACATATTGTGTCCCAGAGAAATAAACGGCCATAAAATCATTACAATGACAAATATATGCATAATTTTAAAACAACATTAACATAACTTTTGTCACCAGCCCGATTTTAAAATTAAGGTAATTATTATTTTCCCATTTTTAATTTGCATTTTTGTTGATAAGGTGGGGATTTCGGCCTGTCCGCGACAGTACAAGTCATCTTTAAGGGGTCTTTGTAGCCGCGTGTGTGTAAATACACATACGGATAGCCTCGGCTTCCGTGTGTAATCTGCACGAGTTACTCACTGTTTTTTTCTGTATATTTTGGATTAAATAATTTGAACTAAAATATACGCTATTTTATGCTACAAAAGAAGTTAGGGAGGTTGCCCTTTTAAATATAAGAATCAAACTGAAAATAACAGAACATTGGCAACGTTTCAGGTTTATAAACTCTTCGTCAGGCCAAAATAAAATAAAATAAACCAAAATAATTAATAAATCAAAGTGTCAGACAGTAAAACTGTCAGGAAATTACTGTTGGTGGAGGTTTTAATAGAAACATTTAATAAAAAATAAATGCAAAAAAAATATAATTGCAGGACTTGCGATGTAACATTGCAATGTCGATGCTCAACCAATATATTGTGCAGCTCCAGTTGAAATCTGCTTTTTTGACGGTGTGACGTGTGCCAAGAAAAGAAACTATAAAGATTCATATCAGCCTAAAAATAGTCGATAAACTGAGTTTAAGTGGGTCATCTCCTCACTACGTCTGTGCAGAACATCCTCTGTGCATTAATGGTGTAAATGCACGACTAAATGGGTATGTTTTAAAGCAGAACAGGAGCACAGATACAGAAGAGGAGTGCAGAATAATCCAGTAGGTTTGTTTGTGTACACGGCTCTATCATAATACACCTCCACACAACATCACAAAGAAAAAGCAGCAGTGGGCTGAGAGCTCAGGGAGGCTGCTGAGACATCCAGCAGTGGGTGGGTTCACACAAATACACAAGCAGAAGAAGAAGAAGAAGAAGAAGCACATCTGAGGTTTCTCTCTCTGTGCAAAAAGCTGCTGCACAGGTTTGTCGTCTCCATCTGTGAATCTGTGCAACAGTAACCAAGCGAAGGCATAATGAGATTCACACACGCTTTTCAACAGGCTGTTGTTGCCAATCTCACTCACTAAAGTGTGACATTAATCAAACAAACTGAACATGAAATCTGGATTTTATAAACAAATGTTTTTATTAGAAAATATTTCACATGTAAACCCTCAAACAAACACAAGCAGGTAAAAGAACAAATTAATAAGATTTGTGGATCACGGCAGCATCTGTCCGTATTTATCCCACAGCACAGTAGAGAAGGGGGGGGGGGGCAGTGGATGTGATGAAGCCTCAGGTCGGTTTGGGTGGTGGTGACGTCTGCCCACAAAAGCATCTGTTTCTACACTGACCATGTTAACATAATCACCTCCACTCATGACTTTTGACTTTACAAATGGATGAAAACTGACACGTTTTGGGGAAAGGTGTTATTTGAGGAGCTTTTGGAGTTTCCTAAAAAGAGCGACATAAATTAAAGGTACTATTATTATTATGACCCCACCCCTCGATAGGGAGAGTGATATTGTGTTTGAGTTTGTTTGTTTGTGAGCAGGTTTATGCAAAAACTACTGGACCAATTTACATGAAATTTTCAGGAAATGTGCAAGGTGGTCCAGAATAGATCAGATTACATTTTGGTGAATGTAGGTCAAAGTCAACAAAAATGTGCTTTCAGATTGATAACAGATAGGGCAAATCGGGTAAAAGTTCTGATACTCTGGAAAACAAATGTACTATGTGTTAATTTTGAGGAAAAACAAATATGACCAAATTGCAAAAAACAAAAAAAAAAGATCGCTGGATATTTTCTGAAATTATAGAGGAAGACATCTCTGCGAAAAAGAAGTCACATGACTAAAAGGACACAGACATGAGCTGGTCGTTAAGATGGTAACAATAGGATTTAGTTGCACAGCTGAACATGTTCTGTTCATTCAGAACAAATGGTAACTGGCGTGTCCCTGTCTGACATCTTATCTAATTTTAGCAGTACAGTGGAACCAGATTTCCCACAATGCAATACTGTCAGAGTTTAAGCATGAATTACCTGTAGTTGGAACAGACACCTGATCAAGAGAAACATTTGGAAAAGCATTAAAATCTCCAAAAACGACAGACTCGTACAACTGCTATTTGGATTTTTGTGTCCAGGATTGAGTCAAAAAATCACAACCAAGGCTTTTTGACGCTCATCACCAGAGGTCGAAGTAATTACCGTATTTTCACGACTATAAGGTGCATATAAACGTCTTAGATTTTTTTCAAAATGTGCAGCGCGCCCTATCGTCCAGAGCGCCCAATCTGTGTGCGGACGTAGTTGAGAATCATGATGCTGCGGACGTGATAGAGAACATGGGTGCGTTAAAAGGGGGGCTTGTGGGCGTGGATTGGGCGTTTCCAGCAGGCGTCATAATTAAGGCAAACAAAAAGGGCTGGATAGACAAGGAAATGATGAAGGATTGGCTGAGGCAGTTGTATGTACGGAGACCGGGTGGGTTTTTCCACACATCACAATCGCTGCTGGTTTGTGATTCCATGCGTGCCCATCTCACCGCCGACGTCAAAAAGCAAGTGAAGCAGATGAACGCTACGCTTGCTGTGATTCCAGGAGGTCTGACGAAGGAACTCCAACCGCTGGACATCGGCGTGAACCGGCCGTTCAAAGTGAGGCTGCGAGCGGCGTGGGAGCGGTGGATGACCGAAGGAGATCACAGTTTCACAAAGACTGGAAGGCAGCGCCGGGCAAGTTACGCCACAGTTTGTGACTGGATTGTAGCTGCTTGGGCTAACGTGTCTGCTGGCACTATTGTTCGAGCTTTTGCTAAAGCCGGCATCATTTCTGGGGAGCCGCACGGCACGGACTCTGACTCTGACAGTGAGGAACGTGAACCTGCCATGTGTGATTTAGCGCAGCTGTTCAATTCCGACACAGAGGATGAGGACTTCAATGGGTTTGAGTGACTGTTTCCGGTAATGTGCTTGTTTTAGTGTTGTTGTAATTAATACTTAAATAAAGCACAACCAAACTCAGTTTTGCTCCCGATCTATTTTTAAATATGCACGTGTGTGTTGTCAGGCAGGCGTACATAGTATATGAATACACACAGGGGCGGACGTATATATAAAACGTGTATATAAAACCCGCGCCCTATCTTCAGATGCGCCTTATCTGTGTGTTAAATACAATAATTGCACACATAACTGAGACTGCGCCTTTTCGTACGGTGTGCCTTTTCGTCGTGAAAATACGGTAAGTAGAAGTCTGTACTTTACTTGAGTATTTATTTTTCTGGTAACCTTTTACTTTTACTCCCTACATTTGTTCATAAATATCTGTACTTTATACACAGAATAGACTTATTACTTTTTCAAACAAAACAGACGGGAGTCACTTCAGTGGAGGACACAAACTGTGACTTCATATATCATGATTATTACTTTTATCACATGGTTGGGACTTTTTTTTAATCCCAATTGTGCCATTTTACCGTATCTCATAATTGTGACATTTAATCTCAGACTTTCAATTTCTAATCTCAGAATGTTGACTTTATCTCATCATTTTACTATTTTTCTTGTAATTATGCATTTCTGACTTATTCTCTTTATTTATACTTTTTATCGCATAATTCTGCTTTTTTAAAATCTCATAATCATGACTCGATCAAACCCATTATCTACACAGTAACTCACTTTTAAAGGCTTTATTTTTCTATACTTTTGAAACTTTTGGAATCCTGATTAAATAAGTATTATTCATTCGTGGCAAAAAAAAAAAAATGCAGTTGTACTTTTTTTTTTTTTTTTACTTTATTACAATAGATATGTTGTACTTTTTTACGTCAGTTAAGAAGTTGAATCAGTACTTCTACTTTTACCAGAGTATTTTTTTTAACACAAGTAGCTGTACTTCTACTTAAGTACAGAATGGGAGTACTTTGACCACCTCTGCTCATCACTAAAGGGACAAAAAAAATTAGAAACTGTCCACGAGGTCCATGATCCTCTTGCGCTCCGCCTCCTTGAACTCTTCCGTCTTCCCGTCTCCGATGCTTTCGGCATATTCTGAACCAAACAAAGAGTCAGACGGTTAATTTTACCTCCAAACCACAGACAATTACAGACAATCCAAAAGTGAAACCTCTCCCCTGCACAAATACTTCATGACTTCACTTCAGGAGACTTTTCACATTACTATTTATTATTTCTGACAAGTTTGACATGTACTCTCTACCCCTCCCCATCTGTTTTTAGTATTTTCTATCTTTTTTTTGTATTTTTTTCTTTAGTGTGATCAAATCCTGCTGCACAGAGAGAAAAATACTTTGGTCTTTTTTGTCTCTCTTCTGTACTGACATTGCGATTGTACTTTTTTATGTAAATATGTATTTATAGTTTTTTATAATTAGCATTGTTTTGTATTGTTTGGTTTTTGCACTTTATCCTGTTGCTGCCTTTAACCACTGAATTTATTTCCAGTGGGAACATGTTTATTTGCTCGATTCTTCTTTCCATCCATCCTCCCTTCCTCCCTCCTACCATCCCTCTCTCTCTCTTAATGAAATCTGCTGTCTATTATTTCCACTCTCTACACACCATACAACAGTAAAGTAAATAAAGACAAAATCACTTCAGACTGGTTTCTACTACTAAAAATATGAACTATTTCCAGTTGCAGTGTGATGTGTGTGAACTGACACTGCATGCGACTGTCTCTGAAATGAACAGTCATGCATAAATGAATAAATATGCATACATTGACAGCTATCTGAAAACAAAACCTGGACATAAACAGCTACTAAGAGACCTTATAGTACAGTGCATCTCTAAACTAACTTCCCACGATGCACTGCGTGTCCTCTGGCTGTAAACAGAGCCGTATTCAGGTGTGCTGTGCAGAGACCGACAAAATCAGCATGAGCGCCTGCTTCACTGTGAGCATTTGAAGCTGTTTTCTTCATTTCGAGCAGCTAACTCCCACATGAGGCCTTTGAGACCGTCCGACGCAACATTTGTGAGTCTAATGCGCAGAAGAAGAAAAGTTGCAGCTGCTGCATCCCCAGCGGAATGCGGGCGCTCACTCCGTCTCTCAGCCTCTGAGGCAGGGATTACACATTAAACCCAGGGATGTTGAGACAGAAGATGAAAAAGACGAGTCCTCTATGGGAGACGCTGCATGAGCATGAAAATGAAGGGGTTTTCCTGACAAGAGCCTGTAGGCTTAGACAGGACCCAACATGGCTGCCACTGCACACCAGGGACATGTTTGGTTTAGGTTTGTGTTTTGGGACAACAGTTAGAGGGAGCTTGCTGTTTTTCCAAAATAAAATTCCAGGCTTTTTAATAATAATAATAATGGATTAGATTTTTATAGTATTTTTCAAAGCACCAACACGCTTTACATTTCCACTATTCATTCACTCTCACATTCTCACTCTGGTGGTGGTAAACTACATTTGGAGCCACAGTTACCCTGGGGCAGATTGACAGAAGAGTGGCTGCCAATTTGCGTCTATGGTCAGTCCAAGCACCAAAGAACATTCATACCTTTCTAAAGCTGTATTTACACTAGTATCGGCTCAGATTTTTTCTGAGGCGGGCTACAACCAAAACCATGACTCATTTATTGATGAAAATGATAGGCACTCGTGAAATGACAGAACAGACTATCAAATATAAGTGAGATGGGGGGAGGTCCCACAAGGGGCTCCTCCCAGCACTGAGATGCTGACCCTGACCTGCTAAGGTTGAATCCTCCGGGCAGACTACGCGGACCACACTCATTTACGGTTTCACATGCTCTTGAACTCTTTCTTCAAAGTTCTTTTCATCTTACTTTACTTGTTGACTACCGGTCTTGTACTGGTATTTAGCCTTGATGGAGCTGAATTCCCTAACAACCCGAGTCCGAGAACACTGGCACAATGGGGGTCATTACGGGCCACACACCGTCCACGAGCTGAGCCTTAATCAGAAGGACTCAGGCCCCTGAGTGACACCGGGCCAGCAGTCTTCTGTAGGCCACATTTCAACTCACGTCTGAATCCTGCGGGACTTGTGGGCAGGAGTGGGACTGAAAATTGTGTCCCACGCTGACCTCCATTATCGGTTTATATTTGTTGTCCCCACAGTTATATAAAGGCCTAAATAACACACATGTTAAGTTGAAACTCATGCTACTCACATTTCTGTTCCTATGTTTTATGTCTGGCCTGTTTGAAAGAATTGTTTTAACTTTCAAAATAATATGTTGCCTATGTCCAGTGTTTGACTGACAACTTGGACATTTAACAGACACGTTTAATGTGGTGTGAGGCAAAAAAATGTAACACCTACCACCTTTTAAAAACTTTTTTTAATGTACTAAATGGAGATTTGCAAATTCAAGACTTTTAAGACTTCTTAAAACCATTCAGAAACCCTGGTAATCTGTTTTTCACCATAGACAGTATTTTTTTCAATTATTTCTACCTTGTAACATAGGACTAAGCTCCTGGAAAGAGGTGACAGCACATTCTGACAGTTAGGAGGTCTGAGTTAAAACTGAAATGTCTCCAACATTCCCCCGTTGCAAATGGAATATATTATTCCCTAAATCCCCAGGAATAGGACTGGACTTTCACATAAACCTAATGCTAGTTCAAATCTGACACTAATGTGAAATTGGATATTACACTCAGGTCTGTACACATTCAGGGCTGTGTGTGTGTTTTATCAACAAAAGCCAAAAACAGTGTGAATGGTATACAAAGCCCCCAAAGCTCTTCTGGGGTAACATCTGACTGAACAAAAGTAGGTAACTGGGTACTGACATTTTACTGTGGTTAAAACCGCAGGAGGCTTTTGGTGAAAACTAATATTGGGGCAATTACTTTATTTGATCTTGTTTGAAACTGAACTCAAAGAACTAATCAGAAATGCAATCTGTTGAGAACTGAGGGAAAAGTAGCACTTTTAGTGAGAAACTACGAAAATAAACAAATCAAATTGTTTACAAAGGCAAATTCTGACAAACAAAGTGATAAGTTGTGTGCCCAGTGCTTAGATCTATCTAATGAATATATCAGAATTGAAATCTGTTAAGAAATGAGGGAGGAGATGCGATTATAGTGACTTGTGGACGACGACGGATAGATGACGGTATATATATATATATATATATATATATATATATATATATATATATATATATGAATGAATATATATGCCAACAGCATTTTGACATTGGGCAAAAGCAGGTAAGGAGACAGAGAGAGTGATTCAACAAAAAAATGAAAAACTGCCTCCTCTTTGATCGCCGGCCTGTCATTGTGCTTGTGTGAGCGAGTTTCTGCGTCTAGAAATGGCAGTGCAGTCAGCCACACAGGCGGAAAGGTCAGAGAATCAGCGACTGTTCAACTCTCTGCAGAACCCTTTCTTTGGCATGCTGGTAGGCTCTCCTTCTGTCGCCACGGCAACACAGCAGAGGACAATACAGTACTGAGCATCGCCATTACTCAGGTCAGCGAGTGGGACTGATCTGCCGCCAGTACAAGGAGAATCATTTCCAGGAGCATCCAAGGATACGGATACGCTGGAGGACTTTGTGTGTATGATTAAGGCTGCAGCTGAGATAGTGACAGTCATCTGAAACACTCATCACAGCACTGTCAGACACTGTTGAGGATACGGATGGAAGCCTACAGACCTGGTGTTGATTAACATTGAGTTAATTAAAGCTCTTATGAGTCTCTAATGGGTCTTAATGTGTGTGTTTTTTAAACATCATTCATTTAAATATAACAATGAATAAAGGAAATGCTTTCAAAAACTTTCATCATTATTATCATCAAAATTCTGATTTACTTAGGTCCAATGTTGTCGAAGTACTGTAGATGATTCTCATTTCCAAATACATACAATTGACCAGTGTAGGGAAAGTTCACCTTGATTAGGAACTGGTTCAAAGTTCAGTTCAAGTTACTCAATATGAATTAGTTCAGTTCATCGTTCATTCTTCCAAATTATGAACTAGAAGTTCATGGATCCCAAAATGAACTTTTTCGTTCTTTTTTTTGTGTTATTATTGTAAACTTATTATTAACTGTTCCTGACGTTATCCTGACCGTAGTCAGGAAATCAGGGGAAAATGCCGTCCTCCAGGGCTGAAGTAAGTGCCTTACCCCGGGGTTAACTTCCCTCTGCAGGTTCTTAGAACACAAGGAGCGGTTTCAGTGAGTTTCATTTTCAATGTTTATTTCCAAGAACGGGACAACACCTGCTCCGGTCGCCATCACACTCTGTACATTTAACTCTTTTTCTCCGCTCCCAAAAACTCTCTGCACCTCTCTCTCTCTCTCTCTCTCTCTCTCTCTCTCTGCCCCACCCAAAATGCTTCTCGTTGGCTATTCCACAACATTATGTTGCCGACATTTGTTCAAAATAATACAAAAATGACATCTAGGATAATGCTGTGTTTTGATCCCATTTTATACCTTATAGGACTCAATAATTACAACGTGGTAAGAACGAAATGTGAACTACATAAAAGCGCAGTTCAATAAATGCCAGAATAACCGCATTCACAACTTCCCGTTCATTTGGCAAAAGTGAACGAGTCGTTCATGTTCGTCAAAAATATGATATTGTTCGTGAACGATCGTTCAATGAAGTCGTTCACGTACAACACTGCAATTGACCAAGACATAAACAGACAAAACACGAAGGCCTACATTCACACAGCAGGTGTTAATGCACAATTTGGATGTATTGTTTTTATTTTTTTGGGTGCTTTTTTAAATGGGACTTCTGTCAGCCTTTAGTGTGAACTATCGCGTCTCTGAAGTGAACTGCATGTGCAAGAAGCTCAGACGTAATGACAAATGAGGAAATATGTCATTTTACGTGACATATCTTGAAGGGTAAGAAACTGGTGGTTGCTATGGGCAACAGCATAGTATTAATGTGCAAGAAAGAGCCGGATAAATCAAGATTTAAGATTTTTTAAAATGTATAAGGTGGAGGACAAACAAAGAGGCTCCATCAGAAGCTCAATGTGGCTGAGTGTGAAGGTATTTAGATAAGATAAGATAGTACTTTATTGTTATACAATTGTACAATGAAATCTAAACCCATCCTTCTAAGGAGTGGTGGCTCAGTTGGTAGAGTGGGTCTTGAAGTGTCCTTGGGCAAGACACTGAACCCTCACTTAGGCCCCCACTAGGACTGACAGAACCTTAGAAACCTACTGTTATATGAGTGTGTGTGGATGGGTGAATGTACAGCACTTTGAGCACTATGAAGGTGGAAAAGCGCTATATAAATGCAGACCATTTATGTGGCTGGAGGATTTTTACCCTAACAAATATGTTTTGGGTGATGGGGGAAACCGGAGCACCCGAAAGAAACCCATCCAGAAATGGGGAGAGAAACAGGCAACACAGAAAGGCCTGCATGGTCCGGGAATCGAACCCGGGTCTTCTTGCTGTGAGGCAAGAGCACTAGATCAGAGATATGAAGAACACATCTATGCTACGAACTATCGGGGTTCATTGGTACCCACAGGCCCCACCCCCCTGGACCTATTCCCACTGGGCCTACCCCCCCAAAAAGTCAGATGTGGGAACATTTACCTGCAGTCTGAACATAGCATGAGACATCACTATAAAACTAAAAACATCACTCAAGAGGTGGTTCTGATTCATCAAGTTTTTTTGGTCACTGTCTGCTAGTTACTTAACAAAATGCTGGTGCTGAAATGAAAGTCCAGTAAAGACAAGGATATAAGAATATAGAAAGAACCAGAGTTTATGTCCCTGGGACACTGCAGCACATGCACAGACAGTCAGTCTAACTGCAGACTGTTGGAACTGGCCCATAGATCTTTTAGGACACTTGTCATTTGTTTACAGGGCACATTTGCATAGCATTAGTCACAGTAGAACTTAATAGTTGAACAACGAAAGCAATCTGAACAACCACAAACAACTTCAGGGTTGTGTAGGTAACACATACAGCTGGATTCAATTCCAAGTCCATGGATTCAGATGCATTAAAAAGTGGGTGTACGTACTTTCCAGGTTTGCTATCAAATTCTTTGTACCTGAGGCCCTAAATGAGTTATCAGATCCGGCTGGCCAAAGGGTCCAATCTGGCTCGTGGCATGAATAACAAGGAAGATATTAACAATATAAAAATGATTTGAATTAAGGTTCTACATACAGAAAAATTAGATCTCATTTGTGTCAGAGCAGTAAAATATGATGATAATTGCTTATAAATAAAGAAAACTCCAGATTTTAATGTAAAAAAAAAAAGGAAAATTACATGAAAATCTTCATATCAACTTAACAAATCATCCTTTTACAAATCCTGAATAAATAGCTGAACAAATATGAACCACCTGAAATATCTGAAGTGTCATTTTACAAATATTCAGAGTGTTACTAAATGTTTTGTGTATTTTTAATTGAAATGTAAGTTGTTCTGTACATATGCAAATGAGGCAGAAAATAGTTAAAATTGCGTTTGTTTTTCTGAAGCCATGTCAAGTTGTTGTTATTCACATTTTGAAAGGAACATTATAGATGTAAACGTTATCGTAATGTAATTGTACTCTTTTCACTGTTATTATTTTACTGTTCTGGGTCTTTTCAGATAATATTGGGCTGAATGTGGCTCCTGAGCTAAAATGAGTTTGACACCGGTAGGATAAAGCAAATTATGTGAGAATGACGTCTGAGAGAAGTTCAACAAAAGTGGATAGAAGCAGCATGTATGGCCTTCAATGGTCTTAACATCACTGAAGACAGGGTTTTCGGCAAGGCCCTCAACACAAAGAGAGACACTGTAAACCTCTTTATGATCACAACCTGTGATGTAAAAAAGAAATGATGGAGGCCAAATTTAGAGCAAATTTTTTAAATGTCACTAAAATCAGTACTGAAGCCATTAAGGTCAAGACGGCCGAGTCAGGGACAAACTCTGCATGTGTTTAACCTTTTTCTGCAGTCTCACATTGACCAGGCACGGCTCTGCAAATGAGAGAGCGCTCAGCGATGAGGCCTAATCCAAAGGATGAAGCTGCGGATGAAAAAACCCACATAGCCAGGACACAGACAGCTATTCCTGTCAGACTGAGAAGGTAGCATTAACCCTTTAAGATTCACAACTATTTTTGTCACAACTTCCAAGAGATATTTTTTTGTCTTTCATAGTGATTTTATAAGTATTAATTATAATAGAGGAACACTTTAATACATTTTGGTTTGTTTTTGCTCAGGATCTGAGTTGTCCCATTTGAGTTCTCAAGTGACAATTGGAGTCACAGTGGACACTTTGTTCCACACGAATGGTCATCATGTAAATCAACATGTTGACTTGTCCTCTTAACAATACATATTGAGTACAACATGTAGAAGTAGGAGTTCTGCAAGTGCAGTTGTTGAAATGAAGGAGTGGTCGTCTCTATATGGTAAATGGTCTGCACTTATATAGTTCTTTTCCACCTTCATGGTGCTCAAAGCGCTTTACATTAGCCTCACATTAACCCATTCACACACACTTATACACCAGTAGGTTTCTAAGGTTCTGTCAGTCCTACAAGTAGGAGCCTAAGCCAGGGTTCAGTGTCTTGCCCAAGGACACTTTGACATGTGGACAGCCAGAGCGGGGACGCAAACCACTTCAGTCATTGGACAATCTGCTCTACCAACTGAACCACAGCCACCCTATATAAAAGCATGATAAAAGCCACGCAAGAAACATTGTTAAGTGTCAGTGGAACAAGTGTGAAACCAACTGGGACGAGCTCTCTCAGCAAGAGTAACCAGACCTCAAACTAGGCAGCAACTCTAGAATGTTCTGCAGGCAGAGTGAACAGAACTACCAAGATAACTGCTGACACTTGGCGAGGTCCATGAGGAGACTTTAAATTCACACACTTGTTTATTTATTTTAAAGACATGTTACAATCAGTGATACTAAAGATGTTATTTAGATGAGACTTTTAAAAAAATTAATTGGTCAATTAGTTAATTAGGTTTAAATTTACATGAAAACAATTTATATTATTTATTATTATGTCCGCCAAGGAGGTATTGAATTCGAGTCTGTTTTTTTGTCTGTCTGACTGTCAGCAGGATTACGCAAAAAGTTCTGAGCGGATTTTGATAAAATTGTGAGTGACACAAGGAACAAATGATTACAATTTGGTGGTGATCCGAAAGAGATCCTGGATTCTGGATCACTTTAAAATGTTACATTGCGGTACATGGAGAATACATTTCAAAGTGATCCAGAATTCAGAATCTCTCCCGGATCACCACCAAAATGTAGTAATTTGTTCCTTGTGACTCTGCCAACACATGCTGAAAATTTTTATCAAAATCTGTGCAGAACCTTTGCAGAACTCCTGCTGAATAAGGTCATTTGATGTTCATAAGGACAATCGACTACTCTTTAAAAATGCGAGTCCGTCCTTTTAAAAATTTATTTCTTGCAGTCTGAGTTGCGCTTGGGTTAGTTAAAAAAGCGGTCAGTTGCAGGTTGTTGAAACATTGACCCGTGCATCATTGAGCACTACAAAGTCAGCAGCAAACCTGACATTTATGGGTGGAAAAAGAATATTAAAAAGATATAAATTGTTTCACTTACTTTTCTTTCTACATCCCTTTTAAATTTTACAAGAAATGACTGCTTAACGGTGACTACAGTAATTCTGCTTCCGGGGGTCCATCAGAAAATACAGTCACTCCTGTTGTGGCTTCCTATGTTGTGTTGTGGCCTTTGAATTTGTTGTGAGCTTTCACTGCCACGGTAGAGAACTGAAACATGAAACTTTCAGGATAGCTTGGGAATGACACAAGGACCAATTGATTAGATTTAGGTGAAGATCCAGAAGACAAGCCTGGATTCACTCACTTTACATTGCGGTAAATGGAGAATACATTTCAAAGTGATCCAGGATCCAGAATCTCTCCCAGATCTTCACCAAAATCTAACTGATTGGCTGTGTGTCATTCCCAAGCTATCCTGAAAGTTTCATGGAAATCTGTCCATAACTTTTTGAGTTGACAAGCAATGACATTGGATTTTAACAGGGAAATAAATGCGGGTATGTGAGTAAGGTCATTTGAAGTTCATAAAGTCCACCGACTACTTTTGAAATATGTGGGTCAAGAAGCGGGTTGGGTCTGTCCTTTTCAAATACATTCCTTGCGGCCGCAGCTAGTTAAAAAAGTGGTCGGTTGCGGGTCGTTTATATATTGACCCACGCATCACTAATATATGTATAAATGATGTTAATAAGCAAAAGCATGCTGTAGAAATGAGGACGAATAAGGCACCCGTGTATGCAAATATGCAGACAGAGACAAAAGCAACACATTTCAGATATTGCACACACATGCACACGCACACACAGACACATGCACAAGCACACACACACACACACACACACACACACACACACACACACACAGGGCTGGAGTGTTGCCACGCCGCTGGCATAGCCGTGCGTGACGGATGGCTCTATCTACATTGCTACATGCCACTGAGAGCCAGAGGGGATGTGAACGGAGTCTCGTCCTCCAGCTTTATCCGACAATGATACAGGGAGGATGGATGTGACGGCGAGTAGAAAATAACACACCTGCTAGGGCTTTGAAAGCAGAAAACAAACACAGCAGGGACAGGAAAATCTTTTGCGATGGGAAGGAAAAGTGAATGACAGAACGTCTGTGCATCTCTCACAATGACGGCGTGAATCAATTACGACGCTACAGATGAAAAGACATTTTTACTGCATTGTCTAAAGCAGCATTAGGAAAGTGCCTTAGTACAAAAAGTTTATGTGAACCTTTTCTTTTTTTCAAATGGATACAGAGAAATGACATAATTCATAGTGTTTCATTATGTTCCAGCACATCTTCTCTGGCGGACGAGCCTGTTATCAAACAACAACCGCAGCCAAAACAGCAGCGATTACACCGACATCCCCCCTTGGAAATATTTGCTCTTTGCAGAAGCAGAAAGTGCTCAGGAACAGGATTTTGAGAAACTGTCGATAAAACGCGCCTGGAGATTTATTTAGATGCAGGAGCCAGAGGTGTTGTATATGTTTGTATATTTCAGTGCGAGGTGAAGGATAAGCCAGGGTAACCTGCACATCTGACAGGACACCATCACATCTGGTGGTGCAAACAGCAGCTGAAAGGAAGCAGGCCAGCCTTGGACTCCTCATGCCAGAGCAGTACTGTGCACTGGGCTGCAGTAGTTGGGCTCATACTGTGCATTTAAAGAGCTTTGAAGCTTGTGGATTAGTTTAGCTTCAACTCAAAGCGCAAGAAATATTGAGGTCAGAATAGTATAACTAGCTGCGAGATTTTATGAAAGAAGTGGACACAGCAACCTTGAAGCCCTGAATTTAGCATTTACCCATTTCCATTTGCAGAGGGGACTATAGTGGGACTAGAAACTGTAGCTGGGGATGAGGAAGAGATCAAACCACTCGTGGTAAAGTTAACTTGGTGAAACATCAGCAACACTGGAAGGAAATATACAGTCAAATTTCCATTACTTGGAAAAAAAGATACACCTGTGTCTGATATGACGGACAAAATATGACTTTATTATAAATAAATAAATAAATAAATGAATGTTTGGGAGTATTTAATTTAAAATCCATTATGTGTATGCTAATAGCATTAATGATCTATGCTAGTATGTGTGAGTGCCTCATTAGCATATCTACAGCGTTTCACACCTTATGAAAGATTATATTAGCATATTAATGATGTGACAAATTTATGTTCTTACATGTTCTCTTAGTAAATCAGACACAAAGAGTCTCTTCTTGGAAGTAAATCCAATACTCACCTCTCATGACATGGCGGACCACTTTGACCGACCCCCCCCTCAGGTTGAGAATCTGATGGACCCTCTGTCGGAGCTATAAATGGAAGATAGGGTGAGTTATTAACTAGAATTATGACAGTTATCCAACAAACATTCACAACTATGGACATCAAAAACTGGATTCACATTTCATTTATATAAGAACATGAATGATCCAGGGGTAAATCTCAGTTTTTAAAGAGCAAAAGTAATCCTGGCTGATCAATCCCATTTTTATCATGAATATAATATAGACATGGACAGTAAAAGACCACCTGAAATCCAAAGAACCAGACAAGTTGTTTTTTTAGGTAAGGTCAATGATTTTAAGAGCTGAATTGAGTCTCCACTGACCATCTACTGCAGAAGGGAGACTAATGTGGTTTTTATTCAGTAATATGGAAGAATCAGACAAGACCCATTTTGTAAAAGCATACTTTTGTTGGTGCAATTGAACAACAACAAACATTTTAGCTGAATAAACTTGAAGCAGTCTCATTTCGGTTGGTACTACTGGCGGTACACGATAGCAAGTGAAAACTGTGAATTATAAGAAGAAAACACATCAAAGTCTGCGAAACTAATTAATTTGAATCTGAAAAATATGGAAACAGACAATACAGTTTTCTTTTTGTAAATCTCTTGCAAAAGTACATTATATAGCTTGACTTTACTGTAATCAACAATTTACAAATCAATGATACAGAATGAAAAATCATATCTCAACCACTGGTTACGAAACTGACCCTGCCCATCCTGGTGATATCTGCTGATACAGATACCATTATTGAAATATTTTTTATTACACACAGTGAGAAAGAAACTGGAAATTAATTAAAGCAATATACCATATTTTTCGGACTATAAGTCGCAATTTTTCTTCATAGTTTGGCCGGGGGTGTGACTTATACTCCGGAGCCACTTATATGAAATTTCACATTAATTTCACTCCGACAACCACAAGAGGATGCTGTTGAGCATGATCTTTATGCTATAGTTATGAATAATTGTTAATATGTCACATTAACATACCAGGCACATCCTCAATTTGTTGTTTATGCATCATGTAACGTTAGCTGAATGTGTTACGTTAGCATACTGTATACCTATTCAGCCTGTTGTTCTCTATTCTATTTTTATTTTAAGTTGCCTTTCAAGATGAAATAAAATCAAATAAACCCCTGCCCCCCAAAATGCAATTTATATGCCGGTGCGATTTATAGTGCAGAAAATACAGTAAGTCATTACATTTCACTTTAAAACATCCTGTAAGAAATGTGTTGTCACTTACTGTTTAAAAAACATGTGTACAAGATATTGTACCAAAAACACCCAAGAAGGGAAAATGTGTTTCTTTAATTGAGGCACCCAACTGGTCAGGAAATAAATGTAAAAATGCTTGGACTTAAGAATATCAAAACCATGTGTGTGTGTGTATTAGTGTAGAGTAACCCATGAAACATATCGACCTTCTTAGTTAACCAGAGGTAAAATGCTTGGGCTTGTTAGTCGTAGTTTTGTACTTGTTGTACTTTTTGATATGATGCTTCTGTAAATGATGGGTGTGTTTGTGTGTTGCCGCTGCCTCTCAGAACACATGCTTTACAGATCATTTGCTGTTAGCTGCCTTCGTGCTAAACCAGTTACTTTTCGTTTCCCACAATCGAAGACCTCTGCCACAACTCGTTCGTCGCATTGACAGTGGCGTCACAATGTGTGCAACACAGATTCACAAAGTAACATGATGAATAAAGTAAGCACTTTGGACTGGGCATATAGATCAGACCGATATTCAATACCAATATGGATGAGAGACTTCTTTCACTGTGTTGCAGGACTGAATGCTTTAAAAGGTCATTCATCTCTGCTGCTATCAGGCACTTCAACAAATCTGCCTGAATGAATTAGACTAATTAAATGGAGATGATATGAGCATTTTATTTTTATTTATTTATTTTTTGCTATTGTTTGTTATTTTTGGGTGTGTGTGACTGCATTCTGTTGCTGGACATCTGAATTTCTCCCTTGGGAGATTAATAATGTTCGGTCTGCCTGTCTAGTGCTTCCCTAATGACCATGTAGTGGGTGAAGTTAGAGATCGAACACACAACTATAAATTAGAGTCTGACCGAATATAGCCAAGGACCGATTAATCAACATTGGCCAATACTTGTTGACGATTTATGAACTTTTTTTGCCATGGAGATTCTGTTGCTCATCGCGCCTGTGTGTGTGTGTGTGCTCGCAGAGTTAGAGGAATACTAAAGTGTCCAATCATCACCCCCACACATGCATATATATACAGAATCACAGAGGGCCACCCCCCACATGTGCGCTCTGACTAGGATGGACTACTCATTCCTCACTCCGAACTCTGTCCCATCTGAAAATAAAGGGCTCTGCATGCTCTCTTGGCAAAATGTTGCAGTTAGCTTGATCGCAGATATTTGTAATTTATGCCAAATTTTAGGCATGGTGGAGTACATGGTGTGCACTATGTTATTCAGCACCACAACACAAGGGGCCCTCTCATGACCTCATGAGGATCACATTGATTGAGATACAGCTGATAAATCTAGAAACTGAAGAACTATTGGTACTGAAGCTGGCAGAGAGGCAAAGGAAGCATCATACGAGATGGTCTGTACACTCTTTGTACGCAATCGTGTACACGAAACAAGAAAAGTAAGGAAGCGGAAATGTGTGTAGAGCAGATGTAGAATGGACCAATCAGAGGCCTCTTGTTCTCTCTGCGATGCTATCTGCGACACTGTATGCTGTGGGTTACATTTTTTGGGAAGTCCATGCAAAGTCTCTGCAACACTTCGCAGATGATTTGTCTTCTGAGCATAAATTGGCCTCAACAGACAGCTACCCTGCCAAAACACATTCTGACATGGATGGACCACTTATCCCTACAGATATTGTCTGATATATTGGATATTTACGTTTTTGTACCTCCAATAGTAGTATCGGCATCAGCCCCAGAAATCCTGTATCGGTCAGGCTGTACTATTAATCAACAGCTGCAGCGTAGCCCACCTACTACTCAGTCTGAATCCGGGAGGAAACGACTACAAGTGTGTATACGTGTACCTGTGGTATCCCTGAGTTGCTGATCTCCACCATAATGTAACAGATCAACTGAAGGACAAATAGTCCAGCGTCCAGACGGCGAAGGTAGAACTCATCCTCCATGCTGTCATCCAGGATCTCCCCACGTCGCACCATCTCCTACACAGACACACAGAGGTAAAACACATCTGTAAAGCCAGAACATGGCGTTTTTATGCATGACAAGGCCAGATAAAACCGCAGCTCTGTTTGCTAAGAGGGAAATGGATTCTCCACAACTCCAGAAATGACTCAACAAACCCTGAAAATCAGACACTTACTTTAATTTAGGTGTTGTTTTTCAGCTTTTCCACAAATCCATTTTCTCCATTGACCAGACACACAAATCAATTGATTTTGCGACTAAACACTGAGAGGAGGGGGTGGGGGGGTTATGTCCTCCACTGCTGGTGCTCCCTCGCCAGCACATATATACAAACACTTGCTTAGTTATCCATCTTAACAACCCTGTCAGTATGCCAATAAGGCCACACTGCCAATATACAACCAGCACACATTAATCATCATTAGAGATCAAGAGGCAGACGTGAGGGAGAGAAACAGATCTGGACTGGAATCCACTGGAGAGATTCAGAGACTCAGATGTTGGAACCTCTGTGGTAACACTCAGAACTCTTCGAACGAGGAAAAACTTTGCATTAAACGTGTAGTTTGTGGATCTAATTCTGACCTGTGGCTTTTCTGGGCATTTTCTGACCTTGTAGGTGTAATAAAGCGCAATGAGGGACTACGTTTTTTAAAATTCTAAAATAAAAGTATATATATATATATATATATATATATATATATATATATATAAACATACATTCCTACAACTCTGAATGACTGGACAATAGAGCTGCACAATATATTGTTTGAGCATTGACATCACAATGTACATGTTTGCAATAGTCACATGACAGGTCCCGTAATGTAGGAGACAAATGAGCTCAACATTTTCTCATCTAATTTCAATACAACCTGACACACACTGAGCACATCACAATCATTCTGAACCAGTTTGGAGTGAGTCACTGGTAACAAGACTGAAAAATGAGCAACCAACAAGAGAAAATCACCTAAAACCGAGGCGGAATTATTTATTTATTTGTATTATTTTTAATGTATTTTATTTAATCAAGGTATTTATTAATTTATTTTTCTAGTTTTTTTTTTTTTTTAACTTTATTTAATTTAAAATGTACTTTATTTATTTTATTTAATTATTCCTGTTACATATGTTCTGTGGTCTGGTCAGGGCGGCTGTGGCTCAGTTGGTAGAGTGGGTCCCCCAATGTTTTTCAGCTTTTCCACAAATCCAATGACCGGGAGGTTGGCGGTTCGCGTCCCAGCTCTGGCTGTCCACATGTCGAAGTGTCCTTAGGCAAGACACTCAACCCTGACTTAGGCCCCCAGTAGGACTGACCTTAGACCATAGAAACCTACTGGTGTATGAGTGTGTGTGTGAATGGGTGAATGTGAGGCTAATGTAAAGCGCTTTGAGCACCATGAAGGTGGAAAAGCGCTATATAAATGCAGTCCATTTACCATTTAATCTGTTTGACCGTTTGTGTCGGAACACACAGCTGTTACTGTATATACTCCTATATACTCCATATATATATATATATATATATATATATATATATATATATATATACATATATACATGTATACATATATACATATATAAACACACATACATATACATTTATACATACATATAAAGGTGAAATAATAACACTAATAGAATAATAATAAAAAATTTGAATGCAAGACCAATATAACTCAGGCCTGAAAATCTATATCCTTCCAGCAACATAAAACATATAATCCAGCCACTTTCTCCACATATTCTTAGAGTTGTTGTGTATTGGCGTCTACATAAGTAAAACACTGCTCATATGCACTGTGTTTGATTAATGAATACATTCAGGCTGAATCTCTATCTATTCAGTCTTGGAGATGATAGCTCTGCATTAAAAACACACTTTGCTACACTATGTGACAGTAAATCAACAAAAAGGGCAACATTTCAAAGTGTTCCTAATGAAAACAAATAGCTTACAGCGTGGAGCTAAAGGCTACCACGCATGACATTTACATCCCAATGATCTAATCTGAGAGAAAATTAAAACTTCCAAAAGGCCTTGTCCTTAAAGATCAATTAGACTGTAACATCCAATTATAGCTGCTAAGTTCAACTCATTAACATGCATCAATCGAAGGGTCCCTCCTGAGGTTTACAGTCAAAAACAAAAAACTATTCTGGGAAAACTGCATAAGCTGCAGGTTGTAGAGCAGGGACACAAAACAACATATTCATTCATTTATTTGACAGCGCCTTTAAAATGAGGGCGGCTTTCATATAGAGGAAAGAAAAGACAAGCAGATACAAACTACTGAACAGTCAGCTCTGTCCCGTTAACCCAGAAAGACCATCCACCACCAGCCAAAAACATCAATGTAAAATGTCTTTAGAATGCATATACTGTATACATACATACACACACACACACACATATATATATATATATATATATATATATATATATATATATATATATATATATATATGTGTGTGTATTTTGTACTGTGTAGTATTGTATGTCTGTGATAATAACAGTCCATTTCATTTAATTTATTGAAAAATGTATGTTTGTCAGATCTTTGTTCCTTCTTGTTCTGATTTAGATTGAAGAAAATTAAATAAAAAGTACAAAAAAAAGTTGGATACCTGGTTAGAAAAAAAATGACATTCATCTCCTATACTACAAGACGTGTCATGTTACTATTGCAAACACGTATACTGCGATGTTGATGCTCAAACAATATATTGTGCAGCTCTACATCTAAATAATTAATCGTCAATGTAAGTCATTGTTTCATGGTCATCAGATATGACCCATTTGGACATTCAGAGGCTCTGAAGTGAAGGTGGAGGAAGTTTGATCAATGAGTGGATGGAGACACCTGTTTTTCTGTTCAGTTATTGTTTATTGTATATTGTTACTGAAAAAGTCTCTTTTTCTTTAGTTTATATCTTTCTGATATAAAAACTCTCAGTATTTGTTGAGTTTTCATCAACATCTACAGTTGGGAAAAAAATTATTACATTGTCAAATCATGAAAAACAATGAATATGTAAACAAATACCACCTCCTGTTAGTATTATGTGCCTTCAGAGGTCAATAAGATCCATGTGTGACTGTGATCAGACTGGTCAGCTGTGCGGATGCAACACACAATCATGACTTTTTTCAATTTGCAAAAGTACCTTTATTTTTAAACTTCTATTTTTTTTATTTTAAGTTCTTTGGGAAGAAAATGTAGAACTTCAGAAACTTTTAATTCTCTGTGTTGTCCCTAATAGTATTGTAACGATATGCCAACATGTATTTCCATACTTTTCGATACTTTTTCAAATAAAATAAGAATGCATAAAATGACATTACTGACTTTAATCGAAAATGTTATCAACATAAACAGTAATTGTAACAACAATCAAATAAAATAAATTAAACCAGAGCAGTGAGAAAAAGGAAACTTTTGTTAAAGATCAAATGAGAATATGCTCATATGCATCATGCTTTATGTTAAAAAAGAATTGGAAAGTAAAGACATTTTCGTATTGAATCTGTTATTTGGAAAATATCATACATGAAGAAAAATGGAATGGAAGAGCACCACGAATTCAACTATTTCAAATCGAAATTGCACATTATTTTTGATACATTAAAATGACTTAAAAACAAAAAGGCCATCAAAACTCTGCAGGTAAGTTAAGTATTTGGACTGATATAATACAATGATTTTAATTATATAAGATACCCCCGTACAATTTTCTCTGTATTTATGTATATAGTGTAATTATGTTATTATGCTTTTTGTATAAGGCTATTTGTATTTTGTTTTTGTGTGTCTTCCCTATCGTGTGTCGTTTTCTGTTATTACTCAGAGTGTTTTGCTTTATTTAACTCTTTGTTTAACTTCATGTCTCTTTATGTTCGGTGTGGAAATAAAAAAGAAAAAAAAGACCAGGCTCTATATGTCCCTGTGAAGCAGTGCACGACAAGAAGAAGAGAGAGAGTGACAGCTGCAGCAGCGGCACGAACGTTTGCAAATTCATCACTGGCTTTGTTTTTTGAAAAAGTATTGTTTGCCTTTGAGTGAGTGTTACGAACAGAAACGAACTTTCAGGTGGCTGTGCTGTATATTAACTATTTTAACGAGAGTGCTGAGCTACAGGCTATTTGAAAAGGGTAGTCTTTTTTTGGGGGGGCCCGACATGACTTGCTGACTTCCCAAAAATATGTTAAACTTAATGGAAATTTTGTGGAATTTTAAGGAAATGAGTTAATAGATTAGCCTACCTGTCTTTCCCTGAACTCAGCATGAAAGTTTGGGTACTTGTCTTGTCACTGTTTAGCAGGTTGGAAATGTTTCCGCCCTTCACCAGGCATGTTTTAAAACACTGCTGTCAAAGTGGTGCCTCTGTATTTATGATTTCACCTTTCTCATTTATGGTAAAATTTAAATACTTCCATATTGCACTTGTTGCTCCTGGCTTATCAACGAGGGTAGGATTGCCATTCTTCTTTCCTGTTCCACTTAGCTGTATCCTAGTTACGTGCTGAATTTGCCAAGCTGTTGCAAGTACCGGTAGTTTAGAAACGCAGTATAGTACCTTTTTAAATGCCTCAGTACCACGGTACGGCACTTGTACCGATATTCATGACAACACTAGTCCCTAATAATCAAGGAAGTAGACTCGTAATCACATCCACAAATCATAATATAGTCCACAATAATTGCATATTTTCTTCAAATCATGCAGCACTAGTTGTTATCATTATATTTGTCTAAACAAATGTACCTTTAGATGAACCAGGCATTAAAATGAATGAGGGACTGAAGAAAACAGGGGTGGTCTAATATTTGTTTCCGATCATCTATCTATAATTCAGAAAATCTCTGTCTGTCGTGTGTCCTGTTTGACTTTGGAATGCCTAACACCTGCACAACTCCACCAAATGATCCAAAATTTGGACGGTGACTTTCCAGTACTATGGCAGATTGCAGTCCAAAGTTTCACGCCATTACGACAAACAACAACAAAGATAATAATCTAACTTCATTGCTCTTTCTAACTTTGCTGATCTAAGCATTTCCAAGTCCCGCTCCCTGATTTGGCAACAGCTGCGCCGTAGTGCATTACTAATGACTTGAATTGCCACTGGACGTCTGTTTTTCACCATAACATAGGAAGTCATTTGTGACGGAATTATTACTGAGCAAATCACGGACATGGCGCATTCGCACGGGACTAAGAAGTCCGACATTCTCTGTAATTAATACGAATTACCAATGGTCAATAGGTAATACTTCTCCCATGGCAATAGGGCATTAGACAACAACACAACTATGCTACACGCTGCCATAACTTCAGTGCCCCCAGGAATTCATGGACATTTTTGTCATTGTTGCGGCCACAGCAAGCCCCGTTGAGACCGAGGCAATTATTATAGTGCATTCACATGAGTTAAGTCCGTAATTTATTGAATAAACCAGCGGAACGTCTGATTCACCTTCAACTTAACACTGCACCAATCTTAATGACTGTAGGCTACATTACTATCTTGCTCATCCACCGTTGAGCTTCATCACTTCACTTTTAGACCCTTTTCATTTTTTAATTGTTTGTTGTTAGCTGTAGTTTAGTTGGCAGATGCACATTGCCCAGACATTTTCTACGGGCTGTGCACTAGTTAAATTAAATATAAGAAAATAGCTAAATTACTGATAAAAACGCAAAATACAAAGGATAATATTCTAATAACTGGTGATACATCATTTTTAGAATGATTAGATTTAAAGAAAAAAAAAAATTGGAAGCTGAGAAAAAAGTAGTTCTGGGTTAAAGATGGAAAACAATGTGGCTAATTAGAAGCACAGACCATTAATAAAGCTATTTAATTTAGACTGTTAATCTCATCTTGTCTTCTGGGTCAAACCCCCTCAAAGAAAACAAGAAAAAAAAAACTGGTCTGGAATCCTGTGTTACTGCAAAGTGGAGAATTATAGTGCTGTATAAGAGTCCCAAAGGTTGGCCTTGTTGCTGTCAACCAGCTCTCCTGAACAAAGTGATGAAAAAAGAAAAGAAAAAAGATTGGCTCAGTTTCTAGGTCGACCTGACTTATCATTAGGAGGAGATACAGGCGCTTGAGGCAGCAGTAACACAAGTCAGAGAAGCAGGAAGTACACCCAGATAATTGAATGCATAGAAACCAGTGCAGACATAAACACACACGTATACATACAGCACTAGAGGGGTTCACTAACATCCATGCACACGTGCACACACACACACACACACACAAGTATGTAATCAAGTAGCCATTGGGTAGTGAGTGTAAACATCTTTTTAAAAATAAAAGAAAATAGTAATAATAATAATAATAATAATAATAATAATAATAATAATAATAATAATAATAATAATAATAATAATAATAATAATGATAGAAAACTAAATGAAATTTAAAAAAATAAGTAAAAATTAAATAAAAATAAAATATGTTTTTGAAAAATAAATAATGAAATAAAAAATAAATAGATTTTAAAAAGTATTAATTAGTAAATAAATTCAAATAATTAATAAAAATAATAATAATAAAAGGCTTTTTAAAAAAAAATAAAGTAACCACATCTTCACACCTTTGAAAAATACATGTTTGACTTTGCACCTGTTTCCCCCAAGCTTTATGAAGACTTATGGGGGAAAAAAACAGTTAATGTGTTAATAGGGGACATCATTTGCATAAATTTGTATATTTTACACAGATTTATATTTTACTAGTGGAGACCTACATTTATATCAAACCCTCGTGGGAGCCTGAATTTTGGGCCCATGGTGTCAGAGGTCCCCATGTCGTGACTGTGTAAACATATCATTGTCCCCATAAAGATATTAATACAAGCACACACACATTGTCTGTGTATATGTCATATGAAGGTAAGCCTATTTCCTGTCACCCTCTTTACTGCTTGTGGTGACCGATGCAAAGTGAAGCTGGAGGCATTCTCTGTAAAAGACTTGGACAACTCAATTATAACCACATGCCTCCATTTATAGTCATCAGCTTCGTGAGGATGGGACCTCGACTCATGGCATAAAACAACACACATGGAGCTCAGCAGCGGCGACGTGCAAATACTGTACAGTCGATAGGAGATGTGTGTCCGCTATCAGAAATTAATTCTGAGAGCAAGAGGAGGAGAAAAAGACTTGGGGAAATATAACTAATGAGGCTTTCTTTCTCTTACGATTTAATCCTTTTGTACAACCCACGTCTGTGCCATGTAGAGGCTTAAAAATCCCAGATTAATCTGTCTGCTGCACTTCTACAACTACACTGCATGAATGAAGATTTAATTAGAAGAACAATAGAAAAAAAAAAAAAACTTGTGGATTTACCTGGTCAACCTTCAGGTGTTTGGGGAAGAATATGTTTGTGAAAAGACTTGTGAACAAAGGAAAAATGTCAAAGAAAACAAGGCAAGTGATAGTAGGTGGGTATTTTTTACTCTACAGTCAGGGGTCATTTAGTTTGTGCACTGCAATAAAGAAACTGTCAAAGTGGAAGATGTAGTAAAATAACAGAGGAACAGGAGGTACTCTTCTGCAGACCGTTTGAGCTCAACTGTATCAGCTTTAAAAGCAACACCTTGAAAAGTCTAATACAACAACACATCGGCTATGTTTACATTATGGTTTTTTTTATTCAGAATGATTTAGTCTACATAAAATAATTCTGAATTAATCAAGAATCAAGATCAATCAAGAAGCTTTATTTGTTAATTTTCCATATATATATATATATATATATATATATATATATATATATATATATATATATATATATATATATATATATATATTTTTTTTTTTTTTTTTTTAAATTTCCCCGCAAAAATAGAACTTATGCTCCAGTGCAACTTAAGTTTTTTTCCTGCTTTATAATGCATTTTTTGGCTGGTGCGACTTATACTCCGGAGCTACTTATAGTCCAGAAAATATGGTAATCATGTGATTGTTCCCATTTGAACTCATTTTCTTAATTTTTTTGTGTTATCTTGTTTTTTATCTATTGCCCAGTCCTGCACTGGGTTATATTGCCAACAAGGCCTTCTCTACTGGCGTAAACATCAGAAACACTGACCTACATGTGCAACCGAAATTCTAATATTTGTTCCATTAATTTAGTCCCAATAGACGATTCTCTTCATTTCATGGCATTTGTCTTGACTTCACTGCTTCCAGTACATGTGTGTGGATATAATATATTTTGTTGGATTTTACTCTCCATGTGTTGTCAGGGTTAATCTAATCTGCCCTGGGCCTTCAGACTGAGTAGTAAAGAACCATGTAATTTAAACTGTATTGCATCAGGAATGTTTCTTTAACCAACGGGATATTGCCTAACAGCTGGCCTTCAGCATGAATCCTTCCTCTGATTGGATGGTGAGGGCAAAACTATTATTTGATATACCTGTATGATAAACTGTTGTATGGAGATGGATGGATGAGGCTAAATAAGTTATACTTCCTCTCACTCATTTTCAAATAATACAAAAGAAGTCATACTTTATTTCATGTATGTTTTTTTTTCATAAAATCTGTTTGATTTATAAAGGACTCAGTAAGATTATTTTTGTTTTTATGAAGATTCAAAATAAACTCCACTAAATATAGCTTCTGCAATATTGTTTTTTGATTCATGCCGAAAAGGTCATTTTAATTGTATTTTTTTCAACTATTAATACATTTGTGGTATATTTAATTCACGCATAAAATGGTTGACAGAGGAGAGGAAAATAATTTGGTCTCCAACGTACTTAAAAAACATTTTAAATGCAGACTTCTCCACAAAAGCTAGAGGAGAGAACCACAACACTAGCTATCTTGTCAAATGGTGAGTTAACTGTGATGTTATTAAATGAAAATTTAAATATTTTGTTTGTTTGTTATTAGCAGTGCTGCCAAAATATTAAGATTTGTAGTCAGATTAATAAGAAGGTTCACATGGATTAATTTTAATTAATCAGAATCAATTACATACCCTTCCTTTTTATGCTAAAAAGATCTAATTAAAAAAAAATAATAATTGTGCATTTTATTTTTTTCATGAGCAAACAGACTCAAAAAAAGAATCAAATATATGCACTTAATGTTTTTGTTGCAAGCACTAGCAAAAGGACTAGCAGAATCCCTAATTAACGTACACTTTATGTTAATATTGTATGTTAAGATGAAAAATGAAAACAGACAAGTGTTCCATCTTGGTTTTTTGGACTCAAATGTTGTGCGGTTTAGTGTCTTCCATCTGCACATCTACATATGTACAATGGTAACTACTGGGACAAACTGAACATCTCTGTTAAAATATTTCAGAGTCATTCTGCACATGTGTTAATTGCATTAAAATTAATCAGATTAATCATGACAATGGATTCATCTGCATTAATGCTGTCATTTTGACAGCCCTAGTAATTACATAAATATTCATTCTGAACTACTACAGATGATGCACATGTTACAACTTTGGTTGTTGTAATACAGATGCTTGGAGTTGTCTTAACTGAGTTTCTTACATAAATAATAATAGCATTTACACTAAATGTTTCTTTAACGCTACACCTTATTATTATTTTTAATCTTTTTTTTAGTTTGACAGTTTCTATAATTGTGATGTCTTAGCAGTGGTATTAAGAGTTGGATTATTTCGAGTACGTCTCCACTGAAAGGCGCAGGTACCGAATCGACGGCCCCACCACTGATTGCCTGAAAGGTTTAACCCTGCCTGATAATACCTAAAGCAGGACATGGAATGGTAAAAGAAGAAAAGAAAGAAAAACATTTTCAACTAAGACCAGTCACCCTGGAGGGACCCTCAGCATAATGGAAAGGAGCAAAGATGTTCAACACACATGATGAATGAAGCTTCCCTTTGGATAAAGCATGGGGGACTGGAAGGTTTTGAACAATGACAAGTGCATTAAATATTCATTATTGTGAGCAGAGGAAGTGGACATTTGGGATATTAAAACAGAGGCCTGAACAGGCAGCGTGGCAATATTTATTATGGCAGCAGAGTTTTGTCCACTCGTGAGTTTTGACACCGCAACCAATATCTTTTGTGTGGCAGCTCGGTCCCTGTGGCACACACCGGACAGAAGAAAAGCGTGGGGAGGGGGGGAGAATAACGTGTTGAAAGGAAGGATTGGACAAGTCAATTACTGCAACCTCAGGGGAGCCTGGCAGCCTGGCTACAGTACAGACAAAGTAATAAGCAGTGATTTTCAGTCGCAGTCCCTTTACTGTAACTCAGCTGCAGTGTGTGTGTGTGTATGCGACTAGAAGTGTATGATTTATGAAGGTCTGTGTGTCCAGACTAGAAACCATGTATGCGTGTGTATCACTGGTGTATCATATATGTACAAAAATACATGTCTAGGAAGAAAACCTTTATCTCAGTTTAATCTTGTGTGTGTTCTTTAGTATACAGTTTGTGCATTTACCTTTGATAAGAACGGGCTTGTACTGTCTTGCATAGAAGATAACGTGTGTGTGTGTCTGTATGTATGCGTGCTGTGTATGTGGTCTGGTTGTTATTCCGATGCTTTCGTTTCCACTTGGATGCGTAGATGCAGCATTAAAGTTGTCAGCAGTTTGCACAAACCCACAGTGACTAGGTTTGCATGTGTGTATATGTGTGTGTGTGTGTATCTGTAGGATGTAACGCTCTTTAAGAGGTTTAAGCAAACACCACAAAGAGAGAGGTTAGATACCCTCATTAAAAAACACACATACAGAAGTTGATAATGAGGTCAACTTTAAGGGGGGGAAATGGAAACTTCATGCAAGTGTGCAACAAAATGCTGATTGTAGGTTATTATAATTTTCCAAAAATTAAAAATAAAAAAAATAATCAGTTTTGTGCAATGAGTGGATGTCAGGAAAAGAAAAAACAAATAACATCAGAACAGCCAGGAACAAGGATTTTACAACCAGTAACACTGCTCTACAATTGTTTTAGAAAGTATGAACTTCAGACATTAAATGTGCTAAATCTTACATACTTTAATATGATGACTTTACTTCGCTGCGTAAATAATTTTGGAACGGCTACACAGATTTGTCCTGAATTTGGTGTGCTAATGCTATAGGATAGGTACATGAAGTGATTAGATTTTGGAGGTCAGAACATTCAAGATGGCCGAATTTTGCCTGGCCCATACCTTTTAACTGGGTGCTTTCCATGTTCCATGTGATGAAAAATCTAGGTTTGGGATTTTTAATGACTTTTCTGTGTCAGTTGTTTTAGTGAATTCTAGTGGATTTTTAACATGTTTTGTATTTTTTTTTTCTCTGCATTTGTTTTTTGGTTTCTTAGTGCATTTTTGTGTGAAATTTGAATTCCTGGGTATGGTGCATATTTGGGGACAATACCCGCTAAGGGGTTACAATTATTTAATTACAATTTTCCTGAATCACAGCTTAGTTTCCTTAAAGCTATACTAATGAACAACCTGCTTCTCTCCAAAGTCCCACCCATTTCACTCATCTTTCAAATTACCTGTCCCACCCATTTTACGAACTATGCACCAAATACTCCCGTCCGTGTGTACCTCTCACTACTTCACTCTGCAGACGTGCCTGCCTCACGACCCGACAACAACCTACACTTTATCACCATCCTTCACGCACTAGAGTCTGACTGTCACAGTAGGGTTTTTCTGTTTAAGCCCCTTGGTTGTTGTTTCTGTTAATAAATCCCTTTTTTTCCGTTCAGCACAATGCAGTTGAGCCCTATCCATTTTCCCCCCTTGACAGGAGAAGCTGTGCAAGTGAAACAGGACAGTGCAGTCAGAGTCAGAGGCATTGGTATCTGATATAGGATGCAGCAACGCATGACAGACAGGCAGCTCGGCCAATCATTTTAATCAGCCTGAATAAAATGATTGGTCAGACTTGTATCAGAAATGAGAATTAAACATTTTCGAGTTTAAAAACTTGGTGGGTTTCTTTCACATTTTAGTTTGCTACACACTTAGTTTAAGATTAGAAAAGTGTAAAAATGTCACGTCATACAGTGTAAGCTTTAATTTCACTGCTGGTAAACATTGGTTCTGTTGTAGTGTTTCACATGAACACTTACTGTGACGCACACCAGGTAGAAAATGTTAAAAAAAATGTGCCAACTCTTTAAAATGTTCAATGCATCCACTGTGGAAAGGACTCATTTATCACAAGAATGACTTTAATGATGCAGAATTTGCAGTGGAAACATCCAGCCTGCATCAAACCCAAGAGCACAACACACAAAAGGTAATAATGTTAATAATGCTAATATGTTAGCATATGAATGCTCAGAATGTACACTATATTACCAAAAGTGAGAGACAGAGAGAGAGACAGAGACAGAGACAGAGATAGAGATAGAGATAGAGAGAGAGAGAGAGAGAGAGAGAGAGAGAGAGAGAAAAACACACACTGGATATTTTCATGCTGCCAAGTTTGTAGGAATACTATTGCATAAAGTAAGGTCCATAAAGACATAGGTGAGAGAGTTTGATGTGGATGAATGTGACTGTACTGAACAGAGTCCTGACCTCAACTCCACAGAACACTTTTAGGATGAATTAGAGCACACACAGAGCCAGGCCTTCGGTCCAACGCCAGTGTGTGCTCTCACAAATGCTTCTGGGAGAAATGGTCCCATAAATAAACTCCTAAACCTTGTGGAAAACCTTCCCAGAAGAGTTGAAGCTATTGTTGCTGCAAAGAGCGAACCCATATCACTTCATGGATTAAGAATGAGATGTCAAGTTCATATGCAAGTCAAAGCAGGTGAGCGAATACTTTTGGTAATATAGTGTATGTCAGTAGCAGTTGCTAGTTATGACATGAATTTTATTTCAAGAAAAACTAAATGCTGCTGCATTACTTTAATTCGTATTTTGTTGTAACTGACAGATCATGCACTGCTTATATTTGCAATATTAATGCTGCTATTACTGTTGTAATTTCTGTATACATATTATAATTGTCATTTTCAGACATGTCTGGTTTTTTGCCTATTCAAATAACTGAAGTAAATTGTAGAAAATAATTGACATATTCACTGATTACAAAATTAATCAATAGCTGTAGCTCTGGTAACATAAACCAAGGAAAAGTGAAGAGAACTTTATGCACATATCCTCCATGGCTTTACAATCAAGTGAGAATCTATCACATTGATTCTGAGGCACTCAAAAAAGGAAGCAGAAAATGATTTACTATTTCATTATACCACACTAGACCTTTCCAAACGTGATGAAAAGCAGATAGTTCCAATTTCCACTGTTCTCAACATGCTTATATATTTTGTAAGAATGCAGATACTGTCTTTTTCTCAAATGTTTATGACTGAGTCATCTCTAAAAACATATTTTATAGAACAATCTATTAAAGAATATGATTATATTTATGAAAAAAAAAATGTTGCTGGTACCATTAGCTTAAACAAAAAGATAAGGTTAGTCACAGCTGAATAGTTGGACACCACAGACTGACAAAACAATATCACATATCGCTCACTACATTAGTACTGCAATACAATTATTCTGTTGTACATATTATCTATGTCTGTGGTACTGAGGAAGAAAAAATAGCCATGGAAAGACAAAAGCAGGTGTTTTGTCTTTATTCACAACATTATGATGTCAGCTTCCCAAAATTTTATAAATAAGATAAACAGATGCACAAATTAGAATTAATGCACCCAATATAGTAAAGAAAAGCATTTTTTTAACCTCATTATAACCTTTAGTCTTTTTTGAATATTAGTTTTTGAACCTTTTTCATGACAGGACAAAACGTAGAAAAACATCTTCGGGTTAGCAGACACCCAGGTATGTGTGGACGGGGTCTCAGTTGTGACAAGTCTGTCAGCTGTAATGCATGTGTACATTATAATCTGAGACATACAATGATTAAAATCGCATTTATTTTATGAAGAAATTCAATTTTTAAAAAGTATAGTATGTAGATGTAAAAAAAATTCAGAATGTAGCTTTGCCTTTTCCTAATACACAGAGACAAGTTTGGAGTTGACACTAAGTTTTTATGGTATTATTTTACTGTTCCAGCTTATCTGAGATCATAAGGAGCTGCATATTTTCTGACACAGTGGCCTCTGCACTACTCTACCATTGTGCACTTGGGAGCAGGCACTACAGAGACAATGAATTAAGTGGTTAAAGGAACCGGGTCCTTCTTAAGGGTTCTGCATGTTCTTGTGGCAAAGTGTCGCAGTGAGCTTGTCACAGATATTTGTAATTTATGCCAAATTTTGCAGCGCGGGGAGTACATGGTGTGCACTATTATTCACCGTCGCAACGCAAGGGCCAATCTCACGAACTTGCTAGGATTCTGATCAGGGGGGTGTGGTGGGTCCATCTCCCTTCATGAATTCTTTGAGTAGGTGCTGTCTTTATAGTGGTTTGAACTGGAGTCGTACAGATGTTGGTACTTCTTCACTTTTTCTATCAGGTGCTCCTCTTTCTGATCCATCTTCCAGTCATCTTCAACAACGGGCGCTTATGTACACAAAACAAGACGGAAAAGTAGGGAAGTGGAAGTGTGTGTAGAGCGACTGTACAATGGACCAATCAGAGGCCTCTTTTCTTGTCTTCTGTGCAGTGGGTTACACTTTTTGGGAGGTGTGTGCAAAGTCTCTGCGACACTTCAAGCAGACGACTTAGCTTCTGAGCATAAATTGGCCTTTAGGCTGCCCACTGGACAGAAGGACGCTGGCCAAGCTGACATCCATCCTGAACAACCCTCTCAACCCATGTATTAAACTACAGAGGCCCTGGGTAACTCCTTCCTTCCATGAAATAAGGAGGAAAGACTCCACAGGACAATCCTCCCCACAGTCATTAGACTCCCCCCATATGCGCATGTTCAACCATGATGCAAATATGTAAATAATATTTAATTTTAATAGTAATTCTGTATTTATATAAAAAAGTAGGCTATTCATTACATGTATAGGTCTAGGAACGCTTCATAGGCAGGGGAGGTGGGCTAAAAGGTTGTCTTTCAAATTCTCTGTATGCAATAGGACAGTACTACAACCAATCAGTGTACTCTTTACGTTAGTTAGACATCGGAAAGTTCACAGAGGAGTTTTGAGAAAGATACAAACAAATGACTAAACAAAATTGGGGATTATGGAGCTTAACGAATGTTGTCGCTTCTGTAAAAAGAATTTAAAGATTGCTGATGTTTTCTCACATTCTTCACTCATCTTTGAGAAAAGGAAATCATCACCCGTTGTTGTTCTTCTTCTACGGTTGCTTCCAATTGTTTGGCTCAGAGTCCGAATCATTACAGCGTCACTTTGTTACACCCGCCCTCTGACTCTATACTTCACTGTGATTCGTTGGCTAACTTCAGGGAAATCTAGCCAAAAGTTGAATTGAGCATAACGAGGAGTCTCGTGTGGCTAGGCTAACAAAAACATGTATAAATACCAAATTTGTAATTTTCCTCTATATTCATTTTTCACTTGTTTGTGGTTTCTCTACATGTCTTTTCTCTGCAGTTACTTGTTGTATGTTGCTGCTGTTAACTGAACTTTCTCCACAGTGGTATAAATAAAGTCTTATCTTATCTTAACTCATCTATTATGTGGCCCCTGGATGAAAATGAGTTTGACATCCCTGGATTAGAGCCTTCATGTTTAATGAAAAATCAATACCTGGCAGTGGTATGATGTAATACATCATATGTGTCATATGATAATATATTACTGTGTTTACGTTTTGTTTCACCCATCTAGTCTTGTACTATTCTGGGTGGCTTGTTACAAACCTGTCCATTCCATGGTGGATTCCCCATCAGACTATGGCCTTTCTGTTGAGTTTGTCTGTTCTTTCCACCCCACCCCCCTTTATCAAGATTACGTACACCTATTACACATGCCTGTTATGTATTAGTGGTTGTGTCAGTGCTCTTGACTAAACTAATGAAGATGGGGTTGGTCTGTGAGTGTCATCAGTGGCAGCTCACTGTGCTCATGCATTCTTTCTTTCTTTATTTATTTTGCACTTTAAAAGATAACAAATACATAGGCAAGTATAAATGTAAATGAAATATAACAGTGCAAGGGAAGCCAAAAGCTTAATAAGCTTTTGGCTTATTAAGCTTAATTAACACTTCAAATAAATCAAAAAACAAAAAATAACTAGGGTAATATGTAAATGAAACAATATAATTAAAACACAATACAATAAAGAAGGAGCTATTACTCATAATGATACATGGATATAATTTAAATACAGACTTTAAAAAGAAATAGTAAACAAGGAAACTTAAACAAAAGTTAAGGAAATGCATGTCACAAGCTCCCTCCCTCGGGTCGGACAGTCAGACACCCTCTGTATGTGTAAGAGTAGGTTAAAAATGCATATTTTTGATTAATCCTACAGTTAGGGTGACTCGGTCTGCTCTGAGTTATGCTGCTATGGGCTTAGACTGTATGTAGGTCCCCACTACTAAAATATAAATCTGTGGGAAGTACGCAAATATAAGCAAATGACGTGGATCTATAAATACATTAACTTGTCCCCATGAAGCATGTAGTTTTTTTGTTTTCAGTTATTCTTCGCCTCATGCATGGAGTTAGTTGCAGAAAGACTGGAAATTGTCTGAGTTGACTTCTTTGGGCACTTTTAGGTCCAAACAGAGTTCTCGAGGCCAATTCTATATCTTGCGCTTGTTTTTCTTAATCTGCTTACATTACTGTTTATTGTTGAATGTGTGTGTTGTATGTATTTAACTGTTTATTCCTGAAATGATGTGTTGCATTGCTGCTGCCTACCTTGGTCAGGGCTCCCTTGTAAATGAGGTTCTTAATCTAAATGGGATATTTCCTGCTTAAATAGATAAATAAATAAATAAATAAATAAATAAATAAATGGGGGAAACAGGTGGAAAGCGACATGTGTAGTTTTCAAAGGTTTGAAGATGTGTTTACTTTGTTTGTAAGGTAACTAATGAATGAACTAATGAACTTATTATTTCCTTTATTTTTATTCTTTTATTTATTTTTCTATTTTTCTAATTGTTTCTATTTATTGAATAGAATTTTATGTATTAATTAATTAATTTAAAAAAAAAAAAAAAAAGTTTACGGTCACTATGCTCTTCTTTCCCACTGGGTTTTGGAGTTTTTTTCTTGCCAAGAAGGAGCGTCTAAGGACAGGGGATGCTTAAGACTTCATCCATTTCTGTGATTGATTATTCTCTCCAATCAACCTTCTATAAATAAAATAGAATTAAATTGAATTGAACTAACCAATGGCAACTTCTTTACCTACAAGTAATGATCATTACAAACTTGGTCCTCATGAAGCATGGAAACCAATATATGTGTGTTTGTATGTGTGCATTGACATAAAAAAAAAAACCCTACATTTAACAAAGCTAAATATATCACACCCAGGTGCAAAACCAATTTCAACTTAAGACAGACTTTCTTTGAAAATGTCTACTGTCAGCAATGCTAAACCAGCCTATTTCTGCTGTACACTCCAGCTACACACACACACACACACACACACACACACACATATACACACAAACACAATGGACATCTGGGTTCTTAGGTCCTCTGAAAGTGCACTCAGGCATTTTACAGTATTGGGGTCGGCTCAGGCATGTTTTGCTAAGCTTCATCAATCTCCAAGAGCTGTTACCAACAAGCTGAGGGGAGGAGGTACTGTAGGTTTGGAAGGAAATGATGGGAATGGAGGATGGGATTGGGTGGTGGGGGGGGGGGGGGGGGTGGTGGTGGTGAAAAAGTAGAGGAACAGTGATGGAGAAATGAAAATAACTAGGATAAAGAGGGGAAAAAGTGAAAAGGAGCAATGAAGGCAGAGAGCTAGAAGACAAAAATAGGCATGTAAGGCCATGACAGCAGATGAAAGAGGAAGAAGAGGTAAGAAGGTGAGAAACAGAGGAGAGTAAAACAACCAAATGACCACAGTGGGGGGACATGAACAAGAGGAGGAAGGAGTGAAATAATAGATGTCGCAGGTGAGGGGAAAAAAGCCGGAGGAAGGAGAGTGAGACGAGTCGAAGAAATAAAGCAGGACATGGGGAGCAGATTTATGTAGAGGAAGAGCGATCGGGAGGATAGGGAGGAAGAGAGAAGGAAGAGAGAAATACCAAGGTGGGAGGAAAAATAAGCGGCTTATTAAAGGGACTGGGCTGGAGATGCTAAGAAAAAAGCAGCAGCAGCTATTTCTTTGCTATCCTCCTGAGAAATCTGTGGATAATATGTTGCGGAGGAAAAACATTTTGCTTACCGCCCCTTAAAAACAGGCTTAACTAGGGGGAAAAGCAAAAAGCAGGCAGAGAGGAGATAAAACAGCGCTTGCTGACGACAGCCGATTCAGCTGAGGAGCTGGACAGAACTGGGTTGGTGTGTTTATCACCTTATTTAACATAACGTGTGACATTTGGTAGAGGCTTTGATTTGCTTAGCGTATCATTAGGGTGTTTTTCGCATTAGGGTTATGCGGAAAAGGAATGAAACCGCAGCAGTTTCTCCTGTTCGGCTAAGTAAGGCCTTAATCCAATCCTAGACTGTGAAGCATATTAATGGGTAACGTTTTATAGCAATATGACTTTACGCAACACATTAAAAAACAAAGCGTTTAAACTGCAAACACAATACCCCACAAAAACAAGTTATTAAGATGAAAGAAAGTAGATCCTAAAGTAATTGATACGACTTAAGTCAAGGAATTGAAATCTTCAAGTTTTCTGCAGCTAAGTGAGGTACTCAATACTGTTTCTTTACATTTGATGCTAAAGCAATGTTTGCTTTATTTTAAAAGCAGTTTATTTTTTTATTTGAAAAGACTAGAGCAGAGCATGCAGAAAATGTGAGATTGTTTGCCACTAATGTGTTGTGGAAGTGGGTGAAATGAGTTGAAAGGAGCAGAAAGAGTGAGTAAACACTGTGTGTCACCAAGTGCTCCAACTATCCACTATCTAAGATGGCTACAAGGTGAGTCACCTTTATTTATGCTCCTGTAAAATTGTATGATTTGTCTCATAACTGCATCTACACGACAAGACTGATTGTCATTACCCAAATTAGTCACATTTCATAATGAAAATGTTTTATTTGGTAATAGGGTATTATTCGCATCAGCGCAATGTACTTTCTCTTTACTGCAATAGTTTCACGTTTCCTTAGACTCACCCACTTTTATGTATTACTAACGTAAGTGAATGTAGCGTATAATAGAAGGCAAACATCTTGTGGGCCACAGTAGGTATTTCATCTCATCTGCCTCAAAGTATGCACCTGATTCCCAGCGTGGGCCTGAACTGCGGATGACAGGAGATAGTTGGCACGCAGACACGGTTTCTTATCTGCAGGTTATCACAAAGTCAGAAAGAGGAAGGAAATGGGTGAGCGGCCAAAGAAGAAGACGAAGGAGGAGGAGATGAAGACAGTGAGGAGGGGTAGAAAGAGAAGGAGAGGAAATGTCAAACTGTCTGGCCTTTTCTTGGCAATCCAAGACGCCATGTCTGTCTGAGAAATTAATCTTCTGTCATCTTTAGATGGAATCTCACACTTATCTATCTCCAGCCACACCTCCTTTCCCCCGTCATTCCCTCCTGTGCCTCAATCCTCAGTGCTACCTTTTTCCCCCCATTCTGTTGCACTTTCCACTCTTTCCCGCCCACTATTAAATTCAACGTGCTGTTTGGATATTCACAGCATCTCTTCCCTCTTTCAAGTCGCTCCCCCTTTGTGAGGTCAGGTTGGTCATTCTCCCTCTGCTGAAGCCATTATCCCCTACCTGGGCACTTATCTTCTATCTGGATCCCTCCATTGGTCTGTCTAGTCCACAGCTCAACACACAGACATACACAGACACATATCAACACACACCGGCAGCTCAATAGGGTCCTTACAGACACAGCTATCTAAACTGTCATATTGTTATCAGCGGGATTGGGATGTTTTTCCGGTCACTTCCCTCTTATGGGTTCAGATGTGACAGCGTGTCAAACTGAATGTCTTATCTCCTAAAACACGATCGCATTTTGATCACACTCACAGCCCTTTATATGAAGGATTATGGTCCATATCAGAACATCTATAATACAATATGAATTATTTTGGCTGTACAAAACCTGGAATGTGTGGCGAAATTGGATTGAAAACTCTCCTCATTAGTATTCTTGTCTGTGTTTATGTACTTACAAAGACGAGACCCAGGAGTTTTCCCTGAAACTTAAACAACAGATCATACTCATAACTACAACCCTAAACCGTAAAAGCAAAAAAAACATAAATAAAAAAAAAAAAAATTATATATATATATATATATATATATATATATATATATATATATATATATATATATATAATCTCAATATATTTCATAATCTTGATATATCACTCAGCCCTATGTCTTAAGTAGTGCATACTGCAATGTCTTAAATACCACATGGATTACCTGAAAATTAATACCTCTGTTATTTTAATACAGTATCACATCAATGATGTGGCTACTAATGAGGTAATTTAACACTCAAATGACTATGTGTATCTCACTGAAAATAAGAAATGAAGAATGCACGAATGTTCAGTTGTCTGTGTTTGGCAATAATACGTACTGCATGACAGGGTTAACCAAGAATACTGCATTCAGAGAAATCATTATTTATAATTATAATGTCCAAAAGGAATGAAACTGACCAAATTCAGATCATTGTCATGTTCAGAAAAATAAATGTCTGGTTTAGGATCAGGCTTGTACAGACAAAGACATATGCATGAATCAATGTTTTACTGTTGGAAACAAAGTGGTCGATCAGCCAACTCATTTACACAAGTATAATTAATTACCTATGCAGAGTTCAAACACTGCCCTGATGTGAGTGACTCCAGGGGGAGGAGAGTAGAAGGTAAGGTGTCTGTGTGTGTGTGTGTGTGTGTGTGCGCATGTTAAGGAGATGCTCACATGTTTCTCTCCTTCAATCCTCTTGTCAGCCTGTTGAACAGCCTCCAGGTACTTAAAATGCAACTCCATTAGTCGATCAACCTGGAGAATGAAATACAGCCAAAGTGAGACGCAGCACAGAGGAAAAAAACAAGTATTAGAAACAGGAGGAGGAAGAACAGGAGGAGGAGGAGGAGATGAACCAAGGTACATGAGAGGAGGGAATAGGAAATATAGACGTAAAGCGTGTTGAATAATGATCCAGTTCTTATCATATAGTCTGAGATATGAATCACTCGGGGAAAATGAACAAACAGGAAGGAGGATTAAAACCATGGAAGGAGACGCCAGCACTTGACAGTTTCTACATCAAAAACTAAACATACTAAAGCACCAAAGAGATGTATTTATTTATTTATTTTGTAGAACAGGGGTAATGTGGAGGTTAATGTAGGAAAGTGTCAGGTTTGATATTTTTAATGACTTCATCAGGGGAAATGTGTGAAGGGGGCTTGGCATCTGCCAACATGAAACAGTGACTCAGTGCCCTGAACATGACCCTGAACATATTTAACAGGCTTTAGGACTGTCGTAGAACAGAACAGCAAAATTTGGCAATATTTATGATGATCACGTGACTCCGAAATATCTAAAAATGGCAAAATTTTCCACATGGATCTTTTTTTAAATAGATCTTAAACTGTTATTGTCACAGGTACAACAACATTCAAAGTGCTCTCCAGTCATTGCCCCATTTCTAAAAACATAGACCTAAAATGACTAAAAATCTGTTAAAAATCATTTAAAAATAAATACATGAAAAGTCATGCATAGTACGATACTTGACCAAATCAAAACGTCATGATGACGTCATATCGATAAAATCAGCATGGATCCTGAAATCACTCTTTATTAGCTTTAACATGAGGTTCTACTCATTATGGTCCAAACGTAAACAAAAAATGGTCAATATTTGGTCAACTTTGACCTTGGGCACTGACAATGAAGGTCAAGTCTTGAAGTCTAATAGTGCAATGAACCCTAGACTGACTGACTATATACTGATTTTTTAACAGCTTCTTCCCTGCCACAGTTAAGACTGTTGGCCAGTATTTAATAAGAGGGCAAGTGCAGTATGTTGTGTGTGTTTGAATATGTACTAATGTGGAAATGTCTACCTCCTCCTTCTCTTTGCAGTGCATTTTAGTTGTTTTTTTTGCTGTATTTATTGTTCTCATGGGGTCAAGTTTTTGTGCACTTTTCTACATATAGATATTTTATAAGTATGTACAGTTTCTAACTGTTTTATATAGTTCTATGTTTACTGTATCTTGTGATCTTGCTTTACATGATTTGATTCTGGAAGCAACTGCACAAACGTTCCTATGTGTCCTGCACAAATGGCATATAAACTTCTATTCTATTCTGACCTCCAGTTTTTAGAATGTATACAGTGTTAGAGAAACTAAGTATGACTGAAGGCATCATTTCTGACACAAAAACAAAACTAGATTAAAAAACAAAAAAAACAAAACATGCTTTCACAGTTTAAAATTAGTACCATATATAATATGCCTAGGTGCAAAAGACTGAATGTAGTTAAATAAATAAAATTACATTTTTATATTCTGGTGAAAAATGTGGAGCTCAACACATTTAGCAGTCAATCATAACTGTATGTAAACAACAGTTGGTAAAACACAGTTAACAAGTTCGCACATTGGTGCAACTGAATGCACCAAAATCCACTGCATCTGATTTTCACCTCCATTTAAAACAAATTCCTTTGTTTCAAAGTATTATAAAAAGTTAAATGATTTAAACAGGATATAAATAAAAACGATAAATAAAAACAGACCTTCTCACAGTCGTTTTCTGTGAACTTGCTGAGGAGTCTGGTTCTCTGTTGGGATTTGAGATTCCTCAGCATGGAGGCAATGATGGAGCCGACGTGCTCTGTGGAGAGGAACAGAAAATAACTTTACATTTCCAATTGAGCTGCACAATATTAGAAAATAAACTGACATTGTCTTTTTTTTTAACCTGCGACATATATTGCGATATGAAAAACTACTCAGGAGTATATAACATCTGTGTTGTGCCGATGCAAACGCTCAAACAAAAAATACATTTCAGTGTCATCCGTCTTGCAGTCACAATAATTACAATTAAAACGTAATTATTAAAAATAAATACAAAAAATTCATTAGAATTTTCTTACAATAAAATACAAATAAATAAAAGACAAAAATACAAATAAATAAAAGACAAAAATACAAATAAATGAATAAACATAATTACAAACATTTAATAAAAAAGTATATATATATATATATATATATATATATATATATATATACATACACACAATAAATAAATAAAAAAAACTATAAAAAAATTAAATAATTGCAGGGCGTACGATGTGACTATTGCGCACACGTACATCGCAATGTCGATGCTCAAACAATATACTGTGCAGCTGTAATTTTCAAGCCAAAACAAAAGCATTCTTCTCTAAATTCGTCTTTCCTCATTTATCTACTGCTAAATACCAGATTGAAAGCTGATCTCCTGAGCTCATTCCCTCCTACAATCACATGCAGCTGCTGTGTAAAAAGAACTAATCGATTAGTGCTTGATAATTTGTAATTACAGCCGGCTAAGCATGGATACTTTTACAGTAAGTGCCTAGAACAAGAAGAGAAGAAAATGTTAATGTAATTTAGAAATCAATTGCCATTTTAGGGTGTGCTTGAACATTTGTAACACTTTTGGCTAAGGCTGAATTCCATTTCTTACAGCACTGGGAAAGTATAGTGGGGACAATTAGTGAAGAAAAAGACTGAAAAAACAAGTTAATTAACAACATTAGGAACCAACGCTTGTTCATCCCACACAAAGTCCTTGTTAACCCTGCTGCTATCATGTGTGGGGGGGGTGTTATCACTTTCAGAGACCTTCTTACTCACTCTGAGCATCAATAGGTGACAATCACAGGATAATATTTCTCTATGATATTGAATGAACAATAGACTTTACACAAGGGAGAAAGAATATGACATTGTAAAACCTCTGGATAGACAGAGTGGGGAAAAAATGTAATTGGACTTTATCAACAAGAGGTCAATATTGTCTCTCAACGAGGCTTTGCAGTTGCTAAGCAACGAGCGTAGAGGAATCAATCCCGTTCCTGCTTTTTAAAAGGGGTCATGTTTGCCGTCAGCTCCCTTTGTGCCATCCCCTTCGACCCACAGCATCCTTCCACAGAAACACTTGAGAGCTGAGAAAACTAAAGGCTAAAGCACATGCTATCATTTCAAATGGACCAAATATTCCTCTACATAACAAATGCAATTTGAGCAACTGATGCTCACGGTGACTAAACTGTAATTGTAACATGGCTGCTTGATATTAGAAAAAACTGACATTGCAATTTTTTTTAAACCCTGTGATATATATTGCGATATATAAAAATTGTATGTAAAAGCTGTGTCGTGCCGAAGCAAATGGTCAAACAGATTAGCGGTTGACACAAAACATATGTTTCAGTGTCATCCTTCTCGTAGCCAAAATAATTACGCAAAATGAATAATAAATAAATAATTACAAATAAATAAATAAAAAATAAAAAAGTATGTTACAAACAATTTAAATAAATACAAATTAATTAAAAAAAAACTGTATTAATAAAAAATTATCTAAATAAATAAGAAAAATAAATAATTACACATAATTGATGTTGCTTTTCTTTCTGGCACCCAGCCTTGTTTTTAGGTGATTTTCTCTTGTTGGTTGCTCATTTTTCAGTCTTGTTAACAGTGACTCACTCCAAACTGGGTCAGAATGATTGTGATGTGCTCAGTGTGTGTCAGGTTCTATTGAAATTTGATAAAAAAATGTTGAGCTCATTTGGCTCTGACATTACAGGACCTGTCACGTGACTATTGCGCACACATGCACTGCAATGTCGATGCTCAAACAATATATTGTGCAGCTGTACATCAGACCCGACAAACCAAAAACTGAGTAACTGTACTGTTCTCATATTTTCAGAACACTTGCAACAGTAAAGGAGGAGCAAATTAAGCCTGGAGGCATAAACTCAGACTTACCACAAAAATATTCAATACAGAAATAATAGTAAAAAAAAAACCATCCTTTCACTGTTTGAAATTATTAACATGGATAACGTGCCTAGAAGCCAAGGACTGAATTTATTTTACATGGGTTTTAAAGATGAAATGTATGTAAACAACATTTGGTATAAATAAATTATGATAGTACTTTGTTATTTTGGAAGATGTGAATGTTATAATTTCTCTATCTTTTAAATTGTAGTCTTCTTAAACTAGTGCCATGAATCATATAGAATAGAATAGAATAGAATAGAATAGAATAGAATAGAATAGAATAGAATAGAATAGAACAGAATAGAACAGAATAGAATAGAATGTGTAACTGGAAACATAAAAAAGCATGTGTTGGTCAAAAAAACCAAAAAAACCCCAAAAAACCAAAAAAAAAAAAAAAAAAAAAAAAAAAAAAAAAAAAAAAATATATATATATATATATATATATATATATATATATATATATATATATATATATATATATATATATATATATATATATATATATATATATATATATTCTGAGAAGTCAAATTAACATTCTGTAAAAACTAAATGTAACTTAATTTCATTTCATGTCATACCACATGATTTATCGGGTCACTACAAAAATTGTTCATGTCTTCTTGTCTTATTTACTTGAGTCCACAGATTCCTTATGTTTGGGATAAACAGCTTTATTTGTTGGACACAATGACAAGGAGGCTAACTGCCATTCTAAAAGGACGCTACTTTATCAAGCTGATCCGTGGGGTAATTGATGTTGTCATCTCAACACCCTGCCGGGGGGCGATCGATTGCTGGCTGTGGAACGTTCTCTCCCAAGAGTTTAAAACTTAGCAGCAACTGCTCTGCAGAGATTTGTGATGGTGTGAAGGTGGGGTACCACTGCAGCTACAAGATGGAGGGCAAGACTGAGTAAAAGAGTTTCCTCATTTGTCTTTAGAAAGGTGTGCGTTGGAGAACATCACCCAAAACCAACAAGAGAAAATTACCCAAAACCAACAAGAGAAAATCACCCAAAACCAACAAGCGAAAATCACCCAAAACCAACAAGAGAAAATCACCCAAAACCAACAAGCGAAAATCACCCAAAATTAACAAGAGAAAATCACCTAAAACCGAGGCTCTGTGCCAGAAAGAAACATCAATTATGTGGATTTATTTATTTAATTAATTTGTTTTAATGTGTACATGTTTATTTATTTATTATTTTTATTTATTTATTTGTATTTGTCCTTTTTTCTTTTTTCATTATTTACATTTTATTTATTTATTAAATGTTTTTATTTACTTATTTTTAATTATTACTTTTTCCCCACTCCCACATTTTATTTTGAGTTGAAGTCCCATGAGCCCATTGTGTTCTCATTATTTTGTGTTTTAAAAAACTCCTCAAAATTCCTGACTTTGAGTATATGTTAAATAGTATCAGTGTCAAAACATAGCACCAAACATTTCCCTGATAAATTTCACCCTGGCAAAAGCAACAAATGAAAATGAAAACCATTTTTCATCAACAACAGTCTATGGTCCCTACACCTTCCTTTGACAAGTGTCAAGTGGAGGAGAGGGCGCAAATACGTTGTTGGACTTCAGGTATCACCCCTGAGCAGTGGGAAAACATAAACTGCTGCATCTCTGTTGTTATATAAATAAAAACTGTATTTTCCTTTATTTATGCTACTATTGTTAACATTGATTGTGCTCTGTGGTGCAGTGGAGGAGGTATTGTCTATAGGCTCTATACTTTCTATATTTGTTTTCTTATTGTGTTTGATTCTGTATTCTGTTTTTATATGTGCAAATAAACTAAATAAATAAATACATTTTATTGAATAATTTCAACTAAAAGAAGGAAGATATTGAAAGGTATTATTGCAGGTACCAGTTCCATCATTAACAGAATGTTCAGAAGCCGCGGTGGGCTAAGCAGGGGAAACAAACTTGTATACATGCATTCACTTATTCCATGTCCACACCAGTACTCCTGTTTACTGTAATTTATTGCTCTCTATTTCATTCATAACACTCCAATAGTCTTTAGGAACAACAAGGTCTGGCATAAACATTCTATTAACATGGTGTCCATTACATGTGATGTGAAGCAAAGTGGTACACAAAAAATAGCCCTTCTCCCTGCTCACCCCACCCCAAAACTGAACCAGATCACAACCATGCCAACCCTATTAGCAACCTCTATGTTTTTTTTTTTTAATTGCTGATCATGATCTGTTGCCACTGAAATGTAATCAGTTTATTTTTGAGTCCCAGCGAATGTTTTAGAGAAAAATTTTATCACGTTCTGTGAAATCACTCCTTGGATAAATGGGAAACACCAAACAAATACCTTAACAACCGAGATAGTGCCCATCTGACGGTGTGTTTTACAGTCAGGTCACTTGACACACCTCGTTCTACTCATGATAGAATTTGACAGCATTCTTAACTGTACCTTAAGAGAATGTGTTTTAGCACTGGGAAAAGAAAGTTTGCATTTGAAGCCTCCAACACATGAGAGAAGAAAATAATAGCCCATGAAAGGAAACTAAAAGCTCTGCAGTAATGTGTGACAAGGTCTCTAAATTATATTTTTATACTATTCATTATTCACAGACTGGAAAAAGGGGCATTTAGAGGGTTGTACAAAAGTAACCCTGGGTTTCTGGCAACAGTGCACTGTTGTTGTCATTTACAACAATCCAAGAAACAAAAGTGCAGTACAGTTATGGGTCAAAAACAGCCAATTTCTGATTCTACTGTGGCCTTTCCAGAGACCTCCTCTGTAGAGTTTCATCCTCGAAGAGACAGAGAACCACAAGACTCAGCACTTAGTACACAGACTAATAGCAACAGACAGGAGAAAAAATCAGATGACTAATGCCCTATTCGCACGGGATAAGTATTACCTATGGAACACTGGTAATTTGGAATAATTATGGCGAATGTCTGAGTTTTTAGTCCCGTGCAAATGTGCCATGTCCGTGATTTGCTCAGTAATAATTCCGCCGCAAATTACCTACTGTGTTTCGGCGAAAAACAGAGGTCCAGAGGTAATTCAAGTCCCGTGTAAATGCAAATGTCTGTGTTTGTGATTTCAATTGCACGGTTCTGCATGCATGCGATAAGGAAGATATGGTCTTTCTAAAAAATAATGACAATGACAATGACAATAAAGTTGAATCTGAATCTGAATCTAATGACTCTTATGACTTGTCTCCATCTCCATATTGTACTCCTCATACAAGAAAAAGAAAGACCTACAAACAGAGAAAGAAGTTGAAGAAAAAATTAAACAACTTACAGAGAATTATGCAATAAACCCAAGTGATCAATTATGGTCCAAAGTACAAAATGCAAAACTAAACCTTGATAATATCCTATCCAAGAAAACAGAGTTTTTATTACAACAACTAAGATATAATGATTTCGAACACAATAATAAATCAGGAAAATGTCTGGCGAACCAACTCCAGCGCAATAGAGAAAAATCCTTCATAACAGCAATTCAGGACCCCTCAGGAAAATATACTGTCACCTCAGGAAATCAACCAAATCTTCTATAATTATTACCAGAGTTTATACTCAGCAGCAGCTAACCCAAACGTGGAAGATATTCATCATTTTCTCAACAATTTAAACATGCCCAAACTAACATCAAATGACAGAGACATATTAGATGCTCCATTGACTATAAAAGAACTGCAATGTGCATTAGACAGCAGGCAAGGCACCTGGCCCTGATGGTTTCCCTGCTGAATTTCTTAAACATTTTTGGTCAATGTTAGCACCCCCTTTCTTCAGGACAGTGACAGAGATCAAAATAATGGTTATATCAGTCCGCACATGAATACAGCTGCAATTACATTATTATTGAAACCAGACAAAGATCCTACGCTTCCCTCTAGCTATCGACCTCTGTCACTAATCAACACAGACATCAAAATTATCTCAAAAGCTCTCACCTCTCGGCTGGAGGAAATCATCCCGTCAATAATCCACAGCAATCAAACAGGATTTATAAAAGGCCGACAATATCAGAAGACTTCTAAATCTCATCTCCTTGACGCAACGCCACAACAAAAAAGCTATTGTTATGTCACTAGACACAGAAAAAGCCTTTGACAAAGTTAATTGGTCCTTTCTCTTTGCTGTGCTCCACAAATTTGGCTTCGGAGAATTGTTTATCCAGTGGGTATCAACTCTGTACAACTCACTCAAGGCTACAGTCACCACTAATGGGATCACTTCACAAAACTTCAGTCTGCAAAGGGGATGAGACAAGGATGTCCGCTCTCTCCCTTACTGTTTGCGATCTTTATTGAACCATTAGCAACAGCTGTACGTCAGAACACAGATATCAAAGGTATCTGCACTCTAGAGTCGGAACATAAAATTAACCTACACGCAGATGACATTTTACTTTATCTACAAGAACCTAAAACTTCAGTAAAGGAAGTATTTAACCTCATCACAACCTTCTCGCGTCTTTCAGACTATTCCATCAACTGGTCAAAATCAATTATATTACCCTTAACAGAAAACTCGTGGAATCCCGCAGTTCAAAACTCGCATTATTATTTTTCTACTGGCAATATCAGATATCTGGGCATAAATATTTCCTCCAAACTCTCAGAATCAGTTCACCTGAACTTCACTCCACTTTTGGACAAAATCTGTGATGATCTGAGATGTTGGAACAACCTCCCCATCTCCCTTCTGGGACGTATAGCAACAGTCAAAATGAAAATATTACCAAAAATCAACTATCTCTTCTCCATGATTCCATTTAAACCCACATCAAAGTGGTTCCAATCGTTAGACTCCGCTATCGGTAAATTCTACTCAAAGAATAAAAAGGCTAAAATCAGTTTGACTACCCTCCAGAAGAATAAATCTGAAGGGGGAATGGAGGCTCCCAACTTCATATATTATTATTTATCCAACCAAATACAATATCTCACCAAATGGACACATCCACATGAAGAATATAAGTCCTGGCTGGAACTAGAACAGTTAGATTGTAACCAGATCAAAATCTCTGACCTTCCCTTTATCACTTCCGCCCTTAAACATCATTCCTGCTTCAAGAACCCTATGATCGCCTCCACCTTGTCTGCACTGGAAATCACAGGCTCCCAATTAAAACCCAGTTTAGTCTCCCCAATCTGGCACAACCCTGATTTAGCAAAAAAGAAAATAGATCTTTATTTCAGCACATGGGCAGAGAGAGGAGTCACTCACCTCCATCACCTTCTGGATGATAACACATTTAGGACATATACAAACTTATTCCAAACATTTGAAATAAGAAATGGAAATTTTCTTCAGTACCTACAGGTAAAAAAGACGATTACAAATAGAATTCCGTCGCTTCAGACTACTTTACAGCCAACGGACCTACAGCTACCTGAATTTGTTAAATACACTGTGAAACAGTCTCCAAGAAATAAAAAGAATCTCTCAAAAATGTATAGTTTACTCTCAAAGACACACTCTATACACCTTCCAACTCAAAAATGGGAAAAAGAGTTATCCAAATCTTTTGACTCTGATTTTTGGACCCAGATCTGTGAAAATACATTTAAAATGACAAAAAACACCAACTTACAATTGATTCAATTTAAGGTGCTTCACAGAACGCATATAACGCAATATAAACTGTATAAAATGGGCTTCTCTCGCTCAGACACATGTACACAATGCACCCAAAACATGACGGACACTTACTTTCACGCTCTATGGCTTTGTACACCCGTCTATCAATTCTGGGTAACTCTCCAATATTTTGGACTGCGGGATTCCACATTCCCCAAATGTTTGCCTGATTGGTGATCTAACACAAACAGCCCTTCCACATATTCATATCCAGCCCACACTTGCAGCTATCGCCATCGCCAAGAAAACTATTTTAGTTAACTGGAAAGATAAGAAAGCCCTCAACATCATCCATTGGCTGAACCTCCTCACAGAATACATTTCACTAGAGAGAATATCTGCTATTAGAAAAAAACAATTGGACTCCTTCAAAGAAAAATGGTCTCCATTTATTAAATCTATAAATATTAATCTGTAGCCTCCGCTCGTATGTGAGCGTATGCCATTTCCCTCATAAAATTTTAATTATTATTCTGTCTGTGTGTATGGTTTGACTTTTCTCTGCTTTATTTCAGCTTATTAACCCTCTACCTTTTTAAGTAGGATGGCACCATGGACCTCAAGGCTTTGTGCATGCACTGGGGGTGTCCCTTCCTACTGCTCTTGGGGTCGCTCTCTGGCTCCGCGGGGCCGGCGTGGCTCGGGCCCCTCTGCCTGGGGGTGGTTGTTCCCGGTGTCTCTCCCTTTGAGCCCTGGACCTGCTGCGTCTGTGCACTCTCCCGGGGTCTTGGGGGTGTTGGCGGCTGATCTCTTCTAGGGCGCCCTGGCTGGCCCTGGGGCTTGGGGTGGGTCGGCCCTCCAGTCGCCCCCCTGTCCCTTCCTGCTCTGCTTCCCTCCTCCTCCCTCCTCTCCTGCCTGGCCGCTCGTCCTCATCCCTCTCCCTCCCCTGGGGGGGCTGGGGGCCCTCCGCTGCCTGGGGGGCTGGGGTGGGGGCCGGGTGGTCTCCCTGGGGGGGTGGCTCTGGCTAGTCCGGGCACAGGCCTCGGCACTTGCCTGTGGGCCGCCACTGGAGATTAGCTTCTGCTGGCTGCGGGCTTCTGTCAGGGCCTAGGGGCTGTCCAGGGGAGTGGTGGGGTGGGGGTGGTTTCGGTGGTGCTGCGGGGTGGGTGCCCTGCGTCCCGGACATGCCGGCTCTGGGGTGGGCGTGGGGGCTCGTGGCCCTCGCTTCCGGGTGGTGCGGCCTGGCCCTCCCTCCGGGGCAGGGTGCTGCATGCGGCTGGCCCATGGTGGGATTGCGGTGTCTGCCGGGGTGCTGGTCTAGCGCTGCGACTCCTGGGAGTTTTAGTGCTGGCTGGGCCGGTCGGGTTCGGGTGGGCCCACCTTGGCCTCTGGCCTCGGGGCTCTGGGGGCCCTCTGCATCAGTACCGGTGGTCTCACTACCCGTCTCCCCCACTGCTCTGTCCTAATGGGCCGGACCCACACCAGACTGCCTCTTACTGTGCACTTCACACACTTCACACCCCACTGTATATAGCTACCCTTAGGCACATATAGGGACACAACAGTTAGGGCCTCGAGAGCAGGTGGGGGCGGGAGGGATGGGCTCTGTGGTGGGGCAGATGGCAGGGCTCTACAGCCTTGTCTCTTCCCCATCACCCCCACCGCTTGCCTCCCCTGCTCTCTAATTTCTTTTTAATGCACCACACACATTCACACCTTAGGCATAGGTCTGGGACGGCTCGGGGAACTTGGGCCAGGGCAGGCTGCAGAGTAGCCATCCTCTGTGGCCTTCTGGCCTGCCCCCTGGATGCCTCGCCCAGCCTCTCCACTTTTAATGCACCACATGACACTCAGGGTTACACTATCACGGTGCAGGGATAATGTCTCCAGTCAGGGATCTGGAGACATATTAATAGGGAGTAATGGGGGGGGGGGGGGACTTCACTAATATGGCCTTGCTGGTGGGACCCGGCCCCCTTGTGGCTATGGGGTTGCGGGGGTGGACTACCATCCGTGTTGCTGTAGCAGGGGGTCCCCAGGACCCGATGGGCTGTGGTGGGGGGGCGGGGGGGTTCTCGTGCTTCCCCGTGGGGTCCAAGCTGGTGCGATGGCTCTTGGGGGGCTGCCGTGGGTGTACTGTGCTCGCCCGGGGCCGGTGCGGCAGGTGTGCGGGGTGCCTCCCTGTTGGTGTCACCAGGCCCCACCACACTGTCCATTTTTGCCCTCTGGGCTCGCATCGGTTCTCGGCCCCATTGTCCTCTGACCGGCTCCCAGTGGCGGCCTGCCTTGTGATGTGCTGGGTGCCGCCCCTTTGGTGGGCCGCTCGGCCCCTGTGTCTGGCCTCCTGGCTGTGTGGGGCCGTTGGCCCCCTCGGGGGAGGGTGTGGGGGTGGGGTCAGGCAGGTCGGGTGGGGGGTTGGGGTGGGTGGGTCTTCGTGCCCCGGGCTGCCTGGGTCGACCTTGGTGTGCTGGGGGGGTTTGTAGCTGCTCCCTCTTGTTCTCCGGGTTTGCGTCGTTCACGGTGGCCCCAGTGGCTCTCTGGGGGCAGTGCCCTGTAGCTCCTACGGCTCGGGATGGGGGGTGCCCTGTTAGCTTGGCCCTGCCTTGCCGTGATTGCTGTTCTGGGGTCCTTCACACTTGCATGTTTGATTGGGTCTTGCCAGCTACTGCTGAGTCCCATTTCAGTGAATGATGGGACCCACCAGAATGTGCTGAGAATCTCTCCAGAATTTCTACCTTGAACTCATTCTCTTCTTGCACTGGTGTCACCTTCTGGCCTGTTCTGTTCTATTCTATTGCATTCTATTTTACACTATCAAGTCATCCACAACTATGATGCTCAGTACTGTTTTTGTTTAATTATTTATTTATCGAATCTCTTTTTCTTTTGTGCTGTTTTGGTTTTCTTCTCTTTTTTTTCGATTTATTTATTTTATTGATGGACAGTTAATAGTTGGGAATAACACACCACCTTACAATCTTTAACTGCAATAGCACCGCCTATTAATTTCTTTCCCTGTTCGTCCTGTCTGTCCTTTCCAGTCTTTGTTTCCCCCACACATCACTGAGGTGTAGCACTGCCCTCCCTGGCTTATAATAAACAGTTCTAATAAAGGATGTTTGCTCAGCTTTCAGGGAGGACTGGTGATGGTCACACACATGCACTAAATATTAAAATATTTGGCTGCAAGACTAAAAAATGCATTGATCTCAAACAATGTTGACACCCTCTCTGTGGTGTTAAACAATGAGAACAAATGCAGACAAAAAAAAGGAAGATATGGTCACGCCAACCCACATGTACACTAACATTTATAGCTATCTGAAGTTGTGTCTATAGATTCAGTCGGTGGTTTGCCAGAGAGAAAGTCTATGCTAAGAACTGTCCATTCACTTCCATTGTAACCTTGAGACTGCTATCATCTGCACTGACCTCGCTCTTATTTTGAAGGCGTAGAGCAAATTTACTGACTGCATCCTTATCAATGGGATTTTTCCCTTTGTGGATACAGCGCTGTTCTTATGCATAATTTGTTTTCATACTACCTTATTAATGTATTGAGACCAAACAGGATGTTGTGAACTTACCTTATCCAGTCATAATGTCTGTAATTTGCCTGAATTACAGACTTTTGTTTATCCCGACCGAATGTGCCACACAATAACACAGAGCTACGGGGGTAATTTCGAATTACCAGTGGTCCATAGGTAATACTTATCCCATGTGAACAGTACATTAGATAACAAATGTCCGCTTTCTGCACAATAAGACTGTTCAATTGGGATTGAAAAGATGTGGTCCCACCCCCTTTCCCTATTTCTGAAGTTATAGTCACCAACAATAATGTAGCAGTGCGTTCTGAGCAAACATGCGAACATGCCTGGGACACACTGCTGCTTTTAAATCTATTCCAGTGACTCCAACGATTGACACACCAAATGTACAGACCCAAAGCTACACTATTTTGGGTTTCTAATGAGTTCAATACATTTACAATTCTCACCCATTATCCAACACAATAACTGGGCCATCTTTAAAGTAGAATCAAACCCCAGTCACATCACAGATACATGGAACAAGAATGCCAGGAGGAAACATTAAAAACATGAACTATGCTGTCTATTGATTATGAAACAATGTCGATAGCAATTCACCATTATTACTCCCTTGATTACATCAAGTAACATGCACTATCCACAGGTTTACTTATACCAGCATGACAGTATTTTCACCTTTAACCCAGCCAGATCAAAACTGATCATAGCTGTCAAGCGACTTGAGACTTTTGAATTCTTCCACTGTGCAGTAACTTATGCTGAAAATGAGATAGTTAGCTAACTGCATGTAGGTACAGGATGGCAGGGAGCTCAGATCCCTGCACCAGTTGGATGCTGGTGAACACCAGTAGCTCACAGGGGTCTATATCCTTCTCCCAGTACAATTTCTTAGCAGTTATGTTGAGCTTCTCTTGATAGGGATCACTTGCTTTCAGCACTGCCTTATCCATTTTTTCATTCTTCAACCTTGATATTATATGCATCTTTCCAACATGTCTATATTGTAATATGTCCATAGCAAAAGTTGAAAGTTCAAAATGTCACACACATGTCACATGATATGACATATGACCTCATTTGTATTTGATAGCGTTGTCAACAAATGGTGCCCGGCAGTTACTGCCGGTGTATGTGTCTTAGCATCTAAGTCACCTATTTTATAGTCAGTCATATTTTCCACACTAAAGGTTTTCATAAGAAATGAATTTTCCATGAAGCACTTGAGGGCTTTGAATGTGAAATGGACATCAGTACAGTGTTCAAAAGGTAATGTGATAATGTTATGTAATATGTGCTAATGCTAAGTTTGTGTTGGTTCCAGTGTTAGATTTGAGATCATTTTAGAAATCAGTGTGGACGTGTCATTGATGTATGCAACTGATGCAAAAGCAAGCCAAAATCTGTATTTCACAGCGGATGAAGGAGATGTTAAGTCAACTTCACCGAGGGAGGATTTCGCATTCAGGTAAGGGTGTACTTGTAAAAATGCCAGCATTTAATAATTAACCATTTGACTTCCCCTTGCCTCAGGGGACCTGCTACACCAAGTTAAGATGCAAATAACCCTGAGTGGCCCAGATTTATCAACTGATTGACAGCTGAAAGGAGTGATTAACAGTAGGACGTTGACTGAGTGACAGATCAGGCCTGGGTTAACAGTGACCTGGGGAGACCAATCAGCCTCCTAGCAACACAGACTAGTCTGCCAGGGGTTAGAGAGATGCCACAGAGTGTCAAGAGTAGCAGTTCATTAATTACAGCTCTCAACTTTTGGGAAGAACAGGTTTGATGGACAGACGCCACAGACCCGTTGGCCTAATTGGCATAGAGGAACGTAATTTATCTCCTGTGAGTTAAGAATTTTCTCACCCAGGTCTTTTGTGAGTAATTAATTCAGATGACAGTATTTCATTGACATTTTCACATTGAATTATTTCACTACCCTCAAAATAAAGTCTCTGCAAATTAGACATGTTACACTGTACAGCATGCCTGTGCATACAAGTGTTTCCAAGTCATCAATGAGGAAATTAAATATTATTATCTATCCCTCAAGGTGTCATTTCAATGTAATTTCATTAATATCGCTGTGTCGCCATTGTTAATGAATGCATTGTGCATTGGTTTTGTTTAAAATAATGCCTGGGTTGCTTTGTTTCCAGCTGTTTTGGAGGGGAGAAAAATGACTTGAGGTCAAACAACAGAGTTTACTGGTACTTCCTCATACATATCCATGACGCAGTAATGACACATCTCTGATTGGTTCAGAGAATGAATGTGTGAAGGAACATTCCCCCCTTCCCTCTTTCTCTGTGTGGGTTTACCATCCGAGGGTAGCATCCAGCTATGATGTCCCGCAGATGAACTCCAGCCATCTCTTCTGAATATCCTCATTTTATATTGGGCAGAAAGGATGACACATCACATCAATATGTTGTTAATGCCTGTTGATTGTAGCTACCCTTTGTTATATGATAACCTGAAACCTATAGTAGCTCAGAGGTACGCAGCCCGGAGACACGACAGAGATTACATTTGATTTATTTGTTACCGTTTTTAAAACATGGTTCTAATTAAGTAATTTAAAATCAATTGATCATGCAGCCCTAGGTGTGGGTAATGCAATGTAATTCTAATTAACACCAAACATTTCACAACATAAAAGAAGACCCAAATGTTTCCATTTAATATCATGGTAAAACTTAATTATAACACCAACTACAAAAGCCTACAACTACAACATTTACTGAGAGGGAGAGTCCAAGGATGGGGGATGTCCAGGACATTAATCAATTTGCTTTAATTTATTTGACTGTTTTCTTACTTTCATTGTGAGTGGTTTTTGTTCAACCACTGTAACAAATTTTGGGTTCTACAAATAAAATGTAATTGAACTGAACTGAACAGATTTGGTTTTACCTGGAATAAGAACAAAAAATCCAGCCTGTTTAATGCTTGAATAAGTGACTGAATGCACTTTTTAGGTTTTGGTTAAAACTCACCCAATTTAGTTTTCAGTTCAATTTTATTTCGAGCACACAAAATCATCAAAACATGTTTTGGCAAACAAGTGTTGTGGTTTGTCATCAGCCCTGCTTACATGGGAGTTTTTATTGTTGTTTAATTCTGAATAAAAGTTAATTTCTCTTTCAGATGACCATGTAAACATCTAATTCCAATTGAAAATGATAATTCCAAATTAAACTTAATTCTGAATAAAGTCACTGGTTTATCCCAACCCCCCCGATCACCACCAAAATCAAATCATTTCCACACCCCACCATTACCAACCTACCCTGAAAATGTCAGCAAAATCTGTCTATAAGTTTTTGACTTATCTTGTACACAAACAAACATCCAAACCAATGGTGACAAAAACATAACTACCTTGGCGAAGGTAATTCTCTGCCATGTCATGTAAACAGTTAATTCTGCTTTCACATTATTCCTGTCATTCTTCATATGTACCTAGTCTCACCGCAAAGATGCACATATTCCACGTTGCTGGCATTAGTACTTGCCCCAAGTTTGAGAACAAAGTGAACAGGTTTTCTTATCAAAAATAAATACATATATACAACGTATCTGATGATAATTTCCTATAAAAGAAAGCAGAACAAACTTTGTAGTTATTTCTGATCTTGGCTCAGTCTTGAGTATTCTTGGCCTCCTATTGAAGTAGAAGCTCTGAAGCACACCATATACTATACAGTACATATTCAACCCTACATTTAATAGTGCAGTTGCATTTATTATTTCCTCTGCAGATGCTGTAATAAAAGGAAGACATTCTTCACAAGAATCAGGTTTATGTCCTCATAGAAAAGAAAGCATAAACGCTTTCATTGTGTGTATATGTGTTTTCCCCATGAAAAGCATATTTCATTTTGTTCCAGGTTGAAATATGTCAAGACTTCAAAAAGCCACATACAGTACTTTTAAAGGCTGATTTAGTTATTTTTGTACTAAATGTTAAGTATTTCTTTTCCTCAGCAGAATATAAAAATGTTTATAGAAAAAAACAGTCGTATATGTCTAACTACCCTGCAGCGAATTGCATTAGACTAAGTGTTTACAAAGAATGGAACATGATCAATCCCCACCAGAGGAAACACCATAACGTGAGGATGATGTTAATTAGATCCTTCTTTAAACAGGGATCTAACAGCAAATCTCTCCCTCTGAAACACACTAATAATAGGATTATGCAGCATGACTCTGACAACGCAGACCACAATCAAACTTGAGTTGTGTGAAATATTTCTGATCTCAATCTGCACCCGAGGCTTTCTGGGATATAGGGGGGGGGGATCAAATGCAAATGCTCTGTTTGATTCTCTCCTTTTGACGGAGATATGTGACGCAACGTTTCATCATTAAATCCAGATAACGAAGTTTCTCTTTGCATGCACTTAAGTCATCTCATTTTCTGCTATGTAGTCATGCTCTATAAATCTCCATTAAGTCATGTCAGGAAAGAAAATGTGATAAAGCAATGAGAAATTTAAAGGGGTATCAATACTGTACCTGATAAAATCTTTAATAAACCTGCCATGACTTCATACTTTTATGAAGTTTTCATACGAGTATTCGAAGTCCATTAAACTGTACTTCTATACAGTAACTCTTCAGTAGTGTTTTATGTCTGATTTCAGTTAATTGTTTTGTTTGTTTAAGCTAGATATAGATAGAAGTACTTCATTGATCCCAAAATTGAGTAAATTGCTTTTAACAACAAAAGCATTCACATACTCAGTAAAATAAACAGACAAAGTAAGGTACAATGGCATAGTAAAATGTAAATACAGATAACTTTAGAGTGCAAAGTAAAGTAAGTAAAGAATAGACTTACAGTATTATGTACAGAAGGCATGCCCAAAGTCTGGCCCGAGGGCCAATCACAGCCCGTTGTCAGTATTCATATGACCCTGCCGCTTCATTTCACTTTTATAATGTATTATTTATGGCCTGCTCAGACTGTCCAACACAATAAATAAATTATAATAAGTTTCAACATGCAATTCCTCCTTTGACCTGATGGTGGTAGCACCACTCCAACTCTATCTGCTTTTGTCGTGAATCCTTCTCGCTAATGGCGCCTGTAAATAAAAAGAAGAAAATTGACAGTGTCGCTTCCAGGACAGAAGATAATTAAAATATTTTTTTGTTGAATATCAAGGCGCTTGTGTTTGTCTAATGTGTCCAGAGACTGCTGCCTTGTTTAATGATTTCAATGTAAAGAGACACTACCAGACAAAACATGCGAACATACGACAAGCTAACAGTGAGTGAGTGTGAGCCTGTGATAGTTGTATATAACTGCTGGTGTTATGTATTTGTACATGTAACACAAAATACCACAATTTGAATTATCTTGTACAAGACAAGAGTCATATGTTTTAAGCTTAAATGTGAACAGACTTTGCATTACTGAGTAATGATTCCTCATATAAGTCATGTTTAAAATGAATGTGTGCTTCACATTTTTATCAACTTTAGATCCTTCACAGTTTGTACTGATTCCAAAAAGGAAAGAAAGGCAGACCTATTTTTTTTATTTGTTCAAACCTGAGTGGCTTATATTTGGTTCCATTGCCATTTAAACAATTATATTGTAACAACTAAGATAAATCTGTTATAGAACAGTGGATTTCTATGAATTTTTTACAGTTTAAAAATGTCACAAGCCCCTGGTATTCTGCACATTATCAGATCTGGCCCTTTCTTAAAAAAAAAAAAAAGTTTGTGCACTCCTGATTTACAGAAAATGCATAGTGTAAACAGGAAAACAATGTGGTTATGAACTGTTGTTTATTTGTACATATACAAGTGTATATTTACAAGTGTATATGTAAATCATCTTGATTTTCATTTGGGGAAGCAGACTACAGTACATATTGTTTTACTGTTGATCTATTTATAGCAATTAAAAAGTGCAGCATAAGAACATATAAAAGAGCTGATAACTGCTGTTTAATAGAGGCCCCATAATGTGCAGTCATTTTTATTGTTTTGCACCAGTGAGCAAACTGCTTATCAAAGCAGCAGCTGAAGGCTCATGTGGTCAGCAGAGGTCCTCTACCAACCCAGCATGATCTTTTTGTTTTTTCAGTTTTTTTGAAGTGGTAAAATTATGTTTCAGGGTAAATCAATCTTTGGCTGCTTATGTCACATGCTGATGCATGTGACATAAGCAGCACCTAAAGTGTCATACATGCAGCCCCGGGGACAGATTTGGCCCCCGGGCTGCATGTATGATGATGACGAAGATGATCAATATGAACCAAATTTGATCTCAATGTGTGTGTATATATCAGAGGTGGGTAATTCCAGGTCCATCAAGTCAAAGTCCTACCATGTATTACTTCAAACCTGTTCACTGAACACAGGTGATTCCACTAATTATCCCATTTACCTGGATGAGGCATTGTGCTCATCAAAATGGGCTGGTTCAATGAACAGATTTGAATCAATACATGGCAGGAATTTGACTTGATGGACCTGGAAATACCCACCTCTGGTATATATATATACAAATAAACAAATAAATAAATACAAAAATTAAATAAAAATTGTAATCAAAATGATTGCCGGACCTGCAATGTGACTACTGTGTACATGTACATTGCGATGTCGATGCTCAAACAATGTATTGTGCAGCTCCAGTTCTGACAAAACAGTTTTGTCATCAAGTTCCATGTACTTTCCCAGTGCACATCTCTGTGTGCTAGCATGCCTCGCTCATTATCCATCTGGTGCATTCATTAGAAAATAAGGGTTGCGATAAGGCCAGTCTCTGCACTTGAAGGTGTTTGCGTAGCGTTCAGAACAAACTAATAACAAAGTGGTGCAGCGGTTCCCTCGGCCTCCGCTCTCTTCACCAAAACAAACAAACAGGCATGTAAGTACACAAAGACAGAGGTAGAGCTGGACATGGAGTTATGACTATTGTGCCTCACCATGTAAATTAGTTGTTTACTTCTGTTCCCTCTTGCGCTCGCTCGCATCATTAGCCACCTAAATATAACAACCAGCTGCCACCAATTTCCATCATACAATCTCATTTCGGTGGTAATGAGAGTGCATACACCAATAAAGTGAAACCCTCACACAAGGTGAACAGCAGTGTCGTGACGAGAATATTCACCAGACGAGAAAGTCTAATTTATTGTTTGGATTATTTTATTTTCCTTTAGTTCTTTTTTTCTCTCTGCCCACTTGCAGCCTCTGTATTAGTTCTGTCATTTTGTATGCTAATGTGGCCTGGCAATCCCTGTCTATTTGGGCTGTGTCAATTTGAGAAAGGATTTCACGGAGATCAATCTTTGCACCAAGGTTTATGATGGAGAGAACCGATGAATGAGCGAGAGAGGGAGAGGACAGAGGACGCAGAGGTCTCTACCTCCTAATTACTTTTGTTTGAAGCAGCTGATAGTTAATTAATCTGCAGTGTTATTGTGTTATTCTGGAGAACCACTTGATTCGCTGTGTTTTCAATTAGTAGTCTAACCGAGGAGGAGGGATCACTCAATGCTGCTCATATTATGACACGCATCTCATTATGCCTATAGCAGTGAGACGAATCAATGCAAAGATAATGGGAAATCCTATACAGGCTGCAGTTCTCATCTAAAAGAATAACATGATTTAATTATGGAAAGCGCATTTTAAAATTGAGTTTGAGTATGCATATATTAGACCGTTACATGTATTTAAATTGTTAACGTGTATAGTTTGCTGGTTTTATGCTTAATAATATAAGCTGGAATTGCAGATTTTCCCTGGTAGACAAGTCACTCTACTGTAGCTGTGGTTGGGAAGTAAAAAAAATATAAAACAGATGTTCTGTCATGAAGTTTATTTGTGCTTAACAACAATAATTTACCTGTAACCTTTGCTGCATTAACCAATGTTAACATTCATTTGGTATTTCATTAACCTTCAGTCTTGTCAGCTATCCTGCTAATGCTAGTGCTAATTATTGCATTTATAAATTTGTGAAGTTGACATTACTAGTATGAAATACCAGTGGTATGTCATATCATTTGTCATGTTTGCTAAAATTACTAGGTGTTGTTTAACATGACATTGTTATTTGGTGTCGTCACTGCTTTTAAAGTTAAAGTTAACATCAGCTCATGCTCCTTATTCAAATACAATATTTACTCAAACAATGGCCAGGTCTTACATATTTCTCAGCTGCGGACTGTACTAAGCCTTTATTTGAAGGAAGCGTGTATTAGAGGTAAATCTTTCTATATAATTTGTTTTGTTAAAGTGAACCTGTAGTGGTCAAGCTTACGACTAGGGATGGCACAATTCATAAAAAATGTTGACCGATCACTGAGCCTCATTAACCGGTTGAAGTCTGTCACCAAGAAAAGAAAACACTTGCTTTGCCACACGCACAGCCATTTATGCACTGCGGTGTGCTTCAGTCACTTCACTTTTAACCGACGACCAGACAACGTTGATCATCGGTTAACATCCCTACTTATGACTAACTGTTCTTAGTTGTCATGTAATGACCTAGAAATCACATATTTGACCCTGAATTTGACCGTGTGGATCACGTGACCTTGACATAAATTTTGGTCCATTTCATAGCACTTCATAGTCTGCCAATTGTACTCAAAAATCACAGGATAGTTCAAAAATACATTGACCTGAAATATAGGTTAATATATACCAAGACTGGGCAAGTAGGTAGTGATATGAAAAGGTGATGCACAAATCTATATTTCTTTCTCATAATATACATCCTGTTGAATTTCATGCAATTCATGGAGTGAAAACTCTTACATTGTTAATACTAATTTACATCTAATAACTCCATTCATCATCAACAAAATATTTAAAAATTCAAAAAAATTCCAAATTTCATGTCATTAACGCTGTCGTCATGATGTTGAATTTTGAAATCTTGAATGCATAAGGCTTATTTGGAAACCCTGTCACTTGAAATGAACTAGAAGTCAGACATCAAGAATTTAGTATGGACGTGATACAGATTATCTAAAGATATGAGTGTATATTTTTGTTTTCATCCTATAAGAAATTGACAGTGGGGTGTCAATGTTGTCACTGTTCTACTCCTGTAACAGTGGAATTATATGCATGCCTCTCCTTTGGATCCCATCTTCAGAGTTTGTCCGGACATGTATGCGGAAGTACCGGCAAACTCTGTTGTTTGACCTCAAGTCATTTTTCTACCCTCCAAAAACAGCTTGAAAACAAGCAATCCGGACATTTAAAAAAAAAAATAGAACCAACACACAATGCATTCAATAGCAATGATGATAATGAAATAACGATTGAATGACAATTAGTATTTCTATTTTTACAAGAGTATTTTTCACACAAGTAGCTGTACTTCTACTCAAGTACAGAATGTGAGTAGTTCTACCACTTCTGCTGCTGTCAAAAAGAATATGTCCACAGGCTCTATGGGTAATGACAGACCCTCTGACAGTACTTGGAGTTCTCGAGGTTTGATCCTGGACAACATCATCTCTCTGTTTATCCATTTTCATCTGGTTATCTGAATGGGATATTGATTTCCTATTCAGTTACTGTGTCATGAACATTTTGCGTCTGTGTTCCACATTTTAGCAACTGACAGTACATGTAATTAACAAGCAAATATGAAGTAAAGTGCTGAAAAAGAAAATGCAAAGTAGATACAATTCCAGCAACTTTCTTTCAGAGTGAATAAACTAAGCTACGTAGTGTCAGAGATTGTATGGGTTTTGTTACACACTAATGTAATACACAGAGGACAACTTGGAGATATTAAAACATACAAGTTTTTAGTGGCACTTGTGTCAGCATCGTCAGAAGTACAAAAAACCATAATGAGTATATTACTCATAAATGGTCCAAATGTAATTTCTGATTAATATACTCATTATGGTTTTTTGTTGACAATTGTTTGTTCATTGTTGTACAATCTATAAAATGGTTCAAAATTAGCTTTACTTGAACTACAGTACATTCCTTATAAATCAGTAAGAACAGTAAACATCATAGTCTACTTTTACTTAAGTGAAATTTTTAAAAAATATTCAAATTCTTTCACTTTCACAAAATTAGTACTTTTACTGTATTAAAGGATATAAATACTCTTTCCACCAACATAGTTTGGTTTCATAATGTCATGAATTTCTGCTACTTTTATTGTTACTTTTACAATTTTCTTCACTTTTTAAGATCATGCAAGACTTGAGGATGCATGGTTCAGTTAGAATAAGGCATTTGCTCAAAAGAAGAAAATCTCTAGTATTGTAATACCGATGAGAGTTGAAAACGACAGTGGAAGACTGTGACGGGTAGTGTGACGAATGAAAATCTCACCTCATTTGGTACCATGTTGATACTCTTGTGTGCAACTATTTACAGTGCCTTATTGATTTGTTGACAGTTGAACCTCACAGTATGAGTTTAATTTGGTGTGTGATTTAGCTTCTTTTATGTTTTACTACCGTTACAAATACATTGTCATTGTTGAATGTCCCCCCAAAATATGACAAAAAATCCTTTTTTAAGGATTTTTAAAATAGAAAAAGTTCAGTTAGAAAAAGAATAAGAAATTATAAAAAGATAAGACAATGCAAAATAAACTGGATTTTTTAAAACTTATTTACTTTAAGGAGGAACTGTGAAGGAAGACTATGGAGCAGGGACAAGAAAGAGGACTAGAGGCCATTTTCACGCTGGTTACGTCGCAACTTCCGCTTTCCCTGATTTGTGCATTTGAAATTCCGACGAGTTGTCACTCGCATATTTTGTGATGTGATTCTGTGGGACCAACCGACAAAGATGTTCTCATATTCCACTTCATTGGCATATCTCCCCAAAATATAAATTTTCTGACATTCATCACCTGGTGAACAACCACTCGAGGCCACCCCGCTCCAAACTGGACGAGGGGCACAGTTTGTTTTTGGAAAACTACATAAACAACTATGAAGGTAAGTGATTTGGCTAGCTTATGCTAACCTCAATTTGGTGTCAAGTCAGATGTCTGTATGGATATTTGTGGTTCCCCTGCAAAGCAAGATGAATATTCATTTTAAACAAGGCTGACTCCATGCATTTCACTTGTATTGTGATAGAATAAAAGTTGACAATGTCATCCAGCTAACGCCAGCTTCAGAGTTGACATACATTTCATACATATTTGGCTGCTGTCAGAGTATTTAAAATGTAATATATGTAATTAATTCATTCATTTTCTGAACCTGCTTTATCCTCACCAGGATCAGGGGGGTGCCTGGAGCCTGTCCCAGCTACTTATGGACAAAGGGAGGGTACAACCTGGACATGTTGCCAGGTCAAAGCAGGGCGGACATAATATATACTCCTGATCAAGATCTTACAGCCAGTTGACAAAAAAAAACGTGGTTTGGAGAGGGTCTTTTAGGTGATTTTGGAACTATGGTCTTAAAATTTTGATCAGCTCATAAACAGCGTATTTCAGTTTACTTGTTTCTAAAAAATTACTTTTTCAAAGTGCTTTATGTCACACTCCCATAATGTAGCTCTACTTAAAACTGAAGATCCAAATGTGCAAAAGGTAAATTCTAGCTAGTTTTCAACTGGTCTTAAGATTTTGATCAGGATTGTATAAAATATAAACTCAAACACCACTACCATCAGACAACACATTAAGCAGCTCCCAAAAAAATTGAGACAAAACATGTTATTTCTGGCTGGCTGGAACTCATTTTCACTAGTTATTTCATGGTATAAATAAGACTCTGATCTGTGGGATTTTAACAACATTTTTAACCTCTGCAAAACTATTCCATACATCTTTGTGCCACGGTTCTCTCGCTCCTTGGCTTTGGATAACAAACATCCACAGATGTACAAGCCAGCTGCCAGACTTCACAGGCTGAACACACCTCGAGGGTGGATTTTCAACCCTCTTTCTAAAACCTGTCTTTTAGGAGCCTGGGGTTTGACTGTTAGGATAGGTTATCTTTCCCACTCTTCCTCCTGCTGCTGAAGGAGGTCAGAGGTTAATTCATCTGGTCCCCGGGTGAGGCGCGATACAATGGAAGACAATTTGTTCTCCTCTGCAGGGCTGAGGATCCCACTGGACGCATCCAACTTAATTAATATGGACAGAGAGAGCGAGAGCGGCACTGCATTTTGGAATGTAAGTAATTAAGCAAAAAGGACACAGATGGACACCGTTTTAGTCTCTTTTTTTTTCCCAGTGTCATCTTCATTTTATTTTTGCTTGCTGCATCACATGAATATTCTCTCTCATTGACTCACTGTCTCTCTCTCGCTCTGTCTTTCCGTCTCTCACTCAACAGACAAGAGAGGTTCAGAAGCACAGGCAGGAAAATCAATCAAGATTGGATTGATAGTGTAAACTGACAGGCCGAAGAGGCAGCAAACCGTGATACATGAGCAGATTAGGATTGAGTGTGTCTGCAGGAAATGGGTGTGACTGCACATGGTGGACAGCTGGAGGCAGAGGAGACAGTAGAGGCAACCAGCAGGGATTAGTGTGATCGCCTTAAGGAGAATCAAGTTTGGACCTTTCTGTGACATGTGTATTTTTCACTTGACCACTTGAACAGAACAGAACAGTGACTGACCTTCATGTTCCTTCTCTGATGCTCCGGTTTTCTTCATCTTTTTGGGCGTTTTCATGAACAGTGGAAAGATGGTCCTCAGACCCAAGATGTCCACGAACTTATGGCAGTTATCTGCTCCCTCTGGTCCGATCATCCCATGGTCCAGAACCTTCAGAGCGCTGGTCCGAGACATTTTCTTCTCTCTGAAGTAGAGGGAAGAATAAAAAAAAAACAACACAGGATTACATTTCGTATACCTCATGTTTTTTCAGGGTTCTTACTCCCATACAAACAAATACATACTTGTATATTTTATAGCCTTTTTAGATAGCCAAGGTGAAGCCAATTTTATCCAAATCTGAGTTGGAATTTTTTATTTATGCTTTTATCATGACTCGGCTGGATTACTGTAATGCTCTGTACGCAGGCGTCAGTCATACGACACTTTCCCACCTGCAGCTTGTACAGAACTTTTACCATTTGTTAGACTTAGACTTAGACTTAGACAGACTTTATTGATCCCTTTGGGATGGCACCCTTGGGGAAATTACATTTACAGCAGCTTGTACAAGAAATAAATAAAATTAAAATATATATATATATATATATATATATATATATATATATATATATATATATATATATATATATATATATATATATATATATATATAAAATAAAGATAAAAAAGTGCGAGTACAGGAAAAAAAAAAAAAAAAACTCAGTTATTGCACATCAAAATATATTATGTTTCCTTTGACACCGTCCTATTCTGCGTTCCCACCACAACATTTACAATATGACCCAAACATGCAATGAAACATTTTAAAACATTCCCAGGTTTCCAGTTGTGACCATATATTTAATATGTATAATCAGGACCAGGTAAAGCTATGCATAAAACATGATTGTGATTGTAGACTCCTGGGGGCTTTAATGGTAGTGTTTTAATGTTAATACTCCTGCACTGCTGGAAACTGAAAAACACTGATAATTACATTTAATGTGCTTCAAACATTGTATAAACAGGCAATGAATTAAAATAATTGCAGAATTAAAGTTGGGTTTTTTTCAAGTGTACATAATTCAAAAACGGTCACCTCTGTCCAATTTTGTGACACCTTCAATTCTCAACAAATATTCCTGATATTTCATTAATACAGTTACAATAATACAGATTATCATACCATTAACTTGATAACGGCACTTTTATTATATCAGTTCAGATTCATATAATTTACATAACTGACACTCTAAAAGTAAAAAAAAAAAAGGTGACAAGGTATATGTTACCAATGGAAGATTCCCCAATAATGTCATATATGATTCCAGAAATAGCAAAACTGTAAACTGTATAACAGCATCCTACTAATTGAATTTATCAACCAAAACTAAGGTTACACTGCACCTCAAGCAATTTTAGTTCATCTTTAGTCAAAGAACTACTGATAAACAGAAGCTTTTAAAGTCCTTTAAAGATGGACCACTTGCATCCAAAGCTAAAGTAAATCAATCAATCCAAAATGCCCATTATTTCATTACAAAAATGTCATGCATGAAATTAAACCACTTTCGTATTGTAGGTGGACCTTGACCTAATCCTTTTTTCAATCCTTTTTTTAAACCACTATCAACATTATTCTAAACATAGAATTCGGAACAATCTCAATTTTCTCCCTAATTGTCTTCCAATAAAGATTAATTTTGGGTCCATCCCAAAAAGCATTTGTTGAGTTCAAGTCTTTCCATTAAAGTAAACTGATTGACTTCTTTGAATATTCCCACTCCTCTAATGATAATTAAAAAATTCCCTCAGTCTCTCACTTCTCCTTTACATATGTGACCCGCCACCACGAAACCAGGCATAAGTCGCGCTGAGCCGTTCAGAGCTACAGCCAAATTTAGGCTGGAAGGCAATTTCTTATTTGTGTTTACATTTTATCAAAACACAGTACCTTAACACCTCTATGTTCAGTTCCTGTGGTCATTACATTGAAATCCAATCAATAAAGGTGTTTATTGGGTCAATTATTTAAGCGGTGACAAAAGTTTAAGGATTGCTGAGCAAAGACAAAGACGACTTCCACCTCTTTTCGCCGAACAAACCGGTCTCCGTTCCGTGAGTAAACATCCAAGTGTTCGGTACGAGGTAAAAGCCTATATTGAATGCTCTTGTCCAATGGTGTAAGCCAAATGATTATAATACGTTGCAATTCTGTCCTATTATTATAATATATAAAACTTCTGTGACATGTCCATCAGAGTGTCCTTTAACATCTGTGAATATTTTTTGTCAATCGGATACGAATTATTATGCGTTGCTAAGGACTTCCTACCCCAAAACAGTCCAAAACTTTAACGGACAATATCTAAAAATATGCAAATTGCATAATAGGTCCAACTGTGGATATTAAAATGACCATAACTTTGGTTCTACTTATGATAGAAACATAATTTTTTCACCATCTTAAACCTTAGTTTACACTCTACCAAGCCACACAGATAACTCAGTTTTGATTTCCAGACACTTATGCCTGGTGGTGGGTCACATATGTGCTCTGCTCATCCACTCAGTTCTTGAAGGTTCTTTTATAATTACCTCACCTGTTTTCGTGTCTGTCAGTCTGTTTACAAGCAACTTTATGCAAAAAGTATTTCCTTTGTGTTTATATGGAAATGTTAATTACGAATACAGGTTTGTATTTGGCATGAACACATGTATAATAATACATGTATAACAAAGGGTGTATTCTGCTCTAGTTAATCGGGCGTTAAGAGCTGGAGGTACAGAGGGTTCTGATTGGACAGAACGGTTGCTTAACATCTGGATGTCTACTGGAAGAAAACAATTGCCTCCACATCCTGTTTTGCATTTGTTTCAACTATCAACATGTTAGACCAGATACTACATCTGATGTTTGCATTTATTTTCAAGATAACTACGAAGCTGCAGCTCAACTGAATTAGCCATAGGAATCAACATACTAATGCCGGCAGAACGGAATATGTGTCATCAACGCAAAATATTTGTGTCATTGCAATGACAACAGGAGCATGTGCAGAACAACAGGAATAATGTGAAAGCAAAATTAAGTGTTTCCATGACAGAGGAATTACCAAATTCTGCATTGAGATCAAAATAAACCAGTGACTTTATTCAGAATGAAGCTTAATGCGGAATTATTATTTTCAGCTGGAGTTAGGTGTTTCCATGACCATCTTAAAAAGGAATTAACCTTTATTCTGAATTAAACAGGAATAAGAATTATCATGTAAAGAGGGCAAATAAGAGGGAACCAAATGCTTCCCACTCTGCTCTGCCTTCACCCTCCACCCCTCGCCTCTCCACGTCTCCACTCAGGAAATGTAGCTGTCTGTCACCATGTCACTTCCTCCATTCCCACCAATGACAGATGACAGTGTTTATCTCAGAGGAGGGACACATATTTCAGCCAGTTGAGTCTGCTTCTCCAGACAGACACATTATATATGATGGACGGCTGGAGGGGCCGAGGGAGCGACACACAGTGTACGTTTGAAGGGAAACCCGGCGGTTCAGTGGGCAAACAGCTGACGCACTTCAGTGTCCTCGAATTGTCAACTTAACCATCGCCACCTCAAACATGTTGGATAGGTTCCAACATGACAGCTGTTGTGGCTTTTGTCTTTTAATGGGTCAGAGACTGATGGTTCAGAATTTTTATTTTTTGTATTTTTTTTTTTAAACTTTACCAGTGATTTGTGGAGCCTTAAATCTGACCACTGATTCCAGTTGCATTATGGGAGAAACCGTCACATTCCATGAAATGAAAGCTACATGTCTGAAGCTTTTAAATGAGTCTGGTCTGATAAACATTCCTCTATGGCAGGAGTTCAACAAGACACCAAGTGTAAAATCAGTATGAAGCACAAAGCAGAAGACAAGCTAGGAACTGAAATGGAGTTTTTGATGGAAAAACCAATAACTTTGCCTGAGATGCTTTTTGTATCACGTTGTCTCAGTCATGCTTACTCATAGTTGGAAAGCATGACTAAGAGCGGATCTCAGACTTGGAGGACCAACACATTCACCATTTTGATCACAAGACAGTGCAGACAGCCATAACTCTAAGGGTGTTTTCACTGCAGGAGTACAGCTACAGTGGTGCTATAACTATGTTTTACTGTGCTGAGGAATGACACTACTTCAACAGTTGCTATATTGAGTTACGTCCCTCCACTTTTTATATTCTGTATTTGCCAGACGTGGCTAGTAACAGCCCAAATATCAACAAATATCTTTATTAATAGGTAGAGTTGTCATGGATCTGTGCTCTACTTCTCGTATTTATTTCCATTTTGATTTTCCTGGAGCACAAAGGACCAGTCTGAAAACCTGCATCCCATAATATTTGGACATTTCCATTTCAATTACTTGTCTCACAGAGCAGGTTTTAGCCTGGTGTATAGCAATATATTGGAAGAATAACTACATAGACTAACCGATTAAAAGACAATGACACCTTTTAGTGTAGTACAATTACTCATTGCTTTGTGTCCCGAGTGCGACTGTACTGCTGCCTGCAGAACAAATTGCCCTTCGTCCATAAACTTAAACCTTGTTCCGCAACAATCAGATTATTTGTGCTAAAGATTCACACTGAAATGTTTGAAACATTGATTTAATTGGTTCTTATGAGCAGCTGTGCTCATTGAACTATTTTAATGGATTTTCATTTCATTTGACTGATAAAATCCAATGCTCCAAATGATATATATATATATATATATATATATATATATATATATATATATATATATATATATATATATATATATATATATATATTTATTTATTTATTTATTTATTTATTTATTTTTTATTTATTTATAAACCAACCCTCCTTCATTAGTGGATCCACAATCTACCATACTCTATCACAAAGACAAACCACAAGGGCTGGACTAGCTACTTGACAATAATAAGACAATATCAATGTCATCAACAGCAGTGACAGGAGGTTTCTACAAAACTATTCCATGGTGATGGAAAGCATGACCTGAAGTGACTGTGGTATATCCACAGCTCTTGGGTCAGTTGTGTATTTTTGTGGAAGTCCAATTATCCATGTTCCTCTGCCAAACTCAACTGGCTCATTACTGCTAGCATGATACACAGCAACACAGATTATTACCACCAAGTCCAGAGTACATACACTTCCTGCCAAACACATACAGTGTTTTGATTGACTCCCATTAGCACTGATTATGGGATGCATTCGCTATAGTTTCTTTTGTGCCATCCAGTGATCATAGTCTTCTCCATCAAATCCCAATCTTGAACCACTCTTTAACAATATGACCCTGATATCATTATATCATCATCTTGGAATATGTCTGTGTCATAGTCTTCTGCTGTTGACACTAAGCATGATGGGTAATCACTTCATCTGACTCTTTTCTCACCCCAATGGACCCATCACCCTGGAACAGGCTCAATTTGGACTTCAGACCACATGCCTTTTATCCAATGAAATACAGTCTAGTCTTTACGTCGTCCAATAACCGAAGGGTTGGCAATTTGAATCCTGCTCTGTCCTAGCCATGTGTTGTTGTGTCTTTGGGCAACACACTTCACCCTTCTTGCCTCCAGTGCTGCTGCTCACACTGGTGTATAAATGCGTATGAAAGTTTAGTGGCAGTCAGAGGGGGTATAGGTGCAATATGTCAGTCTGTCCCAGGACAACTGTAGATACAAATGTAGTTTACAGCCACCAGAGTGGGAATGTGAGAGTGAATAAACAGGGGATCCACTGCAAGCGCTTTGAGTATGTCTTCATAGAAATGCGCTACATACATCTAATCCATTGTTACTATTATCATTATCTTTATGCCCTCTATCAAACTAATGGGTGTTCAAGAAATGAGAATATACTGCATCAGGTAGAGGCAAAGAACTGGGTCTCGATGACAATTATTAACTGAATCATTAATGCCCATGAACAGGTTACTGTACAAACCTGTTTTAGTGGGCACCCATTTGGCAAAAGAAATAAATATAAACATGTAGTAATACACTAGTTCATTTTCCTGGTCTGTTCACTTCATGACCATGACTGAATTCTGGTTGAGGAAATATTGTGAATGATAGAGTCTTGTGTGATTCTCTCAAATGTGATCACACACATGATGTTAAAATGAAAACATGTGAAAATAGTTTATGAAGGAAAGCCATTTGAAATACAAAGCTGGCTTATAATAGAGAGTTCTAATAAAGGATGTCTGCTCAGCTTTCAGGGAGGACCGATGATGGTCACACACATGCACTAAATATTAAAATATTTGGTGAAGACTAAAAAATGCATTGATCTCAAACAATGTTGACACCCCCTCTGTGGTGTTAAACAATGAGAACAAATGCAGACAAAAAAAAGAAGAAAAAAAAAAAGAAATACAAAGCAGAAGACCAAACATACTTTATGCAAAGAAAGCTTAAAACTGAATAAACTGGACAGGCTCTAAGGGCTTAAACATTTTTCTCACATAATACATATATTTGAAAACATAACACGAAATCAATCAAATCAATACATTAATACTTAATTTTGTTGGTAACGTGTGTTACCACAGAGCTAGGCTTAACTATGGCTGCAACTGTCATTGTAATGTTTCCTCCAGTAGAAATTTAGTGTCCCTACTGGTGGCAGTAGGGACACAAAATTTCTGTTGGGTTTTATTAATTAGTTTACTTTTTAAAATTATGATTTTCTTTTTTAACACAATTGCCTTATATTTAAACCATAACAAATGCTGATGAGTAATTTTCGCTACATACATTTTCAACTGTAATGGCCTGTTCATCAACATACATCTGTGTGAAAACAGCATTTTTGGACACATTATGAATACCACAAAGGTAACATTATTTAATATTTTAATATTAAAGAATTACTTAATAATAATATATTAAAATATTTTATTTAGTCATTGACAGTGAAAAATGTCCAAATAGAAATATGTGCACACCTGTCACACTAACTATGTGATGAAGTCCAGAGAGATGGTTGTTTTGACATAAATGCTAACAGAGAGACCTTGTCTGATGAAATACTACATTGATTGAAAACCTGTGATTTAGAAATGTGAATGTCTGAATGTGTTTCAACAATTCCACTGAATAAAATAGTCTGTTAGGTTTTACAAATGGAACTGCAAAACCTTTGGTCTGTTATTCAGTGCAAAACCCTGTTATTTCTGTATTATATTGTCGTCTTAATAAGTGCATGTTCCTCCTGTTTTAAACAAATATAATGCACAACAGACTTCCATTAAATGTTCTGTTCTTTTACCTCCTTTATTCTTTGTTTCCCAGATGAATGATTCACTAGAAAACATTTTTTTCTTTTTTTTTTTTTGGACCCAAATAATATAATACTGATCCCAGTCTTGAATCTATGAATCCGGTGATGTGATTATTAGCAGTGACAGGTTCATGACTGTGTGTAATGTGTCTTTTTGACTCTTCAAGGTCACATCTATCTGCTGACTGATTTTACTGGCAGCTAATGGAGTAGACACATGTGCTGCTCTGTGCACAGCCTCCTCATGCCCACTGAAGAATGTACCACCCTATGCCCCTACTCTTTTGTGTAGTTACAACTGGAGTTTACATTTACTGCCAAATGCTGGTATGCTTTAGCAGGTCAACACAACAGCCTGAAACCACCTCATGCATAATACATGTAGCTTAAAGCTGTTTTTGCAGAACAAACAGTCCACAATGTCAAAGTGATTACATGGATTTCATGTTATGAAAATGACTTTATATACTGTATGAAGTAACTCTTGAGTATTTCAGTACTTTGGAGCACGTTTAATGTTTATGTACCCTACAGAGCACTTGCACACAGCTGTGAGAAACAACATTACCTTAATGGATTTTTCATTTAACATTAATTTGTTTAGATTTTTATCGACTCATTTACAATACAATATAACAATGTACCAGGGAGAGAGGATGGGCAAAAGATAATCTTCTTCTATCTTATTCCTTTTTTAGTTTTTGTGTTTATAGAAATTATCATTAAGCACTACTTTTGTGTCAGTTCCCAAAGTATTTTTTCTCTCTATTTAACCTTTTCTTAAGTGATTTAACACAACTTAAGATAATATTATCCTAGATATTTTTAAATTTGGACTGTAAAATCATGTATTTTCTTGTATTTCATTTACTACATTTAATTTATATGGCAGTGAAAACTCAAGAGTAAATACAAATGTTGTTCTATCAAAACAGAGTAAACTGAAGAAAATGTATCATTAACTGAATATAAATGAAGCATTTCCATCCACTGTCATTTGTCAATCTCTATGGGTTTTACTGGAATCCATGTTGTAGAATATGACACAATGTGTCCACATTTGCTACAGAGTCGCTGATAATCATGGGAGATAAGAAATAAGATATTCCTTTATTATTCTCACTAGGGGAAATTCCAAAGATGGCAAACTGTAGTTTACACCAATTATTTACATGTATTGATAAGATTAGCGCATCAACAAGTTTTAAACATTTTAGATCAGAAAGCGATTTTGGATGGTGTTGGATGATTGGGGCTTTATGAGTTAAACTGTTCACATCGCATGTTGCCAAAGCTTCAGCGCACAACATATTTTACTAATAAATAGAGAAATGCAGTAGTTATCTGTAGCTAGTTAAAATATCCCTGGAATAACAGCTTTTAGTGCGTCTTTCTCAGTAAAATGCATCCTATGCATTGCTTCTGCCCATCAGTTTTGAAGTCTGGCCCAAATATATGGCAGTTTCCACAGTCTCAACCACACTGTGGAAACTGAAAACTATTCAGAATTTATGCCAAATTCAGCAGCACAGGGAGTACATGATGTGTGGTATGTTATTCACCACCACAACACAAGGGGCACACTCACAAACTCACTAGGATTGTGGCCAGGAGGGTGTGTGTGTGGTGGGTGGAGTATTTATCTTCCAGTTAACAGAGGTCATTCATCAACAACGTTGAATGGATAAATCATTGATCGAGATGCAACTGATAAATCTAGAAGTCAAAAAATTATTTGCGCCCATGTTCACAAAACAGGATGGAAAAGTAGGGAAGTGGAAGGGCGTGTAGAGCAGATGTAGAATGGACCAATTAGAGGTCTCTCTTTCTTGTCTTCTCTGCAGTGGTTAAAATTTTTGGGAGGTGCACGCAAAGTCGCTGTGACACACGACTTGGCTTCTGAGCATGAATTGGCCTTAAACTGTGGTTGCAGGTTTGAAATAAACTTGATGATGACAATTTTACCATTTTTTTCACCTATTCAAATAATCATTTAATCAACTCGAATCAAAGGAAAGAATCAATAAATCAGTGGATTACAAACATAACCTAAAATATACATTTGCCTCAATAGGTATGATCAACTCCTCAGCTGCTGAGACAGAAAATGAATTACAAACACTGACTCTGGGCCCACGTTTGTTGACCCACCCACCCTGTGGCATTTGCTCTTTGGACAAACATTGCACACAGCCTCACCTTAGCATCAGATTCATCAGCTGAAGCCCCTCCCCTCTGAGGAAGCGGTCCCGGTTGGCGGGCAGCATGAGGCAGGAACACAGAGCATCAAAAAGGTTCTCCATCATCTCCTGCTCCTCAGCTGTGGACGGGTTGTGACGCTTAAACACCTGAGAGCAGGACAGTTCAATACTGAGTGTGTGTCGGACAATTACTGGCACCAGAGTCCTGCACGGTTCTGATTATTGACATACCGCAACCGCCCGTACCCGTCATGTTCAAACTCGTATTCGACCTGTTTTCCGACGAAAAAAAAATTAAAAATCCGCACCCAAACCGATCCGTTATAAATGAACCCGATATCCGACCCGAACCCGGAAGAAAATGTCAGATAGCCAAACTTAAATACAAACATTTATTGCCACGAATATACTGAACAGTGACATAGCCAAGGCAGAGCCAAATAAAAATGTTGTTAAACAGTAGCAGACAATTAATAAACTCAAAAAATATTTTTATCCGTGAGCTCACACACACACACACACACACACACGCTTGAAAAACACATCAAGAAGGAAGCCGACAGGAGGCAGCTATACAAGTCCAAACTAAAGAACAGTTTTTAGCCTATGAACCGCAAATTAGACCCGCGATCACCGAACCCGTATCCGACACAGCACAACATTTTTCACCCGTTTCGTGAAAATCTGCGGTTCACCCACGGGTCACCCACAGGTACCCGAACCCGTGCAGGACTCTGACTGGCACAATTAACACTTCTCAAATTAACAATACCATATTTTCTGGATAATAAGTCACCTTGGAGTATAAGTCACACCAGCCAAAAAATGCATAATAAAGAAGGGAAAAAAAAAAAATCCCAGATGTGCCCTTAGGCAAGGCACTTTACGCTATACATGCCTATACCTCACGATGAATAGAGTAAATAAATAAATACAGTCATACCGGCTCGGACGGCGCCCGGGACAACAAGGTCCGCGTTAGGGGTTGAGGAACCAGGACACCCTAATGTTAAATTGGCTACTGGAACAAGACATTCATGGAGCAGGGCAGAGAACATGGTACTGATGGAGTGTTACTATGGGAGTAACCCCAGTGAGAGAGGGTACATGCAGAGGATGTGGGAGAAATGGTTGCTTCGAAACCCCACATCCTCACTGACTAAGAAACAGCTCCTAGCTCAGTGTTCGAATATCCGCAATAAGAGGTTGCTATCACAGCTAGAGATCGATGAGGTACAGCGTTGTACCTCATCCACGGTACAAAAAAGATGCTACGGCAAGGGGGAGCCAGGACGACAGGTCAGCTTGGGGGATATTTGGGGGTGGTGGTGATATTTGGGGGTGGTGAAACCACCCCCAAATATCGAGATTGGGTACCAAGCCCCAGAAAGACTAAACACAAGGGCAGCTGACCTGAGAAAGAGAATCATGAAATCCTGGGGGAACACAACTACCTGCTTGCCAAGGCTAAAGAACAAAGTACCAGACCAGTCTATACTGGAGGACCTGAACACTGCACTGCAAACTGTCCCTACCACTACCACCAATCAGCTGATGTACACAGCAGCAACCGTAATCCTAGAGATGCTTGGCTACAAGATGAACAGCCAGAGCAGCCAGAAGGTTGCCCCATGGAGGAGAAGGCTAGAGGCAAAGATCATGGCAGCACGGAGAGAAGTCAGTGTTTTAACAGAACTAAGCAGAGGTGTGAATCTGAGGAAAACACTACCCAAGAAATACAACAAACTGTCCACAGCTGAGGCACTGGAGACTGCTAAGCAAAGGCTCACAGCACTAGCTACCCGCCTAAAGAGATACACAAGAGAGGTAGAGGCCAGGAGAATAAACCAGGTGTTCTCCACCAACCCAGCTAAGGTCTACTCTCAATGGCAGGGGGGCAAGGTGACAACGGACCCACCTAGGGCTGAGACTGAGCAATACTGGAAGAACATCTGGGAGAAGGAGGCAACACATAACACCAATGCCCAATGGCTGACAGACTTACAGGCAGAGCACAGCCAACTCCCAGAACAAGACCCAGTAGTCATCACACTAGCAGACATCCAAACCAGAGTGTCCAAAATGAAGAGCTGGACAGCACCAGGGCCCGACATAATTCATACCTACTGGCTTAAGAAACTGACAGCACTCCATGAACGCCTAGCAGCAAAGATGAACCAGCTGCTGATATCGGGAAACCACCCAGAGTGGCTAACCCAGGGCCGGACAGTCCTCATAATGAAGGACCCCCAGAAGGGAACAATACCATCTAACTACCGGCCTATAACCTGCCTCAGCACCACATGGAAGCTTCTATCAGGCATCATAGTGACTAAGATGAGTAGGCACATGGAGCAATACATGAGCAGAGCACAGAAAGGAAAAGACAACAACACCAGGGGAGCCAAACACCAGCTACTGGTTGACAGGGCAATTGCCCGAGATTGCAAGACGAGGAACACCAACCTGTGCACTGCCTGGATTGACTACAAGAAAGCCTATGACTCAATGCCATATACATGGATACTGGAATGCTTAAAACTGTATAACATCAACAGGACACTAAGAGAGTTCATCCAGAACTCAATGAGGCTGTGGAAGACAACTCTGGAGGCCAACTCAAAGCCAATTGCACAAGTGAGCATCAGATGTGGCATTTACCAAGGAGATGCTCTGTCCCCCCTGCTGTTCTGCATAGCCCTAAACCCCCTCAGCCAGATCATCTCAAAGACTGGCTTCGGATACCAGTTCCGAAGTGGAACATCCATCAACCACCTCCTCTACATGGATGACATCAAGCTGTATGCCAAGAATGAGCGTGACATTGATTCCCTAATTCACCTCACCCGGATCTACAGCAAAGACATTGGGATGTCATTCGGACTAGATAAATGCGGGCGAATGATATCTAGAAGAGGAAAGGTGATCACAACTGAAGGGGTTGACCTACCTGAAGAGAATATCACAGATGTGCAGGAAAGTTACAAATACCTAGGGATCCCACAGACAAATGGTAATCATGAGGAGGCAGCTCGGAAGTCAGCCGCAGCCAAATACCTACAGAGGGTAAGGCAGGTCCTGAAAAGTCAGCTGAACGGCAAAAATAAGATCCAGGCCATTAACACCTATGCCCTGCCAGTAATCAGATACCCAGCTGGGATAATATCCTGGCCACTGGAAGAGATACAAGCCACTGATATCAAGACAAGGAAACTCCTTACCATGCATGGAGGGTTCCACCCCAAGTCCAGTGTCCTGAGGCTGTACACTAAGCGAAAGGAAGGGGGCCGAGGACTAGTAAGTGTCAGAACTACTGTCCAGGAGGAAACGGCGAACCTCCAGAAATACATCAAGAAAATGGCCCCCAATGACCAACTGCTAAGTGAATGCCTCAGGCAACAAAAGCCCAGTAAGGTCGAGGAACCAGAGGGGCTATCATGGAGGGACAAACCCTTGCATGGCGTGTACCATCGACAAATTGAGGAAGTGGCTGATATGGAACAGACATACCAGTGGCTGGAAAAAGCTGGACTAAAGGACAGCACAGAGGCGCTACTCATGGCTGCACAAGAACAAGCCCTGAACACCAGAGCAATAGAGGCCGGGGTCTACCACATCAGACAGGACCCCAGGTGTAGGCTGTGTAGAGAAGCCCCTGAAACAGTCCAGCACATCACAGCAGGGTGTAAGATGCTGGCAGGCAAGGCATACATGGAAAGGCATAACCAGGTAGCAGGCATACTGTACAGGAACATCTGTAAAGAGTATGGACTGGAGGTCCCAGGGTCAAGATGGGAGAACCCCCCAAAGGTGACAGAGAACAAACAGGCCAAGATCCTGTGGGACTTCCAGATCCAGACTGACAAGATGGTGATGGCCAATCAGCCTGACATAGTGGTGGTGGATAAACATGAGAAGACAGTGGTGATGATAGATGTAGCAGTCCCCAGTGATAGCAACATCAGAAAGAAAGAACATGAGAAGCTTGAGAAATACCAAGGGCTGAAAGAGGAGTTAGAGAAAATGTGGAGTGTGAAGGCAACAGTGGTACCAGTAGTGATCGGAGCACTAGGGGCAGTGACCCCCAAGCTGGGAGAATGGCTCCAGCAGATACCAGGAACAACATCATAGATCTCTGTACAAAAGAGCGCATTGCTAGGAACAGCTAAGATCCTGCGCAGAACCCTCAGGCTCCCAGGCCTCTGGTAGAGGAGGCGAGAGGAACATTTTTTATATATATATATATATATATATATATATATATATATATATATATATATATATATATATATATATATATATATATATATATATATGAAGAGAGATGAGAGCAATGAATCAATCGGATCAAGGAACATTTGTGACTGGAACCATGCATTTCAAATAAGTTATTTTTTTCGTGTATATTTTTTTTTGTTTAAGTATGACTGTATGGGTTGTGACTATGGAATGGGGGTAGGCAAAAATAAGCAACTCTGCTTCAGCCTACTCCTTTTGAGATGTCATTATAAAATCACTATAACTTGTACTGTTACAAGATATGTAATCTGCTCAAATAAACTCAAACAAACAAACAATATATATATATATATATATATATATATATATATATATATATATATAAGTTGCACCGGAGTATAAATCAGATTTTTGGGGGGAAATTTTAAATCCAACACCAACAACAGACATTTCATCTTGAAAGGCAATTTAAAATAAAAATAGAATAGAGAACAACAGGCTGATAGGCGTACGGTATGCATTCAGCTAACGTTATGTGACGCATAACTGAGAATGTGCTTTGAATGTTAATGTAACATATTAACAGTTATTCAGATAACTATAGCATAAAGAACATGTTCATGCTCAAGAGCGCTCCCTTGTGGTTGTCAGTGTGATAATGACATGCAAAATGATATAATAATGTAACATATGAGTCGCTCCGGAGTATAAGTAACACCCCCGGGCAAAGTATGAAAAAATCTGCGACTTACAGTCCAGGAAAAAAGGTAGTTATGGACTTGTTGAAGGACAGACCAACAGCTGAAGAAGAAAAACAAGAGTAGAGACAACTAAAAATAGACTAAGGCAATCTAAATCACCAGACAACTTACAGATAGTTGCTGCAGTAACACATCAATGCCGTCCATCTCTCCCAGTAGTTCTCTAGTATCTGTGAAGGAGGGGAAGAGAAACAAAAACAGAGGAAGACTGAGATAAAAAAAATAATAATAGGACAATAGGGAGATCGGATTGAGATGGTTGCCAGAAAAACAGACATTATGGGAGAGAAAAGGTGGGCCGAGGAAAAACAGCATGAGAAAATAAATGTCAGTGGATAAACGAAGAAAGTGAAGAAATACAAAACAAAAAAGGACGAAACGCATATGAGGAGTTTGAACAGTGACGAACACAGCGTGTGTGACGGATCTCCAGAGAGGCAGAAAATGAGGGCAATGCGAAAATACATATTTTTACAACTTATTCCATCTAGACCTGAGGAGAGAAAATGTTCTTTTGGGTTATACAAGGCAACCCTGTGTTTTAGTGGCCCCGAAAGATAGGGAGAGGCAGGATTGGCATGGTTACCAAACCTGTCTTTGATCACACTGAGCCTTTCCTCTGCACATCTCTTAGTTGGTATTTTTTTTAATACAGCATTTTATATTCCTCTCTCTCCATTACTAACAGTACACCTTCACTTGGGCTCAATTAGGACACCTGAACAGATTCCTTTCTTCAAAAAACAAAGTAAAATTGGCAGCAGGGAAACTTGATTGTTAGTAAATGTAATTTTTCTAATAGCATTTCCTCTATTCTTGCCTCAAAACATCATTATAACATAATATCATGTTTCCTTGGTTTTAAATGTGCATTTAGTAACAGAGTGTGAAGATGAATGGAAGCAGTAGCACTAAGGAGTGGGAGAGTCACTGTAAAATGAGGCACGACACCTACTGAATATCAATATGGTTTGTACCATTAATGTGAACCTGTCCAAGGACCTGATAGTCCTGTGGCTATGTGCACCTTAACAGGATTTACTGTGGCAGCAAACAGGGGGAAAGAGACAAGATGAGAGCAGGAAACTAGAATTACTGCCCTGTGGTTGTGTCTCTATGAACCAGTCAAGTGTAAGTTTATACCCACGTCTGCTGAAACTCGTATTACATATGGTGATGACTTCCAAGGAATTTAAGAAAAGATATTAAAGCTTCAGTTGGCAATAATTTTCCATCATCTGGCATATTGAAATAGAAGCGGTCTGAGAGGAAACTAGCCCTCTGCATCTCCCGCAGACCCTGTCCACAGGCAGAAGAAAATGAATGGGTGGAATAAATGACTGAGAACTTTAATTACGAATGAAGATATAAGAGATTCACGGCATTTCGACTAATCCCTTAATGGAATCTGCTGTACAGTCAGACTGACTGGTAACTTTAGGTGTGGTCAATCGGTGATAAGAAAGCAGCAAAGAAAACGTCAAAGTGTTTGTGCCAGCTCTAAATGTTACGATTTATGGTACAACGGAGAACGTGTCATTGGCAAAGACAGAGGTAGAAATGACAACAAGCAAAAAAGACTATGAAATAAAGAAAAGGAATGAAAAATTTTAAACATACAGAAAGAAAAGAAAAAAAAACCAGCAAGATATACTGATATGTTTTAGATCGAACAAACTCTTCAGTAAAAGACATATGACGTTCACTTACTGTCGTTGTTCTGCAGTAATATGGCCAGGATTTCACTGCAGTACAGCTTATTAGCATCAAACGGCCTTGCCTGAAAGGAGGGGCAAAAAACACACCACTCTTATGAAAATTATACCTTTTAGAGTTAAATATTTTTTTAAAAAAATAGTGATCCTGACAAATCTATTAATTTGTATTAGTACAAAAAATGTGGATCAACTTGTTTATAAGTTCAGAAAAACATGAGGGGACTGTGGTAAAAGTGTAAATCAAAGATGTGCATTCACACTGAATCCATTACATAGTTGTTAAGAACATTGGCAAGTTTATATTCTTCCTCTAAAATCATTGGCAAGTTTAGAGCCAAACTCCAAAATAAACTGAAATCTTCACTAACAGTCTTGAATTACACTTCCATTTTTTTCCAAAACCACTGTATAACAAATTACTTTTTTTGTTGTTGTTTTTTTTATTTCAGTGATGTTTATTAAAATCAGTGACCTCAGGTGAAGAGCTCAAAGACATTTTGCTGCACAAGTAAAGGACAAACTTGGAGGTCTTACCTTGATCCTTTTGAGCAGCCACTGCATGAGTCCCTGTTGAGCAGCCTCAGTGCACATGCCCGGTCTGAACTCAGCCATGTTCTCTATGATCGCTGAGGAAGGCAGACAATATCACACTGTCACACAGAGGCAGGGGAGCTACAGTTCAATAGAACAGCAGGACTTTGACATGTTCAACAGGGATTCTATATACAGATTAAAGGGGACATATCATGAAAAATTTATTTATTTAACTTAAATATGTGTTGTCTGTGCGTGAGGAGACACTTAAAAGAGATTATCTGGAGTCAAATAAATTTTAGCTAAATTTTTACATGATTGGGAGTACATACATAAAGTTGACATCAAAATCACACCATTCAGATGTACATTAGGAAATTTCGATCTTGCCATTTTGAGCCAAACTGTGTTAGCATGGAAGTGATTAGTGCATGTCTTTTCACTGACACAAAATGCTATTTTCAGACCTCTTCTAAAGTTCTAAACAACATCACACTTACATGGTAGTAAGTAGAGGGTCCCTAAAGGCAAATCCAAGTGTCCCGAGGTCTTAATGTCATCAGATATTGTGTCCAAAGTTACTTATCTCAAGCCAGTACCTTTCTGGACGCAGGAGCCGTAATAGTGGATTGCCAAGTGCAGAGTTACACACTCTGGAAATTCATGATTTCGTTGCATTCTTTTTTAAAGACATGCCCCACATTGGAAAGACACTTTAGTTTCATGTTAGATTTCTGATACAACTGGGTGGTACTAAAGCTAGTACCACTCAGAAAGATATAAACCTACAAACAGTGGTGGTGAAAGAAGTATTAAATCAGTTACTACAGTGCAAGTAATGTCATGGAACCATGAAAATACTTAACAAGCAAAACATGTTTATTTTACTAAAAGCTGTTTTCCAAGTGAAGTCAGTGGTGTGTCACAGTATTCACTGTGCTATGACTAGGACTACTGTAGTGCATAAAAATCATTGCATTCTATCACTGTCTGCAAAGTCAATGTTGTAGGTTACTATTTTAAAGGTTACTTCAGCTTCAGTGTAATATTTATAACGATACAGAAATAAGCTCCTCATTTGACTAGACTTGTCTTGTCTTGACTTTGCTTTTAGTTGGTACTCCACTTGACCTCATAGACTTTTTAACACAGATATTAGACCTTGAAGGTTCAGACTTACTATTTATTTGTTGTTTGTATGAATTACTCATACCACTCCTGAGTAGACATGTAGTTGTAACCCATAAAGACCCTGTGCTACTTTTGTAGCAGTTCCTAAAAGAATATTTTTATTTCTACCTAGCTGTTAAGCGATTTATCACCAGTTATTATATTACCCCTTGTATATTGCATTTTCAGTTTAAATAATGCATTAAATCATTTCCCTCTACTTAATTTAATGTTTGTGTAGATCTTCAAGAAAAACATTTTAAATAAATCCAAAGTTTATTATAGTATATCAGAAAACTGAAGAAAAGGTGATTTTTTTTAGGAAATATATAAATGTAAAAGCAAACATCTCCCTCCACTCTCATTTATCAAACTCCATGGATTTTGCTGGTGAATCATTGTAGAAGATGACGGTGTTGCCATGTTCACTACAGAGCCTCTGAACATCCAAATGAGTCTCATCTGATAACCATGAAAAGATGATGGTATTTTTCCCAAATTATTTACATATAATAAACAGATCAGCAGATGCATTTGGTCAATGGTAGATTCTTACAGTATATTATGGCTACCTTTATACAGAGACGATCGAAAGAGAAGACGCAAAACTGGCGTCTCATCTTAACCTTTTTATCCACATTTACAGAAGCGTTGTCATTAAGAAACCTCTGTGTATATAGTCAGGCAGGAGTGTGTGGAATTGGACTGGATATGCATGCCAGGCTGCTAGACGGTGCCGTCATAGAACGCTGCCTTTTCAACACCCATATGTAACAGCAATATTTTTGTGTTTTTGACTGTGAGACGGAAATGCAACAGCGGATAGTTTTCAAGATTTCCACTCTGAAATGCATCTTCAGATTTGTGCATTTTCAACTCATAACAACTCAATTCTCGTGTAAACAAAAGGCACTTCCAATAGAATATTTTGTCATTTTTAGCCGCAATCGCCCTCATGTAAACAACCCCTAACTCTGTATATTTGAGTTCAGAAAAGTACACATTGTAAATTGGGTGATCTGTGCAGCATCCAAGCAAGTACACTCAAATCAAAACTGCACATTGCATCATTAGACTTAGACTTAGTTCGTCCCATGTAGTGCACATTGGGCAACAACTTTCCTCCACTTTGTTTGATCTTTGGCCAGAGTCTCAGTGTCTGCCGGTAGTACTCCTCTATTTTCAAGGTCTTTTTGGAAAGTACGTCGCTTTGGTCTCCCTCTCTTCCTCTTACCCTCTGGTTTCCAGCACATGGATGTCTTGGCATGGCGGTCTGTGGTCATGGCCAGCGTATTATATCCTCCACTCAATGACGGTGATGCTGAGTGGTTTTGTACATTGCACCATTACCCAGAGTAAGGCTGAACAATCTATAATTCTGGACCAAAATCACAATTTCAGACAACATGATTTTGGGATTGTCAAAGCCGCAGTTTGTTGCAGTGTCCCAAGTTTTGTTTCATCAAATATTTTACATATGTATTGCACCTCCTTACCATCCTGTTGACATAACCCATCAGAAGTAGCGTACTGCACCAGAACAGGTCACATATTCTGGAGTCCAATCAGTGTAAAAGCTGGTCATCAATTTAAAAAAAGGCTTTTCCTTGAAGCCTATGTTTAGACTCAATGTAGGCTATGTATAGACAGAGTGTAGCCTCTGTATATACTCAATTGCCGTGTTTCCACCAAGCAGATTGGGGTGGTTTGGTTTGGTATGCATTTTTTTTGCATTTCAATCGCAAAGGGTACCAAAATAACCGATCCAAACCTTCCCACTTTTTGTCACCCCTTTCCTTGGGGTGCCAACCACAGACTGCATCCTGTTGATTGGTCAACAAAATCATCTTTTCTATGTGACAGAAGGACAGAAGAACAAATAACTCACTGATTAAATCTCCACTGGAGTGAAGAAAGAAAAAAATAAACTTTTGTCCATCATGTCAACCCACAGTTGTAGTTCATGGAGCAACATGGATGTGCAGATGCTCCTTTGTATCGTCGGAGAGGACAAAGTCCAGAGGGAACGCGATGATGTCACAAGGCTATGTAGCCGCCGGGGCGGCATTTACTCCGCCTACAATGTAAGGGTGCTGTAAGCAGTGGAAACGCAAGCTCAAGACAAATGATACTGAGACAATCAAAATTGTACCAAACCACTCCAATCTGCTTGGTGGAAACACGTCGAATGTAGCCTAGGTATAGACTCAGTGTAGCCTATGTATAGCATGCGTCTTCTTAAATAATTCTACATATGAAATCAGTTCTTGACTTTAGTTTTCATTCTTGCAGTAGTTATGGCATTCATTGTTTGAATGGTATTAAGCAAGTTTCTGTGATGTTTGCAAACATTGCTGCACAGTGAATTGAATTATGTCCTCTATTGTAAGTCGTTTTGGATAAAAGTGTCTGCCAAATGCAATGCAATGTAATAATAATGTAATGTAATGAAGAAAACCGGGAATGAAATCGAAACTGCAATACCTGCCAGAAAAATCCCAATTAAATTTTTTCTTAAAATCGTTCAGCCCTAACCCAGATTAATTACTTTTTTACCAAATTTCAAACTGCGTTTTCTGTCATTCATCCAGATGCTTTTCTACAGGTAAACAGAGATGATTTTCATGATTGTGCCAACTAATTGCACTTCACAGCTTGCTGTCAGTCAAAAGTTAACATATACATGAGTTTTGCGAATACTCTGTGAAGGAGAACAACTGTGAAATACAAGTCGTCTGGCTTCTGTCCCAGCTCCTTCTAATATTATCATTAGAAAGCTTTGTGCCACATGATATCTCTATAAGAGCAGACTGTAGCAAACGGGGACAGTCAGAAAGATGATGGTGATGAAAGGACGGAGGAGAGGGAACCAGGAAAGAAGGAAGTAAATAAAAAGGAGGGGATTGAGAGTGTGGAGACAATAAAAAATTAAATTAAATTAAAAAAAGGGCGAAGGTGGTGAAAAAAAAACGAGCAAAAGAAGACACACTACGAAAAAAGGGAGGCTATAGAGGAAAGACAAACAAAAGCTCAACAACATCTGGAGAGAGTGGCTGCAGTTAAGATGGATAAATTGGGAAAGAAAGAAAGAAAGAGAAGAGGAGATGGAGGGGAGGGGGGTGCTGAGGGAGAGGAGAGGCCTTTATCAGTGCTTCATACAGAGCAGACAGACAGAATCCTGGAGGACAGCAGGCTCAGAGCAGAGAGCAGCCAACGCCGACAAAAGGCTTATTCAAGCTTGGAGAGCTCCCTTGATAACGCACACAAACACAGACATGCACACACTGACTTGAATAAGAGATGCACAACCACCGCTTCGTCTGTATATTACCCACAAATGCTCACAACAGCCAAACACACACACCTTAACAGCCCTCCTGACTCCTGGCCTCAATCTGGCAACAAAGGGGAAGGGAAAAATTCATCTCGGTAGACTCATTGGACACAAAAAAGCTGAGGCAAAAAAAATATATATATCGGGCTGAATAGAGAGAGCGTGACTTCTCATACTATCTGCTCGCCTGTGCCCTCATACAGGCAATTCAAACGCATGTAACATACACTCTTATTCATGTGATACTTCCTGATTTAACAGGGAGTAGGGCTATATGATATTAGACAAAACTGACACCGAGATTTTTTTTAACCCATAGTGTGATTAGCGGTCCACACAAATCATATGTTTCAGTATCATCCTTATAGCTGAAATAATTAAATAAAATTATTAAAAATAAAATAAATAAATAAAAAGTAAAAATAAAAACAAGAACATAAAGTAAAATAATATATAAATAAATACATGGATGGATTAATAAATAAATAAAAAGACAAATAAAGTAAAAAATAAATATATATATATATATATATATATATATATATATATATTTTTTTTTTTTTTTTTTTTTTAATAATAATACTACTACTAGTAATAATAATATTTTCAGGACCTGCGATGTGACTGTGATGTACACGTACATTGCGATGTTGATGCTCAAACAATATATTGTACAGCTTTAACAGGGAGACAATTTCTTCTTTTCAAAACCTCCACAAGAAAAGGGTTTTCAGAGCTACTCCTCTTTGCTAAAGCAGTTAAATGAGATGTCAACAGAATCTGAAACTGCCCGAAAAACTTGTCAGGAGGGTGAGTGGGGGGCTACAATCTTAAAGTTTAAAGAATACTAATCAAGTTAGATTGCACCCTCTGTGTAATGTCAAAGCCAAGTCCATGGGGACACCCTTTCATTGTTGCGCCCAGAGCTCAAACACTGGCTCGTACGTACCTTAAAGGCAGAGCTCCCTGTAGAAAAGCCTGTCACGTTGCACTGCAAAACAACACGGCGCTGATCAATTATGTTTGCTTTAAATATTCAGTGTTACTCAGCTGCTATTTTTAAGCAAGCCCTTTTTTGATCTTTGAGAGCAGAGTGATAGAAGCAAGGCAAACCTTATAAAATATGAATCGGCTTCCAAAGAATATCGATGTTTAAGCCGCAAATGCAGCAAAGATCAAAGCCTTAGCGGCACCTAGCTATGCATGTTTGAGATTCCTCTCAGTCGTGTATCTCAGATGTTTAAAATAGGAACGAATAAAGAGAGCTGAGATTTAGCTAGACGTGGTTAGACTGCATTTACAACTAGCCCGTTCTATTTTCTGGAAACATGCAACTTGGATGTTTTAGATGATCACAAGGATGTAAAGGCTTTAGAAATGGCCACACTTAAAGCTCAGTTACTCTCACCTTACATACAGAAATAGGTATGTCAGTTTCTGATGTTGCCAGACATCATTGCCTTTGTATTTGGATGCACCCTCCAGTGTTTTAGAATGAGCATTTGCCAAATAATCCACCAGAGGGCGCAGCTCTTATTTAACAAACGGGAAAAATACCATGAAGAAGAGGAACGTTGTTTGAGAGGAAGAAGAAAGTCAATAAATAACACTACAGGAAAATATAAAAATTAATAAATCACTAGGCATTGCTGAAGCAGACCACACCCCTGCACATGGAGTCACTGGTAACAACATTAAAAATGAAGAATGAAGAAGAGAAAATCATCAAACATGAAGACTTGGTGCCAAAACAAAAGCAATATCACTTATCTGGAACTATTCCAGCTGCAATCAGGATGATATTCAAACATGTCTTCTGTGTTTTTTTTGCCTTGCACCTGTTGCCATGAGACAAACCACAGCTACCTTTTCAGTGTCACACAGCTATTATACCCTCCTGAGTATTTTTAATGGACAAAAAAAAAGACAAAACAAATATTCAAGTTCTATTGCCTTGAATAATGGAGTATATTTCAGACCATCTACTTTTTCCACTGCTATTGGTTCCAGTCTTTTTCACTCAAATATCTACTATATCTTTCTTCTGAATCTATACAGTTTTGCTGCCTCAGTATCTGTTGTTCTTCATACATTCACACATCTTCTTACCCAGTGTGTTATAGATGCCGTCTGCCTCCTCCTTCACTTGTTCATCGAGTCGTTCCATATTCTGGACCAACAATGCGACCACCTGACCCTCCACCTGTGCACGCACGCACACACACACAAAAATACAGTGGAAAGTGGAAACCAAGCACTTATTTTTTTCGTTCCCCAAAAAACTTGATAAATTCAACAAATGTGAAACAACATAAAGCACATTTTCCTATAGTCAACATATATTACTTTGTATTATATATATATATATATATATATATATATATATATATATATATATATATATATATATATATTATATATATTACTTTGTTCAACACTTTGTAAAACCATTAGTAGCAGCAATGACTTGAAGCAATCATTTATAGTGTCTTGTTGAGGAGGATGTTTTCTGGCCCATTGTTCTTTACAGTGTTCCTTCCAATTCATTGGGTTGCATTTGTTATAAACTCTTCTCTTCATGTCCCACCACAGCAACTCAAGTGTGTTAAGGTGCAGGTTGCACCGGACATTTTTATTGTCTGTCATTTTGACAGACAGTGTCATAAAATTATGTCAAAACACATTATCTGTCATTTCAAATGTAATTCATATTATGTTGTTTCGCTGGTGTTTATGTATGTGTATGTGTATGTGTATGTGTGTGTGTGTGTGTGTGTGTGTGTGTGTGTGTGTGTGTGTGTGTGTGTGTGTGTGTGCCTGTGTGCATTTAATAGTTAGGAACATTACTCAAAAAATTAATTTCACTGATTTTCAGGAAATGTTGATACCGCTTTTTTGGCCACTCAAAGTGCTTTACATTTGTGACCCATTATTCATTCACTCTCATATGTTCCCTGTAGTGGTGGTAAACTACATGTGTATCCACAGTTACAGCTGTGGGCGGCTGTGGCTCAGTTGGTAGAGTGGGTCGCCCAATGACCGAGAGGTTGGCGGTTAGCATCCCAGCTCTGACTGTCCACATGTCGAAGTGTCCTTGGGCAAGACACTGAACCCTGACTTAGGCCCCCAGTAGGACTGACGTTAGACCTTAGAAACCTACTGGTGTAGGAGTGTGTGTGTGAATGGGTGAATGTAAAGCGCTTTGAGCACCATGACGGTGGAAAAGTGCTATATAAATGCAGTCCATTTACCATTTACAGTTGTCCTGGGGCAGGCGGACAGAAGTGGGGCTGACATTTGGTGCCTACAGCTGGAGACAGGGAGGGTGAAGCGTCTTGCCCAATGACACAACGGACTGACTAGGACAGAGCAAGATTCGAACTGCCAACCCTTTGATTATGGTAAGTAAGTAACACTTTATTTGTTCCAATTTGGGCAATTGTTTTGCAGTAGCAGTACACTCATACAAACACACACATATTGCACATAATCCACAAGACACTATCATTGTAACATAGTAATAAATAGGAAAGAAGTAAAAGATACAAAACCATACAAGGTGTGCAATATACAAAGCATTGATGGGGGGAGTGGAGTTTAGTAGTTGAACAGCAGAAGGTATAAAGGAGTGTTTGTATTTGTTGGTTCGAGCTAATGGCTATTTGAAATGGGAAAAAGAGGGCAGAAACTGGAATTCACTGTGCAGAGGGTGTATATAATTCCCCAAACTGGGTTCAGCCTTCTTAATTACCTGGTCTTCATATAGTGCAGCAATACTTTTTTATTGGACAGCAGTAATGCTACTACATACTTTAATGATCTTACATATGGCATTTTTATGTTTCACCTTAAGAAGGCCATACCAACAGAACCTATAAAACCTAAGTATAGACCTTATGGAAGATCTGTTAAAAAAAAAGGTAATTACAACAATATTAAATCTAGCTAACCTACTGAGGTAGTATAACACTGCTGCCCTTTCATACACAACATGTCAGTGTTACCGACAAAGCCCTCTTTTTTTCATCAATTATGGATCCCAAATATTTGTATTGATGGACTATTTCAATATCCTGGCTATTTATCTGTGTTAAAACAGGATTTATTTGGGCACACAATAATTTAAAAACACTAATGAATAATAATAATAATAATAATAATAATAATAATAATAACAACTAGAAAAGCACTCTGAGAGCGCAGACCTCCGCCAAGGTAGACCCCCCCCACCCCGATCACCCCCAAAATGAAATCAGTTCTTCCTGTTCACATTTCTAAGATATCCTGAAAATTTCATCAAAATCCGTCCATAAGTTTTCGAGTTATCTTTAACACAGACAAACAGCAAAAACATAACCTCCTTGGCGGAGGTAAATATTGGATGAGCCGCTCTACCAAGTGAGCCATATGGGCATGACACAACAATAATGACACATAGTAGTATTTAATGTTCAAAAATATCTCAATGCTACAGTAAATGTAGTTGGTGCTGGCGAATACATGTTTATGCCCCCAATGAAGCTATTATTAATAATAATAATAATAATAATAATAATAATAATAATAATAATAATAATAGAAAAGCACTAACAAATGAGCATATCATTGTGATAATGATTGATTAATATTCAGACTCCCTACCAGCTGGACAGGGGGTCTACTACAGGTGAACTAACGTACTGTTTCCTGTGGAAATGATCCATTGGTGTGGTAAGGTAGACACACTGTCTTTTTCTTATAAGTGTACACAGTAGTGATGCGCGGTTAGGGGGTTTTACAGAAACCCGCCCCGCCCAAACCCAAGACGTGGCTCGGCCCGCCCCGCCCAACCCGCATGATGTCACGTATCGATAAACCCAACCCGCCCGCTATCAAGTATTGATAAACCCAACCCGCCCGCTATCAACCCGCGAGCTTAAATTTGTCTCTAAACTCACATAGTACATTCGCAGCATCTTTACCTTGTGCTTCTAATGTTAAAAGTCATGAAGCATCATTTTTGCCTCCTTTCTAACGTCTCAATATGCACTCCAGCACATAAAATAGACTCCACCCACATCATCACTCTATAAAGCCAACACATACAACGTTTCCGTACAACCTTCGCATTGCCTGTTTTAATCTTCTCCCTGATCAAGTCCGACATTTTCACTCTTATCTCTGAGTGTTCAGGGAGATTTTGGCGCTAATAACAAATAACAAAAAGTTGGGATAAAAAAGCATTCAAAACAGGAACTGACGGGCTTGCACATGCGCGAGCCGAGCACGCACGCACACACACACACACACACACACACTTCAGCGGGTATTGATCATCCCTGACCCGCCCCACTCGCATCCGCAATATGTATTAATACTGCGACCCACCCCGCCCGACTCGCGGGTCATAGGAGAATTAAGTGTACGAGCAATTGGAAGGAGAGGAGAGAGGAGGATGCTACTGTAGGTTAGCGGGGCTCCTTTCCGTTTCATAACACGGCTGTGGAGACTGCTCCATGCACGCACACACCTCTCTATCCTCCCTCATCGGTCTTAACATGGTCTGTAAAGATATGAAGGTAACCCTTTCCTGTAGATGGCAATGCAAAGGATGTGAAAATAACGTGGCTGTTACCCATTCATTCTGACTGGAGCGTGCCGCCTCTCGTGGAATGAAACTGCCGATGTCAATTGAGTTGTCTTTCATCATCATATTTTTTATATGTCGTTGATTATTCTTACTGAGGTTATTTTAAGTTGAAATATTGTATACCTTCAGTCTATCCATATTGCGCCATTTTTGGGAATGTCGTATGGAAAAATGGGGGTATTGATCGTCCCTGACCCGCCCCGCCCGCATCCGCAATATATATTAAATATAACCCGCCCAACCCGCAATATGTATTAAAAACTGCGACCCAACCCGCCCGCCCCGCGGGTCACCCGCGGATATCCGCGGGCCAGCGGGTAGCCCGCGCATCACTAGTACACAGCATGTGATTCAGTATTATAGAATTTTCCAAAATGTCCACTGTGTCAGGGTTCTGTCAAGTACATGATATATATTTTTTTTCTGCCACATGATGTGATGTTCAAGGGGGAAAAAAAGGAGAGAGAACCAGGACAAGTTTGACAAGGTTTTAACTTTCAGGTGTCAGCGTTGGCAGGAGAAGTGTTATCCATCAAGTCAAAATTGGAGACTCTAAACCCAAACACGGCTGACGGGGCGCCTGGATAAAAGTACTATTACAGATGAAAGGAGACGGACGGTGGGGACAGATTTATGAGGAACCAAACACCGTCATGGATCATTCTGATACATCTTATCAAGGATGCCACCTGGCCTTCTGGCAACTGGGATAGATCAGCTGGAGGCATTACACCAAAGAAGAAAGACAAATGGACTCAACCAACCGTCCTGCCCCCAAACTGTGTCCACTGGAAGCTGCTATTAAGAACGGTGAGGGTTTTAGGGCGCTCCAGTGAACAGGAAATGCTCTGTATTTATATACTGCCTAGACATGGAAAACTCCAGTGAAATTACAAGCCAAAACAAACAGGTTTGAACGAACATGATATGGTCTTGGAGACCTTCCACATGTCTCCATTGCCTTTACACAGAACAACAAAAGAGGTGTGGCAGATAGTGTTTTGTTTCTAATACGGCTGGGCGATATGATGTGACAGTAACATAAAGATGAATTGGGCAGGTTCCATAACAAGAAATGTACAATAAATGGTATGGGCGCATTCATGCGTCATAATACAAATAACTTAAATGCATTTTCAGAATGTACCTGTATATTTCATGAGCCATAAATAAAATAAAATAATCCAAACTGTAATTCCTTCTTCTTTTTCAAGGCTGATCATTCTGTGGTTTAATTAAAATGTAGAAGAAAAGTCCTTCTGAGATTTACTGAGTAAATAAAGAGTTACTGCTGGTAACTGAGAAGTTACCAGCAAGAAAATTCAAAATGTCATATCTGAAAATTAAAATGCATTAACAGAAATGCTTTTTCATTTTCAGAATATAAATAATATTAATAATAAGTCATCCAAACTGCATTTTCATTTTCTTCTTCAAGACTGCTTAATCTGTGACTTAATTCAAATGTAAAAGAAAAAGATATTTAAGATTTCATTCTCATGAGATGCCCTGCAAAATATGTGCCAAAACTGAATCTAAATGGTCAAATTCGAAAATGAAACCGGGCATGCATGTTTGGGTCCATAACTGTAGCTTAGCTTGTGTCTTTTCATCCTCTGATGTGGTAACGTCAGAGGATTTATGGAACAATCTTTTCGGCATTACAACAGGACTCGCATTAATTAGTCTACGTCTGTTTCAGCCGCTTCTGCATTTGAACCATCAGTCATATCCTCATTCCTGTTCAGACTGGATGGGTGGAGTCACGTGACTACACATCTTCGACACAGTCTTAAAGGGGAATGAATATATCCTACCAACACACATAGTCAAAATAGACAAAAAAGTTATATTTTTTTAATGGAAATACTGAATTTATTGTCATGGGTAAAATGACGGTTGTTATTGTAGTAAATGTTGGTAAATGTTATCGCCCAGGCCTAGTTTCTTCGCTGCTCTTTTTGTTTTAACCAAGCAAAAACAAGTATCAGAGCCAAACTGCTGTTAAAAGCACTGCGCTATGCCTCCTCTTTGTTGTACTTGTAATGAGCTGAAAATTTCTCAGCTCTAAAAAGGTTTCTGTTCATGCTGTAGGATCCATCTTTACGAACAGACCCTTTTTCCCCCATTTATCAAGCTTGTCTGAATAGATATTTCAACAAGTCCTCAATTATTGGTTTTTAGGAATAAGTATCACCGTGTTCTTTTAACTGACAGATGAGTGTTAGAAAAAAAAAAGCATCATCATCACCCCCCCAAAAGAAACAAAAAACAGCTGTGTTCCCGCTACCCTCATTTTTATTATCTTAATTTCTGGTTATTTATTTAATAAAAATCAGTGGACTATTGTGTCTAGGCCCACACCAGACCTTTCTGTGTGGAGTTTGCATGTTCTCCCTGTGTCCGCATGGGTTTTCGCCGGGTACTCCAGTTTCCTCCCACCATCCAAAGACATGCACCGATAGGTTAATTGGTTAATCTAAATTACCCATAGGTGTAAATGTAACAGTGATTGTTTGTCTATATATGTATATATCAGCCCTGCGATGAACTGGTGTCTCATACAGGGTGTACCCCACCTTTGCCCATTGTAGCTGGATTAGGCGCCCAGTGACCCCCGCAACCCTAGTGAGGATAAAGCGGGTTCAGATGACGATAGAGCTGGGCAAAAAATCGATTTAGATTTAAAATCGAGTTTTATGGCAAAATCGATTCATATTTTAGGAAAATCGTGCAATCCGATCCCCCCCCCCCCCCCCCCCCACACACACACACACACACACACACATATTTTTGGCACTTTTTTTCCTCGCACTTTTTTTCACCCCAGGCCCCGCCTACGATCCCCTTCTTCTGCAACACGGGGGAGCAATAGGGAGCCTCCAGTGAGAGAGACACGCTGACTCCTAAAAAAGGCTCTAAAGGTTCAGTTGTGTGGAATCGGTTTGGGTTTTTAGGGTCTGACGAAGCCCAGCTACTGCCTGGTTGTCAGCTGTGTCTTCAGACTGTTGTTGTTGACGGTAGCGGTACGACCAATCTGTTCACATCTGAAGCGAAAGCATCCAGTGTGTGTGTGTGTGTTTGTGTGTGGGGGGGGGGGCAGAACTCTTAGAAAAGCAGAGACTAGCGCTGCAAGTACTTCTTCAAAATGTTCAACAAACACTGACTGAAAGCTTTTCTCGTGGCACGGTTCTGATTTTGACATACCGCAACCGCTCGTACCCGTTATGTTTAAACTCGTATCTGACCCGTTTTCCGACGAAAAAAAAATAAAATCCGCACCCGAACCGACCCGCTATAAATTAACCCGATATCCGACCCGAACCCGGAAGAAAATGTCAGATAGCCAAACTTAAATACAAACATTTATTCCCACGAATATACTGAACAGTGACATAGCCAAGGCAGAGCCAAATAAAAATGTTATTAACCTTTTAGCCTATGAACCGCAAATTAGACCCACGATCACCCACGTCCGAACCGAACCCGTATCCGACACAGCACAACATTTTTCACCCATTTCGTGAAAATTTGCAGTTCACCCACGGGTCACCCGAACACACCTTATGATAAACATGGAGCACGATGGGGAGCGATAACAGACGCAATAACATCATATATCCAAAATATTGGTAACATGTTCAGGTTTATTGAAGTAGCTTGATTGATAATAAGATTTTGTTTTATTTTGTCCTTACAAAGTAAAAATGTTATAGTTTTCTTTTTATCTTACTTTTGCACTACTACGTTTTTTGCAATGTTTTTCATATGAGTATTAATGTATATTGCTTTAGTTGTTAAAATATTTTAAGCTTTCTTTTTTCCAACAAAATGTATATTTTGCACTATTTTTTTTTTGCACTGTTTTTCCTGTAACAGTGGTGGATATGTCTGGACTTACTACAGTTCATGTAGGCAAAGTCTCAGGTTGCAGTTGCACTTTTTGCACAACTGATTTATTATTTACAGTTATTTGTAGAAGTATTTTTGTTTTACATGTTATTTTAAAAAAAAGAAGACGAAAGAAACCACGTTTCGAGTGTTTTCATTTTCATTTAGCCCACGTGGGAAAAAAATCGTATCGTGAATCGTGAATCGAGTTTTTTGGGAAAAAATCTGAGATTTTTTTAAAAGAGAAAATCGCCCAGCCCTAGATGACGAATATTAATTTATTGAGAGTGGTGGTAGTGCAGTGGTTAGCACTTGTGCCTCCACTCAAATTAATACAAAAGTAATGCAAAAAAGTGATGAAAAATACAAAATCTCGTACAAAATACGAGGGGGGGGGGGCAATGGCCCTGTGCACACAGCTGTGATGGCATGTTATCAACTGAAGGGAGGGCTGTGTCTTTTTACCAACAAATGCCAAAAACAGTCTTGAATGATATACGAAGCCCCCAAAGCTCTTCTGGGGTAGCATCTGACTGAACAAAAGTAGGTAACTAGTTAATGACATATTACTGTGGTTAAAACTGTTAAATGCTATGCAGGAGGTTGTTGGTGGAAACTAATATTGGGGCAATTACTTTATTTGATATTTTAATATTTTAAATCAGATTAATCATGTGGATTGATTAATTTGAGTGAATGCATTAATTTTAACAGCCCAAGTTTTTTTTTCACATCTAATGCATGTGTTAAGTCTACATTTGCACACCAGTCTTGTCAATGGACAAGACAACTCTAAGGACAGGCCTAAATCCATCATCATCATCACCTCTTTATACTTGACAATACCTGGTTATACTGTAGGAGAGCTGTGTCTGGTATTGGTATATTGTTACCTCCAGTCCTTTTTAACCCATTTCATCTTGCATTTTCTTTTTTTGCTTGTTGGTAATTAAAGACTTGAAGAACATCTTCTAATTTGCCTAAAAATCTGAACCATTTACATCACACTGATGAAAATCTTTACTACTTTTCCAGACCAGGAGAGGCATTCCCTCCTGCAAATTAGTTCAGATCAATATAAGTTCTCTGAATACATTGACCAAAGAAGACAGGTGTGAGAGTGTTCTTTGAATTTGGTGCAGCAGCATGATCCAAATTGGCCGCCAGAGTCCTACCGTCTGACATAGACTGAACGTACCTTAAACAGTGAGTTTCATGTTGGAGCTTAATTTTCAGTTAAGATGCCCAATCTAATTTAAGCGCCTTTTTCTAATACAACACAAAACATAACATAACGCATAACAAGTTCACACAATAAAATGTTGGTAACACTTTAACATCTGTAATTTCCCTACTTTATTAAAAAAAAAAAAAAAAGTATACTTCTCAAGCATTGTATTGTGTACAGTCAGTTCTGCAAAGCATTTGTGCAAAATGAGGACTATTTTTGTAATGCCATTCAGTGTTCCATTACAGAATGGCACCAATTCTTATAACAGCACCTTTGTGTGTGATCAGAGAAATGTTGGTTACATTAAGTTACTCCATGTTAGACCACGATATCCACATCAGCTTGGGACGTGACAGACTTCATCTTCTAAAGGGTCTCAGTGTGGTGTTTCTGTGCAATTAATGTGTTCACACCTGCTCAAAGGATTCTCCCTAAAGTAGAAAATGGACAACAGCTCAATTAAAAGCGACTAAAGCCTGAATCCCAATGGGCTTGTGTAAGAAGGTGTAGTGGCATCATTCTGCACTGTTAAACTCAAACCATAGTGTGAAGACACTTAGTCATGTGAGAGAAACTTGACTTTGTATCAGCCAGTGTGAATGAATGTGCATTAAAACATTGCCCAAATTATGAGTTGTTACATTGGTCTACAATTTTCTTTTTCGAAAGTATCTGCTTCAGACATAAAATATGCTAAATCTTACATACTTTAATAAGATGAAAAATGACAAAAGTGCTGGGTAGCTCATGTTTTTAAATATATATGATGTAGGGCTGCACGATATTAGAAAAAACTGACATTGTGATTTATTTTAATCCTGCGATATAAATCGCAAAATGAAAAAATACTCAGGAGTATATAATAGCTGTGTGTTGACACTGACCATACGTTTCAGTGTTATCCTTTTTGTAGCCAAAATAATTACATAAAATTAATAATTAAAACTAAATACATAAAAAATAAAATTTTATAAAATACATTTAAAAATTAAAAAGACAAATACATAAAATGAATAAAAAAAATTTAAAAATATTTTATTTAAACAAATTTAAATAAAAATAATTGTTAGACCTGTGATGTGACTATTGCAAACATGTACATTACATACATATAAGTAGATCTGGTATATGATTGTGTGTTATTCCACATATATGGTGGTTTATGTACATGTATAAAATGGATTTTTGAATATTCCACTAGAAAGAACATGTAGAGTGAATGGATCATAATGTGCAGACAGTGTTTTGGAGTAGATCTGGTAGATCTTAGACCAATACATCCTATTCTCTTGTTCATTCTAAGAATCTCACATTATTAGTTATTTATCCACTCTTACTCAAATTTAACGATTGTGAGGAAATATTAGCAATACAAAATACCAATGGTAAAATAAAGTTTGCAGTGTATGGAGCTAAGAGGGAAGTTAAACAGTAAAATATGTTTATTCAATGTAGTTGCAGTTTTACCACTTCCTCTACATGTGAAAACTGTACAATATACATTATCCTGCACATTTATAGACAGTGCTTTCAGTAATTTCTCAGATGGGCTGTTATTAAATACAGGCACTGAAGGCCATGAACACAAACAATAGATTTGCCAAGCACAGTATGGTCTACAGCTTAAAAGTTAGAGTGCAGGATTGTGGACTTTACGTTCCAACTGCTCAAAGTTGTTCCTTTTTACTGGGAACAAACATCTGTTATGAATGTCACCGGGACGCAGCATGACACAAAACTTGGCAAACACAGATTGTTTGATGAACTGCCATGATGATGGCCATGAAAGACGACTGAGGGTCGATCACCTCTTTCCTCTATTAGAGGTATATCGCCACACCATTCAAGTTTGACCTTTGTCTGTGTCGCTCCAAATGTCAGCAAATACGAGGGCACTAGAAATCTTCTCTGGATCACAGACGGCATGACAGCGTCAGTGACAAAGAGAGAGGGACCGAAGACTGAGTGGACAGAGGGAGAAGCGGTCACAGATAGGGGACAAGAAAGCGTCATGAGGTGAAAATCAAAGCCAGCTGACATCAGTAATTATTACAGCTGCACAATACATTGTTTGCGCATTAACATCTCAATATATGTGCACAATAGTCACATCACAGGTCCTACAATTAGTTTTATTCATTTGTATGGCGTGTGTGTTTGTATATGTATATATATATATATATATATATATATATATATATATATATATATACACACATACCAATGATACCAATGATCTGCGGGTCAATGTATAAACCACCCGCAACTGGCCACTTTTTTACGAGCAAACTGGACAGCAAAAAATATATGAGAAAAGGATGGACCCAACCCGCATTTTTAATAAGTAGTCAATGGTCTTTATGAACATCACATGATCTTACTCACATACCTGCATTTATTTCTGTGTTAAATTCTGATGTCATTGTTTGTAAGTTAACATGTTAAGAAAATACATTTGTCCTGCGTCATCATCCAAAAGTTTTTGACGTGCAGCATCTAAACCAGGGGTCGACAACCTGTAACACCCAAAGAGTCATTTGAACCCAGTTTCCACAGAAAAGAAAACACTGGGAGCCACTCGTCGTCTTTAAAAATCTCAGCCAATGTGTCCCAAACGTCACTTATTTTTTCCAGAGCTTCCACTCGCAAAACTTAATTTTCTCTCTTCCTCCCTCCATACCATAGGATACTTCCAACATTACGTCACCTTCGCAGGAATTCAGTTAATAAAACATATTCACCAGATTATTTTAATGTTTATCTCAAACGACCCAACTGATCGCAAGCTGAAAATCATTAAAAAGATTTTTCAATGATCTGCAACTGTGGGTGACCACGGGCACCCACTCACTTCGGGTCAGCTCATGCATTCTTGTATTATTATTACTTATTTATTTATTTTTAATTATAAATTATATTTAATTATTTTGGTTACAAGAAGGATGACAAGAAGGATGTTATTTACTCCTGAGTATTTTTTTTATATCACTATATATATATATATATATATATATATATATATATATATATATATATATATATATATATATATATACCAGGGCTAAAAAAATAGCAACCCACATATTTTCTTCCTCAATGTTAAAAAAAAAAATCTGTCAGAACATTTATTTTACATAACATGACATAATATGGATACCATGGGTTACATACACTGTGTTTAAAAAAAAAAAAAAAAAAAAAAAAAAACGCAAATACAATATTTCACTGCACCGTGTTTGGTTTTGATTCCAGGAGACTAACACTCAATTGAACCAACTTGATAGTTTAGATCCTTCCATGGGTAAATACTTCAGTGGTTAATCATGTTTCGGGTGGAACAAGTCATTTAATCTAACTGATGCAGTCAGTGTCCTCTCATGTCTGTAATGATTAACAGATTGGACATCACCAGGACAGATCAGAGTCATCAGACTTGTGACAGAATACTTCAGGGAGCATGAGACATCATTTTCACACAAAAATTTGCCTCCAAAAAGTCCAGACTCTAATTTGGGATGATGAAGATGCAGCGTAGCGGTCTGATCAGCAATAATCAAAAACTAATGCAACGATGGATGGGGAAAAAAAATACAACAAACCTTATGTTGACACTACATAAGCATTATGTGGCAAAAAAAGCCAAAATAAATGTCTCTTGTAATCAAAACCAAAGGTGATGCAGTCAAATACTGCATGTGCGACTTTGCTTTTGGAAGTACAGTGTATTATATATATTTTCTGTGGCAGACACAGAGTTAAGTTGTAAACTTAAGTTAGTGTTAAGTGATGTGAATTCAACATCAAACTACTGCAGATAACACGAGAAAGCAAGAATAGAGCAAAACTAAAATAAAATAACTGCCAATTATAAATATTCCTTTGATTTGGACAGACAGGAGAGAGTGTGTGTTTGAATTATGCATTTTTCCCTTCATTTCACCTCCTGTAGTTTTGATGAAGTACATTTAGGACATCTGAGCCCATTTCACAAAGTGAAGCTTCATTAATTTAAGCAGAGTGTTTGTCAACTCACCAAGGCGTCTATGAGCACCTCCGCCCCTTCCTCGCTCTCGTGGAGTGTGTCGATGTCCGTGAGCTCCTGCAGCAGGTCCACCACCGCTATGGCAACATGTACGTCAGGCTAAGGACAATGACCCAACTGCAGTCTTATTGATGGCTTTGGATTAACCCTTTGGTGCATGAATTATGAAAACCTTAGTTTTCTTAGTTTCCTTAGTGTTTTTATTCTTCTTTAGGCATGAAAAACACAATGTGACCAAATTTAGTTTATTATTAACCTATTTTTCCTGGAATTCTAAAGACACAAGTATTAATCTGATGTTTCTCACATTTCAACATACTCCAATACTAGTTATTATTCGATTCACTATTACTTCATGAAACTACATTTAAACAAATATATATTATTTTGTTGATCAAGAACAGCAAAGTTACAGTAATAACCACAAACCCATGGATTTACAAGAGAACAGTTGTGGAATAACTGTCTACTGGATATATGCATCAAAGGGTTAAATTGGCTCATGTTTTGGAGCATATTTTAAAGTCTACTCAATTATTCAAAACCATTTTTCTTTCTGTAATTTCTTTCTTATTTTCTTACATCCTTGTTACATTTGGGTGGAATTTTAAAAAAAGACATGTTTTTAAAAATACAGCAGTTTCCTCCTACTCCTTTGCTCCATCACCTTTACCCTTTACAACTCCTGTGTTAGTTCAGGTTCCACATTCAACCCAATGTGATCACAAATGGGCTGTAACTGTAAAAAGAAATACAACAAAAACCTAGAAATAAGCTAAACCCCACATTCATCTGTATATTTTTCTTATAGTACACGGTAAAATGTCTGCATCAGCAAACTATCCTTTAAAACATTTGAACATGAATAATGATGAACAATCTGAAAAATAACTAAGTGTTTAATACTATACTACATTTACACATATACAGTATAACTTAAAGATCACTGTGGATCTACAAATACCCAAAATATTTAGGAACAGGCGGGATAGTGTTAAAATTACACGTACTTTTCTTTAGACACTTTCCATTATTTACATTTTTATGTTAGGACAGTTTATACATAGATTCGCAGTGACGTCACTTCACCTACTAATGCACGTCGCCATTTTCAGAGGGGAAAACAACAGCGTAGCAACAACTACATGAACTACACAGCACCGTCCTGCACGCTTAAAACTTTGTGTAAAATGCCCAAATCTTGTGCAGCCTTTGGATGCAATAATCATGCTTGGATGGAAGAGAAGCTGTCTTTTTTCTGTGTAAGAAAAGGGTGAAAAACGTGCAGCATGGCTTCAGGCGCTGAGAAGAATATCTCCGGATGATGGCAAGCCCTGGAGTCCGAAATGGAATTAGACCTGTTTCCTTGGAAAATTTTGTCAGTGGTAGGTCTAGCTATTAGACTGTTTTAGTGCCTAAAAATATAAAATTTTTCATTAAATTGAGAGGGACGCATTTCAGTCGTTTGTTGTGTTGGCTAGCTAGTTACTATTATGTCTATTTCTTCTAACGCCAGCTAAAAAGTTACCTGCTAGGCCTAACCTAAAATGAATGGCAAAACTATGTTCTTAAAGGTTTTTTCATCTTTATTTAATTTTTAATGAGTCTCATTTATATTTTATATTATATATTTATATTAATCCATCCTGATTGAAAAAGCAACATGAATTATAGTTTGTTATAAATATAAATTAGATAGGCCTACATAAGCATAGGCCCCTAGAGATGATAAAATGAGAGTGAGAAAGGACTGGAGAGCCTGCCTTAATAAACAAAATAATAAACATGATAAAAGAAAGATTAATTAACTAAAAAATGAAAAATAAAGTAAAACTAAAATAGTGAGGTGCTCTGGAGGCTGGGTGAGTGAGGGGCAGAGAAGTGTTTCAAATAAATTTCACATATCTACCTCAAACAAAACATATGCTCCCAGGTACATGTATTGAGGTCATGACTTTCGACAAAATAGTCGTAGATGGCTGACCACTCGATATTAGGTCATGCTGTGGGGTAATTTCACCAAGAACCTGCCGGTAATTTATACGGACAGCTCTCCAGTCTAATCCCTGCTAATTTCCGTTCATGCCGATCTTTTGTGGAGGGCAGAAGGTGATCAAAATAGTTGTAGGACATCGTAACAGAGCTATGTGTCTAGTGTTGCTACACTGTTGTTTTCCCATCTTAAAATGACGGCGCGTGTTACTAGGCAATGCGGTGACGTCATGCGAAGCTATGTATAAATGTAAACGTTTTCATACAATTGTACTTGTTATATGAGAACAAAGAAGGAAAAAGCGGAGTTGTCATTATTTATAGGTTATTATGATAGTATCTTACTGGTCTGACCCAGTTTAGATCATAATCATCTGATGATATATAGCCCCTGAACTAAAGTGATTTTGACACCATTTACTGCACCGGTCTGCAATTTTTAGAAAGTATCTGCTTCAAACATAAATGTGCTAAATCTTACATACTTTAATAACATGAATCAGTACCAGTACCAACATACTGGTTAGCTCATGTTTTTAATATATATGATGGTGTGTTATTCCACATATATGGTGGTTTATGTACATGTATACAATCAATTTGTAAATATTCCACTAGAAAGAACCTGTAAAGTGAATGGATCATAATGTGCAGACAGTGTTTTGGAGTAGGTCTGGTAGATCCGAGACCAATACATCCTATTCTCTTGTTCATTCTAAGAATTTCACATTTTGACCCAAGACTTATCTAGGAAACTTGAGCCAACCAGCATTAAAGACTTGAGTTTTCTTTATCACTAACACATATGATGTCAAAATGTCATTAGTTTTATTCTGGAACCATTGTACTTGTACACCAGAGTTGTTAACATCTTCTTTGTAATTTTTGCATATCACCAATTCTTTCCATGCGCTGTATTTGGTCTGTGGGCCATATGTTTTCCATAAATACTGTTTCCCCAGACAGTGAGTGAACTGTTAATTAACTTAACAACTAATTGATATGTATAAGTTCACATATCACAAATGTCTCTAATTTGGAGCTTAAAAAGGTCAGATTACTGAACTATCACTTAAATAGAAAAAATACACATAAAAAAAAAGCAGTAGTTTATAAATGAAAGGATATCAGTGTTTTCGTGGCTGAGGAGGCCAAGCAGTGAGTGGACGGCGTTCAACTCTACCAGCAGGTGGTAGAGATCTGGCATGGTGGCGATCACGTGCATTTCTTGGATAATGTCGTTCAGATCCAGTTCTGACTCCATGAACCTGGTTAAGGAGCAAGAAATTTAGCATGAGCAGCTGAGACTGGGCCAGTAGCATGTGTAGTGAACAAAGGTAATGTACTAGTTACTTTACATCTATGAACCATACAGTACATGCTAGGGCTGCACAATATTAGAAAAAAATGACATGGCGATTTTTTGTGTAACCCTGCGATATATATTGCGATATGAAAAAATACTCATGAGTATATAACAGCTGTGTGGTGCTGACACAAACGGTCAACACAAAAAATGTGTTTCAGCATCATCCTTCTTGAAGCTGAAATAATTAAAATAAATAAAACAAAAAAATATATAATAATAAATAAGATAAATAAATACATTTAGAAAACAAAAAGATTTATACAAATAAACAAATAATTACAGGACCTGCCATGGGACTATTGCACACATGTCCATTGCGATGTCAATGCTCAGAAAATATATTGTGCAGCTCGAGTACATACCATCTGTCACTAGGCATTTATGAATCAAAAATACAGTCACCACTTCCATTGTTAACAACATGGTGAAAGCTCAAACCACACATTGGTACCGTGTCAGTAAAACAGTGGCATTAACTTCTGTCATTTTATTCTAGTGGAAAAACTGCCAGTAATATAAATATTATTATTAGATGAAGAAAGGGCATATATGCCAGTGAAAAGCGGCCAAATTAAACATTACTGTGGCCAGGAATAAATTATGAATCTCTCTGAATTTATAAGTTGCTGTTGATTTTTTTTTTTTTTTTTTTACACATTACCCGGTCAAAGTAAATAACAAAAAATAAAAAATAAAAACATCCCACACACAACACTCCATGAGATGTACCAGGCTGTCTTTTATGCCACCCAATGCTTACGTAGTGTCACAATAAACATTTTTATGTCTCTCTCTCTGTCTTTCTCTATCAAATGCCAGTGATTCTCAGTGGGGTTCAGGTCTAGACTCTGTGGTGGCCAGTCCATGTGTGAAAATGACATCGACTCCATGACTCACTTTTTCACAAGTCCCATGAGCCTGATGATGTGTGGCTTTGTCCAGTCTTTATGCTCTCTATCAAACTGATGGTTGTTTCAGAAATGAGAAGCTACTCACACCATTCATTAGAGTTAAAGAATCTCTTGCAGCTGAAACATATTCGTCACTGCAGTAATTATCCGATAGAAGGATCTATAATGGGAGTATATGGGTCAATCAATAAATGTGGAACATATGCTTAAAGGGATTATCTGGAGTAACGTTTGTGAATGGAAATATATATATATATCGGCCGACCCATACTTTGGACCAAGAGTGTCAAACTCATTTTAGTTCAGTTCCACATTCAGCCCAATATGATGCGAAAAGGGCCAGACCAGTAAAATAATAACAGTGAAAAGAGTACAATTACATTATGATAATGTTTACATCTATAATGTTTTCCTCAAAATGTGAATAATATCAACAAGTGGCTTCAGTCTATCAGTTTGTCATTTGCACATATGCAGAACAACTTACATTTCAAATATGAATACACAAAAGATTTGGTAACAGGCAGAATATTTGTAAAATTACACTTACTTCGCTTCAGATATTTCAGGTGGTTCATATTTGTTCAGATATTTATTCAGGTTTTTGTAAAAGGATGGTTTGTTACTATAAAGATTTTCATGTAATTTTACTTTTTTACATTGAAATCTACAGTTTTCATTATTTATAGGTAATTATAATCATATTTTATTGGTCTGACCCAACTGAGATCTACTTATTCTGTATGTAGAACCTGAATTAAAATTATTATATCTTCATGGTTATTCATCCTATGGGACAAGATTGGACCCTTTGGCGGCCTGCATTTGGTCCCCAGGCTTAATGAATGACACCTGTGGTTTAGACCTTGAAAAGAACTTTAAAATTCAAGTATTTTGATGCTTGAATGCTTGAATGCTATTTCAGATGCCAGCAGAAAGACTCACTGCACTTTCCCTTCAAAACCTCTCCAAAACACTGCTTTTATTGCTTGATCAATAAAAGAGTTCCTGTATTAAAAAGCTTTCTGTTTCAGAAGCAGTGACATTACTGTCACACGACCGAAACGCTGCTGGCAATGTTGCACAACAATGATGGCAAGAACGAAACACCCACCAAGACAAGCCATGAGGTCAATTAATAAATAACTTCAAATCTGAAGCTGATGGATGGAAACCACATAGGGAGTCATTAGGAAGCTTACTTCTCTGGGTTGTCCGGAAACTTAATCCTCAGTTCCTGGTTTTTGTACGACCTTTTCTCAAAGGTCAGGATCATTTTCTTCACTGAACTCTCATCCACTGGTTCTGCCTGTTTGATAAGGACAGGCAAAGGCAAAGAAGATGGAGGGAAAGAGTTGGAATGAAAGCTTTTTAGTGACAAAACTGCTGCAATAACAACAAAGACACATGATGGCCACTATAAAAATGTGGGTAAGGCAAAGTAGGCTGAGGTTTTCTACACTCAGACTGAATCTGAATGCATTACAGGAGGAAAGCAAAGTGTTTGACCTCCTGATGGTTTAAAAGCCTGTAAAATGTTAGAAAGATAATGACAGGTTAGAAAATGACATTATGGAACAGTACAGCACTTTTGTACGTGTAGCTCTTGACACACACACACACTGTCATTGAGAAAAATCAAATACAGAGGGTAATATTATAATAAATTATTTAAGGTAAGTTAAATAGAGATGAAAATTAATTTGAGAACTGACACAAAAGGTGGACTGGGTTCATAGGTTGGAAAAGCCACACTTCACAGTTTAATGTTGTCCTTCTCCTATCACACTACTGCGACATTAGTCAAGCATGGTAACACCTAAACAGTCCTGCTGATTTCTGTGTACTTGTTGGAATGGATGATCAGGAACATGGCATATTTTAATCAACACAAAAGTGTTGATTAAAAAATGCGAATATTCCACTCATCTACAAGTAAAATGCTTCCAGGATAAAACTAATGAAATTTTACCACATGTATGTCCAACGTCTTAAATGCTGGTTGGCTTAAGTTTCCAAGATAAGTCTGAGGTCAAAATGTGAAATTCTTAGAATGAATGAGAGAATAGGTCTGCACATTATGATCCTTTCACTTTACAGGTTCTTTCTAGTGGAAAATTTACAAAGCTATTGTATACATGTACATAAACCACCATATATGTGACCCGCCACCACGAAACCAGGCATAAGTCGCGCTGAGCCGTTCAGAGCTACAGCCAAATTTAGGCTGGAAGGTGATTTCTTATTTGTGTTTACACCTTATCAAAAAACAGTACCTTAACACCTCTATGTTCAGTTCCTGTGGTCATTACATTGAAATCCAATCAATAAAGGTGTTTATTGAGTCAATTATTTAAGCGGCGACAAAAGTTCAGGGATTGCTGAGCAAAGACAAAGCCGACTTCCACCTCTTTTCGCCGAAAAAAAACGATCTCCGTTCCGTGTGTAAACACCCAAGTGTTTGGTACGAGGTAAAAGCCTATATTGAATGCTCTTGTCCAATAGCGTAAGCCAAATGATTATAATACGTCGCACTTCTGTCCTATTATTATAATATATAAAACTTCTGTGACATGTCCATCAGAGTGTCCTTTAACATCTGTGAAAAGTTTGTGTCAATTGGATACGAATTATTATGCGTTGCTAAGGACTTCCTACCCCAAAACAGTCCAAAACTTTGACGAACAATATCTAAAAATATGCAAATTGCAAAATATGTCCAAATGTGGATATTAAAATTACCATAACTTTGGTTCTACTTATGATAGAAACATAATTTTTTCACCATCTTAAACCTTAGTTTCCACTCTACCAAGCTACACAGATAACTCAGTTTTGATTTCCAGACACATATGCCTGGTTTCGTGGTGGTGGGTCACATATGTGGAATAACACACCATCATATATATTAAAATAAAAACATGAGCTAACCAGCACAAAAGTCATTTGTCTTCGGATTCACCTGATGTAAGATTTAATGTCTAAAGCAGATACTTTCTTTAAAAAAATAAAAATAAATAAAAAATACAGCGTTATCTGTCACTTTTTTTTGAGAGAATTCCTCTTTTCATCTTTTGTCAAGCAGATTTCTTCTTTTTTGTTTTGATTATAAATTAAGCTCCTTTCAGGGGTACAGATCAAACAAAACCAAAGTCTGAAAGTTTCCCCACGAAATAACTTCTTACGGGCTTAAAAAAAAAAAACCTAATATGCATCTTATTATGCAATTATATTAGTTCTACTGTGAATTACTATTGTTCAGTGCAACCCAAGTAGATTCATCATGACCAAAAAAATTATATTTTAAAATGAGTATTTGAATTAGAGTTGAAACATCTATGCACCAGGATTTTTATTTGCCTACAATGTGAAAAGTAAAAGTGTAATTAAAATTTTAAAAATAAAGAAAAAAATTGTAATCTTAGTGTTTTGAAGTAAATTGACACCTCAGAGAAAAATAAAACAGTTATTCACAGAGGTGTCCCAATATTGTCTTGGATGGAGCAATTTTGACTTTTCATTATAAGTGACTCAAATTTGGTAAAGTTTTACATTTACTACTTCTTGGTTGTCATATAATATAGTATTATTTACATTAGACTACTACTTTTGATGGAGTGGGTTATGAGAGGTTTTAACTAGTGTCTTCTTAGAAATAATTTTATCCAAACACATGGAGTCCAGCCAATAGGCCAGTGCTGCTTAGACTTAGTCTGGCTTCAACTGGCTCTACTATATATTTGTGTATAAGTGTCATGAGATAGCTTTTGTTATGATTTGGTGTTATATAAATTAAATAAAATTAGATTAGATTTGATGGCCTCCAACTGAAACATGGCTACATTCAGAGTGCAGTATTTACCAAAATGTCATACAAATCTGTCGTCCCCCCCCCACCCCTATATGTGACCTATATGTGAATCTATTTAAGACATTTTGAACAGCATGGATTCTTTTTTCCCCCAAAATCTCAGCGAGACACTTTCATACGTGGTCATATGTTGTATCTGATAGTTTGCTATGCGACTTCAGTGGGTACAGCCAGGCCACATTTGTCAGACCTTTACATCATTGAAAGGCATCAATTGTGCATCCCAGTGGGAAAAGCAATACTCTTACCCTTCCTATTTACTTCCTTAAACACAGTGCTTGTCTATGAGGTCACATAATCTGCTGTGACCACAGTTTACAGAACTGTCATGTTTTATATGCATGTTCTTATCTAGTATTTTATGGTTTTTGTGGTTAATTTTATTGTGTTTTATGTATAATTTTTAAGGACATTTTATGTATGGCTGCAATTTCTCTTTTGTGCAACTTCCATTCCTGTTGTCATGGCTAGGGCACACTTGAAAAAGAGATATTTAATGTGTAATATGAAAAATGATCCAAAAAAACTCTGATTTTACCAAGAAAATCGTAATTGTGCATGAAGCTGCCTGAACAAAATTATATCTGGACTTCAATGGTAACTTGACATTGTTTACACTAATAAAGTGAAGAGTACTTTTCAAATAAATCTTTAACCTCTGTAAATTGTTTAAACCAAACAATGAAATGTTATGTGAATAAATTGACCCACCTCAGGATCATCTTCATCCTGGTCCATCAGTCTCTCTAGGATCTTTTTCCCATCTGCAGTCAGCTCTTCAGTGTCCCTCATCTCAACTCCTACTTCTGTTAATTCCCGGTGCCTTGCTAACTCTCGGGGAAGACCCTTCTGCTGCTTCCCTCCTCTGGATTCATCCTCCCCTCCCGTTGCACCTCCATCTTCCTCCCTGGGACGCTTTGCTCCTCTATCAGGCTACAAGATGAAATCAAAAGAAAATAATTTATGCATATATAAGAATAGAGCTGCATACTTAACTTTAAATTCTTTATGGCATAGGAAAAGTTGCTTCAATTCCTATTACACATTACAAAACCAAATTTAAACAAAGGAGTATATGCTATCAATGTGTGCTGGACATAAGACATGTTTATAGAATCTTATTAATGATACTCTGTTCTATTTTCATTTTTCTATGAAACTGCTTTGATAAAAATGCAAATGATACAAAGACAAAAAACAAAAAGTGACATAATGACAACACAATGCAGCGCCTCAATAAAACAAAATTACTCTTTTAGGTAAAACTGTTCACCCACTACCAATATTACGTAGTGAGGTGTAATAAAAGTTATATAATGCAAAGCTTTAAAAATCTTTTTAATCTTCGTTGTCATTTTCTATTTAAATTATACGTTGTAGCCAGATGCATCAACCACTGTTTAGTCATTTAAAATGTAAATGCACCGATGCAGCATACTATTGAGCATTATTGGTTCGCCCAATTAAAAACTAAACATCTCCCATTGAGTCAGTGTTTGTGTTTCAGGTTTTGTTCAGTTTTTAATGTGTCATAAGAACGAAATGAAACGAAACTACTGGTGGATTTTTAACACAGACACTGGCTGAACAGACAGGAAATGTACCCATGGCCAGTCGTAACTGACATTGGTGCTGGGTCGCTGTAATTCTACAAATGCAGATGTACATTTTGTACACTTTAATGTGTAAAAGGAGTCCATGAGAAAAGATAACACATGAAACAAGATGCAACAGCAGCCTGTTCAGCTAGCTGATACAGTGCTAACGCCATTCATTTATAAACACGCGATTCCTCATTTAACTCAGCTCTACATAATATTTTTACAATTGTAAAACTTGCTATACGATAAAATAAGAATACGTAGCACAGTATATTGTAGACGTGTATTAAAGCTTGTTTGGTAATGATCATAAGTATATGTGTAGCAGTTATTCTCCATTCAAGTTTTTTCAAATAGGATTTCTTTAACTTTTCGAATATAAAAACGTATATACCTGGTAGTTCAGGAGCTCCCCGACATCCATTTCTTCAGGTTACAAAGAGAAAGCTTTAAGATAAAACGTTTTCTTAAAAATAAATGAACAAATATGAGGGTGGATTTGAGCACTTAGCTTTCCCGGGCTAACAACAACCTTTGCAGACACACATGCCTGCCGTAAAACGCATTGTTTACTGTCGTAACAAGCCCGCTGTCGTAATTCTACGACTTCCTACTGTATATTTGAAGTGGGTGACTTCACAGGCGTGACATATATTTTACCGACAAAACACTAAATTTGAAAACGTTATTTGATGATAATAAAGATTAGTAAGATTAGAAAAAAGCTACTGAAAAAAACCTTTTCATTTGAAAACTAAAAAGTATCTCTCTATGGCACTGCATATTTCTACACACACACACACACACACACACACACACACACACACATATATATATATATATATATATGGAGAGAGACAGACAGACAGACAGACAGACAGACAGATAGATAGATAGATAGATAGATAGATAGATAGATAGATAGATAGATAGATAGATAGATAGATAGATAGATAGATAGATAGATAGATAGATAGATAGATAGATAGATAGATAGATAGATAGATAGATAGATAGAAGAGTTCATTTTTAAAGGAACTGTTGCTCTTCTTTGGTCATTGAAGCAGAATCTGTGTGCAAGAATACATGTATGTCACATTTTCAAATACTTAAAAATCAACAATCTTTGGAGTCATTTATTTATGAACATGGAAATGGGCTGCGCTTTTCCACCTTCATGGTAAATGGACTGCACTTATATAGCGCTTTTCCACCTTCATGGTGCTCAAAGCGCTTTACATTAGCCTCACATTCACCCATTCATACTCATACACCAGTAGGTTTCTAAGGTTCTGTCAGTCCTACTGGGAGCCTAAGTCAGGGTTCAGTGTCTTGCCCAAGGACACTTTGACATGTGGACAGCCAGAGCTGGAATGCAAACCGCCGACCCTTTGGTCATTGGATGACCCGCTCTACCAACTGAGCCACAGCCACCCTAACATGTCATGTCAGGTACATTTAACAGGGGAAAAGTTACTTCTTTACACTCAACTCTTCAGTACTGAATGTCAATAGCACAATGGGTTCAAGTGTAAATCTGTAGATAGGGACCATATGTTTACTGAGGCACCTGATGTTTTCTTATGTTGTCATATATCCTAATCTGTACAAAGTGTAACACTAATTAGTAATAAAATATGTCTTTTCTGAACTGAATCCTTACCAATTCACCAATCCAAAATGAAACCCCATTAATTATTAAGACATAAGTATTTGCTCATCAGTGCTCACACATGAAATCCTGGTCTTAAGAGATCAGTTTTTTGCTGAATTCATACCAGTAGAGCTTTGTATGCCAAGCAGGCTTATTGTTCCAGACAGGCAGAAAATCACCTTTTCAATGAGCATCACTGAGAAATGTATGAGCAGTGCATGGTGTCAACACCTCCATTGCCACCCCAGTCTCTGGCCAGTGATCTGTGACAGTAGAGACAGGCTCAATAGAAACTACATTTAAAAGCAAGGCCACTGCCAAGCGGTCAAGCCTGACGTCCCGCCAAACACAAAGAAAAAAGCACTTGATCAAAGGAAAGAGAGAGAAACAGAGTGAAGAGGATAAAGGGGACACAGAGGAGCAGAGGGAGACATTTATATGGAAATCCTACTGCTACAGTTTTAGATGAATGCAAAGCCGAAACTGCTCAAACTAGAGCAGACTCTTGTTTTCTCTTTAAGTTGACAGCTGAGTCAAAGAATATGACACCCACAGTTTAAAAGGGAAAATTAGATCAGCCCAGATGAATATTTCCTAAATGATGTGTTGGTTTGTCATGTTAGTGAGCTGTCACATGCAAGACAAGCTTTTTGTACAAGAAAAGCAGACCGATAATTAGATGTTTAGTAGCGCTGACAGATGGATAAGCTGCTACTTTAGGTTTCAAATCAACATGATTTTTTCCCCCTAATGTTAAAAGAAGCAGACTGCAATAAATGATCAAGAACTAATTGGTGCATAAAACACTTAATAGAGTCATTTCTGTGCTACTTGGCAAATTGGAAAAGAAGAAATGTGTATTCGATTTTAAGCAAATAAACAAAAAACACTCAGCATGGTTAACTGTACTTAAAAACTTAAGAAAGGCTCAAATGTCACCACTCATGTTTCATATCATAAAAGTGTAATAAATTAATATTTCGCCTCGTCATCTGAACCGACTCAATCCCCACTAGGGTGACTGGGGGCCTAATCCAGCTACAACAGGTGAAGGCGGGGTACACCCTGTATGAGTCTCCATTCACACCTATAGTCAATTTAGATTAACCAATTAACCTATCAGTGCATGTCTTTGGATGGTGGGAGGAAACTGGAGTACCAGGAGAAAACCCATGCAGACACAGAGAGAACATGCAAACTCCACACAGAAAAGTCTGGTGTTGGAATAGAACGAGGGTCCTTCTTGCTGTGAGGCACGAGTGCCAACCACTGCACTACCACCACTCTCAATAAATTAATATTTGTCATCTGAACCCGCTTTATCCTCACTAGGGTCGCAGGGGTCACTGGGGGCCTAATCCAGCTACATCAGGTGAAGGCGGGGTACACCCTGTATGAGTCTCCAGTTCATCTCGGGGCTGAACATATATAGATAAACAATCACTCTCACATTCCCACCTACGGCCATTTTAGATTAACCAGTTAACCTATCAGTGCATGTGTTTGGATGGTGGGAGGAAACCAGAGTACCTGGCAAAAACCCAGGCGGACACGGGGAGAACATGCAAACTCCACACAGAAAGGTCTGGTGTGGGATTTGAACCAGGGTCCTTTTTGCTGTGAGAAACAAGTGCTAACCACTGCACCACCACCACTCTCAATAATTTAATATTGTTATTGTTAAAAAATAATACAACAGAACATCTTTATTTTCCTTGTATTTCATAACCGAAACTCAGATTGCTGCTCTTTATTCTCCTTAAGACATCCATTAAAACTACTGAAGACTCATTCAAAGGTTTCTCACACAATTTCAATCAACAATTTGTCATTAAAGGGGACATATCATGCAAAATGCACTTTTTAATGTTTTTACAACACAAATATGTGTTGTCTGTGTTTGAGGAGACCCTTAAACTATGAACAACAAACACCCACTCTTCTTTTCTCTTGATCCATTTCTTGTTGGAAGGGGATGACAATCCGTTTTGGATTTTCTATGCTTCGTACGGCACATGCATAGATTCATTTGAATACCCCACCCCACCAGCTCAGCTAGCTCCACCTACTGGTCACAGACACCTCTGCTCAGACTCACAGATCCTCCATTATTCTCTATCATAGTCCTAGTGTGTGTTGGGGTCTGAGCCCTGGTCACTGTGCATGCGTCCGGGTCCGCAGTTGGGCTGACCCAGGCTGATGGGATGGGCTGGTCCATGAGTGACACCGTGACCATGGTGTCGTGGCTCATCTGGCCGGCCCAGGTCCAGAAAAAACCGGACCCAAACACGCTAACATCTAAATCTACATTTTCTTTTAACACATATTTCATACAAAATCTGTAATTTTTAAAATAATTTTTAAAGGGCTTGAGGGCTAGTATTGGGGGCCTTGGAACGAATTCAGCCTTTTAACATGAAAAATGCGACTATTTACCAAAATAAATGTAAATATATTCACTTTTGGATGATCTCATTCTGTTCCCTCAGCAACAACGGTGACTGTATTATTCTGGTAATGTTATAGAAATGAATGATTGATAGCTTTAATGACTAATCATTGTCAGAGCCCATCAGATATGTGTTCAGGAACCATTTACATCGCAGCTTCATAAAGACACAGATTCCATCTCCACAATACAGGTGTATGAATGAGTAAATGTGAGGCTAATGTAAAGCTCTTTGAGCACCATGACAGTGGAAAAGTGCAAGTGCAGTCCATTTAATACATAACTAGTATCATTTTTGATGAAATTACTTTTTACATTTTCTGATAAATCAACTGAAATACCCAGAAACAACATATGGAAATCAACTCTGAATTTGCTTCTCTGCTGCTGCTGTTGCTTTTGAAGCTTCTATTATTACAAATCCTTATTGTTCTACGCAATTATTAACACATCCCACGATACATCAATAGGGCATGGGATTTTGGTCTCATTTTCTTTCAATGGGAGGACTTTAGTGTTACAAGATCAAGCTTTGATCTTTATTATTAAGTGATATTAGAGCTGTCAAAGGATTACAATTAATCTAAAATCAGATTAATCACAGAGTTGCTTTGGGTTTATTTTGTTTAATCAGGATAAAAACACTTTATATTGTTCACCAGTTTTGGCTCCACTTTTGTGTTTTTGCACAAAATCTTTCCACAAAATACATTAAAAAACACATTATCCGAGAAAAAAAGCAAAACACGCTCAAGTCCACAAAAATTCTTAAAAAAATGTAACACAAAAGTGACAAAAACTCCAAACTTATTCAGAAACTCTGGTAAAACACAGAAAAAGACAAAAATGTGATAAAATACCTAAAACGTGCAAAAATAGAAATACAACATATGCACTTAACATGTTGTCATGAGGTGGTGAGATGAAGTGAGAGACTCAGATGCACAGTGCTAAAGGGAAAAATAATTGAATAATAAACAGAACAAAATCAAGACAGACCGAGAGAAACTAAAACAAGTCAAACCAAAACCTGGGAGGATTAGCTCGGCCAGAGTCTGTGGCATGAAAAACGTCCAGGTTATGGTGACAGAGGAGATGGAAAAGTGTCCGAGTTATGGAAGTGACACTACTTAATGATCCCACACCAGCAACTGCGAGCCTCACTGCTTATATAGTTCAGATTCAGATTCAGATTCAACTTTATTTTCATTGCACATGTCACAAGTACAGAGCAACAAAATGCAGTTAGCATCCAACCAGAAGTGCATAGCAGTGAATAAATAATATAGACTTTGTAAATATACACAGTATATGTAGAAGGTGCTAGAATGAGATTATATAAATAACTATGGATGCAGGTATGTACAAACTATAACAGGCTATGACTATGTTACAGTATCAGTAACTATAATATTATAGATTTTTGAGGAAGGTATGTACAGGCTATAGACAGGTTATTGACAATGATACAATGCATTATTACAGTGATTATGGTATAATTAACAGTATGTACAGTAGTGCAATGAGGTAGGTGCAATTGATAGTGTTATATAGTTGCAGATCAGCAATGGCTTGCAGCTGCACAGTGCGGGCCAGGTGATCTGGAATGGATGTGGGGCAAAGGTTGGAAAGGAGAAGATCTAAGGGAAAGGTTGTGGCAGATTGTGACCCATGTTTAATCAGCACCTTTTGAAAGTTTCAACAAAATAACTGTGATATTTAATGGTGCTAAAAAAATTTAAATCACATTATTCACGAAGATGGATTACTCCACGTTAATTTATTTATTTTATTAGTTTTTATTCCTTCTGTATATAATTTTTTTCAATCCCGCATACTTTTGTATAGAGTACATAGCATATTTTAGTCTTTTTTCTTTTACTCAATATCTATTTATTTGTCTATATGTTTTCTTCTCTTGCTGTCCCTCTATTGCTCCACATCGTTGCTACTGTAACATGTGAATATCCCCGTTTCGGGATCAATAAAGTCTATCTTATCTTAATTTTGACAGCCCTAAGTAATATATATTTCGATGGACAACTGAAATACCCAGACACAACCATATGGAAACCAACTCTGAATGTTTGTTCTCCTCTGCTACTGCTGCTGCTTTTGAAGCTTCTATGATTACAAATCCCTTTTGTTTTACACAATGATTAACACATACCACAATCCCTGAAGGAGCAGGAGCTTTTCATACACAACTGTCTGTTTAATGACATCGCCTCATCATTTCCCTGCAGAATTATTATGGGGCGACACTCTAGGATCACTTCCATTGAATCATATCCCATTTCCTTCAGAACAGAACAATACAATTTCACACAAGCTGTGAGGGCTGATTGCATTAAATCACATGAGGTCAGTGTGATTGTATCGTGCTGCGCAGGCCAACATAAGTGTGCTCAAAACAGAGTGGCAGTGCTATTATTAAACAAGAGAAAGAGCCAGAGAACTGATGACAACAAATGATCACCCTTATCATTTTCCTCACTAAGTCAAGTGGTGCAATCAAACGATTTTCTCTCCTCTCAGAAATGATTTGAGCTATGTATCCCATCATTGCAGTCCTTCAAAGTCCCACTACAGCAACACCTAATCAACACACAAATCAGCATGAAGTATTTATCACGATTTCTCCAATTCAAATGACTTAACAAGGAGTTGGAGTTATAATGGGGCTGCAAAAGCTCCATCCCTCCTCTTTAGGCCTCTATTTGTCAAAGGTCCTGATCACAAATCAAAAGCAATGCTCCTTTAGTGCAGGATTTTTGTGTGCTTATGCTTGAGTTATCTAACAACTGCAAATCATCATGATATCCCTGATTCTCATTGAAGTATCAGAGTCAGCCAGCATGTTCCTCTGTTTTAATGGCCGGTGATGCATTCTTGGAAACACTGCAAAAAAAAGGAAAGTTTTGAGTGGAATTGCAGCTATTGATTACACTGGTAACATTTTTGACAAGCAGTTGAAAAAAAAAACTTTTAGATCTTTACATGTGCAGAATATTCTTTCACTGTTTCATTATAATTGTGAAGAAGACATAAGTCCTAAGGAGCTGTTTGCATGGCTTAATGATTCCTCCAGTACAGTCTAGTCACTTCTATTCACATCCACTCATGCAAACTCAGAATAAAAAAAAAAAATCATTCTCCAGCCTTCCTCTTTTATTCATCAGCTTTTTCAATATTCGTGCAGAATTTTCGGAATATGTTGTACACGGTCTAATGAATTCTCATAAAACTTGAATCATAATATCCTGCATGTCCTAGTGGTACAAAGACCTAATACATAATCTCCAAAAGTAATATGCTGTTTAGATAACGGCTGTTGAATTTGAATTATTAGTCTACAGTAAAATGCTTCTCGAATAAAACTAATGAAATGTTCCCACATGTGTGTTACTAATAAAGAAAACTCTTAAATACTGGTTGCCTTAAGTTTCCAAGATAAGTCTGTAGTCAAAATGTGAATAGGTTTTAGTCCAAAGGAATATTGGTCTCAGATCTACCAGATCTACTTCAAAACACTGTCTGTACATTATGATACAGTCTCTCTATACTTTTTTTTGTCTTAAAATAATCAAGTAAATTCACAAAAATAAACAAATTAAAGGGATAGTTCACTATTTTTCACATGAATCTGTATAGAATCAGCATCTTTACTCTGGTGCTCCCCGACAGTGTCCTGTGAGCCCAGTTCTAGTCCGGATTTGGTGAAAGCGAAAGTAGTCCCGGCAGGTTTCCTTCGGTCACGACAAATAATTGTAGATGCTGCACCTGTATGTTAAAAATAATCTAATGTTAAATTTATCTTTGGAACTTGGAAGACAGTTTGCCTAGAAATTCTGTCCAGAAAAGTTATGACGCCTGTACTGTTCATAACTTTTCTGGACAAAGGGTAGCCCTGGCGGAGTCCGACCAACACCAGAAAATGGTCTCTCCCCCGGGGCAACTCCAACAAAGAACAAAGTTCCAAATGTCCAACCCTTCTCAAAGACTCGCAAGGCTGACTATGTCCAGTCGATAGTGCTCCACCTCATCCACAAGCTCCAGCTCCTTCCCTGCCAGAGAGGAGATTCCATGTCCCTAAAGCCAGCTTCTGTAACCATGGTCTGCTGCCCAATCCACAATGCACCAGACCCTTCTGCTTCCCCTCGCAGGTGGTGACCCCACAAGACTCCATGTCTTCTATTTAGGCTGGATCCCGGGTCCTCCGGACTGGGTACGCAGAATCTTTGTGTTACTGGTCATAAGGGACCTCAAATCATTCTTAGCCTGACCCTTCACTTAGGACCAATCTGCCACGGGGGACACCACCAGGGACAAAAGGCCCCTGGTGGGGTCCCGTATGACAACATCACTCCCAGGATCACAAGGGCCATCAAACCCCTCCACCACAATAATGTGATGGTTCAAGAATGGGGTATTATAAAGTGCAGATTAATCTGATTAACTTTGAGTTGTTACTTTTTTATGTTAAATAATTACCTTTTTTTGGAACCAGTACAATGCACTAGTTTTTTCAGATACATTTTTAATTTTTTTATGGACAATGTTTTTTTTCCTTCAATAAAGCTGTTAAAGTCTTGTCCCCAAAAGACGACTCAGGGTCTGAGAAGAATAAAAATGTTAATTATTTGACACCCCTACTTATAATATATCATCCAAAAGCACGGAACAGCAAAAAATAATATCCATTTCCTATATAAAGAGTAACTGTGTAATTGTCCCATATTTGAGGAATGTTGAAGGATTTATGCCAAACTAAATAACAAAAGCACAAAGCAAAGCAAGGGACTAATCCTGTATTTGCCATCCAGTCAGTGACTGCACAAACACTCAGCAGAGGACAGGAGTCAGTGCTGCCGCCAAAGAACACAGCTCTTAGGCCCAAAATGTACACACTGTATCTGAGTCAGTGCACAGATGGTTGGAGAGTGGTCTAAAGGAGATCATTTATGTCAAGCTGGAAAGACTGTCCCCAAACAGAGGAGGGGGATCAACACATCACTTGTCCACTATTTTCAGTGCTGCACTTACATCATTCAATGGGACTGGACTGGAGTTAGTACTGGAGGTCTACCATAGACCACTGGCGGGTCATATCCATGGACATGTGGAGACAATTCTAATGTAGATTGACAGAAACTGGGACTTTTGGAAACACTGACATAGAGTTGGTCGATTGTTTTCCTGTGAATACACTTAATTTTGTCCCAAAAATCGCTTCATACTTATCACTCATTATATACTCTCTGTGTTTGTGAATCCCTTGTGTTACATCCTGGACGAGCCCCCAATTTATGTTATGTCCCAGCCCAGGGGTTACCAGGACGTACCATAAAAGTTCCTCAAACTGATTTCCCTTCCTCCCAATTGCAAATGCCAGTATGAAAATCACAATTGAAAATATTTATTTTAATAACTCAAAGAGAATAGGGGAGTGCTCAAAACAACAAACAAAATACTTCTTCCAAAACTAAAACTCTTATCTCCTAAACTAATGGTCAAAATAAAATACAATACTGAGTTAAATTTCCTTAGAGAGCCACTCACCTTTATCAAAATAGTAAATTTTTAATAACTGACAATCAGAAACCACACAAAATGGCAGTGCAGGGGGAGAACTTGCTACTAGATCCACAGTCATTTAAGTTTCACCTCATCTGTAGATCACCAAATCACCAGCAGCTTCCTGAAATAAAACTGACACAGAACACAGCGCCCCTACAGGACTGGGGGAGAAATGCATACCAACACACTTTAGCAGAGTCATAACACTCTGGCACATGACCCTGGTTGAAAGAAGATAAAACAAAACTATAAACAAAAACTAAACTAAACTTATTCCCTAATAATATTACAGATTATTTTACAGCAGCTAACATCATCTACTAATTAAATTCTGCATGTTATCTTGACCTGCAACTAATTTCAATAATCAAATAGTCATCAAATACTGTAACCACTAGTCAGATGATGAACTGCAAAAAAACAACGCTCTTGTTTACATTCATTACATCTATAAATTGTTGTTAAACAAATATCCCATTGAATATTCAACAAATATTTCAGGCAGCAATAAAATAAGCAAAAGTGCATTTTTTGCAAACAATTACAGTGCTTCAAAAAATTGCGAATCAAACCAATCAACCAACAATAAAATTATTTTTGTTCTTAAACAAAAGTACATGATATCATGGACAATAGCACTTGTCTTACAAGTAAAATACTACTTAGTAAATAAAACGAACGATCCGTATGTTACTGATAAAGAAATGTCAAGTCTTTAATGCTGGTGACCCCATCCCCCAAAGGGGACAGGGGTACAGTCAGTCTGTCTGTCAGCAGGTTTACATAAAAACTATTGGACCAATTTCCATGAAATTTTCAGGAAAGGTGCAAGGTGGTCCAGAATAGATCCTATTAAATTTGGGTGAATGTAGGTCAAAGGTCACAGTCACCAAAAATTAGTTTTAGCAATGATAGGGCAAATCAGGTAAAATGTGTGCAAGTGGGGCAGGGTTTGTTGTGCAAGGCACCACTTGTTGGCTCAAGCTTCCAAGATAAGTTTGGGGTCAAAATGTGAAATAGAATGAACAAGAGAATAGGTTTTAGTCGAAATTAATATTGGTATCAGATCTACTTCAAAACACTGTCTGCACATTATGATCCATTCACTTTACAGCAGGGGTGTCAAACATGCGGCCCGGGGGCCAAATCCGGCCCCCAAAAGGGTCCATTCCAGCCCGTGGGATAACTTTGTGAAATCCAAAAATGACAGTGAATATACTGATAACTTAAGTCCACATACAGATCAGTAAATTACTATCAAAATAATAACCTATAAACCACATTTTGCTCTTTTATTTAAGCATTTTCATTTCATTTTCCATTTCATTTAACTATTTCACACAAAACATGAATAACCTGAACAAATATGAACATTTTGAAATGTTATTAAATGTTTTGTGTATTTGTAGTTCCACTAATAAATAATAAACTGAGACATCATCTTGTTAAAATTACATTTACTTTTCTGAAAAAGTATTGGTTTATTCATGTTATTCACATTGTTTTAAAGGATAGTTTGTAAATGTGAACATTTTCATCACATAATTTAACTTTTTTTTTTTGCTGTAAAACAGAGGAAAATTTGGAGTTGACATTATTTACATATTATGTTATTATTTTAGTGGTTCGGCCCAATTCAGATGAAATTTTATTTAATGTGGCCCCTGAACCTAAACGAGTTTGACACCCCTGCTTTACAGGTTCTTTCTAGTGGAATATTTACAAATCCATTGTATACATGTACATAAACCACCATATATGTGGAATAACACACCATCATATATATTAAAAACATGAACTAACCAACACTAAAGTCATTTGTTTTCTGATTCATCATATTAAAGTATGTAAGATTTAGCACATTTAATGTCTGAAGCAGATACATTGCAGAGCTGTGTAGTCAGTAGCTAATTTAATAGTCGAGTATGTGTTAACTAATCATCTAGTCATTGAATCCCTAGTTTTATCATGAATCAACTGACAAGATGATGTTATTAGATCAGTTTGTAGTATTTCCAATGTTGCGGCGTTATCAACGTCCATGTGGTTTATGTGTTAGGAAAGCCAGAGTATTCAGTGACTGACAGTGAAATGTTGGTAAATGCTTATACAGATGTCAGACATATTTCTTGGCTGCATTTTTGCAAAGGAATTTCTTACACAATGTTGACGTTCTTGCATACATTTAGGGTTACAGATTGATTGTAATTGTCAGAGGTAGAATAATTTCCCTGCAGTGTTTTTATCACAATGCTGCAATAATAAATCATAAAGTTCCTTTTGTGGTGAACTTCTAGTGTTGCTGTTTATATTTGTTGAATGTAGATTAGAGTGTTTGCATCTCACAGTTGTCAATTTAATTGGTCAAGTCTTTAATTGGTCAAGTCTTCCTGGGGGAAAATTCCACCATGACGTAAAAATAGAATCAGGTTTTCAGCTGCTTTACGTTATTATTGCTGCAGCTTAAAAAGGTCTTGCATGTTCACTGACCCTCCTGCAATGTGGAGCTGGATCTGCATGGGTTTAATTAAGCAACCGGAAGGATTATTTGGCAGCTATTTGCATGGGATAAAATATATTCTAATAATTTCTGTGCTCCTCTTTCTGCAATTTAAATGTCAGCAATGTCTAATTAGTTGGTGTTCATTTGCATTGGCTGAAAGATTAAATATTTTCAATATGTTAACAGAATGTGAATGATGACAATTACAACTTATTAGCAGATGGATGCTTTTGAGCTGCATGTTTTCAAGGAAAGTCCAACTGAGCTACTGACAAAATTAACGTAGATTAATCCATAATCATGATTAATCTGATTAACAATTTTGACACGGTTAAATGGAACGGTTATTTAGTTGTTTTGTTGAAACTGTTGAATAAACATGTTAATTGCATATATATGTATATATATATATATATATATATATATATATATATATATATATATATATATATATATATATATTCATATGTTTGCATATATTTTGGATATTTTATCACATTTTTGTGTGTTGTTTATTGTATTTTAGTGTCATGGACTCTCTCTCTGTTCCCTGCTCTCTATCCTGTCTAATTTTCCACACCTGTGCTCCCTCATTAACCTGCCAGCTGCAATGCATTCTCTCCCATCAACCTCTGTATATAAACCCCAGTCTTCCAGTACACCCTTGTCAGAACGACAGCAAACCCATGCCTGTTACCTGTCTGAACCTTCACGTCTCTGACTCCAACCCGAAGATCCTGAACCTGTTTGACTACGCCTCTGATCTCCAGTCCCGGTAAACTCGACCTGCCTTTCTGTTCTCTGACCAAGATTTTTGCCTATTCCTTAATGGTACTTCTGCCTGGCTTTCACCCCTCCTGCTGTTGTGTGTGTGTGTGTGTCCCCCAGGACTTCCAGAATCGTGGCGAGTGAGCTTCATCCATCAACCCCAGACACCAGCTTGACCAGACGCCACTCGGCCACCGGGGAACACACACACACCCACCCCCGTGACACCAACACCCCTGACCTTGGCTTCTCACCAAAGCTAAGCAGGGTCAGGCCCGGTCAGTATCTGGAGGGGAGACCACTCCACACTTTGATCACCAAACCTTGTTTGACTGCCACAACCAAAACCTTCAATAAACTGTGTTAAATCGTGAAGCTTTTGTGGTCCAAATTCTGTCTGGCACCTGACAGTACGTTCTGACCAGTATGGACCCAGCGCACGACACATCCATCATGGACACCACCAACCCAGAACCACCAACCGCAATGCAGCGCCTGCAAAATGCAGAGGGAGAAATGCATAAGATGGCTGGGGACATCTCGTCCATGATCCAACTCTTTCACCAACAACAAGAGCTGTTTCAGCAGCAGCAACAAGAGGTTCAAGAGCAACGACGACGTCTTGACCAGACCTTGCAGCTGCTCACTTCTCTGATTCCCCCGTCTGGCCCAGCTCCAGCTCCAACCCCAACTCCAGCTCCAACCCCAGCTCCAGTTTCCGGGCCAGATACCAATACCCCAGAGCCAAGGATCGGCAACCCTGAGCGCTTTGATGGCGACCCGACCCAGGCCCAGGCATTTGTGACCAGTTGTCGCCTCCAGTTTTCCCTACAGCCCCGAACCTTTTCTACGGAGGGAGCAAAGGTTGCCTACGCTATCACTCACCTGACGGGCCGAGCTCGGCTGTGGGGAACGGCAGAATTCGAACGCCAAACTCTGGCATGTTCATCCTTTGACCTGTTTGCCAAGGAGATTTTAAAGGTTTTTGACTTGGAGTCCACCCCAGCAGAGAAGTCACAGGGTCTCTTGAACATTCGCCAAGGCAGAAGAACAGTCGCGGATTATTCAATCCACTTCAGGACCCGAGCAATGAGGACCTCCTGGAATATGGAGGCATTGGTGAGTGTCTTCTACCACAGCCTGGCAGACTACATCAAAGACGAGCTGGTGTCCCATGACACACCCACCACCCTCGACGAAGCGATCGCCCTAGCTATCCGCATCGATCGGAGAATTCAGACTCGCCGTAGGGAAAGAGGACGCCTGAACCTGCCAACCACAAGCCCCAAGCACAATCCAGCTCCCATCTTGCCCACCTCTGTCACTCCATCAAGCCAGTTGGACCTGTCTGAACCTATGGAGATCGGCCGTGCCTCCACCTATCCCGCAGAGCGTCAACGACGCATCTCGTTAAACTTGTGCCTGTACTGTGGCGGGGAAGGTCATCGAGTCGCCACCTGTCCGGTAAAAGCCGAGGCTCACCAGATGTAGGAGGGATCTGGGTGAGCTCAATGAACGTTCGGCCCTCCACTAACCACAAACCCCTGATCAAGATCTGTCTTCACCTGTCTGACACAACCCACACTCTGGCAGCCCTGGTAGATTCTGGTGCCGACGCGAACATCATGGACAAGGAATTAGCTCATCAGCTAGGTTTAGAGAGCCACTGTTTATCCTCTCCTGTTCCAGCCCGGGCCCTAGATGGTCACATTCTTGGTACAGTCACACATACCACAGCCCCCGTCTCCATGAAAGTGTCTGGTAACCACCAAGAGGAAATTCGTTTCCACCTTCTCCGCTCTCCAGGTCAGCGATTGATACTGGGTTATCCCTGGCTCCGCCTCCATAACCCTCATCTCGACTGGGCCTCCGGAACCATCAAAGAGTGGGGAGATAACTGCCACCTGTCATGTCTGCATGCTGCCTCATTGCCTCCTAGCTCTATGCCACCCAGCGCTGCCCCTGACCTTATTAATGTCCCAGAATGCTACCATAGCCTCCGTCGAGTGTTCAACAAGACTAGAGCCACCTCTCTGCCGCCACACCGTCCCTACGATTGTGCCATTGACCTCCTTGCGGGAACTACGCCACCCAAGGGTCATCTTTACTCACTGTCGCCGCCTGAGAGAAAAGCCATGGAGGATTATATCAGAGACTCTCTGGCAGCTGGAATCATCCGCCCATCTTCCTCTCCTGCTGGTGCCGGCTTCTTCTTCGTGGGAAAGAAAGACGGCTCCCTCCGTCCCTGTATTGATTATCGTGGTCTGAACAATATCACCGTGAAGAACCGGTACCCTCTGCCTCTAATCAACTCTGCTTTTGAGTTACTCCAAGGAGCCACGATCTTTACCAAGTTGGACTTGAGAAACGCCTACCATCTAGTACGCATCCGGGAGGGCGATGAGTGGAAGACGGCCTTCAACACTCACACCGGGCACTATGAGTACCTGGTAATGCCATTTGGTCTTACTAACGCCCCGGCAGTTTTCCAGGCTCTGGTGAACGACGTACTCCGAGATATGCTGAACCAATTCGTCTTCGTCTACCTGGATGACATACTAATATTCTCCAGAACCCTGTCAGAACACACTCGTCATGTTCAGCTGGTCCTCAGTCGTCTCCTAGAAAACTCCCTTTATGTGAAAGCTGAGAAGTGTGAGTTCCATGCGTCATCCGTGTCTTTCTTGGGCTATATTGTGGCCGAAGGGAATATCCAAATGGACCCAGCAAAAGTTTCTGCAGTCACCTCCTGGCCAGTTCCAGTGAACAGAAAGAAATTGCAGCAGTTCCTTGGCTTCGCCAATTTCTATCGGAGATTCATTCGAAACTACAGCACTGTTGCTGCTCCACTCACAGCCCTGACCAGTACCAAACACCCCTTCGCATGGACCCCGGAAGCTGAGAAAGCTTTTAATTTCCTCAAAGCCCGGTTCTCTTCAGCCCCCATCCTCCAAATGCCAGATGTAAATCGGCAGTTTGTAGTTGAGGTGGATGCTTCAGATATTGGGGTTGGAGCCGTTCTCTCGCAACGCATGGCAGAGAATAACAAGTTGCATCCCTGCGCATTTTTCTCCCGCCGACTTTCACCCGCAGAGTGCAACTATGACGTTGGAAACCGGGAGCTGTTGGCTGTCAAGCTAGCCCTGGAGGAGTGGCGTCACTGGCTGGAGGGGTCCACCGTACCTTTCCTGGTCTGGACTGATCATAAAAACCTGGAATATATCCGAACTGCCAAGCGTCTGAACCCCAGACAATCACGTTGGGCCTTGTTTTTTACCAGATTCAACTTCACTCTATCATACCGCCCAGGTTCCCGAAACATCAAGCCAGATGCTCTGTCCCGCCAGTTCCAGAAGAGCGATGATCCCACCCTGGAACCTGTGCCCATCCTCCCAAATCCCCTTATTGTGGCTGCCCTGACCTGGGATATTGAGAGTCAGGTGCAAGAGGCCCTCCGTGACCAACCCGGTCCCAGTTCATGCCCGGACGGCTGTCTCTTTGTCCCAGACAACTTGAGATCTCAGGTCATACAGTGGGCACACAACTCCCACCTTGCCTGCCACCCTGGCGTCCGTCGCACTTGCCATCTCATTGCCCAGCGCTTCTGGTGGTCGTCACTGGGAAAAGATGTCAAGGAGTTTATCAGAGCCTGTCCCACCTGCAACCAGAACAAATCCTCCAACCAGCCCCCTGCTGGATTGCTCCAGCCTCTGCCCGTGCCCACTCGACCCTGGTCCCATATTGCCTTAGACTTTGTCACAGGCCTGCCGCCCTCTGAGGGTATGACGGTCGTTCTTACGGTAGTTGACCGTTTTAGTAAAATGGCACATTTTATCCCTCTCCCGAAACTACCATCTGCAAGGGAGACTGCCCAGGTTGTCCTGGATAATGTGTTCCGTTTACACGGGCTACCTATGGACATTGTCTCTGACAGAGGGCCACAGTTCACTTCCACTTTTTGGAGAGAATTCTCCAACCTCTTGGGGGCCACTGTCAGTCTCTCCTCTGGTTTCCATCCCCAGTCCAATGGCCAGTCTGAGCGCGCTAACCAGGAGCTAGAAAAGGCCCTTCGGTGCATGGCTTCTGGTAAACCTCAGTCTTGGGCACAGCAATTGACGTGGGTGGAATATGCCCATAACTCCCTCACCTGCTCAGCTACTGGAATGTCGCCGTTCCAGTGTGTGTATGGCTACCAGCCTCCACTGTTTCCCAGCCAGGAAGCAGAGATTTCCTGTCCATCTGCACTTGCCTGTGCTCGACGGTGCCGCCGAACCTGGGCACAAGCCCGTGCGACCCTTCTCAGGTCAGTCACCAGCTATGCCACCGGGGCGAACCGTCGGAGGATACCGGCACCCACTTACCAGATTGGCCAAAAGGTGTGGTTGTCCACCAAAGACCTGCCACTGCGAGTAGACTCTCGCAAGCTAGCTCCACGTTTCCTTGGTCCTTTCCCAGTCCAGAGGGTCATCAGTCCCACTGCAGTACGGCTCCAGTTGCCGAGGTCCATGAAGGTGCATCCCACCTTCCATGTTTCAAAGATCAAACCAGTACATGAAAGCCCATTGGTTCCTCCAACTCCACCTCCTCCTCTCCCTCGCCTCATTGATGGTGGGCCGGTTTACACCGTTCGACGCCTGCTTCGGTCCAGACGGAGAGGTAGAGGCATCCAGTACCTCGTTGACTGGGAGGGATATGGACCGGAGGAGAGGACCTGGATTCCAACCCGTCAGATAGTGGACCGGACACTCATTGCTGACTTCCATCGGCAGCATCCAGACCAGCCGTCTGCCCGTCGGGGCCGGCCAAGGCGACCTCGTCTCTCCGTCTGCCCTTCTTCTGACAAAGGCGCAGCCGCATCCGCTGGGGTTGCTCTCCAGTCCTCTCTGAAGATGTTGCTATGGACTCGGATCATTCGGAGGAGTTTTAGCCATCCTCCTGCTCCCCCTCCACCCGCCCGGTTTGGTTTTTTTTTTTTTTTGTTTTTGTTTTTGTTTTTGGGGACTTCTGGGGCCGTCCCTTAGAGGGGGGGTTCTGTCATGGACTCTCTCTCTGTTCCCTGCTCTCTATCCTGTCTAATTTTCCACACCTGTGCTCCCTCATTAACCTGCCAGCTGCAATGCATTCTCTCCCATCAACCTCTGTATATAAACCCCAGTCTTCCAGTACACCCTTGTCAGAACGACAGCAAACCCATGCCTGTTACCTGTCTGAACCTTCACGTCTCTGACTCCAACCCGAAGATCCTGAACCTGTTTGACTACGCCTCTGATCTCCAGTCCCGGTAAACTCGACCTGCCTTTCTGTTCTCTGACCAAGATTTTTGCCTATTCCTTAATGGTACTTCTGCCTGGCTTTCACCCCTCCTGCTGTTGTGTGTGTGTGTGTGTCCCCCAGGACTTCCAGAATCGTGGCGAGTGAGCTTCATCCATCAACCCCAGACACCAGCTTGACCAGACGCCACTCGGCCACCGGGGAACACACACACACCCACCCCCGTGACACCAACACCCCTGACCTTGGCTTCTCACCAAAGCTAAGCAGGGTCAGGCCCGGTCAGTATCTGGAGGGGAGACCACTCCACACTTTGATCACCAAACCTTGTTTGACTGCCACAACCAAAACCTTCAATAAACTGTGTTAAATCGTGAAGCTTTTGTGGTCCAAATTCTGTCTGGCACCTGACATTTAGAGGAGCTTTGGAATATGTTTTGAATTTTTTATGACTTTTTTGTGTTAATTTATTATTGGGGGAATTTTTATTAGTATGTTTTATAATTTCTTCTTAGTGTATTTTTTTGTCTTTTGTGGGAAACTCAAGCAATGCCAAAAGATTTAAACTGTTCTATAAGCATATAATCTGGTCCCAGTATAAAGATAGAGGGTCTTAATGCTGATGTTACATCAATATTCACTCTTATAATGTTTATGTGTGTTTGTTTTTCCTCATTTAGTTGGTCTGTGTCTTTTACCTTCTGGTTTATTCGAACCATCACTGGTTTGTGCGATTCTTTAACATTAGTGTTATTGTAGTTGTATTCTTACCACTGTTGGTCTCTAATTATTGTAATGTAATTTAGCTGCTGAATGTACGTTTTATTATTATATTCCATATACATTTTGGCTCCATAATGTAAATACTGTTGAATGAGTTGATTCTACAGATTGTCCCATTAGTCTCTATACATGGGAGACATACTACATTCCATATATATATATATATATATATATATATATATATATATATATATATATGGTTCTAACATGTATTTCGTTATATTTCAGATAACACAAAGAATGCATTTGAATAAAAAGCAACACATTGAAATCATCCTGATGGCTAGTTCGGTATTATATAAATACTTTTTTTTTTCTTTTTTCTGTGTATGGAGACTTATGGGGCACCCTGTAATTTGGTTGATGACTATTTTCTTCATTTGTTCTTGTTTGAAGTCGAAGGACAGGAGTGTGTCTTTAAAACTAGATGAGAATGAAGGTGGGATTTTTTTTTTCTTCTTCCCACTCCTTTTTCAGGTATAAATTAATTTGTTTTTGACTTGCATGTATACTCTAAATGCTCAAAATAAACAAAATCAATTTAAGTCCCAACCCCCCCCCCCCCCCCCCCCCACACACACACACACACACACACAAAGAACATTTTTTAAAAAATAAATAAATAAAGACCAAAATAAAAAGATTCTGAATTATTTCACAAGAAAGTTATGTGGACTGGATTTGGACTTGGATCACTACACAAGAAGAAAAGTTATTAGTATTACATTTAATCTAATGCTGTCAAAATTAACACAGATTATTCATCATCTTTATTAAAAATGTTAGCACAATTAAATGGAACACTTGTTTACAGTTGTTTTGTTTCAAGTTTTATCGAAAGTGTTGAATAAACATGTTAGTTGCATACATTGATATTTTTGCACATGTTTAGGATATTTTATCATATTTTATGGGGGGACTTTCTGTACTTTAGGAGAGTTTTTGAATATTTTTAGGATTTTTCTTTTTTCTATTTTTTAGTGGATCTTAGCCTGGTTTGTATATTTTTCTCCATATTGTTTAGTGCTTTGTAGTGTGTTTATGTGTATTTTGTAGATTTAAGAACAGAAAAAAAACCTGCAATAGAACAGTTGACCAACAAAGTGTTTTGATCATGATTAATCAAAGTTAAGTCAAAGCAATCCTGTGATTAATCAGATATAATTTTTAATCATTTGACAGTCCTAATAAAAACACTAAAAGTAGCTATGTAGAGCTCTCCTGTCCATTGTCTGGAGCTGACAGAAATAGAGGCTGTACTGCCTGGCTGCTAGAAATAGTAAAGAAACAAAGGGCAGCAAGAGGCTGGACACAAACTCCACTTTAGAGATAAATATAGCATATGTAGGAACAGTGGTGGAGGAGGTGGAGAGTGGCAGAGACATTATCTCCATTATGAATGTGATGGCTGTGGTGGTGGCCCACGCCTTTGGGTGATAGCAGAACAGTGGCAGCTAATCAGAGCAGCCTGCACACATGCAAAAAGACACACAACATTCTTGGCAGCATGGAAAAGCGTGTGAAACAGAATTTAGTACAAGACATGATACAAAACCTCTCCAATAAAACTGATACTGATGAAAGCCATTTTAGGTGGATTAGCAGGACCTTAAAGGCATGAAAATTAATTCCATTAATTAATCTGTTCACCCCTGTGTATAGTCAGTGGAAGCATAATTTAAAATTCACAGATTCACTAAATACAGGGAGCTTCTATTAGCACTACATTTGAAGAACAAGTGTAGTCATTTTCAATCTGCATCTTTTTCAGTCTCCTTCAGGGGTGTCAAACATCAGTCCAACAAATGGACCAATTTAACAATTTTGTGAATTTCAAAAAATTACGCTGAAAATAATAATTACAATAAAATTCAAACAATGTCAGAACCTGGATGGACCCAAATACAACACAAGTTAGAAATACAGTTTTATAAGTACCTCCGTCGATGAGGTTATGTTTTTGCCAGAGTTTGTTTGTCCGTCTGTTATTTAGCAAGATAACTCAAAATCTTATGGATGGATTTTGATGTCATTTTAAGGGTAGGTTGGTAATGGGGAGATATAGGAATGATTCGATTTTGGTACTGTCTACCTTGGCAGAAGTCAAATAATAGTAAATAATTTCCTTTTCCTCTGTGTAGTTCATCCGGTGTAAGGATTCTCTGAAGTACAAGATGCAAAAACAGTGGTCAGGGAAACAGGTGGTCCAGAATCAGACAAAAGGAGGACCCAAAAGATGCTACCAGTAGAGAAGAGGGGCCAGGGAAGCACAGGCAGGGATTAGGGAGGAGTGAGGTCAGAATCAGGCAATAAACAGATCGATTCCACAATCTATCTGTTGTCAAAAGAGGGGCCTTATGTAAAATCTTTCCATGTGATTAAATTAAAAATCTGTCCGTCATCTTGACTGACGCGCCGCTTCAACCAGTCACGTTGAACTCAAGCCGTGACACTTTACGTCACAGCCTCCAAAACTCCACCCACCCTCCTGGGCGACACTGATTGGCTCCTTCGTTTTGAAGAAAACCTGAACCTTATGATACTCAGATGGTTGTGTGAGCTTAGAGAAACGTAGCCAGATGACGTGAGTCAGGTTAAAAGAACAAAGGGTGTGCATACCAAACCAAGGACAATGGATTTGTAAATATTCCACTAGAAAGAACCTGTAAAGTGAATGGATCATAATGTGCAGACAGTGTTTTGAAGTAGATCTGATGCCAATATTAATTTGGACTAAAACCTATTCTCACGTTCATTCTAACTCTTTCACATTTTGACCCCAGAGTTATCTTGGAAACTGCAGCCAACCAGCATTTAAGAGTTAAGTTTTCTTTATCAGTAACACACATGTGGGAATGTTTCATTAGTTTGATCCCAGAACCATTTTAGTTTTGTTTTTCTTTTTAATCTTCCTCCATACTTTGATATTTTCTAAAGGAATCTGTCTATTCTTGTGAATTTTACTGATTATTTAGTGGATTTAAAAAAAAAAAATTGGGGGGTAATTTTATTGCTTTTCTTCACTAAGTAGTTTATTTTTTGTAAATTTTCTTGATTATTTTGTGATTTAACAAAAAAAAAGGAAAGTGAATGGATCATAATGTACAGACAGTGTTTTGAAGTAGATCTGAGACCAATATTCATTTGGACTCAAACCTTTTCTCTTGTTCATTCTAAGAATTTCACATTTTGACCCCAGACTTATCTTGGAAACTTGAGCCAGTCAGTATTTAAGACTTGAGTTTTCTTTATCACTAACACACATGTGGAAACATTTCATTAGTTTTATTCCAGAAGTATTTTACTTGTAGACCAGCGTTATTTTATGTGTCCACCTGAGATCAGACTGGGCTGTATGTGACTTTGACACCACTGTACGAGATATTCAGCGATATAACTTTAATAAAGAAAACAGCACAAGGAATAAACAGATTTACTCACCGTCCTCCGTCTGTGCAGAGCTGAATATCAGCATGATAATCCAGTTTAATATTTCATCTTTTCTGACAGGTGTTGACAGACCCCAGACGATAATTTACAGCCAAGGATATTCCAACAAAAAGACATGACATCATGGCCTTGGGGTCTTTCAGGGAGAGACCAGAGCTGATCTTTTAGAATATGCAATCTGTTCCAGAGCAACATGTCAACCTTCATGAAGATCTTTATCATCTGATCTATGGACTGAGAAACGATGATGATGCTTCGCAATAAGATGTAACATTAACAAAATAAATGTTTTGTGAGATAAATCACAGTTATAGTTGTTGCAACAGGCGTTCTGCCATTTACAGCACGTCTACAGTTTGTTTTTTGTCAATTCACCACATGCATAAGACACAAACGATTGAGATATTATTGCTCTGTTAATTTAAGCTCTTTATGTGGTCTATCTCATTGGCTATATTAACGTGGTTCTTGAACACACCAGCGTCTTCTGGTGCCCCTGAACGCATCATCAGTGATATTACCTGAGATCATTGGATGTTTCGGGTCTTTCAAACATCATACATCCTACTCAGGCGACCCGGCCGTGGGCGATCAGCCCATGCTTGTGTTCAGGTGGCGCCTGCTTTCCCCATGGTTCTCCTCTTCAAATCCAGAGCCATCTCGAGGCTTTCTCCGCTGCTTTGGTGATGTTTTTGATGGCTGCGCTCCTTGCTGCTCCTGTGATGCCCAGGGCACTCAGGGCTTTGTGGAGTGAGTGCCCCACAAATCCTCTACTGCCAACTTCGATGGGCATACACCTTACCTTACCTTACCTGTGCTCCGACAGACCAGGGCCTCGTACTTGGTCCTCTTCCTCTTGTTGGGCTCCCTCCCATGGCATTGTCAGCTCAATGACAATGCCAAACAAGTCTGAACATCTACAAAAATAGTTAAAATTGTGTTTTTCAGTCTGAAACTTCTTCTAGCCTTAATACTGTAAGTTTAATCATCATATAATATGAAAATGGTTCATCATATTCGTGATCACGCCCGTCATGTTTATATCACATAGATACTGTTCAGATCAATTTGACAAAGCAGTCAAACTGGAGGTAAAAGGGTGTCAGAAATGTCAGACTATTTCTTTCCTTACAACTGTGAGACATATAATTTTATGTTATGTTTTAATGTTTTATATGTTGGTCTTTCAAAAGTAATAATGTGTTGAAACATTAAAAGAAAAGTTTCAACATGTATTTTTTTTAATGAAAAATGAATGAATTATTATAATTGAACCATTACCTGTTAGAGGTAAGGAACACCACTGTACTAAATATTGATAGAATAGTTAATAACGGAACTATTAATGAAATATTAACAGTGCTTGTTAGGATTTTTTTTTTTTTTGGTTTGGACATCTTTTGGATAATTAAATGTGCACTGAGTCAGATTGACCCAGGAACACCACTGCTGTTCCTGACAAATAAACATGAATGAACAACATAACTTTGTTAAGAAAACCAAGTGTAAAACAAGTGGTGCCAGGTACAACAAGTATGCTTATCATACTCCTGTAAGAAATGATATCATTTTTTTAAAATGTTTTTTCTGTTTCTGTTCAGTGATAACTGTGAAACACTGAAACCACTGATTCATCCTCTAAGCCAGTGTTTCTCAACCTTTTTGAGCCACAGCACATATTTTATATTAAGAACATCACGAGGCGCACTACCTAAGGAAAATCTCACAAAAAGTATATTTATTGAAATATAATGCAAATCTAGTCTTGATTTACACCCAAGCCAGTTTAGTTAAACACAAACCTGACACTCTTGCAGGAATTTAAGAAAGACACCCACAGTTCAACAGCTCCGAGTGGATCAGTGGTGTGTGCTGTAATCATGCTTACGTACAGTACCAATAAGGTGAAATTATGTCATTTTTCACGGCACACCTGATGATTTTTCATGGCACACTAATGTGCCAAGGCACACTGGTTGGGAAACACTGCTGTAAGCAATGAATGAAAAAGCCCAAACATGATATTTTTGTTTCCTTTAGTGGTGAATAACAACAGTTTTATATATTATGTTTTCATACTGCATATATTTATGCCTTTTTCTCTTTAACTTTTAAACTGTTACACTCACCACAGTGTTGTGTTTTTAACCTTCATCGTACCAGCATTTGTAACATACAGATAATACTAGCTGGGGTCCATTTGGACTCCAGCTATGATATTTAACCCTTTATTGGATTGTTAAACAGTAACAAAGTGTTTTTCTACTTGAAATCTGTTATTTGGTTATTACAGAATACATTCATGTCAAATTTGGAAAGTCATCTCACATATAGACTAAATTTGTCACTTGCATGATCAATAGCACTGTATTGAAGGACAAAAACACAGAACAAAGACCAAAATTAACCTTGATATGAACAAATGAGTGGCTGTAAAACATGCAAGTCAACCTTTTATAGTCATCATCACCTAAAAAAACAAGAAAATATTCATGCATTTATATTGGTAAGGCCAAATTTTCAAAATGTAATTAATTAAATGTAATTAATTACATTTAAATCAAATAATTTTTTGTGATCCACTCATAATGAGAAACAAAGTCATAAACCATAACTGCTGTGGTTGATCATATGCATAAAGACATTCACATGGGGTCCGATTGTACCCCACTCGCTAGGATGAAGGTTAATTTTATTACATTTGTAGATTTGTATGATTGTATGATGATTTGTATGATGACAATAAAGTATTCTATTCTATTCTATTCCTTCCACAGAACCATAGTGAACTCATGTCCTCATCTTCCACTTTAATTTCACTCTAGAGGTAATCTGGTTACAAGTGATGCTTGGAAATCAAATATGTTATTATCTCACATATTAATCAATTATTCACAACACAGAAGAATCCATTTGGTTTAATCTTTACATTGCTCCTTTTTAGCACTTGCACGCAATCAGGTCCCTGAAGCATCACACATGAACAATTGGCTGTTATCCACATTCTGCTTTCTTCCATAGAAATAATCACATTTTCATACACATAATCACTTTCACATAGATAGGATTAACTTATATATATAAAAAAATCTAATAAAAATTGACCCACTCACGATGTGCTGCTTCAAGCCATGGTGGTTGGTGTTAAACACGACTAAGGAAACACATGACAATATGAACACAGTGGATAAGCATGTGTCTGCATCACCAAATGTATGCATTGGTCAGAGGCACATGCTGTAAAAGTACTCATATTCTGTACTTAAGTAGAAGTACAGCTCCCGGCTAATGCTAAGCTAATGCTTGCTTCAATAAACGGATGAGTAAGAGATGGACCTTTTGTGATCGTGGTACGCAGATCAAGTGCCAACTAGATTATATTTTAGTACGCAAGAAATGGCATAACAGCATTCTCAATGGTGAACCATATAGCTCACTGGAAGCCCTTGGCTCAGATCATAGACTTGTCACAGTGAAGGTTCGACTCAGCTTGAGGGTGTCAAACTGGAATACCAAACAGATCCACTGTGACTGGAGACAACTCACAACAAACCCAGCTCTACAGGAGGAATATTCTATTGAAGTCAGGAACCACTTTTCTGCCTTGTCGTCAGTTACCGATGATCCAACCGAAGCATATCAGCGATTCATAGAGGCCACGGCCACTGAAACGTGTGTCCCATGCAAACAGAGGCATATAAGGTCACCTTTAGGCTCCCATGTGGATGTCTTAAAAGCCAGAAAAGATATTGCTATGCTCTTAGAGCAGAAAAATATTCTGGTGCCTGGTGATCATGAGCAATGGGCAGAGAGCCTCGAGCATGCCAGAAGCGTGCTATATAGCATATACGATCGACTTCAAGTAAATGACATCAATGAAAAGGAAAAGAAAATCAAATCTGCATACCACAACAAGCAATACAGTGCAGCTTGGGAAGTCGTAAATGAGATAAGTGGTAGCAAGAGCAGGAATACCAGGAGCCAGTGCAGGTGAACGGATCTCCATCTGGTTCTCCCACTTCGAAAGCCTCCTAGAGGATGTCATTCTCTCTGTCTTAAACATCTATGATGGCCCTTTTGCCACTGATGAACTCAACCATGCTACCGCCAGACCTGACAAGATTCCTCCTGAGGTATTCAAGGTTTGTGACCTCGATGACTTGAGTTTTGTCCTTGAGTTTTTGAATAGCAATAAATCTGACCAGTGGTCTGTTTCTGATTTGATCCCGGTGCCTAAATCAGGTAATTTGTCAAAGACTGACAATTATCGGGGTATTAGCTTGTCTTGCGTCATTGCTAAATTGTACAACTGGATGATACTCAACTGCATCAGAGAGAATTGATCCTCACCATGGGACAACCAAAACAGGTTTCAAGAGACGAGGACTACGGCCAGCCATATCCTTGCTCTACATCGTATACTCGAAGAAGTGCACAAGAACAACCTCTCTGCTGTAGTCGCCTTTGTAGACTTCAAGAAAGCATTCGATTCTATCCACCAATGGAAAATGGTGAAAATCCTAAAGGTGTATGACATACTGCTGAACCTACTAAGAGCTATTAGTGAGATGTAACGCACCAAAGTAGTAACTCCAGATGGTGAGTCAGATGAATTTGAGATCTGCGCTGGTGTTCTGCAGGGAGACACCCTTGCTCCATTTCTCTTCATAATAGTCTTAGACTACGTCCTCCAAAAAGCTTTTAGTGGAAACGATGAGGAACTTGGATTCACGGTCACACCAATACATTCGCCACGAGTTCCAGGTAAAGTTATTACAGATCTCAACTTTGCAGATTACGGAGCGAATGATTTTGAACAAGCACAGCGACTCCTAACAAATGTCAAGGAAGAGTGCAAACGCGTTGGACTCCATCTCAATGCAAGTAAGACCAAGGTCATGTCCTGCAATATTATACCACCGAACACCCTTACCACAAGTAGTGGGAATGTCTTGAAGAGGTCAGTGACTTTAAATACCTTGGCTGCTTGGTGAACATAACCGAACGCAACATAAAAGCTCAAAAAGCTTTAGCCTGGTCAGCTCTTAACAGCATGAGCAAAGTCTGGAAGTCTGGTATCTCATATGATCTAAAGCGTCGGCTCTTTGTTGCGACCATTGAGACAGTGCTACTGTAGGGCTGTGAAACCACTCTCAAACATTCAATAGACAGATTGTACATTCGGATGCTCAAATGATGTCCAGTATGGCTTCCTTCCCCGCATCTCCAACAACATAGCCTGGAGACGCCTTGGACTCGCCGGCCACTGCTACAGGCATTCTAGCCCAGCTGGCGATCTGGTCCTGTGGGAGCCTCGTCATGGCCAAAGATGGAGAGGCCGCCAATGAGCTCGCCAACTGTATGGCCAAAAGGCAGGATTGGTCTGCCAGGCGTGCTGCTATGACAGGACATGACAGCTCCCAGTGTAAAAAAAAAAACCACTCTGGTAAAATTAGTACTGATTAAATATACTAAAGTATATACCAATACTGAAATATAAATTTAAAAAGTGCAACTCAATTGTAAAGAAAGTAAAAAAGTTAAACTGCATTTATTTTTGCCATGGAATCATTATTTAATATTATATCAGGAATAATCATAAAAGTTTCAAAAGTATTCAAAAATAAAGCCTGTAAAAGTGACTTACTCTATCGAAAATGTGTTTAATCAGGTCACTTAGATTTGTGGATATGAGTAGGAAATTTAGGAAAAATGGGAAAAAATTAATTTTTGAGATAAAATATCATTATTATGAGATTTTATTTTTAAAGCCAGAAATAAAAGAAATGCAAAATTATGAGGAAAAGAGTTGAAATTATGAGATAAAATGGCACAATTAGATAAAAAGCCATGAATATAAAGTAAAAAGTCAAACATTTTTAGATAAAAAGTCATAGTTTCTCTTCTCTACGGATTTTCTCTCTTAGTTTGAAAGCTTGAAAATGAGTCTATTCTGAGACTGTAAGGAGTATAAAGTACAGATATTTATGTAAAAATGTAGGGAGTAAAAGTAAAAAGCAGACAGATAGATGATGAGATAAAGGCATTAGATTGAGATGAACAAAAAACATAATTATGAGATAAAAACTAAAAATTTTAGGATAAGGTACACATAAAGTACACATTTTTGAATAAATGTAAGGAGTATAAAGTACAGATTTTTGTACAAATATAAGGACTATAAAGTACAGATATTTATATACACGTTAGGAGTATAAAGTACATATATTTCTATAAATGTTAGGAGTATAAAGTACAGATATTTATGAACAAATTGATAATGTGTGATTTGACATAATATAAACCTGTGACATGCAGTGTTTTATGCAAAAAAAGGGTTTTATGTTCATTTAACCATTCAAAGCCATCACTTTCATAGGACAACAAAAGCACTTGAACACAACACACTCATAATTTCAAAGTGGAAATGAAAAAACAAAACACCAAACTAACCTCAGTATTAGTGAATAAATAGGTAGATAAGTAAATGATTCCTATTTTAATGTTTGACTACATTCTCTTTTTATCATCATAATGTGATTAATACATTATTTGCTGTTAGAATTTTTTTTTCTTCTCTGTTTATTATGAATTAATTGCAGTGTGGTTTGGGGGTAATGGAAACAGATGTGAGGTCAGCATGAGCACCCAGATAACAGCTTGGAGGCTGATGGGAAAAAAAATGTACCTGGGCTTGGGTGGGAAATCAGTGTTTTCTCATCTGCCTCAAAGCCATAGTGTAATAAGAGTCAGCTCCCAGTTTTTAATTCCAGCTGGTGTTGTAGGTACGAGTTTGGTACCAAAACACCATAAACGGCAAATCTAAACATTTGGATTTACCGCCACAACATACTCCTTCCATGGTCAGTTCATTTATATATTATATATATATATATATATATATATATATATATATATATATATATATATATATACACAAGTGTGTTCCAAAATACGACCTTAGATTCCGTGTACTGTACATGCTCTTTTGTTCCAAAATGAGCACCAACACTGTTGTTCCTCAAAATTAGACACATCTACAACACAGGCTGCAAATGGTGTGATGTATTCCAATATGGCTGCGGCCATGGAATACGAACTCGCTTTGACATTTTACAGCTGAATTTAGTGTAAACAATAAATAATAATGGAGCCTCATTAATGCTGTGTTTTCACTAATACCAGCTTGGCTTGACTCAACTCAGTAGCGTTTCCATTACAGGTGACCTGGTCATCATGGTGATAGTACTGACTTTACAATACCTGGTCGTCATGGTGATAGTACTGACTTGTCATGGTGATATAATACGTACTTCTGTATCATCTGCTCAGAATTGCTGATAAACTCACTTGTTTCATGTTGTCTCCTCTGAATTTTTACATTGGCAACCAAGGATTGATTCTCCTGGACTAATAATACTACCTAGTGTAGTATTATGGGCTTTAATCATGTGTATTCACACACAGTAAAATCATTGTATTACGTTACATTGCATTTGACAGACACTTTTATCCAAAGCAACTTACAGTAGAGGACATAATATACTATATAGCCTGTAGCACTAGCAGTTACAAAGTCGACAGGAAATATACAGAATAATAAGTATCTGGGGTTAGTAAGCCCCCCCCCCACAGTATGTGCAGTAGATATTCATGAAAGAGGAGAGTCTTCACATGTTTCTTGAAGGTTGAGAGAGATGATGCTAGTCTTGTCGATTCTCTGAGTTTGCTCCACCACTGAGGGACTGATACAGAGAACAGTTTGGTCTGGGATCGCTTAGCGCAGGGGTGTCAATCTCCAGTCCTGGAGGGCCAGTGTCCTGTATGTTTTCGATGCACACCTGTAAGCCATTGCATCATGAGGAGCTGATTATTGACTCTTAATTGTCAGTGCTGACACATTCTGAATGGATTGTTTAGTTTAAATATTCAGATATAATTTTTTTTAATTTTTTTACTGTGTTTATACTGAGTTTTGTTAATGGAACAGGTGACAAAAGGCAATTAATTTAGAAAAAGGCTAAATTAAAACTGCTGGGATCAAATTTCAAAACTAACTTTTTTCTTTTTTTAGAAAATAAAATTTTTATTATTAAATTTTTTTTTTTTTTCTTTAATTGTCTTCCATTTGTGTCTTTTGTTAGTTTATTATTAGTCTCAGGAGTTAAAAAACATTAAACTGAATCGTGTGGAAGAGGAAAATATCTAAAACATGCAAGACACCGGTCCTCGAGGACCGGAGTTTGACACCTGTGGCTTAGCGAGAGCAGAGGGCACCGCTAGTTGGTTTGTGTTGGCGGAGCGTAAATCTCTGGCAGGAGCATACGGCTTTAGCATATATTTTATAGCGCAGGCTGGTAGACCAGCCAGGAGGGAGTTGCAGTAACTCCAAACAGGAGATAACCATGGTCTGAATCAGCAGTCGTGCTGAATGTTGAGTGAGGTAGCGTCTGATTTTATGTATGTTGTACAGCACAAATCGACAGGTCTGCGCGATTGATGCAATGTGGTTGGATAGTGACAGATGGTCATCAATCATGACACCAAGGTTTTTGGGGTCATGATGTTTGGGGTCACAGTGGTAGAGTCCATCCTGAGGTTGATGTTGTGACAAATGGATTCTTTAGCTGGGATCACTAGTACTTCAGTCTTGGACAGGTTCAGCTTTAGATGGTGGTCCTTCATCCATGCTGACAGGTCAGTGAGGCAAGGCTGAGAATGACAAGTGTTACACTTAAAGAGTTAATTTTAACACTACCTCAGTAAACATATGGTCCCTATCTACAGAGTGTACAATGTACACTGAATTAGGAGTTAGATTTCTAGATTCAAGTTTACACTAGTAGGAGTTAACACCTGACAATAAAAGTAAACTATGTGATAAGTAACACCCATTTTTTTCATTCTGAAAGAATCACTTTACTTTACCAGTCAATATGTGACACTGACAGTGTGAAAGCTCTGTTACCTCCAATTGTTTTCACCAAGTTGGAAATTATTTTTTTCAATTTTACTCTGTTTATTGTTAGAATGAATCCATAAGAACTAAAACACTTTGATACTGAATGTTTTTACACTGGCAAATGTACTGTGTTTACTGCAATATTTACTGTCATAGAGACACCTGTCACACAAAAAATACTGAAAAGTATTGATTATAAATAGGATTGGAAATTTAGTGTTTTGGGAAAAAATTAGGATACATGGATATTTAGCGTTCTGACAAAAATATTTTACTTGGTTAATTAAAAATCTCAGTTATTTCAGGATTTTAAATGTTATACTTTTTATGTTTGACAAATTGGTAAATAAAGTTTGAAACATGATCCCACTGGACTGGACTGCATTCATTACATTCTTCCAAATAAAAAAAAAAAAGAAAAAGATTTTTCACAAAACATTGAAGTTGGATAAATCCTCCTGAGACCCAGTCAGTAAACATTTTGGTCATTTTACATTAAATAATCACCTTAATTGGTTATGTATATATATATATATATATATATATATATATATATATATATATATATATATATATATATATATATATGGATGGATTAATCTGTGTTAATGTTGATGGTAACACAGATTAATCCATCATCATGATACTGTATATACATTAACATGGATTATCATCATGATTACTTTCATAAAACATTTTAACACAAATAAATGGAACAGTTGATGGTGTTGAATAGACATATTCCTTTGTATATATATTAATATTTTTGCAGATCATTGCATGACATTTATTCAATGTACATCAGGACTGTCAAAATGGTCAAAATCAATGCATTAACACAGATTAATCCATGGTTAATCCAGCATGATTAATCTCATTAAAAATGTTGACACAGTTAAATGGAACAGTTGTTTTGTTGAAACTGTTGAATAAACATGTTAATTTGCATATATATTAATATTTTACACATGTTTTGGATACTTTGGATAATTTTTTGTGTTGTTTATCTGTATTTTAGAATGGTGTAAATATGTTTTTGATTTGTCACGGCTTTATTTGTTCTTTTTTTGTGTGACTTTTAGTGGATTTTAGCATGTTTTGTACAATTTTTCTGGTCATTATTTGTGTTTCTGAATGTATTTTTGTGAATTTTGTGTGAAATTTGAGTATTTAAAAAAACAGACATAACAGTTGACGGACATAAAGTGTTTTGATCATAATTAATCAAAAATAATCCAAAGTAATCCTGTGATTAATCTTATTAAAATGTTAATCATTTGACAGCCGTAATATATATAATGTCCTTTTCAGTGGACATCTTTTTTTTAAGCAAAGCAGTGAAACTCTTGTCCACTACAGCACAAAAATTGCATTGCTAATCTCTTCATATGTAAACATAGAACACTGAAGTCTTTCATATCCCAGTGTAATCAATGCAGTGTCAAAGCAACTATTCATTCTTTCAGAGTTATTCCAATAACCAGTGTTCAAACTATACTGAGATTTTCAGGGGTTGACGAGTCGACGTGTCTGTTAATTAGAAGTACAACAATCAATGTATGTTGTAACTGCTAACAGCTGTGTGCCTGCACATACTAGCAGCCGTAAACACTGCAGAAAAACTGATGAAATTACTTTGCTAAGGCGCACAGCTGTTAACAGTGACAACGCGCATTGATAGCTATTGACAGAAAGTAGCTCCAAGCAATTACGAGGTGTGAGTTTTTGTTCCTTGACAGTTTTGTTATGTAAATCATTCATTCCAACCCTGTTTTGAGAAGAAACACATTTTATTTTGTTGACCCTAGAAAACCTGCCGGGACTACTTTTGCTTTGACCAAAACTGAATCAGCTCTCAACTCACAGGACACTGTCAGGGGTAAGTCACTGTGGGTGCACCAGAGTAAGGATCGACCGATACAGGTTTTTTTAATGGCCGATGCCGATACCAATTTCCTTAAGCCGATATTAACACTTGGCATTCCTTTTTTTTCCAACCCACTTAATAATTTAAGTGGGGGGTGAATCGACAAAACCACATGACAATCACTTAAAAAACAAAAAAATCTGCCGATAGATGCAGATAGCTGGCCGATGTATTGGTCGACCCTTACACCAGAGTAAAAAAAGTGATCCCATACAGATGTATGGGATCACTTGTGAAAATGCCAAACTATCCCTTTAAGAGTGAGACCTCTCCTTTGTAAACACTGTCAGTTGTTCATGTTGAGCTCCAACACTTTAAACAAAGCCAATGGAGACAGATATAAAGGGAACCTCAGACCGCACAATGCTTGTCTAAAACAGGAGAGTTGTTTCTGAACAAGCAAGATGAGATGTTTACTGTCACTTTTGAAGGACGTAAAGGACACAATCTGCATTTAAGTGAGGGAAAAAGAAATCCAATTTTACTGTGTATACCACAGTCGCATTTTAATGTGAGGCATAAATGTACTCCATCTGAATCATATCCAGAAGCAAACTGGATGTGAGGTGAATGTTAAAGAAGCCATAAGTTAAACAGTTACACACTTCTATTTGCAGGGAATTGATAAAGGTTTCTACTGTAATTAACTGGCCTTTTTGTCTCCATTTTTACAATATGACTTTATTGTTTTCCAGAGGTGGGAAGTAATAAAGTATAAGTACTTTATTACTGTACTTTGGTAGACTTTTTTTAGGTATCTGTTCTTTATTTGTCTGTCTATGATTTACTTTTACTCCCTACATTTGTTCATGAATATATGTACTTTATACTCCTTACAGTCTGAGAATAGACTTGCTACTTTCAATTAGTGGCTTCAGAAGAATAATTGTGGCTTTTTATAATATAATTAAGACTTTTATGTCATGATTGTGACTTTTTATCTCAACATTTTGACTTCATCTCATCTTTATGGCTTTTTATCTAAACTGTGCCATTTTATCTCATACTTCCATCTCTTTTCCTCATAATGTTGCATTTGTTATCTCATATTTATGTTTTTGTTTTAAATCTCAGAATTATGACTTTTTTTTAATCTCTACTGCCCATATCCACAAAACTAGTGCTGTGATCTGATCAAACACATTATCTACACAGTAACTCACATTTAAGGGCTTTATTTTCGTTCTATTATTTTTTGCTGGTTAAATAAGTATTACTGTATCCAAGGCAATTTTTTTTACTTTATTGCAATTAAGAATTTTTTATTTACTTTTTTACTTCTACTTAAGTAAAAGAGTTAAATCTTTTTTACAGAAGTACCTGTACTTCTACTTGAGTACAGAATGTGAGTACTTTTACCACCTCTCCTCAGGGCCAGATTATGGGGGGTCTGGGCCCTGGGGCAAGGAGCCCCACCCCCATGCCAACCTACCATATTTAAAATTTCTGTAAAAGTTTCTTCCTTCTTGCAAAGTCGTCCACTATCTCATCAAAGTTGAGCTGTTTAACAAACTCTGATTCTATTGCAAGAAGGGAGAGTGAATTCATTTGATTTTGGCCCATTTTCATCCTGAGCTCATTTTTAATTCGAGTTAGTCTGGAGAATGGCCGTTCTCCTTCACAGTTTGTTATTGGCAGGGTCAAACCCTCTTATTGCTGTACCCCATAGCCCAGAGGTCTTCTGATTGAGCCCCCACCCCCACCCCCACCCAATTCATATCACCCTTCTCTCTGGTTCCTCTTCAGATATACCCTACAGAGTTACAGATGATGTTACAGTGTGATCACGTGACAAGGAAAAAGGTGACGTAGCCATCTTGGCAGTTATGGTGTTGGTAGATTGGCAGGCCCTGGTAGCAGAGACATCACACGAATACAAACCTGCAACTAAGTTCAGGAATATGTAGTTACAACGCAAATAATTGTGGGAGTCACGGACACAGCTGACAAATGATCAGCCGATACAAAAGGCACTATGATTATTATTCCACTCATTACTGGTTAAAATGGTAAGTGGGTGTTGTGTTGTTGTTGGCATAGTTGGTCTCACGACTGACATGGGAAGCTTCAACAAAATGGCGTGAGGTTTTTTTTCTTTTCCTACATGGAAACAAACTCAAGGAGCCCTTCTATCTGAGGTCAATAAATGGTGTCAGCTGGACTGCTGTCAGATGTAGCTAGCACAGCTAATAAACAAACATGCTAATGAGACACTATTAAACTGGAATCAGTGATGATGCTGCAGTTTTTGGATTTAATATTCCACAACTGAATGTTTGAAATGAAGCCAGAGTCCATTTGTAAACCTCCAGCCTCTTGTATGCTCTGATGGGAAGCTGGTGAAGTAGCTGTAGATGTCAGCATACCGCAAATCAGGGACGTCTTCATCAGATGAGGAGGAGCACCCCAGGGGCATTATACGGGTCCGTTATATTTAATCTGTCAAATTTCTGCATATAAATCTGAATTTCACGCAAAACTGAAGTGAGATGTGCACTCCGATGGTGCGAAGGTGGTCGTCATGTTTACTGCTATAATGTTTACAGTCGTGCTGTGACCGTCATGTTTACTGCCAACATGGCGTCCTGACAACCAAAAGTCATGTGACGTCCGTAGCTGGGCAACAGTGTGAGTAGTCATAAGAGCTTAGAGAATAGACGCCCTCTGACATCGCAAATGGCATCTACATAATTTTCCCCCCGCGGCCCCTGGATCCTTGGGACCCTTGGCATCAGCCCCACTCTCCCTAATACAGCCCTGCCTCTGCTGTTTTGTTACCATTACAGGCCACAGTACTAGAGAAGAGTTAATAACTGGTGCTGCAGTTCCATTGATTTTATATTTTATAAGAATTGCTGAAGGTCAAAGATTACTTAACGTCCCTCGGGTTGAGGTGTAAAGACAGTCTGTGTCTATCTGTGTCCCTGTCATCCTGTCTGTCTGTCTTACCTGTCTCTCTGTCCATGTAATCCCCACCTCCAACCATTGACGGAGGCAGCGGCGAGCCACGGGCGGCTGGCCTTTCTCTGTATGATTCTGATCCCCACCGCCTGTGAAGTCAAATGTTGACAGGAAATCACGAACCACATCAGAATACTAAAGAGGCCAGAGAGCGCCGTTATGAGAGAGAGAGAGAGAGAGAGAGAGAGAAAGAGAGAGAGAGAGAGAGCATCTGTGTATCTTTGTGGTCTTGTATGGACATATTTAGAGTATTTATCTATATTCAGAGGACATCGTAGTCTTATGATTACACTGCAGCTGCATTAAACCTCAAAGACAACAGATTAATAATACTGCTCTATGATTTTTTTAGAAAGTATCTGCTTCAGACATTAAATGTGTTAAATCTTACATACAGATGAATCAGAAAACAAATAATTAGCTCATGTTTTTAATATATATGATGGCGTGTTATTCCACAGATATGGTGGTTCATGTAATAATAATAATAATAATAATAATGGATTCGATTTATATAGCGCTATTCTATCTACACACATACTCAAAGTGAACAGTAGATCCACTATTTATTCAATTCAATTCAATTCAATTGTATTTATAAAGCCCCAAATCATGCCACGGTGCTGCAGTGGTTAGCACTCGTGCTTCACAACAAGAAAGACACTGGTTCGATTCCCACACCAGACCTTTCTGTGTGGAGTTTGCATGTTCTCCCCATGTCTGTGTGGGTTTTCTCCAGGTACTCCGGTTTCCTCCCACCATCCAAACACATGCACTGAATAATTGGGTAATCTAAATTGCACATAGGTGTGAATGTTTTGTTGTTTTTATACTGCATGTAAGTTTTATACTGTATTTATTATTACTTCCTTTTGTTGCACTGTTGGACTAGAGTGTGGACTATAATAGATAAATGAGTGATGATAGTCTTCGTTACTATTATTGACAGATAGGAATCCTGGCATTGGCTTCAAAATGGCATCATGAACTTTGACCTTGAGTGACCTTGAAAGTTCAAAATCAAGGTTAAATGATTTTAAATGGTCACAACTCCAAAAAAATGTATTAATAAATACTCAGTTACTATTGTTGAAACAGAGGAAGGAGGACCTTTGATCTCATGACCTTTGACCTTCAGTGACCTTGAAAGGTTAAACCCATAGTCTCATGTTTTGTCCATTAAGAGGTGAAAAGAATGGGTGGGGTTTGTTGCACTTGGCACCACTTGCTACATAATGCACCAAATTATTAGTTGTTCAAACATTTTTATATTCTACAACAACCCATGGAGTTTGACAAATGCCAGTGGATGGAAATGTTTCTTTTGTATTGATAAATTAGCTGAAAAAGTGCAAAAGTCTTATGTTTTCTACTTTGAAATAATAACCTTGGAATTTAGTCTTTTTTTAAGTCGTTTTCATCAATATCTAAATTATGTATCAGAAATTAAATGTAGGAAAACACAAGACTTACAAATTGGGCGATAATATAAGAAATGATGATAAATCACTTATGAAATGGGGAAAATTCCTTTGGAAACTGCTATAAAAATAACTGTAAAGGTTGTGGTTCTGAAGTCTCTCCATGTTATTTGTTGGACTAATGTGGATGTCTGAAATTCAGCTGGCATGTGAAGACAGACAGATAATCCGGTCTTTCAAAATGAACGCATTAACTCAGATTAATCTGTCATCATGATTAATCTCATTAAAAATGTTAACACAATTCAATGCAACAGTTGTTTACAGTTGTTTTGTTGAAACTGTTAAAGGTGTTGAATAAACATGTTAATTGTATATTCATATTTTTGCATATGCTTTGGATATTTTATTACTTTTTTGTGGTGTTTTTTTCCCGTATTTCAAAAGAGTTTTTACTATATTGATTGACTTTATTAATACGTTATTGATCCCACAATTGGGGAATTACATGTATTGTTAATTTTCCTGGAAGCTTAGTTTAGAGGTATTATTATTTAGGAGTATTAAAAACAGTAAATCACTGAAAATGATGAATGCTTCAAAAACCCTGCAGTATAAAAAAAGGTACATTACCCTTAAAAAATGTATGCATCAGAGTAAGTAGACTGGAACCATCTTGAAATGAAGCTGATAAGTTGTCTTGTCTTTTATGAGGTGTGTGCCTATTATTCTTTTGTGCAGAGGCAGTGAGAGAGAGAGAGCTTGTATGAAGAAAGAAAATAGGAAAGGGCAAAAGAGATGGAGATAAAGATGAAAGGTTGGTGTTGACTGCAACGGTCGGCCTGCAGGGCTGTTCGCCTTCCTGAAGGGTGTCTTGGCCTCTCATGCAAATTAACTTGCATCTTATCAGCTCTCCCTGACACCAAGTCCAAATAATGAATATGTGGCCATAGTGGTCGAGCACTTGATGCAGTCTGTCAAGTATTTGGAAACCTCTAGAATAGAAATCAATGAGAGTCAAGCCTAATTAAGTGAATATAACCTCGAATGAAGGGATGTAATTTTCATGCATAAAGAGTTGAGATATACTGTAGCATCAGCGATTTTCACTTCTGCACTCAGTATAATGATGCAAAAGTATGATCATGTGTGTAACTAACTACAAAGCATTGGACATATTGTATACACAGCATGTTGATGTTCAGTCATCTGTAAATCTGATAATGATGAGTGGTTAATTATGCAGACATGCACATCTGCTGCTGTAATTGCTGTATTCATACATAGAGCCAATCAGTTTTGTAATAAAACATAATTCATTGTTGTTTGTATTGAATTATTTCAAAACAGTGCAAAAGAGTGTTAAAAATATAGAGAGAGAATTTCTATTTTCAGTTTCTTAAGGGAACTCAATTGACATTTTGTTGCTGGGAGCAGTTTATCACCTGCTTATCACAAGAGGGCACCTTAAATGACAGTTATCAGCATGTTTTTTTTTTACAGAAAAACACGGCATAGGTGCCTCAGGGCTTAACATCTGTGAAAATCAGCAATGTCTGTGTATTAAATGTTGAAAATATGAATCTGTAAATCCCAGACTATAGACATTTGCTTGTATAAACCCCTCTCTAGGGAAGAGAGGGGTTTATTTAATTGAAATTTTGATTAATTAATTTAATTAATTTAATAGTCTGGTCAGTCAAGCTTTCAAAATGGATTTTATCGAAAACATCAGAGACGTTGGAGATCATTTCTCTAAGGAAGATCTCTTTGTTGGGATAGAATGCGTCGAAGATCGGGGACATCAGGCATTTTAACCCTTTGATGCATGAATTATGAAAACCTAAGTGTTTTCCTAAGGTTTCCTAAGTGTTTTTATCCCTCTTTAGGCCTGAAAAAAAGCAATGTGATTGAGATATTTTTAATGAACCTATATTTTATGGACAAAAATGTCCAGTCTGTTGGACAAGATTTGAAGCAAAGACATGTATTCAAAATGCAATATCAGAACACTATGCAATAAAACATTTTTTACGCAGTTTTTGTTTAAGAAGACTGTTAATTACAGTCTAATAACAACAAGCGATTGATTTGCAGGTAAACAATGATCAGGTATGAAGAACAGATGAGTTACAGTAATGACTGATATGGAACTAAAACAACAAAACCCATGAATATACAAGAAAACAACTGTCCACTATTGTGACCAGTAGGCATCAAAAGGTTAAAGGAGCTTTATGGAGTATTTCATTAATTTTTATGAACTGCTTTATTCTTGAGAGTGTCGTAGGGATGTTGGAATCTACCCCAGCCACCAACATGTCACCAGTTCATTATAGTATGTCGTTTCTACTTTGAAAAAGGTATGTGTTGAGAATAAAGAGCTCTGACATGGTGTCATATAGCCTGTTTACATGACTACAAAAGTCCAATATCTAGGAGTAATTGAATAATTGTAATAATTAGATCTAACACCTTTACATGCACTTATAACATGTGATAATTGAAAAACCCTAGATTAGACTCCAGCTCATAATCAGATTTCTTTCGACATCGCAATGTACGTGTGCACAATAGTCACATGACAGGTCCTGTAATGTAGGAGACAAATGAGCTCAACATTTTTTCATCTAATTCTTGTAACGTGAAGGTTTGTTGATGGTTAATGGTGCACTATTTATAAAATGAAACTGCAAGATTAAGACAGATTTCTTAAGAACAGTGCTTTACTTGGCACACACGTAGCTAACGCCTTTCACTTCCTGACAACTTCCTGACAACAACTCACATGACTGAACCAACCAACCAGGTGCCAGCAACCTCAAATTAGCAAATGTGACACAGAAAGGCAGATTCTACAAATAAGAAAAATTAAATGTGTAAATCCTAATTCTGTAAACATAAATGTAAACAGTCTATTGGGTGAACTCTTCCAATATATATATATATATTTATTTATTTATTTATTTTTTTACACATAAGAATCCTCTTAACTCCTGAGTCTTACATTTCAATAGAACCTGACACACACTGAGCACATCATAATCATTCTGAAGCGGTTTGGAGTGAGTCACTGGTAACAACACTGAAAAATGAGCAACCAACAACAGAAAATCACCCAAAACCAACAAGAAAAAATCACTGAAAATGAACAATCTGTGCCAGAAAGAAAAGCAACATCAGTTATATGGAATTAGGATGATACTGAAATGTGTGTTCTATGTGAACCATTAATCTATTTGACTGTTTGTATCTGCACCACACAGCTGTTATATACTCCTGAGGATTTTTTTTCCCATATTGGAATATACAGTATATCACAAGGTAAAAAAAAAAATAACAACCATAATATCACATTTTCAAATATCATGCAGCCCCAGTAGTAATGGTAGTCTTAAATTTCATTGGTTATCGATCCACTTCCTTATTGATTCTCTTATTGATTTTCTTATTGATTTTCAATGGGTGAGGGAATAAAAGAGTACAAATTGGTTTGTTTGCATTGTCCAGTGAAACTTTAGAAGCTTTATTAATTTCTCTGTCTGTCACTGTTGTGCACCTCATTTCCCTACCATTGGAATTGTTCATTTGAAGAGGCAGGACATTTGTTGCCCCCTAACCCTGAACCAGGCACCCTGTTGTTTCCTATGCTGCTAGAATCACAATCGTCAGTGAGTAGTGTATCAAACATGACATGTTTGGGGGTATCTGTAGCTCAGTTGGTAGAGTGGGTAGCCCAATAACTGAGAGGTTGGCGGTTTACGTCCTGGCTCTGGCTGTCAAAGTGTCCTTACTGGTGTATGAGTGTATGGGTGAATGTAAGGCCCTTTGAGCACCATGATGATGGAAAAGCACAAAGGTGAGGTGTTTAAAGTACTCACATTCTGTACTTAAGTAGAAGTACAGCTACTTGTGTGAAAAAATGCTCTCGTAAAAGTAGAAGTATTGATTCAACTCTTCTACTTAAGTAGAAGTAAAAAAGTACAACAAAAGTAAAACACCTTATTTATCATACTTCAGAAAATAAAATCAGAAAAGTTTCAAAAGTATCTAAAATAAAGCCTTTAAAAGTGAGTTACTGTGTAGATAATGTGTTTGATTGAGTCACAGTTACTCAGTTTTGTGGATATGGGCAGGGAATTTAGGAAAGATTTGGGGAAGAAAAGTGACAATTGAGATTAAAAGTCATGAGATTTGAAAAAAAAAGTTATAATTGTGAGATAAAAAGTCAAAATTATGAGATAATAGTCATATAACTATAATATATAAAGTCAGAGCAACTTATTTTTCATACTGTCTCATCTGTTTAGTTTTTAAAAGTAACAAGTCTATTCTGAGAATATAATGAGTATAAAGTACAGATATTTGTACAAAAATGTAGCGAGTAAAAGTAAAAAGTTGCCAGAAAAATAAATACTCAAGTAAAGTACAGATACCTAAAAAATCTAGTACAGTACAGTATTAAGTACAGTAATGAAGTACTTTTACTTAGTTCCTTCACACTATATAAGTGCAGACCATTTACATTCCTGCAAATGAAATGCATGCCATGTGGACACATTCTGTACCGTATTCCCCCCTTTGAAGAAATTGAATTATTGCAAGTGTTACAAGTCACATGAAATATCATCATATTTGGCCGTGTTTCCAGTGGCTATGCTTTAAACCAAAACAATGCAGCGTACTTGTGACATCATACATTCACAACAAAAATGCAATCTATAAGCAAAATTGTGAAGCATGCAGGCAAATGCTACCAAGGAATTGAGCAACTGGGAAACAGCTATCGATCCCTAAACTTCATGTTGTCTTCCATTCACATTTGACTACATAATTTCCCTAGTTTACTACAGGCAAGTGTTATTAAATATCCACAGACATAAAATAATTAAATTAATTAGATGGCTAAGAAACAAGCCAACATGTGAACATTAGCACTGGTTTGTACTTGACAGGCAGGCACAAATGTTGTTTTGGACTCTAATGAAATGTATTTTAATGTTATTTTATTCTATTTTAGGCCTTGATATGATGTTGTTCTGTACTGCTTTGTAATGTATTGTGTTGAAATGCACTTTACTTATTCCACTGTAGTGCTTTATTCTTTATATCACTGTTAATTATTTAATTGGGACTGTCGATGTAAATTAGCACTGATGCTAACTCCAGCATATTTATATCTTTATACTGAAGTGAAATCTATAAATGTGTTCTTTAATGTGCATTGTCCTGCCTAAAAAAAGATTTAAATGGGTGAAGACTTTGAAATATAGGGGGGGGTGTCTCGGTGTGTTAATCTAATCACTCATATTCAGTTAATTCCGATTATTGAATAAACCCTATCAATACCTGATCATATGAATAGTCTGATAATTCCAGAGATCAGATAATAATCAGAGTAATTGTATCCATGGTAACAAGTTCAGTGTGTTGGCTTGTAGAGATTTGATCTTTACATGAGCACAAGAGGGAGTTGTGAGTCACTCTGCCAGTCTTAATACATGAGAACCACTGACAAACAACTTTTAGAGTCAAAGAATATGATGAAGTTGCTGTTGCTGTTGCTGTTGTTGTTGTTTCCACACAGCTTTAAATGAAAAGAATAGTTTGATGCTGAAATGGCAGCATTTGGTCTAAATGGGTGAGTTTGATTCTGTGGCTTTAAAAGTGAGTTACTGTGTATTATGAAGGTATTATGGGACATTCTTATCTTTGCTAAGTTGCCACTTCTTGATCCAGGGTTCCGATTAAACTGTGACAGTTCTGACCTTGTTTGACCTTTGATGACTGCAGTGACAGACAAAAAGGGATTTGTGATTTTACTTTGGTTGTTTTCAGTCTAAAACTGAGCTAATCTACAGTTACAGTGTTATAATGTAAACTATCAGCTGATCCAGTAAATGAACATTATAAGACACAGTGTTATTTTAGTGACTGTCTAAATAAGTGTCTGTGAGTTTTGTCTGAAGAAGAAAACTTGATATCATAATATAGATATGTGGAAACAATGAGCTTTATTATAAAGTAGTGATACAGTATGTGGACACCCTTGTGGGGACGTCTGGAATTCAAATGGAGTCGCCTGAAATTTCTTGTAATTGATTAATAATTTTAAAAAAAACTACATTTTATTTTATTCTGAACAAAATAATTTTTAATTAAAGCTATTTCCTTCATCCTTACATGGAAATGTTAAATCTGAATAAAGATTTCTAAGGGAAACAAGTATGTATTGTGCTTTAGTTAATTGGTCTTTAAGAGCTGGAGATACAGAGGGTTCTGATTGGACAGAACATCTTTTTAACTTCTACATGTCTACTGGGAGGAAACAATCATGTCCACTTCCTGTTTTGCGTTAGGTTCAACTATCAACATGGAAGGACACATAATACATGTGATTTTTGTGATAATTATGAAGCAGTAGCTCGACTGAATCAACATAGCTCCTAATGGCTGTGGCTCAGTTGGTAGAGTGGGTCGCCCAATGGTTGGCGGTTCACGTCCCAGCTCTGGCTGTCCACATGTCGAAGTGTCCTTGGGCAAGACACTGAACCCTGACTTAGGCCCCCAGTAGGACTGACCGTAGACCTTAGAAACCTACTGGTGTATGAGTGTGTGTGTGAATGGGTGAATGAGAGGCTAATGTAAAGCGCTTTGAGCACCATGAAGGTGGAAAAGCGCTATATAAATGCAGTCCATTTACCATTTAATGCAGGCGGCACAGAATATATGCATCATCAATGTGAAATATGTGTATTATCGTAAGAAGACCAGGTGCATGTGCACAACGACAGGAATAATGATAAAGAGGAATTAACTGTTTCCATTACAGAGGAATTATATTCAGAATTAAGAGTGGAATAAACCAGTGACTTTATTCAGAATTAAGTTTAATTAGGAATAGTCATTCAAGTATTCAGAGAATGCCTAATTTCACCCCTATTGTATGCCAACCTCAATTTTCTATGACAATCCGTTCTTGAATCAGAGCCAGTGATGTGATTTTGACCTTTCTGCTAAATACAACCTTGACCTTTGACCTTTACTTAAATGGATCATTGCATCTGTATGTATACGCCCATGTAATTTCATTGTGATATCTCAAGTATTCATTGAGTTATAGCATGATATGTCTCTGCGGACACACAGACAGACAGACTGATTACAACAATCTCTCCCAACCAATGTTGGGCGACATTAATTAGGTGTTTACATGGTCATTTGAAGGGAAAGGGAAAAGAAGATTGGGAAGTGAGAGGGAAACAAGGAAAAAGGAAATAAAAATGAAAATATGGGAAGACAGGAAAGAAGAAAGGGGCAAAAAGGGAAAAGAGAAAGAATGAGAAAAGGAAAAAGGAAAGAGGGAAAGTAAAGAAAAAAAGTGAGTCCCTTTGTTCTGTTCTATTTGGACAGTTGTCTTGGGTTTGACTTTTGCATTGTGGGTTTTTTGTTTTTGTTTTTCATATGACGGTGAGTTAAAGGTGGGCAAAATAAACTCAGCCCTAAAACGTTTTTGGTCAAGAAATATATTGTCTTGTGCTTTTCTGTTTGTTCTGTATTACGACAGAAATGTAAAAAAATTAAAATCTTATCAAAATCTAAAGGGAGGAATAACCTTTATTCTGAATTAAACAGGAATAAAAACTCACATGAACAGGCCCACTGTAATTCATACTGTGTTGAATAAGTATTTTAATTCTATATTCATATCTTTCCATATGCTTTGGATATTTTATCACATTTTTGGTGTGTGTGTTTTTGAACATGTTTTGGATTCTTCATGTTTTTGTGTGTGTGTTACTTGATTTTGTGTGAATTTGAATGACACTTAGCATGCTTTAGTGTAATTTTTTCCTCTGTATTTTTGTGTTTCTTAGTGTATTTTCATGAATTTGACCAACATAAAGTGACAGAATTTTGACAGACCTAGTGACTTTACAAGACCATAAAATCCAATAACTGGGATGTAATCTGATGATAAGTGCTCAATTGTATCTAAATTTCCTGTCCATACCCAGTAAACTGAGTAACCATGACATGATCAGACACATTTTCTACACAGTAACTCATTTTTAAAGGCTTTATTTTTTTGATACTTTTGAAACTTTTATGATTTTTTCCTGGTTACATAAGTATTATTTCATTCATGGTAGCTCTGCAGGACATTAATCTTTGTTCTGAATTAAACAAGAATAAAAAAGTCTGGCCTGGAAATTTCTGAGGATGTTTGGAAATCTGTTTTGGCGGGCAAGTCAAGCTAAAACTACCAACTCCAGAGCATGGCGAGAGTTCTGCTGGAAGAACATAACATTTTTGTCACTCCTAAATTGAAATTTAAACAGCAGCGTCTCCTGGGACAGGATAAATACTGGAGACAGTGGCCGATCACATTCATATATTCTGGCCTTGCCCACTTATCCAACCATATTGGCAAGAACTTGCTGAAGAAATTCAGTTAATCTTTGGTTTAAAAGTTGATTTTTCATTAATCATATTTTACCTGGGTAAATTCCCAGGAGGACTTATAGCTCAGGACAACTATATTTACAAAGTTCTCTTGGCTGCAAGATAAAAGGCCATTACTCAGAGGTGGCTGCAGACAAATGTACCATCAAAGAATGACTGGATCACCATTGTCAATGAAATACAGTGCATGGAAAAACTGACCTTTGACCTAAGACTGTGAGCTGAACAGTTTACCAAATACTGGGAAAAGTGGACTTTATATTCTCTAACGTGTACCTCATTGTCTGTGTGAACGACAAGCTCATTTGCTGTAATTTATGCCCTATGTGAATCCGTTCAACCTGACTTTTCTAAGATGAGATGAGATGAGATGAGATGAGATGAGATAGACTTTATTGATCCCACAACAGGGAAATTCACATGTTCCAGTAGCCAGTGATGTAGAGCAATAGAGGGACAGCAAGAGAAGAAACATATAGATAAATAAAGAATATATGTACACAAACACAGATATTGAGAACAATAAAAAAAACTATATGCTATGTACACTATACAAAATATACGGGATTGATAAAATACATATACAGAAGGAATAAAACTATGTTGAGATGATTAATAATAACAGTATATATATATATGTGTATGTATATACATATATATATATATATACACACACACATATACATATATATATATATATATACACACACATATACATTATATATATATATATATATATATATATATATATACACACACACATATATATATATATACACACACATATATATAAAAAAAAATTTCCTCTCGCCCCACGTGGGCGGTGTCTCCTTCAGACTCGGGTCCTCTACCAGAGGCCTGGGAGCCTGAGGGTTCTGCGCAGGATCTTAGCTGTTTCTAGCAATGCGCTCTTTTGTACAGAGATCTCTGATGTTGTTGCTGGTATCTGCTGGAGCCATTCTCCCAGCTTGGGGGTCGCTGCCCCTAATGCTCCGATCACTACTGGTACCACCGTTGCCTTCACACTCCACATTTTCTCTAACTCCTCTTTCAGCCCTTGGTATTTCTCAAGCTTCTCATGTTCTTTCTTTCTGATGTTGCTACCACTGGGGACTGCTACATCTATCACCACCACTGTCTTCTCATGTTATATATATATATATATATATATATATATATATATATATATATATATATATATATATATATATTAATTGCACATAATATAATATCAGAGGAATTATTGTTAAGTGGTGTCAAAAGTATATTTATATGATTTTTCTGTTTTCTCTTTCACTGTTTGTCTTTTACTGTTGAAAAAAATACTTGGAAACTTAATTTTAAAAAAAAAGAAGAAAAATTTAAAATATTTTTCCCAACTCTGATACACATGTGCAAGCAACTGAATAAAATGTTAAACTATAACCAATAAAATGCAAGTTTGTAGCTGCAGCTTGAGTTCATAGTAGCACATTTTTTTTATGGTGAACTCTTCATCAGTCCTGTACTTCATTTTAGTCCACATATCACATTCTACCCGTAACGCTTTCCCTGTTTCACCTTTGCTCCTCTGCAGTCACGCCTTATCCTCCTGGTAATCATTTAACCTTAACCCCATCCTCAGATCACATTGATTTTCTTGCTGCTGTTATAGCCATTAAAACACCTACCTGAGGACACTAAGTCAATGTCAGTGTCATTTTCAGTGAGAGAGGATGTCAATGTTTCCCCCTCCCAGGCATCTTTTTCTCTGTGACATTACCCAAATTCAGGAGTTTGTTTACTGACAGAAAAAGCGTGGGTTTAGAAATGAGTCACTGATCTGCCCCGCTGATGAAGTGAGCAGATTGGAAATGGGAAGGTTAATGAGATTTTCACAAAGTGTCCGTCTAGCGGTTTGAACTCAGATTAAATTGACACACTCTGATTAAAATTAATTGACCTGTGAAATGAGTGTGTCCCTCAACAGTTAAGGATTGATGGATATCGCAGAGGGGTCGAGAGGGATGAGGGTAGAGATGGAAAAAAAGAAAATCAACTTAATTGGGTCTAAAGAAAGAACAGATATAGTAGGAGACGGTTTATAATCCGTATTAAGTCGACATGTGCTTCTTTTTCTAATGTTCACTGATTCCTGACTTGATCTTTAAATAACAACACACCTGTTGTGTGTCGACTCTGTTGAAATGACAATGTGAGCAACATTTTATCTGCAGTCACACAAAAGCTCAACAAAACATGACTATAACCAAGGTGAAATGAGGCTATTGTGAATTTATGAAGTGGTCCTCATTTTATGGTTATTATTGAAATATGTTTTTATTTTGTCCTGCCACTCAAAAGAGGAGAGGGGTAATACTAGTTTTGGTGTGTTTTTTTTGTTTTTGTTTGTCCGTCTGATATAGTTGTTATTGTGATATTTAAAACTTTGAAATTGTTATGTATTATATATATATATATATATATATATATATATACTGAGAATTAAGTAGAATTAACTTAATTCTGAGAATTAAGTCTGACATTTTCAAATCCAAGCGTAATACAACAGGTTAAAGGTGATAAATGGTGGGTTAGACAGCTCAAGATGATTTTTAACATTATTCAGTTCAGTCAGTATATCATCTGTCCCAGTTTGGGTAATCTCAGTGCTTTTTAAATACTGGCTGTATTATACAACATGCTTCCAGAACAGCAGCCAATAAGCAGGAAGACCAAAGTGTAGTTTAGGCCCTGTCCCATTTCTCCCCCTAACCCTAAAATTTCCCCTAACCCTAGATTTTGCGCGTTCATGTGTTGGGGTAGGGTGTCCCATTACCTAGGGGAGCAAGTGGGAGTGCGATTTTGCCCTTAAAATCAACCCTCAAAATGTAGTGAGGTTGGTTGCGGACTTCGTTTTGAGGGGAAGATGAAATTACCCATGATGCACTGCGAGCTCAGCGAGCCAACTTATTTCTGACAACAAAAATGGCGGCCGCAGCTGGAGGAACTGGAGATGAACTATTTCGTTGTAAGTATATTGTGGCACAGAGGCTATGACCGGTAATGTTACCTTGTCAAGCTAGCGGTAATGCTAACGTTAATGTTATAAATAGCCAACTATTGAAGAAAAATACATCAAAATATTTAAATAAATCAACATACCAGAGACAAGACTGAAAGGCAAAGTAGACGGCGAATGCGTCTTCTGTTTGCCGCATTTCATCTCTGCGCATCCCGAAGGTAAATAAACAGCCAACACAACAGGCAACACAGCTGGGACCGCCATTTGTCCTCCGTGTAAATAGTAGTCAGCTGCTGTCAGTCTCGCGGAGGGGTGGTTTCATATTTGGCGGGGTAGACTTGTCAGCGTGTGACGTGAGCACGTTTGTTACGTTCACTTCGCGAGTGGTGTCCCATTTTCAGGGGGAATTATTTCCCCTTGATGAGTGGAATTTACTCTTTAGGGCACTTAAAACCAAGTGGAAGTTTTAAGGGGGAGAAATGGGACGGGGCCTTAGTCTACTTATAAAAGACCCAGCTACGACCAAGTTACGAAAAACCTTAACCTCAAATTTTCCAGATCACCAAGAAAATTGAATCATTTGTTCCTTGTGACACTCCCAACACATCCTAAAAATTTTATCCAAATCTGTCCATAAGTTTTTGGACAGATTTAAGACCCCTAGGCCACCAGCAGGGCCAAGTAGAAGACAACGGCAGATCAAAGAGCTGCGCGGAGAACTGAAGAGCCTCAAGAAGAAGTGGCAGGAAGCAAGTGACGAGGAAAGAGTAGCTCTGAACGAAATTAGCTCGGAGACACGAAAAAGGCTAATACAGCTTCGAAAAGTGGAGACTGCTCGGGCGAAGCAGAACGAAAAGAGCCGCAGGAGGAAAGCCTTTTTCAACAACCCTTTCCAGTTCACGGCTGACCTATTAGGAAAACCCAAGGGAGGGACCTTATCCTGTACAAAGGAGGAGATAGAGACCAGCGTGGCTGTCGCCCATGGAGATGCCTTCAGAGACATTCCACTGGGCGGATGCCCTTTCCAACTGCCGAGCCCCACACCAGCAACCCCTTTCAACATGGCAGACTTCACCATGGACGAAGTGAGAGCAGTGGTGACAAAAGCACGAGCCGCCTCAGCCCCAGGACCATCAGGCACCACCTACAAAATCTACAAGTGTTGCCCTCTTCTCCTGAAAAGGCTCTCAAGGCTCCTCCGGACACTATGGAAGAAGAAGCTGGTACCTGGACTCTGGACCCTTGCAGAGGGCTGCTTTGTGCCAAAAGAGCTCAACTCCACAAGACTCGACCAGTTCCGGGAGATCTCCCTCCTGGACGTTGAGGGGAAGATCTTTTGGTCCATCATTGCCAGAAGGTTAACAACATACCTGGTTGCCAACAAATTCATCGACCCCAGCGTCCAAAAAGGAGGAGTGCCAGGTTTTTCCGGTTGCCTGGAACATACAGCAGCGATCAGCCAGCTCATCAGAGAAGCCAAGAGGAGTAACAGCACACTCTCTGTCGTCTGGTTGGACCTCGCTAAGGCCTACCCAAGCATCCCTCACCAGCTGATCCAGAAGGCATTGGATCACTACCGAGTCCCCTCAAGTGTAATCAAGCTGGTGATGGACCATATGAGTAGACTGCAAATGAGGTTCACTGTTGGAAACATCACCACCAAATGGCAAAGGCTTGAGAAGGGCATCATGGCAGGGTGCACCATTTCTGTGACCCTGTTCACAGCAGCCATGAACCTGTTGCTAGTGGCGGGAGCAACGCAGTGCAGAGGCCTGAAAGCAGAAGATGGCATGAGACACCCTGCCTGTCGTGCTTTCATGGACGATGTCACTGTAATGACTCCCTCCATCCAAGGCACACAGTGGATCCTGAGCGCTCTGGATAGGATGGCGACATGGTCACGCCTGCAGTTTAAGCCAGAGAAGTCGAGGAGCCTCAGTATCTTGAAGGGGAAGTTAGCGAGAAACATCTTCACCATACAAGGTGTAGAGATCCCCATAATTCAAGACCAAGGCATCCGTTGCCTCGGAAAGCATTACGACAGCTCCCTCACAGATGGCAACAATCTCGCAAACACCAAAGCCCAGCTAAGCACCTGGCTCAAGGCAGTCGATCGCAGCCCACTCCTTGGAAGATTCAAGGTCTGGTGCTTCCAATACGGCATTATCCCGCGTTTGCAGTGGCCCTTCCTACTGTATGATTTTCCCATGTCTCAAGTGGAAGGAATCGAAAGATCGTGCAGCAAATTTCTGCGGAAATGGCTGGGGGTCCCCCCATCTTTCAGCACGATAAATCTGTACAGCAAGACCTCCAAGCTCCCCTTGCCTGTGTCATCGGTGGTAGAGGAGTTTAAAGCCACCAAGGCAAGGGCAGTTAGTACACTCCTTTTGTCTAAGGACGGGAAAGTCAAAAACTCATACCGAGCCATCAAATGTGGCAGAAGGTGGAGGCCACAGCAAGCTGTGAGGGAGGCAGAGTCCTACTGGAGGCACCAGGAAATCATGGGCGTGGTGTGCAAAGGACGACTCGGCCTGGGACACTACAGCGGAAAGAGGTGGAGCAGGGCTGACACTAGAGGCAGAAGAGGCTTGGTAGTGCAGCGAGTCCGGGAGGCAGAAGAGGAGGAACGCCAAGGGAGAGCTATTGGACTTGCCTCCCAGGGCAGATGGACTCAATGGGAGCAGGCACAGGAACGCCCGCTGTCTTGGAAGGAGTTGTGGCAGACAGACCAAGGAAAGTTGAGCTTTCTCTTGCGCTCTGTGGCCGACCTGCTGCCAACTCCAACAAACTTAAAGATCTGGGGTCTCGAGGGCGACTCTTCATGCAAGCAGTGTGGCGCACCTGCATGTACACTGAACCACATCCTGACAGGCTGTCCAAAGGCGTTGGCGGAAGGGCGGTATAGATGGAGGCATGACAGGGTCTTGAGCGAGATTGCAAAATGGGTGGAACAACAACGAGTCAAGGCTAATAACAACACGCTAGCCCAACCATCGAAAACCATAACTTTCATCAGCGAAGGATGCAAGAAACAGAAGACCGCAACGGCAACCAAGACCCGACCCAGCATCCTGCAAGGCGCCTCAGACTGGGAGTTATTGGTCGATCTGAAAAGGAAGCTAGTTTTCCCACAGGATGTGGCAGTGACTTCCCTTCGACCGGACATGGTCTTAATATCGAGGAGCACAGCAACCATCACCATTGTCGAGCTCACGGTTCCCTGGGAGGAGAGGCTGGCCATATCCCACCAACTAAAGAAAACCAAATATCAAGACCTGATCGATGAAGCTGCGTTAAAGGGGTGGCATGCAACCTGCTACCCCATCGAAGTCGGCTGCCGAGGTTTCCCGGCAAAATCGGCGACATACTTCCTGCAGAGGATTGGGTTGGGACCTAATCAGCTGAAGGGAGCCACCAGGGACATCGCCACAGCAGCTGAGTCCAGCTCAAGGTGGCTGTGGATAAAGAGGGCCCACAGTTGGAACCCTTCTGCCGGTGAAGGCTAGTCAGCCTTCGCTGCCCCACTCAGGCGAGGTGTTCAGGTTAAGGGGCGAAACACCTGTGACCCTGAGGTACCTGCTGATGAGGTGGAAGGGTTCCAACAAAGTGGAGGAGCAGGGAGCCCTGTCAAAAAGAACTCCAGCGAACGTAGGTCCTAGTTGGAATGAGTAGCGAGCATTTTTTTAAATGTTTACTTCACCAGTAGTGATCGTCCCGGATCACCACCAAAATCTACTGAATTCCAGATCTCCCCATTACCAATCTACACTGTAAATTTCATCAAGATCCATCCATAACTTTTTGAGTTATGTTACTAAATAACAGACAGACAGACAAACAAACTCTGTGGAAGTAAATATACAACAGCAACAGCGTCAAATGCCGTGTACTGCAGGTTTCAACATATTTGGATCCAATGTATAAAAAAGAAAAAGCACATTTTAAATTTGAGTATGTTTGTTTGTTTGTTTGTTTGTTTGTTTGTTTGTCTGTCTCTCAGCAGGATTATGCAAAAAAATTCAGACCAGATTTTTTTTCAGGATGTGTTGGGAGTGTCATAAGGAACAAATGACTACATTTTGGTGGTGATCCAGAAGAGATCCTGGATTCTGGATCACTTTGAAATGTATTCTCCGTTTACCACAATGTAAAATTTGAAAGTGATCCAGAATCCAGGATCTCTTCTCCATCACCACCAAAATTTAATCATCAACAGACAAACAAAGTGACTCGAATTCAATACCTCCTTGGCAGAGGTAAAAAGTTAGGATGGAATTAACATAAAACTTTTTTTTTAATTGTGTATTTTTCATTTTCAGGAATGTTTTTAATGTTTGTGTAATAATGTTACAGTTTCAAAAGAGTAAGTGATGGTTCCAATGAAGAAAAATGAACATATACAGCCTGTGCCATTTCATCATAACAATGTTAAACAATTTTGTTTTTTAAATATCTGCTTCAGACATTAAATGTGCTAAATCTTACATAAATTAATAAGATGAATCAGAAAACAAATGACTTTAGTGCTGGTTAGTTCATGTTTTTAATATATATGATGGTGTGTTATTCCACATATATGGTGGTTTATGTACATGTATACAATGGATGTGTAAATATTCTACTACAAAGAACCTGTAAAGTGAAAGGATCATAATGTGCAAACAGTGTTTTGAAGTAGATCTGGATTAAAACCTATTCTCTTGTTCATTCTAAGAATTTTACATTTTGACCCCAGACTTATCTTGGAATCTCGAGCCAACCAGCATTTAAGACTTCAGATTTTATTTTTATCACTAACACACATGTGGTGAAATTTCATTAGTTTTATTTCAAAAGCATTTTACTTGTAGACCAGTGTCATTTATTAATTCTTTTATTCCATTTTACAGATTGTAAGGAAATATTAAAAATACCAATGGCAACATCAAGTTTCCAGTGTATGGAGCTATGAGGGAAATTAAACCACTTCACCACTTCATCTACATGTGAAAACTGTACAATATATGTTGTCCTACAAATTTATAGACATTGCTTTCAATAATTTCTCCGATTCAAGGGCCATTATTAAATACAGGCACTGAAGGCCATGAACACAAACAATAGATTTACCAAGCACAGTATGATCTACAGCTTAAAAGTTAGAGCGCAGGAGTGTGGACTTTACGTTCCAACTGCTCAAAGTTGTTCCTTTTTACTGGGAATAAACATCTGTTATGAATGTCACCGGCTCGCAGCATGACATTTGATTAGTTTTATTCCAGAAGCATTTTATTTGTAGACCAGTGTAACCAGACTCAATCTCTGCTTCCATGATAATTCATCATAATCTGTAAATGCAGTTCCCTCGATGAAATTAGACACCCCTCACCTTTGACCATTAAACTCAAATCAGTTGATCTTTGTATCTACATCAATGTTTGGTCCAAAATATAAAAACATCTGCCAGGGTGAAATCTATAGACAAACAAAATGGGCTCAGCGCAGACTGGCGGTGTCAGGATCGGGGTGAGGTGAAGGAGGACTCCAATGCACAGTACTGAAGGGAAAAATAATTTAATAACAAAACTAAGAAACATAAAGACAAGACAGAGACAAAACCAAACCAAAACCTGGGAACAAACAGCCAGAGTCCACGGTGATGATGAATGTCCGGGTTATGGTGACTGAGGAGATGGTCAAACTGTCCGGGTTATGGAGGTGACATTACTGAATGGTCCCGCACTGGCAACTGCAAGCCTTACTGCTTTTATAGCCACAGATGAGGAACGGCTTGCAGCTGCGCAATGCGGGACCAGGTGAGTGTGGAGAGCACTGGGGAAAAGGTCACTGGAGCAGAGGTCATGACAGGCGGACCCTGTGCAGTATTAATTTCGTGCAATGCAGGATGAATGGGCCAAGATGGGCGGGGCGGCGCACTCGTGTGAGGTGACCATTGATTCAGCTTGGTGGAGTGACTGTTTTGTTGACTTAGACCAAGCTGACAGTGCGCTAATAAGCTCGGCAGCTTAAAACACTACTTCTGGCGAACACAGCCGGTCAAGTGACCAGCACACAGAGAGCACACGTTACCACAAGCTCACAGGCAGGTTCCCAGTGTGTCAGAAAACATTTCAGTGCAATAAATAACACCAACAACCACTATTCAATGTAACGATCTGAATCAGCACATAAAGATATATTTATATTGACTGTTCCATCACATCTGATGACAGATCAAATGTGTTTGGCGGGGTCATCCCCCCTCTGGTTTGGACATCATCATAGGCGTGAATAAGGAACTTGACATACAGCAAAGTCCGAGGGCTGTAAAGCTCGCTGCCAGACCCGCAACCCCCCCCCACCCCAACCTGGGCAGGTTGTGGTGCTCGCTCCGCCACAGAGCAAATGCGCACAAGGGGCACAAGTCAGACCCGGGGGCAGATCCTGCCAGGGGATCCTCCTAGCACAGAGTGGCCACCTAATCCCACTGAGGGAACCTGAGTCACTTTGTTTTTCTTTGCGTAGTAATATGGTTGCATTCCAAAGAAAATCGGGGGGGGGGGGGGGGCGCTGCCCCAATCTGACTTCCACCGGCTCAACCCCCAGTACCCCCCGGGCAGCACAGAAAGCACAGAATCCCGGTTCCAGGCAGACCGCTGTACCATGCCCTCAAACGAGAAAACTATTGATTTTAAATGTTTATTTAGGGATTTGAGCCTCATTTATGTTATTCATGTGGGAATGAGGGTCAGAACATCCAACGCAAGCTTTTTTTCTGAAAAAAAAAACCCCAAAACATCCCCCCTCTTTTTTTGATAAATGACACTATTATTATTACAGTATAAACTGGGGGGAAACACTGAAATGTTTTTGTATTTCAAGGTGTTGGGTTAAATTTTGGAATAGGTTAGATGAAGACTTAAAACAATATGAAGATATAATGACATTTAAAAAGATGTACAAGAGTACGATTTTTTGTGAATATATGAAAAACAGATATTTAGAGTTGGATTGAAATGTTACTGTTGTTTGATGAAGAAGGGGTGGGATTTGAGAAGTTTTACTTCCTCCCACTCCCTTTTGAATGTTGTTGTTTTATGTACTTATTTATTTACTATTTATCTGCTTGTTTTTCTTCCTTAGTTGTTTGTTTCTTTTCTTTTCTCTGCAACACATTCGAAATAAACTAAACTGAATAAATGAATGAATAAATGAGGTGGGAAAAGTACTGTAGTAAAATAAAAAATAATTTCTTTGTGGAATTAATTAAATAGAAGCCTATTGTGGCCGAAGGTTCACAACAAAAACAAAAGCCACAACACAAATGCAAACAATACAACAGAAAGCCACAACGGAAGTAACTATATATTCCAATGGACCACCAGAAGCAGAATTAACATAGTCGCCATCAAACAGTCATTTCTTTTCAAATTTTAAAGGAGCGTAGAAGTGAAAAGGTTGGAAAAGTAAGTAAAAGTATTTATATGTTTTTAACATTATTTTTCCACCCATAAATGTCAGGTTTGCAGGTGACTTTTTAGTGCTTAACGGCAATTATGGTAATTCTGCTTCCAGTGGCCCGTCAGAAAATACAGTCACTTCCATTACGGCATTCTGTGTTGTGTTGTGTCTTTTTGGTGTGTTGTGGTGTTTGCATTTGTGTTGTAGCAGCCTGTCCTAAAAACAAACCAAAGAAATGATTCTAATGTAACTGATGCCTTATGCAAAACCCCACATGATTAAAAAATCTGGTGTCTGCATAAATATTTTTCAGTCTCCAGTTTATATGAGTAGAAACTATCTAGTACGTCATTACTCTAACAGCCTATGACTTCATTTTGGAGGCAAAACCCATTTTCACACCCTGAATAGCCCCTTTGTACAAACAGCCCGACTGCAGTTCACAGACTACAGCATTACGCTAATTTACTTTCCATTCAAAGCAATGGAAAGCCTAATTGAAGAACCATTAAGACAGTAATGACACATCCACCGCATGAATGAACTGAAACAGAGCAGAGTTTATCATACACCTCAGATCAAAAATGTATCTGGTAAAGGTTTTCTGCAGAGGTAGTACTCACTGAAAACCACCATTCTTTTTGAAAGAGGCAATGCCACGGTATAAAACTAAAGATGCTGCAAACCACCCTGGAAGCCAGGAAATAAAAATCAATGTTCCTCACATTTGGCAAGCCCATGCCTCACAAACATAACAAGGATGCTGATGGTGGTGGGGACAGTCCAGTGAGTAGGCATTAAAACTGCAAGGCCATAACTTCCATGTCCTGGAGAGAAGGCAGAGTACAGATATTGTCATGCTTGAAAAGACTTTAATATATGTTCATAAAAGGGTGAACTGCTTGACTGGCAAAAGGTCAGAAAGGTTGATACAGCATGAATTTTAATGAAATCAGCCCACACAAATTCAGGCTTATTTCTATCCTTTAACTGCTCTACAAATGATTTGTCGTCCAAATTGGATGATTTTATAATTATTACTGGACAAAAGCACAGTCATTTTACACGCAGCACAAAGAAACTGCCAAAGGTGTCAAAGGTACAATACTGACATCCTGTATTTAAATAGAAGTGCAGCTACTTGTGTGAAAAAAACACTCAATTGATTCAACTTCTTTCCTGCAGTAAATGTAAACAAGTATTCAGAGAATGCCTAATCTTATGCGTATTTTGTGCCAATCTCAACTTTCTATGACAACCACTTCTTGAATTAGAGCCAATAATGTGATTTTGACCTTTCTGCTAAATGCCACCTTGACCTTTTGCAATATTGATCATTTTGTATGCATATATGTGTCAGTGTGTGTAATATTATGATAACATATCCAGTATTGATTAAATTATATGTGATATGTCTGTGCTTGACACACACAAACAGTGTTACAGAAGTTAATATTGCAACATGTCAACTTTGACCTCCAGAGATCTCAAAACTATTGGTGATAGGTGTTAACATCAATTGTGAAAATTATATACATTTTCATTCGGCATCATTTGGTACCAATCTGAACATTCTGTGACCCTCTGTTCTTGAGTTATAACTGATAATGTGATTTTGACCTTTTAGTTAATTGTGACCTTGACCTATGACCTTTGCTCAAATGGATCATTGCATCTGATGCGCATTACCTATATGTATATGCAATGTCATGGTGATATCTCAAGTATTCATTCAGTTATAGCATGATATGTCTTTGCGGACATACACACACACAGATACACAGACAGACAGACAGACATAATAATTACAATAATCTCTCCCAACCAAAAGGCATAATTATATAATGGGTACTCTATGCAACACTGGCCCCAGAGAGCTGATATCCTCCATCTTTTAGATACATTCCTCTTCTAACACAAATGATCAGCCAATCATCAAACTCTGAGGAAGACTGATAAAGACCATCAGGTGCCTGGCACAAAAAACCCCGCCCCCCTTGCACACATTTTACCTGATTGGCCCCATGTCTTATGATTTGCGAAAACACATTTTTGGTGACTGCGACCTTTGATCTACATTTACCAAAATTTAATGAGATTTATTCTGGACCACCTCACACGTTTCCTGAAAATGTCATGGAAATTGGGCCAGTAGTTTGTGTGTAAACCTGCTTACAAACAAACAAACAAACAAACAGACAAACAGATAAACCAACTCAAACAGTGGTGGGGTAAATATCCACTGATGTTGAAACTGCGTCATTCAGAACATTTAGGTTATTTTAGGAACACAGAACAGATCTGAACCAACCACAGATCACAACACTGTTCTCACTGACTAGTACTGAAGGGACTATCTATGGTGGACCCATAATTCTGAACTCATCAGATCACATGACCCTTTTACATTAAAATCCAGCCCAATCTTTATATTTTCTGTGTTTTAAAAAAAATAAAAAGCTCCTACATCAGGCAGAATTAAAGTTGAATGTTGATGCTCAAACATAATTATTGTAGCTTTTATTTACCTCTTAATTGTATGTAGAGTTATATAAGATAAGATAAGACTTTATTGATCTCACACAGGAGAAATTCACTGTTACAGGAGCACACAGAAAAAGTACAAAAAGGTGCAAAAAGGAAGTAAAGCAGTGCAAATATTAGTGCAAATAATCATAGAGGTAAATAATAAAAATAAGCTAGAAATAAAAAATAATAAAAATATGTACTAGAAATAAAACATATATAGAAATACTGTTTCTTATGTACAAAAGAAGAAACAGCTTTGGAGAAAAAAAATAAAAATAAACAGATAAACAAATACTATATACAAATGTACAAATACTGGTGCAAGATAGTTCCTACACAGGTAGTGATATTGGATTTATATATTTCTTGTAGTACATGTCTCACAAGAGCAAACTGTAATCTCAAATAAATGTGAGGAATTTAAAAATATAACACAGGCTCAAAGCAAAACAGCTGCTACAGTCAAAGCCATGTGAGAAAGAAAGCTACCTGCTGTGTGATGGAACAAGATAACATTCTTCATAATTACATTTTAATCTACTATCCAAGGCCCATGGGAATAAACTGGTCAGAGGTGATCAGTACAGTCGGTATCTGTTTATCCTTATATATACAGCTCTGAAAAAAATTAAGAGTCGACTGCAATTTTTTCTGCCTTGAGCATGTCTGTATGTATGATAACCAATCCATTCCTATATCTGTTGAATTCCAATACAAGTGTCAGATGGGAGGGTTTTTTTATGGACTTTTAGTAGTGCCCTGGTTTTTACCCCACCCACTAAAGGGGAGAGGGATATTGTGTTTGAGTTGCTTTGCCTGTCTGCAAAAACTACTGGACCAAATTCCATGAAATTTTCAGAAAAGGTGCAAGGTGGTCCAGGATAGATCCCAATATATTTAGTGAATGTAGGTCCAAGGTCACGGTCACCAAAAATGTGTTTTCACAATGATTCAATTACATTTTATTTATAAAGACCCAAATCATTGTCGTCGCACAGGGCTTCACAGGGATAATACACAATGATAAGCAATAAGGGGGCGTGTTCTCCTCATGTCTGCGTAGGTTTTCTCCGGGCACTCTGGTTTCCTCCCACCATCCAAAAACATGCACCAATATGTTATTGGTTAATATAAATATGTTGATTTCACATGACATCATATAGTCAGTGTGCAATTTTCAGATGAAGGGCAGAAAGTGAAGCCGAGTGAGTTTTCTATTGGGAAAATGTCTATGTTTTGTGTAGTTATGGCTGCACCAATCATTCTAACAGAGAGAAGGAAAAGCGAGTACCAAAGATGTCATTCACAAAGGTTAGAAATGGAAAAAGCTCACAGAAAAACACCGCAAAAAGTGGATTATGAGTCTGCATTTGAGGCCAGGAGGCTAATGCTAATGCTAATGCCTGTGTCTGCAGCGACCACTTCATCAGAGCTAACTTTTTTGTGGATGTGCTATATGTCATTAGGTTGTGGTTAAATGCTCATTTACACTGTTCTAATGTGGTTTAAGTAGCAACATCAAGATGTGTTACATGTTTGTTGACATTCGTCGCTACTGCTAGCCATGTCAACAAACATGTAATACATGTTTTACAAATGACACACTCCCTGGTGAAGACCAAATGATAATGATTGCTGAGCCTTTTGGTAACGAGGTTATGGACCCACCTGCTGACAAAAAAGTTCTGTGCCTCCAAACTTTTCTACGCTTTTATCTGCTGCTGGTGTAATAGGATGACTGCAGGACCATGTAGTTAGTAATATCCACAGCAGGGATTGTTGGCAAATCTTTGGGTTCTGTTGAAATTTCATAAGATACAGGTCACGTCCAATAAATTTTTAACTAACTCTATGTATCTCTTTTTCGACACTGGATCTAAATCCGTACAATAAGCACTCTCTTCAATGGTTTCGTCCATTGTGGCATTCTACATGTTACTTCCTGCCCTCCAGCTGAAGTTGTGACATCATCATAGTCACATCACTGAAACCTGCCAGGGTTACTAGGGTCCAATCAGATTATTAGACACAGGTGTGAATGTGAGACTGATTGTTTGTCTATATACTGTATGTTCATTCCTGCGATGAACTGGCGACTCATACAGGGTGTATCCCGCCTTCTCCTATTGTAGCTGGATTAGGCCCCCACAGACCCCAGTGACCCTAGTGAGGATAAAGCGGGTTCAGACGATGAGACGAGACGATAAGCGATAGGGCCAATCAGGTAAAATCTGTGCAAGGGGGGCAGGGTTTGTTGTGTCTGGTTTTCATTTTGGGTTGGCGTGTGAGTACTGGGAGCACCTGAACCCTATTGTCAATTAAAAATCTCCCAATCTGATTGGACCCTAGTAACACTAGGTACAAATAGGTGGAGTGTCAGAAGGTCTGGGTGAGAGAGAGCTTTGCTGAAAAGAAAGGAAGGAAGGAAGGCAGGCAGGTGAGCTAGGGAGACTGGAAAAACAAAAAGTTGTAGAGTAGTATAATCTTTCACATGCTGCTGATGCTGGAAGTGGTGTGTTCAGCTTCAAAAACGGCCTGCACACATCTGGATAGGACTTTATTAAATCCATGTGATCCGTTGGACAGGACACGTATGCATCCAGTTGTTTAGAGTCCAGATTGCTGCCAACCATTGCTGCTCCCATCAGATTGCCCAGAGGCTGAGTGTGGACATCAATTGCACTTGCACATTATGCAATTAGACCCAATGACAGCTTCCTGACTGTTGCACTCACTGCTAATCTCAGTGGTGAAAACAACACATTTCCCTTTATTTTTGTAATGCATAACAATACTGTGCTTTAACCCATTAAGAGCCTGTACTACCTGTACAAATAAATGTTCTCTACTCTTAGCCTTTCTTTACTGATTTTATCATCATTAATTCTAATATTATATTCTGTATTTTGCATTTTTCAATATGTATGTGTTTTTTTTCTATATTTAATGTATTATGTCCCTAAAAGCTCAGATTAAAATTGAGGTATTTTATCAGAAACCAAAAAGTGACTTTTTCAGTCAAATCAATCATTAACTGAACATAAACCATAGTGTCTCCGTACACTGTCATTGATCCAACTCTATAGGTGTTTCCACATTCACTACGAAGTTACTGAACGTCCAAAGAGGTCATATCTGATGACCATGAAAAGATGACAAACTGTATTTAACACCAGTTATGTACATGTATTTAGGAACAGTGGATCAGCAGGTATGAAAGATCTTAGGTCATTTTGGTCACTAGTGGATGTTTGGGTCTTTGCGGGTTAAAAAGGCAGGGTGGCTTCTAGCTTTGTGGGGGCGTCATTTGGGGGCCTCTTATTTTTGTCAAACTGCAATAAACAGATTCCTTAAATCCTTTAGATGTTCAAATAAAATGCCACAATATTTTAGTTTTCATGAGGAAAACAGGCTACGTTAAAATAAAACATCTTAAACTGAACTGATGTATGAGTGTTTGTGTGAATGGGTGAATGTGAAGCTAATGTAAAGCGCTTTGAGCACCTTAAAGGTCGAAAAGAACTATTTAAGTGCAGACCATTTACCATTTATCATGAAAACAAAAAAACAAAGCTATAACATAAGGACAACAACAATTCTGTATATGTCAGAAAATAATCATATTTTGAGTGTTTATTTAAAACAAAAAAGTAAATAGACTGCACTTCTGTCACCCATTTTCTACTCCTTCATCGATGTTTACTTTAAAATGTTTCCTTCAAATAAGAACATGCATCAACTACTGAGGTAACGTTTTTTCATACCAACCCAGTGTTTGTTTTCACTTTCTCGCTAACGGGAATGCTATGTGTGTAGCTGTCAGTCATCATACTTGTTGTCATCTCGCTGTGTCAAATATAACTTAATAATGTGTCAAATATAACTTAATAATGTTGCACAAACAGCTAATGATTGCAGTTCATTTTATTTATATCCTACATTTATTTTATAAAGCTTATAGAGTAAGTGATGTAATAAACACATGAGATAGTTACAGATAAAGGCAGGACATTTGAATTTTCCTCAGATGAGGCTGAACATTCAGCTTTGTCGCCCCATAGTGACATAGGGACCCTATGCATGTGAGTAGTTTGCATATAACAAGAAACAGACCTGTAAAAAGACTGAGAGTAGAAGTATGCAATTGAACTAGGAATACAGTTGGTTGGTTGGTCATAACTTATTTTTCAGTTCCAAAATTGTAGCACCATAATTTCATTCTTAAGTTATATATTACATTATTACAGGAATCAAGAAACAAGAAATATCTCTGTGTGTGTGTAAATATATATATATATATATATATATATTTATTTATTTATTTTTTACACACACACAGATACATATACATACATCCAATACTATATATGTTTTTACAAGTTCTATAACCAAAAAAAAAAGGAATAAGCAGAAGCTTATTAATATCTATAGGATTTTGCCATAGAATCACCCAGTATATCAGTAATACAAGAAACAGAACACAAGAAGAGAGAAAAGGGAAAAAAGATTTTACTTTAAATTATTCATCTTAGTCCTGTCACGTATCAATTATTTTACATCAGGGGTCTGCAACCCTTGGTCCTAGAGAGCCGCTATCCTGCATGTTTTAGATGTTTCCCTCTTCCAGCACACCTGACAAACATTATCAGTATTTCACACAGCTTGATGATAGGTTGATCATCTGAATCAGGTGTGTTGGAAGAGGGAAACATCTAAAACATGCAGGATAGCGGCTCTCTAGGACCAGGGTTGCAGACCCCTGTTTTACATCGTACTCCTTAGTTAACTTGCTTTTCAATGTTTTTTTGAAACTCAACATAGATCATTCAGTCCATTCTTTAATAGAACTCCCAAATATGAAACACATTTGTATTCAAGTAAAAGTAAACAGCATGTATAATACAATACACAGTACAAATTCTCCCAAAACATGGTTTGCACTTATATAGCACTTTTCCACCTTCATGATGCTCAAAGCGCTTTACATTCACACACACACCAGTAGGTCTCTAAGGTTCTGTCAGTCCTACTGGGAGCCTACGTCAGGGTCCATTGACCCTTCGATCATTGGACAACCCGCTCTACCAACCCCAGCAGTAGTGAAGTATTATTACTACATGACAGTTTATTTGTGAATCTCATTGTTGTGCAACTCTTCTATTCTTGTACACCCAGTGCTGTGCTGAAGTCATAGATCACCTTAAGCTTGATGATCTTTAGTGGGTTGAAATGAGTGTATATATCTATTTCTCTTTTTTCCCTTTAGATACACAAGGAAATACATGAATAGCTTTAAAAACAAAACACTGAAGTAAAGTTTAAGTCACTATTTAGTGTGACCTCTGACCACCATTACTAGTAGAACTACAAGTAATTAGAAATATATTATATGTATATATAAATAATATAAATATATGATAGGATGTGAATCTGGTGTAAAAAATCTGAATGTCAATGCTACAAATCAAATATTGTCTAAATAAATGGGTTAAAGCACAGGTGTCAAACATGAAGCCCAAAGGCCAAATCCGGCTACAAAAGTTTCCAATCTTGCCCATAGGAAGAATTACACTCAATATAATCAGTGTTGTAAAAATAATTTTAATTCGGTTAGGTCAGAGCAGTAAAATATGATGATAGTACTCTAAAATAATTGTGTAAAAGAAATGAACAATGAACAATCCAGAATAAATAATATTAATATTCTGCCTGTTAATAATTTTTTTGTGTATTTATAATTGTAATGTTAGTTGTAATTAAAGCAAACTGAAGTAAAATATTGTGAACATTTCTTAAAACAATACAATTTGTTGATGTTATTTGGATTTTTATGGAAATGTAGATGTAAACATTATCATAATTTAATTTTAGCTTTTTTCACTATTATTATTTACTGATCATATTGGGCTGAATGTGGCCCCTCAACTAAAAACACTTTGACACCCCTGGGTTAAAGTAAAGGTCACAGTAAATATGATCCCTTGCTTTAATATAGCCTGGAAGTTTTATTTTTGTCAGTCAGTGAAAAAAAATATTATTTTGTCAATACTCACATTATCAAAGTAATGTTTAGTTCAACACCTGTATTTAACTACATTTCCCTCTGCTGCTTAATATCATCCTCCTTCAGACTCACTCAAGGGATAATAATCCTGGAGCAGTTGAGTTTATACAATTATCTAACACAGTGCCGTCATTACCCACCATGTAACTTGTTAATATGCAGATCACTTTCCACGTCAGTGGTGACACTGCATAAAGGCAAATGTAGCATGAAAAATACAATTACCATGCAAATAAGTCATGTAAATGACACTGTGGCTAGAAGACTGCAGACTATCACTGCTGCCCAATAACATGATCTATTCAGGCGATGATGATGATGATGATGATGATGATGATGATTATGATGATGATGAAAGACTGTTATTGTTAAACTGTTTGAACCTATGTTTACTTTACATGAGGCTAGGGCTGCAAAGATTAGTCAATAGTAATAGAAAGAAATAATCGACAACGCATTCCATTGTCAACTATTGTCTCCAGTCGCGTTTTTCCAACAGAGTGAGACATCACACTTGAATATAATCTCTGCTGAGAGTTGCTCATGTGCAGTAGCGTCTGTGTCTGTGAGTGGTAACATGCAGGTACTAGTACCAAAACTTGTAAAGTTTGGGAGCATTTTAGTGTGGATGTGGTGAATAAAAAGCAGCAGGTACAACATGGCAATACCTCGGTGATGCATGAAAGCGAAAGCATGTCGGACAGTTGAATGAAAGTCTGACTTGCCTCAGTATGATTCAAGTCAATACAGTTTTTATGACATACATAGTACATGTTATAAGTGTATTTTCATTATAAAGGAGAACTTTTGCGTTATGTCAGACTGTGATAAACTTATTTTAAACTAGATACATACAATCTGAATAAGAGACTGGACTGGAGCTGGGAATATTTGACCCAACCTGATGGGACATTAACTGGCAGGTTGGGCCATGATTTTTATAATTTGAATTGGACCCGGACCAGTTCAGGTTTGACATTTAAGGCCCACTTCATGCTCTGCCATGGAGCCCTTCCTGTGGACGAGGCAGACGTGCACACCCAGTACTAGTTTTAGATGTTCAATGAAACATGTATTTTTCATTATACTCATCTTTGTTGTGTTAATTATCATGTGTTATATAATTAAATCAACTTCATGCTAAATTTAAGAAAAAATGAATAATTATCTGACTAGTAGACTAATCATTTCAATAGTCAGTGACTAGTCGACTATTAAAATAGTTGTTAGTTGCAGCCCTACATGAGGCAGTACTTCTTATAATTGTAGTGGTTGAAATACTTTTTTTCAGTTTTCTACAATATTGCAAAATGTTCTTCTGCAGTTTATAAATACTTTCTACAAATACCCAAAGCCTTCAATCAACATCCTGATAAAACCTACATATACTGGCACCATATATAGCTTAATAACCCGTCATATTAATATAATTCTTTATTTTCTTATTGTTCTTCTAATGTAAGTCTTCATGGATTCCTCTCTACAACATCATTCCTTCATACCACCGTATGCCTCATGAATCTAATTACACCACCCACCTTCCTCATCTTCGTCATCTTCGCAGACGCATGGTCTGTCACTGTTGTTGTTGGAATCAGTTTGTGCTGCCAGATTTGTCCAGATACGATGAAGTCCTCCTTGTTTTCTTGGTTCTTTCCTGTCCAGCCAAAGCTCTTTTCTTTTGTAGTTGGCCATTCAACCTTAAGTTCATCATCATTTCAACAAGAATTCATAACTAACATGAATATTTTTTTATGATTTTAGAATCATTCTAAAGTGTTCTAAGTGTTTTTTAATGAAATATGTTCATGAATAAAAAGCCATTGTTCTTTTATCAATTGTTTTTTACAATAAGAATTCATGAAAAAAATATAAATATATATAATCTAATGGGACAAAAATCATTTATAAATGACAGTAGTACAAAATAAAGGTCAAAGGTCAATTTTGTAAAGTGAGCACAGGAAATTTATTTTAGGCCTGAATCTGAATACACTTACATTTTTGATGGATTTCTTTAATAAGTCCCATACGGGGTTAAGGCTAGCATAAGTTTCATACTGAAAAAATAGATGTTCAAACTTTAAAATGGGTGAATTTGATCTGAATCATAACATGGTTTATTTTTTTCAGTAACCTGTTTGAAATGCCAAATTGCAAGTTATTAAATTTTTCTTCTGCAATCTTGAAAATATTTCTGCAGATTATCAGTCTATGTAAAGTTTGAAAGTTGATCCCGATTGTGAGGTGATAAATAGTCGTTCCAAATTTCCCATCATCCTTCTGTCTTTTACTTCCTAACATATCAGTTTTATTTTACTTTCTTTCACCTCATCTCTTGCTCGTTTTCCACCCCCCTCATCCTCACTTCTCCTTCCTCTCCTCACCTCCACCCACTCTCCCTCATCTCCTCATCTCATTTTCTCTCTCCCTTCATCCCCCTCCGTCTTCTCCCAGGACTGAGTGATGGCGTGTTGAGGCGAGACAGACGGACGGTGGGTGAGGGATTGCCCCTGCCAGCCTCTGACACCGGGCCCCATTCAGGCCGGGGAAATGATCGATGTTAAATCTAATTTTAAACACCCCCAGTTTAACTCTGGCAGACAGACGGGGAGTGGAGGCCAGCGTCTGGTAACACAGCTGGGGCAACCTGATAAGACCTGCAGTTCAAGTCTACCTGCAGGTGTTTTTGTGTGTGTTGCCTTCTTACTTGAAAACAGCTCAACAGGAGCCATCTGTCCTGTACTTAAAGGGGAGTTGGAGGGCACTACTTTGGAGACAGGGATGGGGATTTCTCTGAGCTTATGGCCAAATCCCACCAATCATTCAGTACAGAAAACAATGATAGCAACTCTAACCACCAGTATAAAAGCACAAATCCTGAAGATATCGGGCCTTGTGGGAAAAAAAGGCAATATATTGAGAAATATAATGTATTATATTAAAAAAATCTATTCCCATATATGGAAAAGTCGTGCATATATTATCCAATATACTGCAATATATAATTTGATCAAATAAAACATATATTGCACTGAAGACAAAAGCTGCCCTATATTTTTATACCTAGTTTTATTGAAACTCAATTTCTTTCCATATGTATTGTGAAGTGTATTACTAAATATATAATTACATTTATTTGGTAAAATACTTCACAACAGAATATATATATATATATATATATATATATATATATATATATATATATATATATATATATATATATATATATATATATATATGTATATATACGCACAATGGTGAGGTCGTGGTAACATGTGCGCTCCACACGCCGGTCTGTCACTACACCGGCTGCGCTTGCGCTTAGATGTGCCTTCAGCTGGCGACCTTGGCGCAATGTCTAAACCACTAATCCGGGCTGGATCAGTGGTCACCTCCCACAAGTGCGCCACTACACCCATTTTGGTGCACCAGTATGCCAAACTACCAAACTGCTATGCGCCAGCCGGAAACTAGCTCAACACTAAGTCCACCAGCTTGTGCACCCAGTGCTGCACTTGGAGACTAGAACATGTTATATTTACAATCATACTGAAAATTATTTTTACATAATGTGTGCACTTGATCATATGCAACATTATTATTTATATAAATAGAACATCTAAACCTTTATTTAAACCATCCCCAACTTGTATTCAGGGATCTATCTATATGTTACTGTACATCACCACCCTTGAAAAAGAACGAGAGTGCCTCTCCCAACACATTAATGAGTGGTAATCTGTTAGACTGTTTCTTTTAAAAGGCATCTCGACCAATCATATAACAAGTAGACAACAATATATATATATATATATATATATATATATATATATATATATATATATACATACATACATACAAAGGTCTTCACGGTATATGTATTTGTACCGAACCTAGAAAACTTAAATTTGGTTCGTTACAGCCCTATACTGAACAAATACAGTCAGTTTGCATGTGACCATGTTCATATCATGCGTAGGTGACAGTAGAAAAATGACTGGAGGTGGATTAACAGAGTTTACCGGTACTTCTACATACATGTCCATGACACGGTGATGAGGCATCTGTGATTGGCTCAGAATGTATGAAGGAACACTCCCCGCTCTTACCTTGCTCTGTGTATAGGGTGACCATTCATCCAGATTTCTTCCGGACAGTCCGGTTTTAGAGCCATCTGTCCGGCCACCTGTCAAGTGTCCGGCTTTTTCACATTTTGTCCTCCTTTCATACAATCGTCCGCCACCGTTACATTAATCGTCATAAATACCCACCCGTTATTTTCACTTGCTACTCTACGATGTTTACAGGCAGATAGCATGTTGTAGGCTATGCAATGTTTACATTCGTGTAAATATTCATCCTAACTTTAGGGCTTTTGTCCTCCTTTTTGGACACAAGTGTCCTCCTTTCCTCTTTCATGCTAGTGGTCAGTGTATGGTGGCTAGTGTATGTTTACCTTACCAGAGGTTTTGTGCCATCACTTGTTTTGAAAACGTGCAGGAAAAAAACAAGGCTTTATTTCCACAGAGAGCACATGAACCAGTTTGCTCCGCCATTTTTTTCCAGTTTGTGCAGCAGCTATTGTGGCACCGTCTAATGCTAATGCTGCTTCAGATTCACTGCAACGGGGGAAGGGCTTAACCCCATGTGAGTAACGTCAATGTCCCCTTGACGTGTAGTGGACCTTTTCTGAGTGGCTCGTTTCTCTGTTGTTTTCTATTAATGGGAAATACAGCCACTTTCACTGCCTTGAAGACATTTAGCTGCATATTTGACATACAATATGTTGCTAAATTGGACACCTCTCTAAATCATCTAATTCAGTTGTTTCAATTGAATGACCATAGATGTATAACTTAATGTGAAAACTCTTGGCCTGACTTACACTGCTCTACAATTTTATAGAAAGTAACTGATTCAGACATTAAATGTGCTAAATCTTACATAGTTTAATAAGATGAATCAGAAAACAAATGACAAAATTGCTGGTTAGCTCATGTTTTTAATATATATGATGCTGTGTTATTCCATATATGTATGTGTTTTATGTACATGTATACAATCAATTAGATTTTGGCTGAAGATCTGGAAGAGATCCTGGATTCTGGATGACTTTGAAATTTTACATTGCGGTAAATGGAGAATACATTTCAAAGTGATCCAGAATCCAGGATCTCTTCCAGATCTTCAACAAAATCTAATTGATTGATCCTTGTGTCATTCCCAAACTGTCCTGAAATTTCCAAGGAAATCTGTCACAGAACTTTTTGACTTATGTTGTACACAGTCAAACAAACAGACAAACACCAACTCTCTCATATGTGGAGGTAATAAAAGAAACCAGTGTTTTCTGAATAGTATATAGCGCTTTTCCACCGTCATGGTGCTCAAAGCACTTTACATTAGCTTCACATTCACCCATTCACACACCAGTAGGTTTCTAAGGTTCTATCAGTCCTACTGGGAGCCTAAGTCAGGGTTCAGTATCTTGCCCAAGGACACTTCAACAAGTGGACAGCCAGAGCCAAAATGCAAACCGCCAACCTCTCAGTCATTGGGCGACCCACTCTACCAACTAAGCCACAGCCGCCCCTTAATATTGTGTCATCTTGGGTATAGTCGTCAGTACTTTAAAGATGTGGATACTGGTCTGTGTTCACTGTGTCATACCTTTATAACAAATATGGCTGCCCTGTGCACAGACAAACAAAAGCTACATTTATCCTGTCAGTGTGTAGTAAAGGGGACAGCAAAAAACAAAAACATGTTAAGAATTTTACAGAAAATACTTGCTTTTCAGAAGATATAAAATGGTGTTGCCGGTTTAAAATAAAGCTTTGCAGAAATGACTGGTAGTTTCAAAAATTGTGGCAAAGCAATCAGAATAAACTCAAACCCATTATAGGCTCCTGTTGTGTTGATAGGTTTTTCTGAATGCTTAAACAACGATGAATGTTCAACCTCAATCTTGGAAACCATTTCCACTTGAAGCCAATTCATTTAACAAGTACGTCAAGCTGAATGCACATTCTCTGCATCATACTCACTGCAATTTATAACACATTTACAGAAAAGGTGTGGGTGCTGGTCTGTGCTCGCCTTTCCTGTCAATACTGACATTTTCCTGTGCATACTGATATTAAAGAGTTGCAACTCATGTGTTTTTATGCAACATGAGTCTGGGCAACAGAACAATAATCACAAATGTCATAGATATACAGTATACCATGATGAATATCAATGCATTGACTAGTTTGGTTTAAATTGTTACCCCACCCCCCTATGTAAACCCTATAAGATCTTCTGCCTTTACACAGTCAGCAATTTCTGTTAAAACAAACAATGGAACCAGTTGAATGAAGACACTACTGCCCTTCAGCCAGTCATGTACTTACTATACAGATGGGAGTTTTGTTTACTGAGGGATGTTCTGAGGGCAGAAATTTCTGTGATTGACATTCAATCACAAGACAGGAGAGAATTTCATGGGTGGGGCAACTGTTTCTTTTTTTTAATTTACTGGGCGTAGAAATTTGTTTATGGGTGTAACTTTAAACAGGCGTGAAATATGAACATGATTTCAAGGGTGTGACAGGACATACTGACAAAATTATACGTGACAATCTCAAATTGTTTGCGACAAAAATGGAAAAATGACTCCCCCTTGTTAAATGACCCGGACTTCCCCTACTAATGCTTGCTAACTATATCAGTGGAAATAATAAACACACACAACATGGAAATATATTATTCCAGTTTGAGTGTCAGCTTCACTTTTACAGTTACCTTAGCTTCACTTTGTCATCAGAGATTGAGGACTACTTCAACTGTAGTTGGTGCTAGCTAGAGAGAGAGAGAGAGAGAGAGAGAGAGAGAACTCAGTATCTGTACTTCCCCCAGCATTCTGGCTCCTAGGGCAGCTTAGACTGAACTGTGACTTCAGTCTGTTTTTACAGTTTTTCTCAGTCACTTTGGTGCAATTTTCAGATCAGAAAGTGATTTCTCATAACTGTTAGTTCAACCTTCACAACATGCAGTCATGTGTGCACATGGTAGTAGCAATTTCCCCTTCCTCTGAACAAATTACCATTGTTCTTGGACATGTATCAGTTGCTTTCATACAACAAAATGTTGTTTCAGCTCATCATCAGTCACTTTTGTCATTCGAGTCATAATGGAATGTAATAATGGATGCTGAATAGTCATTCACAACAAAACAAATAGTCTTCATTTCATTGCTTTAGTCATTACAAACAAAATTGATGAACTTTTTTTCAAATTATGTCAAGCAAAATCTACGCTTTTCTTTATAATTTTTTGGCCTGAAATGCCTCCTAGTACGTAAATGGAACAATTACTTTCAGGTGAACTTCAGTTCCTCCTCACAAGAGGGGGTGTGATCTATAGTTTACTAATCAATGACAAGCCACTTGTTCACAATCAATCAGGGTGGAAACCCATGGACCCCCATTTGCAAAACTATGTAAACTAAGCAGGACAGAATATTTGCCTTTCTACAATTTTGTGACAAATGGAAGATCAGCGATGCGAAAGAGGAGTGAGGATGCGGGGAGGAAGAGGAAGGGCTAGAGTAGCACGGAGAAGAGGCCAAATACATAGGCAAATCCCTAATTTCTACATTTTCTAATTTCTCCCTAAATCAGGGCAACTCTCATAGACCATGTGATCAATCACGGTCTCACAATGACTGAGGCTGGTCGCAGGGTTCAACCAAATGTCGGACGGACCACAGTGAATTCTATAATTCAAACATTTCGTTGGGAGAACAGGCATGTACAGTACTGGGAAGTCCACTTACTCAATAGCTTACACTGTAATACAGTATCTCATGTTTACTGTACATTGTAATGAAATTTACTGTAACTCTCCACAACATAGGATTGAAAGGCAATCTCAGAGTCAATCAAAGGCAATCTTCCCACGCTGCATTGCAAGAGAAAACATCCGTTGTGACGTCGATGAGAATATGTGGCCTTACAGACAGGAACGTCAGGATGTGCCAGAATGAAACTGTACTACCGTAAATTCCGGATTATAAGCCGCTACTTTTTTCCCAAACTTTCAACCTTGCGGCTTTTTCAGTGATGCGGCCAATTTATGTAATTTTCCTAACGGCCGCCAGAGGCGCTCGAGTAGAAAAGGTAAGATTTAGACCGGTGGAATATATGCGTTGAGGAAGACTGAATGAAAAAGGAGGGGCGGAACAAACGCGGGGTGACGGGTTTAAGTGGGGAACGGTAAAGTTGACGAACAGGTGTACAAGGGGTAAAAAGTTGCTTAAAGAAAAACCCGCAGCGGTGTGTGAGAGAAGACAGAGGCTCGACCAGACCCTGTGGATTATTATTTTTTTTTATAGATGAGGCAAGGCGGCGACCAGCCACCTGTTTGTGGACGCGGCGGACATTTTTCCCTCCCTTACCTTTGGAAATATACACTTTTTTTTCCTTGGATTACTTTCAACGGGACCCGGACTCTGCAGGTCTGCATCAAACCTTAAGTATCATTTTCCGTTCATTTTGCCGGCTGTGATTTTTGGACTGTGGACTTTAACCCTTGTGCGGTCCTTCAGGTCAAAGAGAGCCGGTGGTTCACAAATGTACCTTTTTATACGTACTGTAGGATGCCATTGCTTACTACTGAAAACAGTAATATATCCTTGGGGGGTGGGGTGATGAGTCTATGGAACTGAACTTTGGAATCTGGGTTTTTAAGACCCGATTGTAGGACACAGCCAGTGTGCCTTTTACGAAGGACCGCACAAGGGTTAATGAAGGACATTTAGTTTCATTCGCGGGACTTGAAGTCGGGTTTGGGTTAATTTTGTGTTTGTGTTACATGTTTTAATGTGGGCACATGCGGCTTATATACATATGCGGCTTGTGTATGTACAAAATCGGTTTTCCTCTTAGAATGAGGTGGGTGCGGCTAATAATCAGGTGCGCTCTATAGTCCGGAAATTACGGTATGTCCCATTACTGTATTACAGTATTATTTGCAATTTTGCATGAAGCTCTACCAAAAGGGTGTTTCTTATGTTTTATTTCTGACTGACAGAATGTTGGTGTATTTTTTCATTTACACAATGCTCTATTGCAGGGAACAAAGTACAGTACTGTAAAAGTGTAAAACATATTCAGTGTCTTGTACTCATTTAGCCCCTACCTCCAGCAACTTGCAACTTTACGGAAGTTTTCGAATGGCTAGAAGTGGTCTTTCAGGCAGAAGTGTCAGTGGGTTATGAGTTTTTTTGCATTGGAAAACACTGACAATAATGAAAACATGACAAAAGCAATTGACTTACTTGTTCATAGTCTATGGTGTCAAGACCTGTGGTTTAGATGGCAATGGCAGTTTCATTGGCATGAGTACTTGCTTTTGTGCAATAGACTATCTGTTTTGAGAGAGTGATTTGCTTTTGCAGATTATCCACTGGGTGTTGCCGTTTGCACTGGATGTTCTGAGAATTGCACTAACTGTTGTGCAAATGTACAAACTGTTGTGAGAAATGCACCAAAGTGACTTAGAAAAACTGTAACTAACCTGACCATAGGCTTTCTCAAACAGGAATGTTTTCAACCTAATTTTAGAGGGAGAGAGGGACGGACGGACGGATAGACTCAAAGAAAAGTGAATTCTTATCAAGTCTGCTCTTAAGCCATAAGTATATTTTTTAATTATGATTTATATCTTTTTTCCAAGATGGATGGATGGATGGATGGATGGATGGATGGATGGATGGATGGATGGATGGATGGATAGATAGATAGATAGATAGATAGATAGATAGATAGATAGATAGATAGATAGATAGATAGATAGATAGATAGATAGATAGATAGATAGATAGATAGATAGATAGATAGATAGATAGATAGATAGAATCAGTGTGCAGAGCATTGAACATTTAGCTAGCAGAAACTAAAAATAAAGTGCCATTGAAAATCCATTCTACTTAGTTTATTGGATCAACAAAGTGCACTTGAATTGATAAAGTATAAAAACATGTAGTTACGTAGTGTGTGTGATCTTCAAAAATAAATTTTTTTAAACTTAGTTTTGTTTCTTTTGAAAGAATTGTTTTCTTTTGAAGGAGATGTGTCATCTTGTGAAAATATTTTTAAGAGAAAGAAATAAGAGAAACAATTTGAAAGGAAAAAAAAACAGTTGGAATGGAGACACATCTGACTGACACATGGGGAATTGTTTCATTTGTGAAATACTAAATGTTTTCTTTGTGCCTTTGCAAATGTGTGTCTAGTTTCTGTCATTCTGGCAGCCATCCTCCATTTCAGACTCTCTCAACACATACACAATTGCTTTCATTCTTCACCATCGTTTCATCGCTTTCTTGTGGTCTCCATTGTGTTTCCCGTGCATCATCTTTCCCACTCACCCTTCGACTCACTGACATATTCACTCATCTTTCTCCCACTCTCCTCCACCTCATTCTGATGCATGGCTGTATTTTTGGCCTTTGTAGAGACAGTCTTGCTCCTGGAGGATTCTCCTGGAATCAATTTACCATGCCTGTGCCAAGTCACTGATCAACAATTTACAGGACATCAACTGCTGGGGCTGCTGGGAGGCTGTTTAACCCATATATTAGGTGTCTGACATGACAGAGCATTTGCAGCAGACACAGTTCCTCCTTGTTTTAACCATGAAGAGTGGAATGGAATACCTCGAGAATGTTGAATACACTCTAACAAGTGTAACTGGGCTTAATTAATATTAACAAAATAAATTCTACATAAAAAAACACTTTGTGCAGTTTGGTACATTGCTATGTTGAGTTAATTTAATTATTTATCAGTTGAATTTTACTCATTTTTGTTTGAATAATATCAGCTGAAAAGCACTAAGTAGAAATTAATTATATTTTTGGTCAGGAAAGTCAACATTATAACAACAAATATAAATCAATATCATCCAGATATTTAGGAAAATGAGTTAATTCCACCTTAGTAAGTCTAAATGATTTTTTGTTGCATATATTTGGTATATCTGAATTTGTATTTTCTCTTTTAAGTAGTAAACATATGACAGTTTTCCCCTAAAATGTATTTGAATTTGCTAAATCTTAAGTAAGTTCAAAATAATTAATCTTCAATTTCATTATTTTGGATTTAATTATTATGTTTTCATTTACTTAATAAAATCGATTGTTTTTAATCAAGGTTGAAATAATTAAAATCAATTTAATTATTTTAATTGTCATTTTGTTGTATTTTATTTTATTTAAGGAGACAATGGTCAAACTTTGCACTGAGCCTCACTATGTTTGCATGATTGCATAATTTCTACATCACTGTTATTTAATGTGTAGTCTCTCTTGTGCGCTGTGGGACCTGAGCAGATCTAATGAATGACAATGATTGCATTTGCATAAATGTGCTGTGACAAAGTTCTTCAGTGTTTTAGACAACAATAACATGCAGAATAAACATGGTCTTGCAGCATGATTCACATCTCATCAGCAAACGTCAGATTTCCATTTGCAGCTTTAGGTTTTGTGATCAATTATGCTAATGTCATTTCAAGCTAAATTAAAAAAAGAAAATACAAGTGTCAAAATTAAATAAACAAATACATAATCAAATAATTAATTAAAATGTCATTAAAATATAAATGAAATACATAAATGTGTGTGCCATTAATTAATTCAAATACCAATTCAATTTTGGTGAAAAACATATATTATTATTTCACTAATTAATTCATTATTTCATGGCCCTTGTGTTGCATGTGATCATGAATTTCTTTTATCTGTCCACTTCATCTATCAAAGTCAGTAGGTGGGGCTAACACGAATCTAGTCAATTCCACTCCATTGGGAATGTGGGACCGAGAGTTAGAGGTAAGATCGTGCCTAAAAAATCCAGCCCGACCCGACCCACGCCTGCAGGCATTAAAGCCTGACCCAACCAATTAACTTGATTTGTAGGCCCGAGCCCGAAGCAAACCCGAAATTTCAATTTATCCCATAGTATATTTGGCACAAAACAACACAAGATTTTTTAAGATTAAAATAATCTACATATTTTTATTATCATGATAAATGCATTTACACAACGAAATAACGCCGGAACACAGAATAAGAGGCCAGACAATGAGAGTGAAAGAGAAATACTGCAGCCCACTAGGCTTTAAATAGAATAATGTACATCTGTTTAAATGCCTGCTCAGCGTTGCGTTGCCAGTCTTTTTGCTCTCGTATGAAAGCAAAGTGCCACATTGACTACATCCAGCGAAGCCAACACAAGTTTCTGTATCATTTGTTACTATCAATTTGAAGCTTTCCCACACGTCACTCTTACCGGCCGTGCATGTTTGCCTTTTCAGTTCTCCTGTCTTAAGTTTATCTTTGATTTCTTGGTGCTCCATATCGGGGATATCTGGTTAAAATAGATGTGGACTCGCAGAGGGAAGATTACGTTCACGAAATGCCCGCAAAGGCGAGCGCAAAGCGTGCTCTTGCTCTGCGCCTCCTGTTTAGTAGTAATTACCTTACAGTGCCACCTTCTCTGTTTTATCCAAATTATTTATTTACAACAAGTATTCCTTAGTTTAGTATCCACACATCGTTTTAGTGTACATTTTTATAAACATATATTTATTTTAAAAAAGTCAGCGAGAGAGAAGCCCGAACCCGAACGTAATGATTGACATTTTAGGCCCGACCCGACCCCAATTTCGGGCCGGCTCGGGCTAAAGATCTTACCTCTACCGAGAGTCTAGATCACATGTGTCAAACATAAGGCCCGGGGGCCAAATCTGTCCCGCCAAAGGAAGAAGATGTAAAGTGGTGTTACTGGCGGTGATTGCAATTTAATGAATTAATGACACATTTATGTATTCAATTCCAATTTGAATTAATTCATGACATATGTAATTCATTATTTAACAATTTATTTATTTTATTTTGGCACATTACTGTTGATTAAAATGTAACTGATTTCCATAGTTTGTATTTACCAACCTCTAAAATCCCTTTTTTCTTTTTTTATAGTATAATGCAACATTAAATATGTATAACGCCCAATCTATCACCAAGACCCTGTGTAGATAATTACATTCAACACACACTTCAGGACAATCACAACTGTCAAGGTGATGTCTGAAAGTGTACATAAGGCACTAATGCACAGACGTGTTAACCTGAAAGCAGAGCCTCACGTATATTTGTTTTCTTTTGTTGGAGTGTATAGAACACATTTATAGAGCTGTATCCATGGAGATTCATTGGTTTCATTTGGTCTCAAGAGCCTTTATATGTTTAGAAAAAGAGCCCAAGCCAGAGCTACAAAAGCAGAGAAGAGGAAGCGCCACAGAGAGTTGACAGACAGGATGGGAAGGTGGTGGTTGCCAAGCGACGGCCATATAGAGCAGTGATGGCCGGGGTAATGCTACCTGGCGTTCTCTTCAGTGATTTAATCAGCTCGCCCAGCCAGCCATAAATCATCATCAGGCTGAGTTACAAAAGCTTAAAGGGGAAACACACCTTTGGACCTGAATTCATGTCAATGTTGCTGAAACAAAAACTATGTTGGTTCTGACTTCTGTGTTAACCTTTTTTCACAAACATTTATGGACTTTCATCCTGTCATGGATGGTGGTAGTCGAATTACCAAAAAACTACCAAAAAAACAGGGCTAAGTATTTTCACATCAAGTTTACTTATACTCACACTACAGCAGGGGTCTCAAACTCATGTTCTTCAGAGGCCACATTCATTTAATCTCCAATGGACCACACCAGTAAAATAAAACAAAATAACCTATAAATAATGACAACTCCAAATGGTTGTCATTGTTTTCGGGCACAAAAGAAGATAATTTCTCCTTGTGTATTGTGGATCAGATCTACAAAGATACTAAACTCTTATGCCCTATTCGCACGGCATAAATATTACTGACGGACCACTGGTAATTGGGAATAATTAAGAAGAATGTCTGAGTTGTTAGTCCCGTGCGAATGCGCAATGTCTGTGATTTGCTCAGTAATAATTCCACCTTTTTGCTTCTGTGTTTTGGCAAAAAGCAGACATCCAGAGGTAATTCAAGTCCTGTGTGAATGCGCATGTCTATGTTTGTGATTTCAATTGCCTGCCTCTTGTCTTTTTCTGGAGTGAATAATGGAGGAAGTGGCTGAAATTGTGTGGCAGCATGTTGCAAAAGGAAGATATGGTCACACCATATTTGTAATATTTATATTCAATATTTATAACTATCTGAAGTTGTCTCTATAGATTCAATCTGCTGTTTTCCAGAGGGAAGGCCTCCGCTAAGAACTGCTGATTCTGTGATCTGGAGACTGTTTTAATCTGCACTGACCCCGCTCTTATTTTGAAGGCGTGTAGCAAATTTACAGACTGCATCCCTGCCAATGGCATTTACCCCCTTTATTGTATGTTTTCATATTACCTTATCGATGTATTGAGGATGTTGTGAATTTATGACATATCCGGCCATAATGTGAATTATTGCGTGAATTACAGACTTTTGTTTATCCCACAATAACACAGAGGTACGGGGTAATTGCAAATTATCAATGGTCCACAGATAATACTTATGCCATGCGAATAGGGCATTCGTAACAGAAGGTGAAAATGGTTACAATTTTCTTTAGATATTTGAGGTTTTTCATATTTTTGTTCATATTATTCACATTTTATTGTTACAGGATAGTTTGTAAATGTAAATATTTTTATTTTTTGCAGTTAAACAAAAAGTTGACTGACTGACGCGTCACTTCAGCTACTCACGTTGAATTTAAGCTGTGATGCTTTACGTCACACCAGCCACAGCACCGCCCAGTCATGGGGTAGTCCCACCCAGTGACACTGATTGGCTCCTTTATTTTGAAGTAAACCTGAATGTCACAGTACTCAGATGGTTGCGCGAATGATGCAAAACACAGCCAGATGACGTGAGTCAGGTTAAATCACAGAGCCATGAGTGCATTCTTGGTTTTTAAAAGGGGCACAACCACTGACTCATCTGCAATATCTGCAGAAAGTCAATATTCCTACGATGATATTTGTCTGGCTCATGAAAAAGTATTCCTGTAAAGTGTAATTATATTTAAATTATATTATTTTCATCACAGGTTTTCATATTCCATGTTTTCACATCTTTAAGTGTGTGAAAACAATCACATCTGTCATTTCTTCAAGCATCTTCTGGAGTAAGTTAGTGTTGCAATATCTGTCAAATACACCTGTTAGTATGAAAGAGTTTCATCGTTTGTAAAAGAACATTTCTTTTTCTTTCCTTCAAGTTGTTCATTGTTTTTTGGATATTAATTTCTCATCCACTGATAAAAGCTGTTTACTAGGTGGTATGAACAGCAGACAGAGCTGACAGGAAAAAAAAATAAACAAGAGGCTTTGTGTCTCAAACTGCAAGAAAAAATAAACTAATTAAAAATTATCTTGTCTCCCTTTAAATGTAATTGCTTTAAAATAGTGGGTCATATTTAACTATGATCAAAAAAGCAAAACAAAAAAACAATCACATTATTATAACAATTACATTTTTATGTCATTTTTAATTTACGTTTATGGGACATACAAGTATGTATTTATTGTGCTCCCTACAGAGATGACATACATGCACTTTTGTCATTTTAAATGTGTTCTGAAAACTAGAGCTGCAGATGTCTGGAACAGCAGGGTTATGTTTTTGCTGGCATTTGTTTGTTTGTCAGCAAGATAATTCAAAAGGTTATAGATGGATTTGGCCGAAATTTTCTGGAAATGTTGATACTGGCACAAGGAAGAAGTGCTAAAAGTTTGGTGGTGAACAGTGGATGGGGGATGGGGGGTCATGTGTGTATTTCGGGGGGCATGCTGACGAGTCTGCACTGTCAGAGTGCTTTTCTAGTTCTTGCAATTGATTAATCTTTATTTTACACTGGGAAGGATTTTTTTTTATTCTGTGGATTCAGATTTTTACGCTGATTAAAACTTTCATTTTCATGACGATTCCAAAATTGCAGTAATTTTTTCCCCCAGCACATCCAGTTTTTTTCTCCACAGTACAATTCCACTGATTAGCTGTATTCAGACTTTCCAGATGATTATGATTGAACTCATCTACAGCTACGTTGAAACTTGTTTGTGCAGTTACCATGGCGACAGTGTGGTGAGAGGTGTGTGCAGCTCCCAGTAGGTCAGTACAATGACAGTAGAAATACAGTACACATGGTTTGTAAAATCAATAGTGTGAAATATTTCATTGTATTCAGTATTTGAAAATTCTTATAAAACAATCACATACTTGTTAAATACAGAATTTTTCATATGATTAAGAAAATAGGGATCCTATAGTTAAAAAACGTGATGCGATAGAGAAAAACTAAGATCAGTTATGCTGTCAGGCATAACGCAACAAAAATGTGTTCCCAGTGTTATCTGAATAGGAGAAAAAAAATGACGTGTCAGACATGTCTAAAAATGACAACGTACTTTATTCCAGAACCAGATGAAATAACAGACAAAAAAAGTAAAATAAATAAAAGGACATATGAAAAGTACCTATATAGAAATGGAAACAATAACAACAGTATAAAATTATATATATATATATATATATATATATATATATATATATATATATATATATATATATATATATATATATATATATATATATATATATATATATATATATATATATATATATATAGAGAGAGAGAGAGAGAGAGAGAGAGAGAGAGAGAGAGAGAGATAAACAACAGTGTCAAATGACATGTACTATTAGGATGGAACTAACATACGAGTTTAAAAAAAAAATTATATATTTTTTTATTTTCAGGAATATGTTTAATGTTTGTGTAATAATGTTAAAGTTTCAAAGGACTAAGTCAGGGGTCCCCAAACTATTTCCAGTGAGGGCCAAATAACTTTTCCCTTCTCAGATGAGGGGCCGGGGTCAATTTGTAACAGAAAAAGTGTGACGAATGCACGAGTGCCTAAAGGTAAAAAAAAAATATTGTTTTCCAGAAAAGCCACAACCCTTTCTGGATTCTTCACAGAACAGAAGTCAGAAAATTATTATTATTATTATTATTATTATTATTATTATTATTATTATTATTATTATTATTATTAATACTACTACTACTACTACTACTACTACTACTACTAATAATAATAATAATAATAATAATAATAATAATAATAACTGTTTATGAAATACGAAACCCTCTTTGGGTTCTTCACAGAAAAAAGGTCCATGGAACATAAACTTCTTCATCTTAACAGGTCCAAGTTCAGCTTAGTTGTCAGAGCAGAATCTCTGACTTAAATGACTCATATTGTGTCAAACTAGTTAATAATAGTTAATTGTTAGAAAGCCCACACAGTTTAATTGTTTATTTGATTGTTTGGTTATATTTGTTCAGGAATAACTCTTTTTCTGTAAGTTTTCAAATGTCCCACGCTGTTGAACGCACCACTGATGTTATAACGGTTATGAACGTAGTCCGTGTTTTATTAGCCGCTGTGTTGTAGGTAACCGTGCCAAGTTCGCCATCTCGGCTTCTTTTTCTCTTTTTTATTCATCTATTCCTGGTTTATTACTTCGTGTAGATGCCACGAGGTGAGACAGATAACACAGTACAGTTCGGGTGGATGTTAGCATGTTGTACTGTATAAGTTAATGCTGTTGTAGGTAATACGATAATATGCTAGCTGTCATCTGTGATTTCCGTGAGGTGATTTGTGTGTTCCATGACCCATGTAATACATCTGAGTGACTCATATAGTCGGTCTTAGTTCATTTATTATATTGTTATACTGAGTGTTACTGTGTATTATTACAGACCACAGTGAATAAACCTTCAATGAGGACATCTGTATCCGTGTTCTTTAATCGGAACCACAACCCACACCTTGCCACTCTGAACCAAATCCTGGAGACAACCCCACGCTCTCCGCTTCATTAATTATGAAAATAGTTCATAACTAAGGAACATTTTATTGCAAAAGTCCAACTTTGTTATCAAATACAAATACACACATATAAAAAAAAATAATCTAAATGGTCTCTGGTATTGTTCAGGGGGCCGGACCAAATGTGGAGGTGGGCCGTATCCGGCCCGCGGGCCGTAGTTTGGAGACCACTGGACTAAGTGATGTTCCAATGAAGAAAAATTAACATATACAGTGTTCTGCAATTTATTTCTTTTGTAGAAAGTATCTGCTTTAGTCATTAAATGTGTTAAATCTTACATACTTTAATAACATGAATCATGTTTTCAATATATATGATGGTGTGTTATTCCACATATGTGACCAACCACCACGAAACCAGGCATACGTGTCTGGAAATCAAAACTGAGTTACCTGTGTAGCTTGGTAGAGTGGAAACTAAGGTTTAAGATGGTGAAAAAATTATGTTTCTATCATAAGTAGAACCAAAGTTATGGTAATTTTAATATCCACATTTGGACATATTTTGCAATTTGCATTTTTTTTAGATATTGTCCGTCAAAGTTTTGGACTGTTTTGGGGTAGGAAGTCCTTAGCAACGCATAATAATTTGTATCCGATTGACACAAATTTTTCACAGATGTTAAAGGACACTCTGGTGGACATGTCAGAGAAGTTTTATATATTACAATAATAGGACAGAAGTGCGACGTATTATAATCATTTGGCTTACGCCATTGGACAAGAGCGTTCAATATAGGCTTTTACCTCGTACCAAACACTTGGGTGTTTACCCACGGAACGTAGATCGGTTTGTTCGGCGAAAAGAGGTGGAAGTCGGCTTTGTCTTTGCTCAGCAATCCCTGAACTTTTGTCGCCGCTTAAATTATTGACTCAATAAACACCTTTATTGATTGGATTTCAATGTAATGACCACAGGAACTGAAAATAGAGGTGTTAAGGTACCGTTTTTTGATAAAATGTAAACACAAATAAGAAATCGCCTTCCAGCCTAAATTTGGCTGTAGCTCTGAACGGCTCAGCGCGACTTATGCCTGGTTTCGTGGTCACATATATGGTGGTTTATGTACATGTATACAATGGATTTGTAAATCTTCCACTAGAAAGAACCTGGAAAGTGAATGGATCATAATGTGCAGACAGTGTTTGAAGTAGATCTGAGAGAAATATTCATTTGGACTAAAACTTATTCTTTCACATTTTGACCCCAAACTTATCTTGGAAACTTGATCCAATCAGCATTTAAGACTCCAGTTTTCTTTATCAGTAACATATATGTGGGAACATTTCATTAGTTTTATTCTGGAAGCATTTTACTTGAAGACCAGTGTAAATGTCTGTGTGAAACACAATAGAGGTACAAATGTTTATTGACAATGAAATAATAATTTAAAAAAAAATCAAGTTTCAATTCATACGGATACACTTCAATATTATCAGTAGAAAATCTCCAGTAGGAATCTGTCTTGTATGCAGTGTTTCTGAAGCTGCAGCTGTGATTTGTAATGGTCGCAGATATGCACTGAGGCTTCTAACCTGTCTAGCCTGTTCAATGTACTGGCATAGATCAGAAACTGCGATGAGGAATGAGATCATGTCAGCAGTGATGCTCAAGGAATCAGGACCCCTGCCCTGGATTTGACCTTGGACCAAACTATGTCAGGCATCGAATGCTACAGTACTACTAAAGCTGCACACATTAAATCTAACACCTTCCCAACTGTGCTTTAATGAAAAATACTGCACTCAACTATCACAAAAAGTCTTTTAGCATGTTGCCTCTTTAAACCTTTTGACACATAGGGCTCTAGTTTCCGGCCAACGCAGAGCAGTTTGGTAGTTTGGCGGACCCTGGTGCAGCAAGATGGGTGTGGTGGCCCACTTGTGGGAGATGACAACCGATCCAGTTTGTCGCAGTGATAGATTTTCTGACTTTAGACAGCACCGAAGTGCACCAAGAGCTCACCAACTGAAAAGCGTAGTGCTAGTTGACAGACCACTGCACCAAGATGGGTGTGGCCGCGCACTTTTGGGAGGTGACCACAGATTCAGCTGGGCACAGTGATAGACTTTCGACAGTGTGCCAAGCTTGCTAGCTGAAGGCATGTGTAAGCGCGGTAGTAGTAGATTGGGAGACTGGCGTGCACACGTTACCACATCCTCACAGACAGGTTTCCAGAGTGTCAGACACATTTCATTGCAATACATAACCCCAATAATCAATATTCGGAGCACTGGAGGTGGTTCTATTTTCAGGTTTAATTTCATTAGGTATAGATTTAGGGTTATTTTTTCAACCATCCTTATTTGAAACAATAGAAAAAAATTTACAATATCATTCTCAGCATTTAATTACTTAATTCCACTCAGTTGTAGCTCATATGTTGTTAAGTTATGTTCACTTATATCCACAAAAGTTCTCCTTAATAAAAAATATTAGTTGGAAGTAGCTACTTTAAAATGGTAAATGGACTGCATATATATATATATATATATATATATATATATATATATATATATATATATATATGTATATAGCACTTTTCCACCTTCATGGTGCTGAAAGCGCTTTACATTAGCCTCTCATTCACCCATTCACACACACACACACTCATACACCAGTATGGTTTCTAAGGTCTAAGGTCAGTCCTACTGGGGGCCTAAGCCAGGGTTCAGTGTCTTGCCCAAGGACACTTCGACATGTGGACAGCCAGAGCCGGGATGCAAACCGCCAACCTCTCGGTCATTGGGCGACCCACTCTACCAACTGAGCCACAGCCACCCGGGAAGAACATGTTACAGCAACTGAATACATTTGAGTTAGTAGTACTATTTCTGAAACTTTGTGTATGGACATCTTCAAATATGTAATTATTATGACCGGTTTACAGTGTGGAGTGGGCAAGCCATCTGCTGCCACCCTTGGGGGGTCATTGGGAACAGGATGAAATATTATATACAGTATTATATTATATCTGTGGGTGTGGGTGTGCGGTAGCAGGACAGAAACTTGTGCGTGTTATGGGTTTATGAAATTTATTTTAAAAAGTAAAAAAAAAAAAATCACATTACTTTTTTTTCAGGCCTAAAGAGGAATACAAACAATTTAAAATGAAGATGTTTCCCTATTTGTTGCTGCCAGTTTTTCAACAAAGCTTGAATAACCACATCTTGTTTTCATCTAAATCTGATTAACAGTTCTGGCCTTATTTGCCAAATTACTGAATAGGAAGGTGGATGGGATCCAATTTATTGTCCAAGAAAACTGAAACAAAGACAGGGACAAATTATAAACTAGCATATGTCTGAGAGGATTCGTTGTTATTTTATTTCATGGTCTGTGTCAATAATGAGTGCCCTCTCATTTTAATGAAGTGATGGGGTCACTGAGTGCTCAGACAACACCCATGCAACACCTGTTTTTGCTTTGCCAGACCTGTGCAGTCAAAGGCTTCTCTCTAGTGTTTCCCAACATTTCTTGGCTCGTCATTACATCACAAATAGTTTTGTTGGCATGAGGCGCCCACATTTCAGAACCGGAGGAACCAAAACAGAGAATCAGTTTTCAAAGCCAATATGGAAATGGCAGAAGCAGTGGTCATTCTGGGGATATTTACCAGCTGGCTCTAGAAGAACGTCAACTTTGATTGGAATTAATCATTAGAGATATAGAACTGTATGTTCTATGTCTGGACTTGACTACAAAGTACTGATTAGGATTTTGCATATACAGGATTCTATTTCTATTGGTATACATATTTCATAAGGCAAGGCAAAGGCAAATTTATTTGTATAGCACATTTCATGTACAGGAAAATTCAAGGTGCTTCACATAAAACATATAAAAAAATGAAAATGCATTAAAAGACAATTACAATAAGAGACATAAAAACATTTAACAAACAATTGAGAATCTAAGTAAAAGCTCCAGTAAATAGTAATGTTTTCAGGCCTGATTTAAATCAACTTACAGTTTGAGCAGACCTCAGGTATTCAGGCAGTTTTTTCCACAGGTGAAGAGCAGAATAACTTCAGTTTGTTTGGTTCTGATTTGGGAACACATAGTAAACCTGTCCCTGATGACCTCAGGACTCTGGATGCTTCATAGAGTACCAGCAGGTCTAAGGTGTATTTGGGTCCAAGGCTATAGTAATAGTGCTTTATAGACCAGGAGTAAGGTGTTGTATTCTATGGCCCCCTAGAATGTTGTGACAGCTCCCATTCACTTTGAATTGACGTTCCCAGCATTCTGTGGGCGGATTGTTTTCGATAACCGCCCACTGCGCCAATATGGCAACGAGTTTTGTCAGTTCAGATTCACGTTACCATATCACTCCGCAGGTAGTTCAGCCACTTTCAAAGTTAATATTTGTGCATTTAAAATCAACAAATAGGGCTAGCAGATCAGAGGCAGCAGTAGCTAGGCAGCAGTGGCTAGGCAGCAGTGGCTAGGCAGCAGCACAAAAAAATTAGCCAGTGGAGTGTTGCTTAGGAACAACAATAACGTTCCAACTGGACTACTTTTTCTTGACAGAAGCCATCATCTATATGAGTACATTCTTAATCATTATGGGAAACAATTGACTGTATTTTCACAAAATAAACAGTAATAAGCTCTAATAACCTGTAGAATAAGTGGGATAATGTGTTGCCCACGTGTGACTATCGAAAAATATTTCTCATCGGGTCGGTACAATACAATAGTGCTGTTCGGCCCCGTCGGGAAATATTTTTCTGGTAGTCACGCGTGGGCAATACATTATCCCTTACGAATTTTATCCTTTGACCCACAGGAAGCCAATGTAAGGATTTGAGGACCGGTGTGATGTGGTCCAGTTTCCTGGTATTGGTCACAACCTTTCCCCCAGATCCTCACCAGCTTCACCTGGTCCGCACTGTACAGCTGCAATTTGTTGCTGATCTGCAGCTATTTAAGCAGTGGGGCTTGCAGTTGTTGGTGCAGGACCATTTCAGTGTTTGTCATCTCCATAACACACTGTCAGTTCCCTTGGCTGATCATTTCCCCAGGTTTTGTTCCAGTTTATTTTCTGTGTATGTCTGCATTTTGTGTTCATTATTAAATAATTTTTCCTTCAACACTGAGCATCTGAGAATTCTCTCCACCTCACCCATCATGAGAGTAATGGTCTGCACTTATGTAGCGCTTTTCCATCTTCATGGTGCTCAAAGCACTTTACATTAGCTTCACATTCACCCATTCACACACACACTCATACACCAGTAGGTGTATGAGTGGTCTAAAGTCAGTCCTACTGGGGGCCTAAGTCAGGGTTCAGTGGCTTGCCCAAGGACATTTCGATGTGTAGACAGCCAGAGCCTGGATGCGAACCGCCAACCTTACGGTCATTGGGACCCACTGTACCAACTGAGCCACAGCTGTAGTACTGGTCAGAACTCTGGCAGCACTGTTTTGGATCAGCTGTAGCTACTGAAAATGAATGCATGAATGAGTTTCTCTGTGTCTGGTTAGGACATAAAACCCTTAATTCTAGCACCGTTCTTCAGGTGGTAATAGGCAGAGTTAGTAATAGTTTGTAAATGGTTGTTGAATTTCAGGTCGGAGTCAATAATTACACCCAGATTACTGGCTTAGTTTGTAGAGTTCATTGACATGGACTCAAGGTGAGCACTGACCTTTGACCTTTCTTTTTTGGGGCCAAAAACAATCACTTCTGTTTTGTCCGCATTAAGTTGGACACAATTACCTTATTTTATATATTTTTTCTAGATATATATTTTTACTGCCAAAATCTAACCCAGAAACAAAGCAGGGGCTTGATTTGGTTTGAGAGAAAAGAAAACAAACAACCAAAGTAGAAAAACAACCAGAGAAATACATAATATATACATGACATCAGTTGGATTTGTCATATTAGAAATGGATTGGGAGGAACGAAAACGTATCAAATCCCACCGCTTCTTCATCGATTAAGAAAAAATAATGCTTTGCTTCCTGATGTGAAACAACAGTAACATTTCAAATGTATGTTTTTCATGTATTTGCAAAAATCTTACTCTTGTACATCTTTTTCATTGTCGTTATGTCTTCATATTGTTTTAAATCTAACACATTACACAATTTAACCCCACATCTTGAAATACAAACATTTCAGTGTTTGTATGCATCTTCTGAAACCTGAAATTAAAAGTTCCCCTCAGTTTATGAAAACCATCTCACTCTCTAAATACAAATTGAATTGTAGGTGGTAAGGAATTACTTTTGGCCCTGAACATGTAACAATCTGGACTTTTATTGTCTTGTTCTGTGGTTTTCTGTCTGTCTTCCTGTTATCATTGTGAGAGTCTGGGCTTTTATTTTGTTATGTGGACTCATGTCTCACTCTGTCTCATTTGCTTCCTGGCACAGGTGTTTGTCACACCCCTTTTTGATTATACCTGATGTGTCCCACCTGTTTAGCTCCCTATTTAGGCTCCTCCTGTTGCTCTGTCAAATTGTGAACTTCTTTGTCCCAGCACAGCAAATGAGCAGTTTGCGTCTTGTCTTGGTCTCTTTGGGCATCGATCTGTTTTGGTATTGTGGTTCTGGTCTGTTGTCTCTCCCTTGTCTGCTTTGTTTGTCTGAATCGGCTTCACGTTACCGGACCTGGAATCCTGAGTTTGCCTCCTCCCTCTCGATGCTGTATTGGATTTTGCCCTCCTGTTATGACCCTCCTCTGTACACCGGTAATGTCTATGAATTTTTCCCTATCTGCCTTGGCCGGATTTTTTGGTTCTGACCCTGATCTGCTTTTTGACCTCACCTTTGCCCTATTTTCTAGTTGCTTCCTTAACACCTTCCCAGTGATACCTGTTGGAGCAGCTCTCCTAGTGCAGCACTCATATTTTAATAAAGCTTGAATTCTGGTCTGAGTCTTGGATGTGGGTCTCATTTGTGTCTGGTGCATTATCAATACATTCTTTATGCTTTTTGTGGTTTGACAATATCTATGAACTCTATGATTAATGTTCACCTTTTAAGAATAATGAATTATTACATTCTATAAATCTGACATTGTGAATGGTTATCATTTTTTTTCTGTAGAATAACAAGTGATTTTTTTTTTTTTATGTTGCTACCCCAGACTTCTGCACACTAACTTATATGTGGTAGTACTAGTGAACAGTAAAAAACAGACTATGGAGGGATTTTGAATCAAGTAAATGTTTTGATTTATGTAATATTGAGATAGTTCTTGATCATTTGTTCTGTACATATTTTATGTGTGGTTTCCAGTTAATTCTATCATCCATTATAACACCAATAAATGCAATTTCTGGAACTCCATCACCATCTATTTTTACTTTATTGTTCCTACAATTATCAAATAACAATTTTTGTTTTATGTTTAACAAAAACTTATCAAACCATTTCTTTAAATTTTGCTTAATTGGCCCGCTCAGCATTGGTTGGGAGAGATTATTGTAATCTTTGTGTGTGTGTGTCAGCAGAGACATATCACGCTGTAACTCAATGAATACTTGCGATATCACCATGAAATTACATGGGCATATATGTATTTGTATTTAGCAGAAAGGTGAAAATCACATTATTGGCTCTGCTTCAAGAATGGGTTGTCATAGAAACTTGAGATTGGCACAAAATAGGAGCAAGATTAGACATTCTGAATACTTGATTTTGTAATGTATCTCCTGTCATAAAACTAGGTCTATGCAGTCGTTTCCAACTGCTAAAGGTACAGTATATCCCCTAAACATGATGCTTCCAGTCACCCCATCATTTCCACAACTCCCATCCACCGGTTCATAAACTTTATTAAATATAACATATAAAAGGATAGGTTCATGTGCCTGTCCTAGTGCATAAGCACACCAAATTTAGTGGCAATCTGTCCACGCATTCAAAGATAATGGGCCACACAAAATTTGGTCATCTTGAAAATTTTTACCTCCAAAATGTAATCAATTCATATACCTATCCTAGAGCATTAGTACACTGAATTCAGGACAAATCCGTCCAGATGTTAAATAGTTATCACATTAAAATGAAAGAACATACACAACGACATGCAAAACCATTACATCCCTGATGCTCCACATTTTGGGGATACAGATATTAGCTAGGTGCTGTGTATAAGACCAGTCGCCCCAGCAGACCACAGACCGGTTTAACACAATATTTGCACAGATGGACCTTTAAAGGTGTGGTAGATAAATACAACAAAATATAAAGATATGACCGGCAAATGGGTATTTTCTAAATATAAAAATAAATATGAATCCACTGTGTATGCAACTTTATTAGCAGCGTCCTCATAAGATCACACAAACTTAACATGAGTAACTGCCCCTCAGCCCCACACTCTGGATGTCATTGTAAGTTAACAGTGCCTTCAAAATAATATAAAACACAAAAGCTATAAATCCATATTTCAAGTAGGACTGCTGATACTCAGTACATTTCCATTTCCATTACCCTTTGAAATTCATACAATGTAAATAGCGCTATGAAAAACTGGTAATGGAAACTGAATTTTTATGAAGTTGTTTTGCCGACATTTTGATATTCTCATATATCGCAAAAGCACAATGGAAACACTTTTTTCCACAATTATATGTCACAGGACATCTCTCCTATTACCCAGTACTCAGAACAGGTTGCAAGTTCATAGAGGGCAATAGCAACACTCTTTTGAGTAGGCACTGGCTCCCAAGGGCATGAAAAGTCAGGTGCAGTAAGAGGCTTAATAGCATCACACAGCTCATTAAATGTGGATCGAGTAATTCTGAAATTTTGGATCGACAGTTAAATGGCCTGCACTTATATAGTTCTTCTCCACCTTCATGGTGCTCAAAGCACTTTACATTAGCCTCACATTCACACACACACTCATACACCAGTAGGTTTCTAAGGTTCTGTCAGTCCTACTGGGAGCTTAAGTTAGGGTTCAGTGTCTTGCCCAGGGACACTTCGACATGTGGACAGCCAGAGCTAGGACGCGAACCGCCGACCCTTCAGTCATCGGACGACCCGCTCTACCAACTGAATCACAGCCACCCACATCAGTTCATTGGTGAATTCATTATTCAATATCCTTTCCTCATAATCTGTGATTCATGCCCTTTGCCACACATCACGACTTCACCTATGAACCATCGGCCATAGCCTGCATCTCCTGCTGAAAACTGACAGGGCAACTGCACTTGCTGCAACCATAATGAAACCTAGATGCAACAGGTTTTGGGCATCCATCTTCCAGCAGTGAAATCTTGCAGGATGATATTTCACGAGAGTTACAAACAGTGTTGAGTAGTAACGGAATACATGTACCGCCGTTACGTATTTAGAATACTAATTATGAGTAACTGTATTCCGTTACAGTTACTGCTGTTAAACCTAGTATTTAGAATACAGTTACTTTAGTAATAACATTGGATTACTCGTGTTTTTTTTACTTAAGTGAAAAAATATATTTTTTTGTATCCTAGTTAAAATCATACCTGCCAACACTCCCGTTTTACCCGGGAGTCTCCCGTATTTCAGACCCATCTCCCTCCCCCCTCCCGTTCTGTCATTTCTCCCGGTAATCTCCCGTAATTCAAGTCTGAACATCGAAAAAATGTGAAGTCATGTAGGTTTTGGCCGATGTTCTCCGGTTGCCAGAGATCATGTATGGAAAGTAATTTTGTTTTACATCGTACTGAATAACCTGTTTAGCGAACCAATTTCTCTCCTACCTGGCAACCTGCTGATCTTTGATCTCTGCGCAAGTGCCTGCACGCGCCAGGTTTAAGCACACTGAGTGACAGACTGTGACAGACAGAACCTAGTAAGAAGAAAGTAAAATATATGTGTAAATGAGTGTGTGTGTGTGTGAGAGAGAGAGAGAGAGAGAGTGAGTGTGTGTGAGAGAGAGAGAAATGTTTGTGTGTGAGAGAGAGAACATGCCATTGATTGTAATGCTGAAATAACTGTGAGAGAGAGAGAAGTGTGTGAGACACTACATCTAACCTAATCAAGCAACTCAAAGTAAGTTATTTTTTTATTAACTTCATTTAGGAACAAGCTTTTTTATGTCACAGTTTACTGTGTTGATCAGGTTTACTGAGGTAACGTTTAGGCTATATAAATATTTCTCACAGTCAAGTTATTGTGTTAGCTTAACGTTAGCTAACGTAACTAAGTAGATAAGAGCTGCTAATGCTGCAGTAATGTGCTCTGGAAAAGATATTTCCACTTGAAAACTGCCAATTAATGCGTCCTGTTCATGTCATTTGTTGTCATTGGTAAACAGACATAACGTCATGACTCATGATGAAAAATGATAAGCTACGTTATCTTAGAAAATCAATCAAAATAAATTAGGCCTACTGTTCGTAATTTATATTCTGCCATAAATTAAGGTCCGTTTATCTCGTAGACTTGTTTTTCAAACAAACATTCATTTAATAAATGAACAAATAATAATTGAACTTTAATGTTTTATTTATTATTTTACCAGTATGTTGTGATGTTAAACATTATAATAAATATTATTTAGTGTGTAAAGTTATTTATATTTAATTTAAATTAAGTTTTAATAAGAAGTATTCCAAGTATTTAGAATACAGTACCATGTTAAACCAATGTAATCGAATACTTTACAAATTACTTTTTATTTCAGGTATTCTGTAACAAAATACATTTACAAAGTAATCTCCCCAACACTGGTTACAAAGCTCCTACCTTTAACATCTGTCAATGGAAACACGTTCAAGTGCAAATATACTTTGTTGAAGTTTTAGGAATATTGCTATTGTTTTGTGAAAAACTGTCATGGAAATGCAGTTAGTAGCAGTAATCGAGCTAAGAACTAAACTGGAGTTTACCAAAAGTCCGAGTTTACATGTGATCGAAAATTACAGCAAGAGCTATTGTTCTACTGTCAGACACTAGGTGGTGCGAGATTCCCTATGGTTTGGCGCCTTTTCTATGGTGTCTATTCTATGCTGCTAATCCAAAGAATGCATTAATATTCTTTGGGTTGGCGCTATAGAAAAACAATCAGAAAAACAATAGAGACAGATTTGAAGCACATGTAATAGAAGGACAACAATGCCCAGAGAAGATATGGACCACAACCATGCCAAGGCATTGTCACTCCTGGTGACAATTGTGTACACTCTGATTTATTCCATGTAACGTACATATTGTCATGGTGACTGGTCACTTCCTGAAGAGGGTCTGTCCAGGTCAGTCAGTAGTTGAGCTAAGGTTGGGTGGCGTTTACATGCACAGAGAAATTCAGTTACAGTGACATTATCCGACTTGCTTACTCCAACTTCTAAAACTCCAGTTCTATCCAATTCCACTCCGATTAGGTGTTTACATGTCTTTTAAACTTCGATTTCAATCGAAGCAAGGCAATAATTCAGATTTATCTTAGTGCATGTAAACGTACCTACTGTAATTTTTCAAATTCCATGTGTTTTACTGGTGAATGTTGAGAAATTCAATTAGAATCGCATTATCTGCACACATTGGATGATTTCTTTGTTAGGTTTGGACAGGAAATTAGCTCCATACAAATTTTAGGCCAAGTAGAATTGAACAGACTAAAGGAAAAGCCTTCTACAGATCCATAATTGAACTTTCTAGCCAGGAATGCACTGGACAGTGACTTAGTTGGCAGAAACAAGCTCCCAGATTTAATGTCAGAATGAAACAAAAAGCCCAAACACTGCAATTGGGGATGATAATTGACTGCCCCATATATTCTGACTGTGAGCATGTTTTCTGGGGTTTGTGTTATACTGTTTTACAGCAGATTGCTTCACACTATTGTCATTTTCAGCTTTCTTAGGTTTTCTGAAATAGTTTAGCATTGTTTTTGTCAATGTTATTTTTTTTGTCTTTACTTTAATTCTGCTTGTCAGGATTGAACTAGGGTGAGAACCCAAAAGCACAACTCAGAAGCACAATTCGTTCAAAAATAAACCAAAGTTTAAGAACAAAGTCCAACTTAAAACGCTCGTATAGAGTATCATTAACAAATATCAATATCCTAAATAGCTCTTAAAGAGGGAAAACCATAATATGACAGAGTAGTAAATTAAATGTATTCTCTAGGAGGAAAAAAAACTGTTGAGACAAATTGTATTCTATATTGCCTTGTTTATCTGTGATCATTTTTCTACAGTATAGACAGACAGATTGACAGTGTGTTAGAAAAATTGCAATAATACAAGGTATAAATATTAAAGTTATGTTTTTACTCACTTGTCATCTGAACCCGCTTTATTCTCACTCGGGTCGCAGGGGTCACTGTGGGCCTAATTCAGCTACAATGGGTGAAGGCGGGGTACACCCTTTATGAGTTGCCAGTTCATCTCAGGGCTGAACATATATGGACAAGCAATCACTCTCACATTCACACCTATGGGCAATTTAGATTAACCAATTAACCTGTCAGTGCATGTGTTTGGATGATGGGAGGAAACCAGAGTACCTGGAGAAAACCCACACAGATACGGGGAGAACATGCAAACTCCACACAGGAAGGTCTGGTGTGGGATCTGAACCAGGGTCCTTCTTGGTGTGAGGCACGAGTGTTAACCACTGCACCACCTATGTGTTATGTTCTAACTTGAGAAACAGAGTCTGTGCTCAGAAGACACAGGTCAGCACAGCTTGAGAAGTCACAGTCCCTGTGGAACACGTAGGGCATGGTACAGTAAAACAATGGAAATTTCCAAGGTAGAGTTTTCCAAGGGACGCAGGGCAAGACACCCCTGAAATGGAAAGCTACAGACACCTAAAATCTGCATGGAGGAGGAATAAAATCCCGGAAGCATGTGCTCAGACTGGACTCTCCTGACTTTCTGACTTAGTAAATTATTTGTAAATTTGAAATTTGAAATAACCTTTACTGATTGAACTAATTGTAAACTATATTTGTGATATTAAAATGAATTAAAAGACAATGGAAAGACTCAAAGAAAAGTTAATTCTTATCAAGTCTGCTTTTAAGCCATAAGTATATATTTTAATTATGATTTATATCTTTTTTCCAAGATGGATGGATGGATGGATGGATATATAGATAGATAGATAGATAGATAGATAGATAGATAGATAGATAGATAGATAGATAGATAGATAGATAGATAGATAGATAGATAGATAGATGACCCACTGTAGTCATTCTCAGAAAGACCAGTCATGTTGAAGTGCACCAATTAAATTCTGGAGCATACAGGGACTTCGCTCATTAACTTTAAAGTTTTGGAACAAAACAGAGACCAAATTCATCAAACAAAAGTTAAGAATGTTATTTCTGCTGCGCCAGTGTAATTTATCACGTTTAGGGAAGCTGTCACCAGTTAAGTGGATTGCCAGTAATTGTGGTTGGCCCACCTCTAAGCAGAACCGACTAAACCAGCTCATCAGGGACTCGCTGTGAAATGGAGGGTGGCGATCTCTTTATCCCTGGGCAGAGAATTGAAGGTGGCAATCTCTCTTTTTGTAAACTCGCCTGCCTTTTCTGCACAGTGTTTTTCTTTATTCTCTGGTTCCCTCAGTCTGATTTGCCAACTCCCAGCCCCTGATGTAAAACAGATGTATCGCAATGAACCAGTTTGTTTTGTGCATGCTTAACAGAGTCATTTAATTCAGATGAATCTCTCTAATGAATTCCGATAAGCGCCGCGGTAAGAGCTGAAGCTCATAACAGTGTTGCATATTTCATTACTCCTATCTTCGTGCTACTTTGGATATTTTGCATCAGAGGAAAGCGTTGTTATACTGAATTCTACTGCATCGAGCACATGAGTAAATCCTCCATATGGTGTTGTTTTCCTTTTATTTCTCTGGCAAAGAGAAGTTTGGAAGAGCACAAATTTGATTTCTGACATCTCACTGAACTCTCCCAGCTTTCTGTGTGGCTGTGTGTTCATATCAGCTTGGGTTGTTTACATATATTTGATGGAAATGATGAATTCAAAACAAGTCCATTTCTTTGCATGGAGCTGATCCACTGTCCTGATCGAACCTTGTCATCAATATATAAATAGATTTACATTAGTACATTAAAGCTGCATTTAGTGTTGTATTTATTGATTTATAAGTCACAGGGTCATCACTTGAATTTGTATGAATCCTCTCACAGTCTACTCCTGCATCTTACAGCTCATTATCATGACTTAAATGGTCAGAATTATAATGTTTTAATGAAGGATTTCGATTGATTAATTGCACAAAGTACTGTTATTAATCAAATACTAATGTTTTTTTGTGACAGAAGCTTGTAATAATGGGTATGCACAGGAAGTGTACTTGAATTCTTCTCCTTTTTTAATAATATCATCTTTCTACTGAACACAAATTCTGTAGTGAACAACAGATTTCCAATAAAACCAGCACGGTCATTAAAATTGACTGTCAGATTTAATAAAAGCCAATAACCTTTTTATATGCACCAGTAAAATTGATAATTAGCAGCAAAGCAATTGTCGTCCTGTTAAAATTCCAGGTGAATTAAAAAATAAAAATCAATCAGTCAAATTATACAGCACCAAAACATAAGAAAAAATGTGCCCTATTCTCTGTTCCCCCTCCTCTCTGTCCCCTGCTCCGCCTCCTCTCTGTCTTCTTCTCTGTCCCCAGCTCCACCTCCTCTCTGCTCCTCCTCTTCTCTGCTCCTCCTCTTCTCTGCTCCTCCTCTCTGCTCCTGTTCCTCTCTGTCCTCTTCTCTGCTCCTCCTCTCTGCTCCTGTTCCTCTCTGTCCTCTTCTCTGCTCTTCCTCTCTGCTCCTGTTCCTCTCTGTCCTCTTCTCTGCTCCTCCTCCTCTCTGTCCCCTGCTCCGCCTCCTCTCTGCTCCTCCTCTCTGTCCTCTTCTCTGCTCCTCCTCCTTTCTGCCCCCCCTCATGCACCACCCCAGCAGAAGCAGAGTGTCCCCACTGGTTGAGAACCTCTGCTCTATATAGGTTGTACAAAACTAAGAGCTCTTTCAGATATGCAGGTGCCAGGACATGAAGGGCTTTGTAAGTGAGGGGGACTATTTTAAAGTCTTTCCAAGCTTTTACAGGAAGCCAGTGCAGAGAAGCCAACACAGGAGAAAAGTGATTTCTGATACTGGTCCTGGTTAGTAAACGGTCAGTCCCAGAACCTGATCAGAAGAAAATCATAAAATATCAGGGCGGCTGTGGCTCAGTAGGTAGAGCGGGTCGTCAAATGACTGAAGGGTCAGTGGTTTGCATCCCGGCTCTGGATGTACACATGTTGAAGTGTCCTTGAGCCAGACACTGAACCCTAACTTAAGCTTAAGTAGTGCCTTGCATGGCAGTAGTCACCTACTAGTGTGTGAATGGGTGAATGTGAGGCTAATGTAAAGTGTTTTGGATAAAAGCGCTATATAAGTGCAGTCCATTTACCATGAATACAAAGTTGAAAAGTGACATGAGTGAGAACACTATAACATGGGTGAACGTCAGTGATGCACAAGCTGACCCAAGGTGAGCTGTTCAGTGGTCACCTGCACTTGCGGATCATTGAAAAATATTTTTAATGATATTCGGGTTGCAGTCGGTCGGTTCATTTATCGTTTGAGATAAACATTAATATAACCTGGTAAATATGCTTTATTAACTGAATTTCCGTGAAGGCGACATACAACATCAGAAGTATCCTACGGTATGGAGGGAGCAAGAGTGAAGTTGGGAGAGTGGAAGCTCCAGAAACATCCAAACAAAAAAGTACGGTTTGGGACGAGTCCTGGGAGTAATTACTTTATCCATAAGTGTATCGCCGTAACCGTTACTCAGGAAATAATGTGAGACATTAAAATTTGATGAAGTGGGGTGCAAGTGTTGCCCCAGGTACAGACAACAACTAGGAGTTTTAACAACACCGTTGGTGCCGCATATGTTTGTACCAAGCCGCCATTCAGCTCGGTGTAGAACTCCACTAACATGCATGACAAGAAAATCGATCATGTTTTGCAAATTAGTTGGATAGGCGGGGTGTTACATGTAGGCGGGAGGGTGAATGCTGGGGTGCACTATGTGCATGCTTGCGCTCTTGGGTGTCTCGTTGTGTCTGCCACGCCTTTTGTCACAGGTAGACCCTCACCTGACAACAATCAAGGCTGAAGACCTGTCAACTATGTGAGGTGACCGATCAGTTGTGAGGAGAGGGGTGCCCTGCCGCAGCTTTGTCAGCCTGGGGAGCTTTTCTTCAGGATGTTTTTTTTTTTTTTTTTTTAACCATCACCACGATAGCGTGTTTTGTGCCATTTACAGCATTGTGATAACATGGTTTATTTCTGTTAGTTTAACTTTTACTATTAATAATAGGTCATGAAGATCATTGATAGTGTTTTTAAGGAAGCATCACATCCAAGGTAACATCACAGAACAAGGAGTTTCTTTGACATTTTTAAGCAAAAAAAAAAAAAGGAATGCAAAAATACTTTTCCTGGTAACTAATTACTTTACTAGTGGAGTAATACATTTAGTAATGAAATTACTTTTTGGGGAACTAACTAGTATTTGCAATTAATTACTTTTTCAAAGTAACTTACCCAGCACTGTTTGGGACACATTCAATGAGATTTTTAAAGATGATGAGCGGCTCCCAGTGTTTTCTTTTCCATGGAAACCGGGTTCAAATGTCTCTTTGGGTGTTACAGTACAGGTTGTTAATTGGTTTGGATGTTGCACTTTGATAAGTTTTGAATGATGAAGCAGGACAAAATTTCTTACAAGCAATGACATATAATTTTAACACAGAGATAAATGCAGGTATGTGAGTAAGGTCATGTCATGTTCATAAAGACCATTGGGTCCGTCCTTTTCAAATATATTTCTTGGTGGTTGCGGTTCATTTATACATCGACCCGTACATCACTGGTGTACGTCAAGCTAGAAAAATGGATACATTATGTATTTTAATTCACAATCTTAGATACATTTAATACATATATATTGTGTAGGGTGTATTATGTCAATATTTTGGTGAGTATGTTTGTACTCAAATTTGACATGAAATCACACTAAAATGTGATTTTGAGGTGGAAACAGAATTGTATGACAAAGATCATGAGAGGCATCACTGCTGGTTATAATGTACAAATATATAAATATATGGATTTTAGAGGTTAAAATGTTTGTCTGAAAATCTCTTTTACCTTTCCAAGTTCCCCATGATGTCATGTTAATATGATTCCATTTCATTAGATTTTTGCAAAAGTCCAGTGATATTCTAGAAAATATTTACATTTTCCAACAGGTCAAATTGAAGTCATTTATTCATTCTATTCTGAACTCCCAGACTCACAACGGCAGAGATTTGATCTAATAAATAATGCCTTGTTCATTTCATTTTATAGTAAATTGCCACACTTCCATAAAAGCAGGTGCTGCATAATTGTTTCATTTGTTTGTGAACTTTTGTTGCTGGTTAGTTTAAGAGGGTTCAGTTCTCCACCTCCCCTTGGTGAAGATTTGCAGAAAAAGCAGCAAAAATATTCCAATTTATTGAAAACATAGTGGACATTTCTTAGGCAGTATAACCAGTACAAATACTCATCAAGTGTATTTTGATTCATATCCCTGAACTACCCCTGCCTCACACCCACACATACGTAGATGAACTCTATCCCACCATCACAGTGACTTTCTAGTAATGTTCAGATTTGTGTGTTATTTACATTTATGAAATGCTCTCCTTTATTGCACTTCTTACATTTCTGCCACAGGTGAAGCTTGAATGTGTCATGACCTCCGCTCCGGTGACCTTTCCCCCAGTCATCTCCATATCCACCTGGTCCTGCACTGCGCAGCTGCAAGCCGTTCCTCATCTGTGGCTATAAAAGCAGTAAGGCTTGCAGTTGCCAGTGCGGGACCATTCAGTATTGTCACCTCCATAACCCGGACAGCATTTCCATCTTCTCAGTCACCATAACCCGGACTTTCATCATCAGCACGGACTCTGGTTGTTCTGTTCAGGTTTTGACTCTAGTTTGTCTCGTTCTTGTATTTATGTTTCTTAGTTTGTTATTAAATCAGTTCTTCCTTCAGGACTGTGCATTTGAGTCCTGCTTCACCTCACCCCCTCCCTGACAGAATGATGTCACCTTTGCCCACATCATTCAGAGTTCACATGGGAGTGTTGCTCAAAAATATCTATGTAGAAAAAACAGCAGCAGTAATAATAGTATAAAAATATAGATAAAAAATTTTTACTGTTAAGTTGTTACATCTTTTAAAAGAAATCTGATTAATCACATGGTTCCTCTGGATTAATATAAATTAATCACAATTAAATACGATTACTTTTTAACAAAAAATCTCTCTCTCTATTATATATATATATATATATATATATATATATTATTCCTAGAAAACTAAATACTCAAGTAAAGTACAGATACCCAAATAAAATCGACTTAAGTACAGTCGGCATTTATACTGATAAACTTACCAAAAAATGAGCAAACAAATCTCTACCAGGTGGAAAAAGGACAGAAACAAAAAGTGTCTTTACCCATTATCTGAAATGCAGAGTATGCTGTGTTTTTTTGGAGTTAGTACGGTATGGTAATACCTGGCTGCAGTTCTCTAAAGTGATTTAATTCCCAAATGTCATTACTCTGGCATTGAGTGCTGATTTGCTTTGTATTGCTTTGTTCTTTTTCAGAGAGTTTTTTTGTTCATCACTTTCTCTGCAGCCAATTTTAACTGAAATCTCTGTTTTTGTTGAATTTGTGCGTACGTGTGTGTGTGTACATTTGGTTGGTGGGGAGGTGGGGGGGTGTAAGCTGTTGTTCAAAAAGTTGCACTACTTCCAGGTTGAAGCAAACTTTAGAGAGAAAAGAAAATCAGTGGCAAGTTGCAGATTGTCTGTTTATTTCTCCATCCATTTAGACTGTATTTTGCAGTGTATATAGTTTTTATATGGCAAATGCAGTTTGAGTCTCATTCATAGCAATTTTGCCCTCAAAATGATTCTCTTATCACGCTGTAAAATCAATACAATATGGTCGTAGCTGGGGAAATGGTTCTAATTTAAGCTATACTAAAAACTCCCATTGTACGTATACTATATATATATTAAAAAATGACTTTCCACTTTAACAAAGTTAGATATGCTGGGTGTCTTTAAATCAAACAGACAAAAAGACAAGGGCGAGCTTTCAGTGGACCCAATATCGTTTGATTTACCTGCGGTGGTTTGAAAATGGGAGCACAATATTCCCCCTAATGTGAATTGAAAAGCACTGGAGAAGAAAATCATTTCATCACTCTATCTGTGATGGTGTCAGCAAAGGGAGAGAGAATTGATTAATATGTGTGTGTGTGGTAGGCAGTCATTTCAGTAGATCCACAGAGGATAAATGATTACCTCTGTTAAGATGGAGCTTTGAGCTGAAGAGACTGTGTGATGCTGTGATATTGAAGGCCCGGTGTGAATCCTATCGACCACAGTGCATCACCACCCACTCAGTCTGCATTCACATCGCCCTGCTTGCTATACACTGGGAGTGCACGCTGTCACATCCACACCTTCATATTTAGCTGCATCCTCTTTGTGCACAATTCATGCTTTCTGTAGTCTATACAGTATGCTGCTGCATTTTTTTTTTTTCCATTTGCATTTTTCCTTGCAGAGTATAGTGGGCTTCAACAGCACTATTTCTAACCAGGACTTTCATGGTTTCATGGTTCTTCAGGGACAGGAACTTCTGGAATAGTTTTAGACTAAAACTACCACTGAAATGTTGTGTTATGTAAAATTATATTCATTTATAGTTTTCAAAAACATGCACACAAAATTATCAATACATCAATCAACATAGTAAAAAAAAAAAGTATTCAAAAAAATGAATACTAGTGGTGTGTTCACAAATTAATCAGTTCTTTTGAAGGAATCTTTGACTGATGTTGGTTCTACACTTAATTTTTCTAAAAAATGTCAGTTGCCCTTAAGTTCTAGTCATTTTGCCTGAGCTGGAATTTGTCCTTTAAACTGTAGGGAAGCATATAGTCATGAGCTTTATTCAATATAGTAAGTATTATGGTAAATGGTCTTCGCTTATAAAGCGCTTTTCCACCTTCATAGTGCTCAAAGCGCTTTACATTAGCCTCACATTCACACTACACCATTAGGTTTCTAAGGTCGAAGGTCAGTCCTACTGGGGGCCTAAGTCAGGGTTCAGCGTCTTGCCCAAGGACACTTCGACATGTGGACAGCTAGAGGTGGGATGTGAACCACCAACCTCTCGGTCATTGGACAACCCACTCTACCAACTGAACCACAGCCGCCCCAACAAATGTCAACAAAACCATGTAGTTTTAGAGCATTTAATTTTATAAATAGTAAGGCTGTGTTGGTCGCAAACAAATTGATTCTTTTTCATCTTTAAAATAAACAACATGAACTGATTCTTCGTTCCCTGTTGTCGGCCGTTTGGTGAGTGCTGTTCATGTTTAACAGATAAAAAGACGGCTATCCAATTTAGCCATACGATGGTCGGTATTTCTACAGAACATTGTCATTAAATATTAAAAGTACAAGCAATTGTTATACGCCTGAAGGCCATGTATGTTGTGTGTGTGTCTGTGTGTGTGTTCTTTTTCCTTTTTTCTCCAGGAACCTGAAGAGTGCGTGGGTGTGGCCCTCCCCTGGGCTGTTCCAGTTTAGGCCAGCTTCATCCTGAGTGGATAGGTAGCCATCCAATCTTGGCCTGTCACCTCCTATATAAATCCACCTCTCACCTGTGGGTTTTTATTGTCCTTTTTCCTTTCTATCTCTGTTTGTTGGACTGGTGGTGACTTTTTGGACTAGGTTGATGGGTACTATTTACATTTGCACTTATTTTTTTTCTGTTAGACACACTAGGTTAGCAGGTAGGTGCCACCATTGTACCTCTGTTTGGGACTAGTTAGAAGCTAGATGTTTTGTCCATCTGATTATTTTTGCTAGTATAGGGTCACCAGTTAGCTTGGTTTGGTTTCAATAAGTTCTTTGGGTTCAGGTACCACCTTTTGTCCAAATGTCACCTAATTCGATTTTTTGCATTTGCTTTTATGGGAAGTAAATCAATTTTAATCAATAAACCCACTTAAGAACCATTGTGCTTGTATACTTTCAGGGACTGAGGAGATGTGAGACCCCTCCCTTCAACATATTTAAAAGGGGGGTGTAACAGCACTATATCTGAAAACCCCAACTGTACGCAGTCGTAAAGATGTCATTCCACTGAAAACCACTTTTCCACGCTCCTTTAGAAATCTGATGGGTTACACCAACTTACCAACACATGCTGCCTTTGAAAGTGGTTTGTTACCTCCACTGGCTGCATACTGCATTCACAGAAAACAACGAGAGGAACGAGGGACCCAGAAAAAGCCGGTCCAGATGACTCGTTTGCGTCACCCATGTGAGGTTAAGCCTGTCCTCCATTGCAGTGAATCTGAATTAGCATTAGCATCTACAAGAGAAGACAGCGCCACAGTAGCTAATGCAAAAATGAGAAAAAAAAATGGTGGATCAAACTGGTTCATGTGCTCTCTGTGGAAATAAAGACTCGTTTTCAGAACAAGCAACAGCACAAAACCTAGCTGGATGCTACTCTGGTAAAGGTAAACACACAGAGAGCGAGGGGGGGGGCGCATTTTGAGCCAATCAGAGATGCCTCATTCCCACGTCATGGACATGTCTGAGGAAGTACCGATAAACTCTGTTGTTCGACCTAAAGTCATTTTTCTACCGTGAAAAAACAGCTGGAAACAAAGCAATCCAGCACACAATGTATTCAATAACAATGGAGAACACAGCAAAAATAGCAGCAGAAATAAGGATGGAATGACACCTTTAATGTTACCATTACTTCAGTCATACACTCATTAGTTTTATCTTTAGCAGACAGCTGGTTTGGAAGTTCTAGACAACTGGGACACAAACTATAGTTGAACAAAATTGATTTGATACAATCATGAAGCTTCATCTGTTGGTGTTTTAGATGGATGAGGGTAGGCTAGAAGTTAGTTGGCGTCGTCTCATTCATGACTGAAAGAATCATTTCATGAAATTCCACGAGTTGTTCATGTGCAAGATCCATGCAGGTCATGTGATGTGATGTCATCAGAACAAATGAACTGAACAAATGAATGAACAAACTGAACTGAATGACGAGAACTTGTTCCTGACAAAAGAATCGAAACACCACTAATGAATACTGCAACAAGAACTAGACTGACCCTTTCCATAATACCAAAAAGGAGGACACTTATTTGCATTTTCTCTCCCTCGAAGGAGAGAGGGGCATTGTTATTGAGTCGCTTTGTTGGTCCGTTTGTTTTATGGAAGCAGCTTTATGGAAAAAAAAAAAAAACTACTGAGCCAGTTTCTATGAAATTTTCCAGTTAGGTTGAAGGTGGTCTAGAATAAAAACCATTAAATTTTGGTGAATGTAGGTCAAAGTTCAGAGTCACCAAAATGTTGTTTTTGCAATGATAAAAGATTAGGCAAATCAAATAAAATGTGTGCAAAGGGGGCGGGGTTTGTTGATCATTATAAAAGGCAAGACTGCCTGTAAAAATCTCAAGAGTGAAGAAATGTGTTTGCAGATGGTCTTGATTATTTGGGAAACTAGTAATACTGATTCTTGCAAAATGATCAAATGATTGTACATTCGGTGTACAAAAGAAATGCAATTATTATAAATAGAATGGTAAATGGACTGCATTGATTTAGCACTTTTCCACCTTCATGGTGCTCAAAGTGCTTTACTGTAGATACTATACATTCACCCACACATCAGTGGGTTTCTAAGGTCCTGCTAGTCCTTCTGAGTTTGGGTTCAGTGTCTTGCCCAAGGCCACTTTGACATGTGGACAGCCAGAGCTGGGATGTGAACCACCAACTCTTCGGTCATGGGACAACCCTCTCTACCAACTGAGCCAAATCTGTCCATTATTATATTATAAAGCATTTGCCAAGACCAAATCCCAAAAATTACATTTTGCCAAACACCTACTGCTTTTTTCATCCAAAGTGCCTCACATTTGAAGCGAGGACATGTAATTTATCAGAGAAAGATTTGTTTGTTTTGGGGAAGTTGAGGCTGGTTGGTGGAAACATGCCAGGACATAAGAGAGTAGGTTTCACACCTGCTTAGGTTTTTAAATTTGGGCAATAAAAGCTCTTTTGGTGGGTAATGGAAACACCGTGGGTTATTGGTTTAAATATTGATAAATACAGTAAATCTAAAACATTTCTTTATCACATCTTTGCAGAATTATTTCTGTCAGTTCAAATCATTCTCTTTTCTATATTGCTTTGCTGCCAGTGACAAAAATGAAAAAATAAAACTTTAGAAATAATGCCTTAAAACCATACAGTAAAATCACCAGTGTTAATACAACACTTAAATAGTTAATTTTAACACTACCTCAGTGAACATATGCTCCCTACTACAGTGACAAATTTACACTGAACCTTGAGTTACATTTCCAGAGTCAACTTTACATTAGTAAGAGATAATATTTTATACGACTTAGTGTAAAACAAACTTTACACTACAGTATGTGAGAAGTAACACCTACAGTGTTATTCACATTCAACACTGAAGAGTTGAGTGTGAGAATTAGAAACATGAGAATTAACTTTTCCAGTGTTAAACCTACTTAATAATCAGTGTTGTGCCTGAACGCGTTCATTGAACAATCGTTCATGAACTACATCAAATTTTTAACGAACGTGAACGACTCGTTCACTTTTGCCAAATGAACGCGGTTATTCTGGCATTTATTGAACTGCGCTCTTATGTAGTTCACATTTCGTTCTGTATTATTCGGCGGGGGGTGGGGGTGCAGAGAGTTTTTGGGAGCGGAGAAAAAGAGTTAAATTTACAGAGTGTGACCGGTGACCGGAGCAGGTGTTGTGTGTTGTCCCGTTCTTGGAAATAAACATTGAAAACGAAGCTCACTGAAACTGCTCCTTGTGTTCTAAGAACCTGCAGATGGAAGTTAACCCCGGGGTAAGGCACTTACTTCCGCCCTGGAGGGGCGGCATTTTCCCCTGATTTATTGACTACAGGATAACGTCAGAAACGGTTAATAATACGTTTACAATAATAACACAAAAAAGAACAAAAAAGTTCATTTTGGGATCCATGAACTTCTAGTTCATAATTTGGAAGAATGAACGATGAACTGAACTAATTCATATTGAGTAACTTGAACTGAACTTTGAAGTAGTTCCTAATCAAGGTGAACTTTCCCAACACTGTTAATAATACATGTTCATGAATAAAAACTCCAAAGAGTGTTGATTTTTAACTATTTGAAAACATGACATGTCTTTATTCTTGCACAGATTCTGCTGGAATGAAAAAACAAAAGCAACAGTTTATTTAGAAAACTTAACACAGTTTTTCAATGTTGAACTTCTCCCTCAGTTTGAGCGCAGAGGTTGGTGGGCGGGGCTTTTCAGAGTCATTGGGGTTTTTTAAACACTGAAAAGTATGTTACTTGTTTGCATCAAAATCAGTTTGCATTAACACTGAATATATGACACTGACAATGTAGATCCTCTGTTAATTAATCATATATTTAATAATATATATTATAATAAAAAATTTTAATAATTTTCACCAACACTGGAAGTTATCTTTTTAAATCTCTGTCTGTTGTTGGAATAACTTTTTTTTTTGGTGAAAAATAACAAGACATTGTAGACAGAAAAACAACAAGACATGAATCAGACAAAAAAACATAAACAACAAGAAATTAACAACAATATTGACAACATCATGTTACAATGAAAACATACTAAATGTAAAAAGCAATTAAACAATATGGATTGATGAGGGATGAAAGGGATAAGAGGAGGAGGGGAGTGAGGGGGAAAATGCTAATTATTGTCATAACGATAATAATTATGGGGGGGGGGGTGGAATAACTCTGAAACTCTTTGACATTGCATTTTTTACACTGGTAAACATACTGTGTAAGCTATATTGCAAACAGAGTTGGAAGATCATTTGGGCTGTCAGATAAAGCTTTTAATCAGATTAATCACACAGTTTCTTAGGATTAAACACAAAAGAATAACAAATCACTACTAAACAGGTTATATCCAATAAAATTCAAGTAGAGTGTCAGTGTAGACTTGAAAACGTAGAGCAATTTTTAGTGTCATCTTACTATAAATTAATGAATAAAATAATCTTTGATGTGGAATTTATAATACATAAAAGTAGCTTTAACCTATATTTTGGCTGGAAGGCAGAATGAAAGTAGGGTAATATGAGATGAAGCAAATTTACATCTCATTTAAATCTGTTTGCCAAAAACAACTTGTTTTTAGTGCAGGCCAGAGTCCATTAAATAGAGGTGCAAACACACTTAAAGATACAGAAATAGTGTATTCTGTGAAGATCCAAAATAGTGAAGATAGTTCTTATCTTTAGTCTACACTCGCATTTCTTCAGAAAAGTGCCTCAGGGGACGATCACTTCAAAAGGGCAGCGAACAAACAAGATACTCTATGTCTCTCAACTGATGTTACTATAGCAACACAGTCCTCTGCAGAGAGTACTTTATGTGCATCTCTACATCTCTGGATGAGTTTACATATCTTGTATGGCTTCAGGACTCCGACGGCCTGAGCACATTAATGCAGTGTTAAAAAGCAAAAAGAAGAAACTGCAACAAAAGACAAGAAATAGACAGTAGGCAATTCATTCATTCATTTATTTATTTTTCTTAAATTTTGAGGAAGTGAGGAAGCAACACAAATAAGTTGCATCCAAAGGTGTCTGATAATAAAAGACTCTCAACAGAATACATGCAAGTAGAACAAATGAAATGAGTTTGTTCATGCTCAAAAAGAAGTGGGAAGAAGAAAAATTTATTTACTGGAGGGGACGATTGCGGCTAAAAATGACAAGATATTTTATCAAAAGTGTCTTTCGTTTACACGGCAACCGTGCTGTCGGTGTTCTGAAAATGCAAAAATCTGAAGACCCCTTATAGAGTGGGGAGTTTTGAAAACGAGCCGGGTTAATGTCTTTGTCTAAACGACAACAAATGCAGAACACGCTCACGTCACATACACCTTTACATCACACTCAATGCGCTAAAACTACAAACATGTCCGACTACCTTGATCCCACAGATCTTCCAGCAGCTCTAGTAGCTCCAGTAATCGTTTCAGTAACTGTACAGAATTTATACTCATACCATAGCTCAGTAGTTCTCAAATCTGGTCCTCGTGGCCCACTGTCCTGCTTGTTTTAGTTGTTTCCCTCTTCTATCAGACCTAGTTCAATTATTGATCAGCTCTTCAGAAGCCTAATCATGATGCAATGGCTTCCAGGTGTGACGGAAGAGGGAGATTTTTTTTATTATTATTTATTGTTTTTCATTTATTTTTTTAATTAAATTAATTCTTTTTTTTAATATTTAAAATTTCTTAAAAATCTTTTATTGGACATTTTTTGTTAATTTGACCATTTTTAATTTTTAAAAAAATCTATAATTTTTTTTAATTTAATTCATGTGTTTATTAAAAAAAAAATTTTAAACTATTTTTACTTTTGTTTTATTTTTTGATTTAATTTGTTTTCATTTAAAAAATTTTAATTATTTAATTTTACATTTTTAATTAGTTTTTATTTAAATATTTTTTTAAAAAAAGGAAAGGAACATATGTAAAACATGCAGGACACTGGGCCACGAGGACCAGATTTGAGAAGCATTGCCATAGCTGAACAGATATGGGTGTACAGTTACATATGTGGGCCTGCATATCCAATCGAATTTCACCCACTGTTGCATCTTCATATAAACAAAGATTTCCTCCTGAAAACGCTTGTCTAAACAGAAAATTGAAGATGAGACAACACTTTGCGTCTTCTGTTTTCTCCGTCATTGTATAAACATAGCCTTAGTCCCACACTGAGTTCTCACCAGTAATTTGACAGAAAGAAATGTCAATAGTTTCCCTGTGATGTGTGTCCACAGCCACACAAATGGTTGCCTTCACAAACACCACCACACGTTTACATGATGAATGAATGAATGAATGTATTTTATTTTTCGAACATGTATAAAAATAAAATAAATTGTATGTAACTATTGTACATACAATAGACAGAAAAAAAGAGAAAAAAAAGAAACAAACAAACAAAATATTAAAATAAAGAGCAAGACATTACAAAACACCGCACATTGTTCGAAAAAAGGAAGTGGGAAGAAGTACAATACTTATTTTAATTTCCCACCCCTTTTATCTGCTCTTTGGTTTGCAGCTATACATGCTAACCACAGTACATCATAGACCTATATAAGTATATACCATGTGTAACCTTAATAAATATCTATATAAATATATAATTACAAAATTAAATATATGCTACATCATTATCCATATAAGTATATAATTACAAAAATATATTCTATATAAATATCTATATAACCAAAATAAATACATACATACATATCATCATTAATATAAATATAAATATAAATATATATATATATATATATATATATATATATATATATATATATATATATATATATATATATATATATATATATATATCTCCATAACTAAATCTTTACCCTCTTCACCATGTTCTTTAATTCAAAATTATTTATTCTGAATAAAATAATTCTGAATTAAAGCTATTTTCTTTGTGTTTACAAGGAAATATTAATGACGAATACAGTTTTTTTTCATAGTTCAGTAGGACTTTTTGATTTCAATTCTTGAAATAAGTGTCTCAAATATGTATGGTTGGAGGAAGTTCCTTTGATATGTCTGCTTTAATGAGCTCTGAGGAGATTGGGTGAACAATGGAAATGTTTACAACATGTTGTTTTAATTCTGAATTATTTATTCTGAATAAAATGTTTTAATGAGAGTTTTTATTTCCTGTTTAATTCGGAATAAAGGTTAATGACTCTTTAAGATGACCATGTAAATACCTAATTCTAGTTGAAAATGACGATTCTGAATTAAACTTAATTCTGAATAAAGTCACTGGTTTATTCTACGCTTAATTCCGAATTCGATAATTCCTCTGACATGGAAACAGTTAATTCCTCTTATTCTAATTCCTGTCATTCTTCACTTGCTCCTCCTCTCATTACAATGCCGCACATATTTCAGAACACTCTGTCCCTCCAGCTCTTAAAGCACAATTAACTATAGTGCAAAACACCTGTTTACCATATTCAAAATTAACATTTCCATGTAAACACAAAGAAAATAGCTTTAATTCCAAATGATTTGATTCAGAATAAATAATTCAGAATTAAAAAACATGATGTGAACATAGCCATTGTTGACCCAAACTCCTCAGAGCTCATTAAAGCAAACATATCAAAGGAACTTCCTTCAACCATACATATTTGAGACACTTCTTTCGAGTCTATAAATCAAAGGGTCCTACTCAGGGGCGCAGATAGGTTTGTGAAACTGGGGGGGACGAAGATGCCAGCTAACACCCCCCGGCCCCACCATTCTGATTGGGGGGGGGTTATTACTCCTCAAAGACGAAAAATGCATTATCTTACCTAATTGTGATGTCTGATGTTCTCAAGTGCTATATACCACTGACATGACAGGATGATCAATATGGGTGTGTGTGTGTGTGTGTGTGTGTGTGTGTGTGTGTGTGTGTGTGTGTGTGCGTGTGTGTGTGTGTGTGTGCGTGTGTGTGTGTGTGTGTGTGTGTGTGTGTGCTACATGACTGCTCACTGTTTGTGTATATTTGGACTGTCAAACTTAATTACCCATCATTGGAAGAAATTATTTATTGTATAAGTATTAGATAAATTATTATTATTTAATAAAGTTTATTAATGCTGATACTAATTCAAATCACTCACTAAACATACCATATGCTGTTTGCAAAACTGTTTTATTTTAACACTGACTTTCAGCACACTGATTCTTTCAGAAATGTCACAGGAGTGTAAAAAACATGTAATGTAATTAAAACTTCTAACACACTAACAACAAACACAAAATAGGACACAGCCTCCATATACAAATTAAATTGTAAATAAGATCTCTCCATGAGAGTTTTCAATAATGGTCTCAAAACTGATTAAGTGAAGGATCCAAAAACCTCTCTCCTCCGATCCTTGCCCTGAATATATGTCTGGGGCATGTACAGGTGGAGGCAGAAGAAGGTGACAGTTTGGCTCTGGCCAGCTTTGTACGATTCCTACTCTCACGGCGACATTGCTTTGAACAGAAATTGCAAGGTGATTAACTTTTTTCATCACCAGCCAATGTGGCTAGTAGATTTTTTATCTTACTCCCCTATCAGAAATTCAACTAGCCATTTTTCCCCTGACCAAATTTCATTAAATTATTTTATTTAACCTTTTCCTCTTGAAATAATTCATTTCTTTAAACATATGTTCTTTTTTTTTACATTTTCACATTTAACTCTTAAAACTTCTTGCTTTTACATTTTCTCACCTTTCACTGTTAACACTTCTTTACTGTTCTCACCTAGATTACAATTTATACAATACATAGACTCACATCTTGTTGCTCTTACATTTTCTCAATTGGTCCCCATATCATTTCTTCAAACATATGATCACATTTTTTTTTTTTTTTTTTTTTTGCATTTTCACATTTAACTCCTAACTTCTTTACTTTTTATCTCCACTGTCCCAACTGTAAACATACACTCACATTACATCTTGGTGTTGTTATAAACTTTCTTAAACCATCTCATTTCCTTAGCCTATTTGTGGACTCACCAACTGACCAAAGATAGCACCAAATCCTCATATAAGCCCGTTATGATCAATTCATTTGGGCTTATTAGCATTCCTGTCAAACACACAAGTAGGCTGTAGGCGCACTGGCGCGTGCAATGGCACGCGTGCTCGTACGCGTGCCATTGCGCGCACCAGTGCGCTGCCAGAACGCGTTCTGTAACACGTGATATAATAAACACAACGCGTGGCTATGTGAACACTTTGGCTTTGCCATAGGGGCGCTGCCTGGGCCGAAGCAAGCAAGACAGGAAACAAAAGCCAGGGGAAGGATAAAAAAAAATAGGACGGTCATATTCTGGCGCCCCATAGAGGATTGCTACAACCGGGTCTGCACTCGCCAACAGCCAAAGTGGCTAGTAAGTTGTTTTTTACCCGCCAAAATGGATTTTCACCCACATTTGGCGGGTTGGTGGGTGTTAATTTAGAGCCCTGGTGATAATGTAAAGTAGCAGTTTACTTACAGCTGTTGCTCTTTGAAAAAAAAACCACATGATCGTTTTCTGCTTTTTAGCTCGCCTCATTATTCCATGCCGTGTTGGGGTCCTCCTGAACGTGCACCCTGGCTGTCCAAGTGATGCCTGTCAGACTGTAACTGTGGCAACCAAAGTTAACGACGATGCCGCCGCACAGCGCAATAACCGAGTCACGTTATTATGTAAGTTAATTCATATTTTGGTTTCTTCGTGATGCTTGAATAAGTAAGAAGTAAGTAGTAAAAGTTTTTTAAAAAAGTAAAAAGAAGAAGTAACATGGTTTTTTCTTAAATAAAAGTGGGTGGGAGGGATCTAAGGGCATTCAAAACTGGGTGTGTCATGACACACCTGACACCCCCGCTATCTGCGCGCCTGGTCCTACTACAGTAGAGTACAAAAAGGATGAAAAAGATGAAAAGGATGAAAAGTACCAAAGTCTTAGTCATTTATTACAGTATATCACATGTGATATAATAGAATTAGAATATACTGAACATAGTATGTAGAGTGAAAAGGTAAGTCTTAAGGGCATAACAGTATATGTATTCGTACCGAACCGTTGAAAACAGATGTTCGGTTCGGTAAAGCCCTATACACTCGTTCGTGATTCGTGCTCTTGTGACGTCATGCAGAAATCCAAGATGGCGGACTTCCTGTTGGTTTATGGGCGTGGCCATCATATGTTTTTTTTGTTTGTCATCATATGATGAACATGTGTACTGGTTTTCATAGGTCTAACTTGATCTGCTCTAATACAAACTATTTTCATTTTCTAGGGGGCGCGACCGCATCCCTGGCATATTTCGTCCCCTGGTGATCACAGCGGACTCAATAGACCTTGCGCCGCCAACGTGGTCCATGGCGAAGGCCTAATTATATAATAAATTACTAAGAAATTGGTACTTTTTCTTTTTTTCGTAGTTCAGTAGGAGTGCAAATCAAACCAATTAAAGGGATAATTCACTATTTTTCACATGGCATCACCATCTTTACTCTGGTGGTGAGTTCTGGTCCAGTTTTGGTCAAAGTGAAAGCAGTCCCAGCAGGTTTCCTGAAGTCACAAAAATAGAGGTGTGTCTTTGAATAATGATTTATGAGTGATGAGTAATGAGTGATTTATTTGCATAATAAAACCGTCAAGGATCAAAAACTCACACCTCATAAATGCTTGGAGCTACTTTCTGTCAATAGCGATCAATACGCGTTGTCACTGCTAACAGCTGTGCACCTGCACGTAGCAGCCGCAAACACTGCTGAACATGTGATGAAAGTAGTTTGCTAAGGTGCACAGCTGATCGGTATTGACAGAAAGCAGGGGCAGATCTATGGGCGGGCCTAAGTGGGCGGCACCCTGATTGACAGCAGTGCCCATCCAATCACAAGCTCAGAAACAGAATTCTAGACCGATTTTCATTGCCTCATTAAACTGAAATGTTGATCAATGTCTTTAATATAGTTATTTATTTGTAAATGTCAATGGAAATACACTATGTATATTAAATTGTTTGTGCCCCCCCCTCCTGACTTCACTTAGGCCTGTCTAAAAATAGCAGTCTAGATCCACCACTGAGAGAAAGTAGTTCCAAGCAACTATGAGGTGTGAGTTTTTGTTCCGTGATGGGTTTTTTTGCAAATAAATCACTCATTCAAACACATATTGTTTTGAGAATACACGTTTTTAAAAATGGTGAACCTATACAGATTCATATGAAAAATAGTGAACTATCCCTTTAAGATCCTCAGACACTACAAACACCTTAAAGATGGAGAGAAGTTCACATTCTCTGCTACTTTATCACTGAGAAATGTCCACCAACACTTTTACTGCAGCTGAATTTTGCAGAACAAAGACATATAATCAAAAGAAGCGACAGTAAATTCTACAGTGGAAGATCTGCGGTGAGAGAAAATACAACTATACAACCCATATGGACTCTTTCACAGTGACTCTCATCGGAGATGTGGATTTTCTTCTCACAACTCTGCAAATATTGAATAAAAATCCCATCATAAAATCTCATTCATATTGTAATGGGTAGATGATAGGTATTTAACTGCAATAAAATATTCAGTGACCCAAATATCAGTGACCATGATAATAGAAGTGGTTTAGAAATAAGGAATACAGAGCAACCTGGGTATTGTAGGGAAATTAACCCACACAAGATTATGCAAGTGTTGATATAATCCTCGTGATTTTTTTTATTTGTATACAACAGTCATGTTTCTATCCAGCTGTTTTTTGTCCCAAAATATAATGCCAAAAATAGAAACAGAAAAGGTGTATGAAGGTACAGGCGGGTGTAAAGATATAGAGTGTATAATATATATAATGATAGTATGTGTGTATATATGATATGTGTACAGGTGTATATGAGTGTATAGGTGTAAAGACATAGTAATATATATTATAGGATATTTTGTGTATGAGATATTTTTGTATCATTTTGATAAACCAACTGGAATAGATTTATATATGTTATTTGGCATTTGTATTATGATTTGGTACAAAAGGATTGGGAGATAATAAGTTGGGTTTTTTTTACTTCTTCCCACTCCCTTTTGAATATGTTACTTGCCTTCTTATTTTTTATTTAGGCTATATTGTCTTGTTCTTGTTGTTTTATCAATTACTGGCTTTTGAAAGATCAAATGTTTTAGTGCTTGACATATTTGAAATAAAATAACTAAACTAAACTATACTAAGAAGGGAATGGGTGAAAAAGTAAAGTGCTCTGTTGTATGTGTCCACATGACTAACATGTATGATGAATGATCATACATTCTATCACATTTTGTAAAGTACGTACCAAATACTGGGGCTGTCAAATTCGGGCATAAATGTATGAGTGGAGATTTCTTTCCTGAGTGTTTTTATTCTTCTTTAGCATGAAAACACACTATTTTTTTCTGAAATGATAAAGCAACATGTATTTAAAAATCAACATGAGAATTTAATGAATTTAAATTTAATTAAAAAAGTCATTCAGCCAATCTGATATTTCTTAATAATAATAATCTTATTACTTCATAGAGATAATATGCATAAATAGGGTTAGGGTTAGGGTTATTTTCACATCAAACACAGAATAAAATATGGAGTCATTATTTTGTTTATATTATTTAAATGTAGGTTATTTTGTTAATATTTGACTGGAGATGATATTGGTCTGTATGTGGAACCTGAACAAACACAGTTTCACAGTCTGACTGTGGAATTTTTGGACTTTACAAATTCATCCCAGGGGACACACTGAAACCTTTGGCGGGCCGCCTTCGGCCCCCAGGCCGAATGTTTGAGACCCCTGCTTTAAGGGTATGTGTAGTCTTGTTCAGTGGTGCAGTAGAATAAAATAATTGATAATTGACAATTTAATTGAATTTTAGAACATGTCTCAGCTTGTCTTAAAACGAGGAAACCAGAGAGAAAATGTGGTATTTTGATGCTTCCAATAATTTCCTGAAGTTCTTCCTGACAACAGCATTTCCTCCATAATCACATTCAATTACCAGCACTCCAACCACTTTGTCCATCTGAATCTAGTCTGTCACTAAATTATAACCATCAGTGTAACCTTTAAGCTTTTATCAGTTTCAGTTGATGGAAACAGCTTCTGTGAAGAAATGAAAAAGACAAAATGCACACACAATGAAACCAAATTGGAACGCACTCATAACACATATTGAGTTAGAAATACTCCAGTAGCCTCTTTAAGTGATTTAAAAGCAGAAAATCATGTTTTCTAATGGTCATTTCTGGGCAGTTATACCAGATATCCTTGCACACAGCATGTGAATAGGACTGATCTCAAATGATGTCAGAATTTGTTCATTAATATTCATGACCTTTGTGTTTCAATCAAATGCCAGTGTTTCCCCCAGTGCATTATGGGCCTAGTGGACCACCAGGCTTTGTTTGCACCCCCCCCCCACCCCCCAACAGGTTAAGCATCATTATTTATTTATTTCAATGAAATGTATACACATTACAATTCATGATACTAACCATAATGTTAACTTGAATCTTGATAATGCATTATAGATTTAAATATATGTATAGTAAAGTGTAAATGTAACATTTACACTTCCTTGTTTTCAATTAAATAAATCATAATCAAGCCTCGATATGACAAATCTTTATTCCACCTATGTCAGTTTGTAGATTATGTCATTGACATTTATTTATTTATTATTTATTATTATTACTTCAGAGTGTGCATTTTTGTTAGCAGTTGGTGTAAGTATTGTTAATAAATGTTGTACAGAAACACATATTAGATAGAATTTCATCTTTATTGTAAACCTTAAATTTGTCTATTTATTTATTTTCAAAACCCTGTTGGACCACTGATGGGCTTCACTAGTGGCCATACCACCAAGCTTAGCAACATTTCTGGGGGAAACTGCAAAGATATTACAGGATGATACCAGCTGAAACACATATATTATTTGATTAAAAAAAATCACACATCCCAGGAAGTTAATTTTAATATGATTCAATGGAGAACAACTGAAATCATGGTAAAGTCCTCAAAGTCAGTGTAAAGAAAAGCAGGATTAGTGTTAAGGTGTGTATTTATCTGAACTAACACTCACTATGTACTCTGGGCCATCTGCGCTGCCGTTAGCATCATATTTATATATTTAGACTCATTAAATACTAAGTATTGTTAGCCTACAGGCTTATCATTAGATCTATGTAATTATTACCCTGCCTCCCAAATGGGAGAGGGCTATTGTTTTTGAGTCTGTCTGTCTGTCTGTTTGTAAGCAGCTTTACATAAAAAACTACTGGAACAATGTTTATTAAATTTTCAGGAAAGGTGCAAGGTGGTTCAAAATAGATCACATTACATTTTCATGAATGTAGGTAAAAGGTCACAGTCACTAAAAATGTGTTTTTTCAATGATAAGAGATTGTGCAAAGGGGGCAGGGTTTGTTATCTGTGTTGTGTTGTGTGTATTTATTTCACTATGCACTTTCTGTAAACAACAAATACTACTGTACTTCCATTTTCACTACTTTACTTTGCACTATTCTGTTATTCTGTATTGACACTAATATGACATTGCACCTCACTGTTTTACTTATATGATTAATGCTGTTGTTGTCACAAACAATTTTCCAATTGTGCAATCAATAAAGTCCTTCTATTCTACTCTATTCTATTTTAAGCTGGATGAATATACAAAATGCATTCAGTGCAGCTCCGGTGGTTTAAGGATTTTTTTTAAAAAAGACCTTGTGGTAAAATAGATGAAAAGTGTGAGATGGAGAGGACAGAGACAAGTGGTCTGACATTTGTGTGTGTATATAGAATTATCTCTGCTGTAATTGCTTTCTCACTTGTGCATGTAGAACATGCTTCTTCACGCTGGACTTGTTTTACAAAGTCATCCATCATTGTCTAAGGATCATCACAGAGTTTGTAGGACGTATCAAATTTTAAAATGAGCATGTGCTGAAGATGGATGCACATTTTTGTTCTGACCGCAGCCATTGTCTTCCTTCACGTGTCAAGATGAAAACACAAGAGCCTACATGTTACTGCGACAGTCAGTCCGATTATTTGTATCGGTAATGCTATAGTATTCGTACTATACTGGAAGGAGCATTTGACCCTTTTATACAAATAAGAATAGAAATATTACACACTACAAGTAAATTGTCAGTATTTAAAAACTTATTTAAGTAAAAGCAATACTTCTTTAGGGTCACTTTATTCCCCAAGCCCAGGTAATAGAGAAGGGTTGGAATTGGGACATTGAATAAGGATAGAGTATAATACGACTGAGATATATATTGTGATATGAAAAAATACATGTCATAGACACAGAACATAGGTTTCAGTATCATCTTTCTTTTAGCTGAAATAATTAAATAAAATTAATAATTCAAATTAATCAAAGGTGTCATTTCGCTTAAAAACACTTTTCCACGTTCCTTTCAGTATCTGATGGGTCACCCTGAGTTACCAACACATGCCTTTGAAAGTTGTTTGTCACCTCCACTGGCTGCATACCGCATTCATAGAAAACAACGAGTGGAACGAGGGACCCAGAAAAAGCCGGTCCATCTGACGTCAGATGGACATTAGTGTCACCCATGTGTCCCCATTGCAGCAAATCTGAAGTAGAATTAGCATTAGCATCTACGAGAGAAGATGGTGCCACAGTAGCTGCTGCACAAACTGGAAAAAAATGGTGGCTCAAACTGGTTCATGTGCTCTCAATGCACAAGCAACGACACGAAACCTAGCTGGATGTTACTCTGGGAAACGTAAACACACACAGAGAGCGATAGGGGAGGGGGGACTGTTCCTTCATGCATTCTGAGCCAATCAGAGACGCTTCGTCACTGTGTGAGGAAGTACCTGTAAACTCTGTTGTTTGACCTCAGGTCATTTTCTATCATGCAAAAACAGCTTGAAACAAAGCAACACAGACATTGTTTTAAATAGAACCAACACACAGTGTATTCAATAACAATGGAGAACACAGCAATATTAATGAAATAACAATGGAATGACACCTTTAAATAAATAAAAATAAATAAATATATAAAATACAAATATTAATACATGAAAAAATACAAATAATTATTACACTTACAGTTTTTAAGTTATACATCTAGACAAAAATACTCTCCTCATTAAAGTGTAAGAAAATAAAAAAAAATTGTGATCTTTGACAGTTTTTGCAACATTTCAGTGTCTTCATCACCAGTTTTCTACCACATAAATTTTGCTTGAATAATAAAGTCGGAGAGATGTCCCTTAAGTTGCTACATAGGTTTTACCCAAACAACCACTATTTACAGAGAATTAAAACAGATATTGATAAACTGCAACTTTTGTAGAATCACAGAGAAACACATACACTTATCTTGGTCATGCTCTCATATAAAGATATTTTGGTCTAAACTATCAAGATACATTACAGACATTGTCTACCCTGATTTGGCTTTGAATTAGGAAAATGTAGTCTTGGGTTTTGCTATCTTTGACAGGAATGCTACTTCTGAGTTTTACTCAATTAATCTCATTATCATTTTAACCAAGCACAGACAAGACCAAATTTCAAAATGTAAAGCCAACCTTTATTGAATTCTCCATTTATGTAAATTCAATTAAATTTTAAATTTCATTTATAAAGCCCCAAATCACAACACAGCCATCTCACAGAGCTTTCCAAAAACACAATCAACTACAGAAATAGATAAAAGGTCCCAAGCATTCCCAAAACCCAGTGGGGAAAAAAAGAGATCTTGACTCCATACTGAAGGAGAGATCCACTCCCATGGACAGATAGGCTATAGATGAGCGTTCATTTGTAGATGAAAGGGGGGGGGCAGGTCCATCCACCAGACAGATGAGGGAGGAGGTCCGGGGTCACAGGTAAGCACAGGACACAAGCCAGTCACCGCAGATCCTGTCGTCCTTGGCTCCTCATGCAGACACTGCTGAGAGAGCTGCCAGTCCCCCCAGAGGTGAGGAGTGGGGAAAGGGGACACCAGGTGACTGGCCATGGACAGACTATAGGTTTAAGAAATGACAAATACAGACACGAGAGAGAGAGAGAGAGAGAGAGAGAGAGAGAGAGAGAGAGAGAGAGAGAAAGAACGAGAGAGAGAGAGCATTCTAACTCCTAGGGCAGCTTAGACTGAACTGTGACTTCAGTCTGTTTTTAACTAACCTGACCATAGGCTTTCAGCAAAAAAATCTAATCATTATATAGCATCCATATTATGTTCTCTCAATTAGAATGCTGTGAAGTCATATTACATAACACATTCATGTAATTTTTATTGTCTTATTTCTGTTGCTGTTTTTTTCTACTATTTTTTCCTTATCATTACCCCTGTCAGAATGTTATGTTTTGTTTTTTTATACAAAATGTTTGTGATGATTTTTGATATGCTATTTTTTGATTTGCTATTTTGTGCTTTTCTGAAGGCAATGGAAAACCAATTGATAGTGAACAAACTGATGGTGCTGCTTTAACTTTTCTCGACATACATTCATCAGTCTGTGTAATGAACTGGTGACATCTAGGACAGGCTCCGGCGCCTCCACAACCCTCAGGTGGACTAGATGGTTCAGAAAATGGATGAATGAATAAATACACTCATGAGGGAATTTATATTCATACAGATGTCAAAAAACAAACAATAATAATAATTGTAATGAAGTAGTAATGAGCTGATGTCATGTATACACAGCAATGTCCTAATGTGTATAGGAAAAACCCATACTTATATTTAATCAGGTTAGGATTTAGGAATAAAACATGTGAATGGGAATCTGACATGTATAATACAAACTTTAAAGCTGTCATTCCATGGTTATTTCATTAATATTACTGTGTTCTCCATTTTTATTGAATACATTGTGTGTTGGTTCTATTTTAAAAAAAAAACCCTCCAGATTGCTTTGTTTCAAGCTGTTGAAACAAAGCTGACTTGAGGTCGAACAACAGAGTTTACAGGTACTTCCTCCTACATGTCCGTGACGCAGTCATGAGGCGTCTCTGATTGGCTTAGAATGCGTGAAGGAACACTCCCCCCTCCCCTCTTGCTGTGTATTTATTTACCTTTACCCAAGTAGCATCCAGCTAGGTTTCGTGCCGTTGCTTGTTCTGAAAACGTGCAGGGAAAAAACAAGGCTTTATTTCAACAGAGAGCACATGAACAAGTTTGATCCGCCATTTTTTCCAGTTTGTGCAGCAGCTACTGTGGCTCTGTCTTCTCTTGTAGATGCTAATGCTAATGCTACTTCATATTCGGGCTTAACCCCACATGCATGATGCTAAAGTTCTTTTTCCGGATCCCTCATTCCAGTGGAGGTGATAACTGACTTTTAAAGGCAGCATGTGTTGGTAAGTCAGATTCAGATCCATCAGATTCCAAAAGGAGCGCTGGATAATTGGAAATTGAATTGTATTGAAAAGCGGTTTTCAGCGGAACGACACCAGAATTTGTAGTTGTAAATCAAGGGAATCAAACTGATGTAATCAAACCATACAGACCAGGGGTGTCAAACTAATTTTATTTCAGTGGCCACATTAAACCAAAATTTATTTGAATTGGGCCCTACCACAAAAATAATAATATAATATATAAATTTCCCTCTACATTTTAGAGCAATAAAAGTTCAATTATGAGATGAAAATGTTCACATCTACTAACTATACTTTAAAACAATGTGAATAACATGAATAAACTGACACTTCTTCCGGAAACTAAATGTAATTTTAACAGTTTATCATTTGCACATGTCAATTACAATGTACAGATTATTTGTTAGTGGATCTACAAATGCACAGAACATTTAATAACAGACTGAACATTGTTAAAGTTACACTTTAGACATTTCAAAATGTTCATATTTCTTTGGGTTATTTGCATTTTTGTGAAATAATAGTTTGTTTCATTGTAAATAAAGTAAACATGAAAATATTTAAATCACAAAGAGCAAAATGTAGAGTTGTGAGTGTTTCTAGGTTATTATGACAGTAATTTACTGATCTGACCCATTTTTGATCTGTATGTGGAATTTGAAATAAAATTATCAATATATTCACTCTCATTTTTGTATTTCACTAATTTATCTCAGGAGCCGGACTGAACCCTTTCAGGTGCCAGATGTGGCCCCTGGGCTGCATGTTTGACACCCCTGATGTAGAATACACAATGTTCCAACCAGTGTGCAAACTTATTAAGTGTCAAGCCAAGGTAAGAGAAAAGTCAAGGAAACAGTGAACAAATATGTGTACAGTTACACAACCTGCCCACATCCAGCTTGTACATGAATCTCCCACACAAAGAATCAGCAGTGACTCAGCTGTTCCCTTCTAATACAGTCTCTATTAGAAACTGGGACTGACCTGAGGGGTATTTCTGTACACCACACATGAATAATTTGACCTTTTATTAACTTCATATTGAAGGTGACTTTTTCCACCTGTGCAACATAGCCAAAATTAGAAATATTCTGACAAAAATATATATATATATATATGTGTTTGTTACATCTAGATTAGATTATTGCAACTGCCTACTCACATCATTTCCAAAAATGTGTCTAAAAAGCTTTCAGAATGCAGCAGCAAGACAATTAACAGGATGAACTAGAAGAGAACACATCAGTCCTGTGCTCAGAACCCTTCTGTGGCATCCAGTCCAGTTTAGAATTAGATTTAAAATCCTCCTCCATTAATGATTGATTTTATGTGCACAGATTATTATTGGAGATTATCAGTCTATTTAGTTATTTATTTATTATGTTTTATTTATTTTCAGACATCCCTAATTTCAGGGAGATGCTTATTGACCCTTCCGACCCCCCCTACCCCCTTTCTGAATTATTGAACGAAAACATGTAATTCATGAGTAAAAAATTGCTAGAAAAACAATGAAGTGATATAAATTAAATATACAAAGTGTGCTTTGTGTGCCGAAGCCAGGGCTATAAATTAAAGGCCTATTGGAGTCCAGCTGTCACATGACTCACATGACCCAAACACTATTGAACAAAAACGTGTAATTTGAGTAAGTATTTGCTAGTTAAATTAAATTTTTGTTTTGTTTTTTATTTTGTGACGGTCCCTAAACTCCCCCCCAGCAAGGAAGCCTGTGTCCACTCCTGGCGCCTCTCCAGTAGGGTAAGGCTGAGCGGACAGCCATTGATGCTTGTGGAGGAGGTGCACATCTGACAAATATCAGACTTAAGCAGCTCACCGGGCATACATTTGATTGGAGAGTCGGTGGAGACTTGCCTGCACGCTCTCACTTGCAGTGTTAAAAAAACCTCCCTCGCATTGTCCAAAATCCGGAATATTATATCTGACTCGTGGGCATCAGTTAGCCATTATCGATATCAAGGAGACTCTCAGGACTTCCAGGAGACTTGGGATGTCTGTGTTGGGATACACCTGTGTTGATTTAAGGGGAGTGGCCAGGGGAGGGTGAAGTCCAAGCTGCGGTCAATAAAACATCAGTAGGGTTCCTCACCACGTGTCTCTGTCTTACAGTAATTTTTTTTTTCATTATTGTCAGCTGTCATTTAAAGGGTGCCTTCCACTGAAAACCACTTTGGGTAGCTCTTTTTACAATATGGTTGTTCACAACAAGTTCTATATGTACACACTACTCCAAGAAGTGACCCACACTGGTCATTGAAGGGTCAACCATTGAGACACAGACATACATGCAACTCAGAGCAGGCAAAACCTAGCAACATCACTAGGTTGTAAGTGTCTCCTAAAGCCATGTATGGCATTGCCCACAGGCTCCTACCACAGGAAGATCATTAAAGCGGAGCGGAGAGAAGCTAGCTGACCAAAAGACTTAATCAAATTAACAACATGGCAGAACAAACATACTCGTGTTTTATTTGTGGCAGCAAAAACGATTTCGATGTACCACCGAAATTGGTTGTTCATCCTCGTCTTCATCCTCGTATGCTTCAGGGTCATAGACATATGGTTGCATCTCCAAAGACATGATATTTAATCCACAAACTTTCTGTGAAGCTGTGAAACAGTGGATAAAGTCATACACAGCCTGGCACCACTCAGCTGGGGGTTTGCCCTTTCCTCTTTTTTTTTTTTTTTTTTTATTATTTAGAAACCAAACAGAGGTGTCTTATTAACACATCGTGAATATTCATGAGGAACACCGGAAAAGTCAGTAGTTCAACCACTAGCCCCTTTTATAGCTCACAGAATGAACTATGACCTCATTTTCCACAGAACTGACGCACAATGCATTAAATCATAGTGGTGACCACAGCAATATAAATTAAATAACAATAGAAGTTGATCTTTAAGGAAACATTTAACATTTTTGAAAAAAATATATAACATGTATCAGTGATATGTAAATAATAGTACATATGTATTGAAAATGTGGTGATTTGAGGCGAAATGCATTAGGGAGAGTAACAGTAGAGACAGGAAATTTCACAAGTACACAGCCATTCCAATTACAGACAGACTTGTGTTCTTACGGAGTCCATTCTCTGTTCTTTCTAAGATTGATGTTGAGAAACAGCCAGGGACAATATACACACACACTAGGTAATGGGGGACTGGTGGAAACAATCCAAACATGAGAAGATGATCAAACTGACAGGAAGGACACGTTGCCAGAAATAGAGGAGAAAGCATTTATAAAATAAAAGTCACGTGATAAAAATATGACTATAATTCTATCTGTAATATTTCTACTTTATAATAATCAGAAAGTTATCAACAGTATTTAAAGATAATAACTTAGCCATTATTCCAGAACTGTCAATGTATTGTAGGGATCTGTATTAAAAGCATTTATAATGATATTATTTTGTACCATTAAAGTTAGCCACTGTAGAGATAGTGCTAATGCTCCAGTTGAAACTAATGCTCCAACTAAATAACCTGTTTATTTATTTGGTTTCTTAATTTTATCAACTCAGACCTGATACGATACATGGACACATGACTATTAAAATGGACATCTAAGACCGAACATTCATGCTACATGCTATTATTGGATATTTACTATTATACCAATATGTGCATATATATATACAGTCACACACTATTATACAGGAGAGACGGTGTTAGAAAACTGTAGTTGTTTTTATCAGTGTGGTCAATGTTCACACTGGAAACGAACCCTCCATTGAACAATTACAACTGAGCCGAGACCAGCTCCTCCAGACACTCTCAGCTCAGCAGAGGTGTCAAAAGTGCTCACATTCTGTACTTAAGTAGAAGTACAGATAGTTGTGTGAAAAAAAAAATATGCTTGTGAAGGTATAAGTACTGATTCAATTCTTTTACTCAAAAGTAAAAAAGTAAGTGAAGTACAGGCGGCTGTGGCTCAGTTGGTAGAGCGGGTCGTCCAATGACTGAAAGGTCTGTGGTTCACGTCCCGGTTCTGGCTGTCCAAGTGTCCTTGGGCAAGATGCTGGGGTGGCACGGTGGTGCAGTGGTTAGCACTCGTGCCTCACAGCAAGAAGGACCCTGGTTTGAATCCCACACCAGACCTTTCTGTGTGGAGTTTGCATGTCCACGTGGGTTTTCGGTTTCCTCCCACCATCTAAAGACATAGGTAAAAAATTGCCCATAGGTGTGAATGTGAGAGTGATTGTTTGTCTATATATATAACGAACTGGTGTCTCATACAGGATGTACCCCGCCTTTGCCCATCATAGCTAGATTCAGCCCCCAGTGACCCCCGCGGCCCTAGTGAGGATAAAGTAGGTTCAGATGACAAGACGAGAAGATGCTGAACCCTGACTTCGGCTCCCAGTAGGACTGACAGAACTTTAGAAACAAACCTGTGTGTGAGGCTAATGTAAAGTGCTTTGAGCACCATGAAGGTGGAAAAGAACTATATAAGTGCAGTCAATTTACAACTTGTCAATTAAAATTAAAAAGCAAAACTACATTTATTTTTCCATGAATGAAATAATATTTAATGAGAAAAAAATCAGAAAAGTTTAAAAAGTATCAAAAAATAAAGCCTTTAAAAGCGATTTAGTGTGTAGGAAATAAAAAATTTTAATGAGAAAATTTAGAAAATTTGATCAGGTCACAGTTTTGTGTCAGTCACAATCAGTTTGGTGGGTATGGGCAGAACATTTAAAAAATGGCGAGGGGGGGGGTCACAACTGAGATAAAAAAGTCATAATCACACAATAAAAAGTCATAAATATGTAATGGAAGCCAGAATTATAATATATAAAGTCACAGTTTCTCTCCTCCACTGATTTTCCCTCTGAAGTGACTTATTTTTGTATTGTCATATTTGTTTAGTTTGAAAAATTACTGAGTCTATTCTGAGAATGTAATAGTATAAAGTACAGATATTTATATAAATGTAACAAGCATTAAGTACAGATATTTATATAAATGTAACAAACATAAAGTACAGATATTTATGAGCAAATGTAGAGAGTACAAGTAAAAAGTTGAGAGAACAAATACTAAAGTAAAGTACAGATACTTTTAAAAAAAATCTACTTAGGACAGTAACAAAGTCCTTCAACTTAGTTCCCAGCTCTACAGCTCAGTGTTCCTTCTGTCTCTCATCACTCATATCTGCCACCACAGCCTGGGTACTGACCTTAATGTTCAACTACTTAAAGACCTGACATCTACTACAATATTCCAGTATTCCTGGATATTCCAGGCTTTTTGTCATGCTATGTTTTTTGTGTTTATATCTAACCTGTTGTTAAACATAAATAAAGTTGTCTTTGTTAAGAAGAGAGTGTCATGTTAAGCCCAGCTGCTGCTTCATTCATGGCATCAGGACGAGCACTGAATCAATTATGCTAAAAGGTCAATGAGGAGTACAACTAAAACAATTCATCAACTCAACAAAATTATTCATGATTCATTACAATTTTCTTGAATTTCCTGCTGTTGTGTTTTGCTCAAACATTTATTGTGACAAACATGATGTCAAGTTTGAATGTTAGTTCCACCTTAACTGGTTAATGAGTTGGATCGAAATATGTTGAATGTGTTTATGTCTATACATATTTTTTATATACACTCTACTTTTATACTGTTATTTCTATAGCTATATATATATATATATATATATATATATATATATATATATGTATACACACACATAATTTCATTATTTCTAATGGTTTTTAAATAAAGGACACGTTTTTTTTTGTTTTTGACTTTTCAGATTCCACTGGTTTACAAGTAAAATGCTTCCAGAATAAAACAAATTAAACATTACATGTGTGTTACAGATAAAGAAAACTCAAGTGTTAAATGCTGGTTGGCTCAAGTGTCCAAGATAAGTCTGGGGTCAAATTGTGAAATTCTTAGAATGAACAAGTGAATATTGGTCTCAGATCTACTTCAAAACACTGTATGCACATCATAATCCATTCACTTTATGTGACACCCACAAAGTAATTAGTTTTGTGTGATTTGTTTTTTTTTTGTATATATGTACACCTACATTTATGATTGAAGTGAAAGAGTACAGAGACATAGAATGAACCATCACCAACTATGAACAGTAGGGGGCAGTGTCCGTTGCGTCCTTCTGAGAGGAACTGAGTTTCTAAGCAGGTTTCCGGTAAGGCGCCATTACACGATCGCCAACATCTCATTCATTCCTGTGTCCCGGGGCCGGATCTAGCTCTGAACACTTGGAGGGGCATGTGGTTTGGCAGGAGGGGCATGAACTGGTGGGTATCAAATCCCACCCAAACCCTTAAAAGCACAGAAATCAATGCAAACTCTGCCGTCATCAATTAATCAATCCATATCTATATCAATTTGATTTGTATTATAGGTTTTATATTGGATTTGGATGCCATGCCTGGCACTACCCTCTGCATTTACCCGGGCTTGGGACTGGCACAAATAGGACACTGGCTTGTGTCCCATTTGTGGCTACATTACTCTTTTTTTTTCTTTTTTTTGGTTTATTTATTTATTTTTGTGTGTGTGTTTTTGTATTTTTGTTTTTTTTTCTTTTTATCCTATTTTGTGTATTCCTTTGTCATTAATTTATTGACAGAACATATTTTATTTCAACATCTTCTGTATATTTTTTGTCTCTTTTGTTGTTTTCACAGCTTATAGCAACTTTTAGGATTTTTTTGTTGTATTTTTTCTTTTAATTTTTTGTTCTTTTTATCCTTTTATGCATTCCTTTATAATTTATTTACTTAGAAGAATATATCTTTTAAATGTCTGTGTATTTTTTTGTCTTTTATGTCATTTTCATAGACCTTATAGCAACTTTTAGGATTTTTCTTATTGTTATTTTTGTCTAATTGTTTTTACTTTTTATCCTTTCATGTATTTCTTTAGCATTTTCTTTAGTTACAGTCTGTTTGTGTTGCTGTTCATAGCTTATTTCTATCACTTTAGGATCAGCCTTCTGTTTTTCTGTACAAACACCCTAACAAATGTATCCATGTTTAGGCCTTTTGTTATAGCCTTCTCGTGAGCCAGAATAAATAAATCTCGTTTTCTCTTGTGTAGCATAGTGCGGCGAAAGTGAGTAAGGACACGAGACAAAGTAGAGAAAGAGCTCTCACATGAAGAAGAGGATATCCCAATCACAATGGATGCCACATACATGCGATGGAGCTGAGGAAAGCCGTCATTGTGCCCTTGTAGATATTGGCAAATGGTGGAGAGGTTTCTGGGCTGGAGACAGCGGGGGCTATGGTGCTTGTGCAACTAGACTGGGACTGTGGGGCACAGGGGTTACAGCCTGTAGCGGGTGGGGAAGCAATGCCATCACCCGACGGTGCTGCTGGGTAGTGAATGTGCCACTACTGCTGCAGGAGGAGCGGGTTGAGCGGCGGGAACGGAAGGACTCTGACGGCCGATTCAACTCTGAGTCGGATCTTCTGTTGCTAATACCGTAGTATTGTCACAAGTACTAGTGTTAGCTTTAGCTTTAGCAACCAGAAATCTGCGCATCGTGATCGGTAGAGGAGAGATAAGTGGAAGAAATAAAGTCCAATCACTGCGGTGAATGAGAACAGTGTGACTGTCTTTATGACGATCAGGTTAAACTGATGTGAGAAAGTGACAGAACTGAAGCCAAGCGAGTCTGAGAGAGGCCACTCCCCCCTTTGCATCGACCAATCAGAAGAGATTCAGGAGAGAACAGCGCGAATATCTTTGGTTGCTGTATGTAAAGCACGTGGGATTTTTTCCTTGTCATCGCGTTTGGTAGGTTTGATAGGGGCAAGCGCAGCATCGCGTTTGGGGGGGCAGGCGCAAAATTTAGGGGGGCATTGCCCCCCCTTGCCTATGCCTAGATGCCTATGCCCGCTGTGTCCTGCTTATTTCAGGTTAGTAGCGAACTAAAACACATTTTGTATGTAACCTACATGATCCTAAGAGGTTAGTTTCGGTTTGATGTGAACGTAATGACGTTTGGTTTTGATGTGGTGACATTAACAAGTATTACATGTGGACTCCTGTATATGTTGCTTATTAGTTTTAAGCCCGTTTTATACACTTTCTGAACAGAGATGAACCAGAGTGGATGTATTAAGAAATCGGTTTGGTATTTTATGTTATTACTGTTAACAGAGTGTTTGTATGGTTTATTGTAGTACAAAGTATTTGGTCAGTATTAGCTTTAAGCTAACTGTCTACTTTCATGGAGCACTTTAGTAGTGTAATTAGTCACGCTAGTGTCTAACTGATGTATATGCAGTTACTGCAAGAATGTTAATACTGTGATGGCAATACATACTAGAGATGCTACGGTATTGAACTGTAAAGTAAAAAGACATGGGAAAAGAATGATAAATATGATGCGCTGGAAAGGAACATGCCAAGGAGAAAATATGGGTTAAGGATAAGATGTGTTACGGAATGTGGATTAATTGCAATGACAATGATTGTGATATTGTTTATGATTGTTGACCAGACAAAAGAACAACATTGAAAACACAATGGAAAAAGAAAACAAAAGAAAGAGACAGAAAACAGTTTTTTGAAACTAATAAAGATTATACGATCGCCTTGCAAAGAGACAACATCGTTTCTCATTCATTCCTGTGTCCTGCTTATTTCAGGAAAACATTTAAACTGTCAGCGGGTACCCACACCGGGGCCTGCAATATTTACAGGTTCTTTTTTGTGGAATATTTACAAATCCATACATGTACATAAACCACCATATATTTGGAATAACACACCATCATATATATATGATGGTGTGTTATTCCACACAATATATATATATATATATATATATATATTGTCTTTTTTTCTGATTCATCTTATTAGAGATTAATCACATTTAATGTCTGAAGCAGATACTTTCTAAAACATTGTAGACCAGTGTAATTTCTATATCTTTTCTATTTATATGTATAATTACACATTTCTCTGTTACATGTCCTTATATGGACATATATTGTCATCTGGAAAATGCTGCCAGCTATGTGCCACACAGGTTTTAGTGTGTTGCTGGTTTGACAAATTATGAACCAACCAAAATTGAAAGACACTAAATTGTTCCTCAGCAATCTTGAAAATATTTCTGCAAATTATAGAATGCAGACGGGTATTTTGAACACTGTTAATTTCGTCAGACGAGACAAAACAAAATATATTCGTTGATGACCCTTTTTCCCTTGACGAAGACAGGACGATGACAAGACGACACTGACGATAACCGTGCCAATGTGCGTGTTCGTTGACGAAAATGTCAGAGCACTGCGAGTTGGAAATAGCTCAACTTTTAGAACAGTTTTGCACTCATCAATGTCACAATTCTCTTCAGGACTGGAGGTTGACACCTGTGACTTTGAAGGAAAATTTAGCAATTATCAATATTTAAAGTGTATAAAAAGTATCCCAAATGGAGATTGCCTCTTGGTTTTACTGCAGCTGATAAAAACAGTTACACAAACCAAACTATGATATAGACAGTAAACTGACACCGTACATGAAGACTTCAGAGAACAGTTTTACCCTGGAGGGGAAAATGTAAACACAGGTGCATTGTAAATATGACATTTCACAAATGTCAAAACCCCAGTGCCCTTTTTGTGCAGACCCCCAGTGTTTAAAACTGTGATCTTTTTTTATCTGTACACAACAAAGTACTGCCTTAATGTACATTTTGACATTGGGTACACTCAAAACACATTAACAAATCCTATTTTTATGATGAGTGTTATTTTTCAGCTGACCTGTATAGATGATGCATGATACTTGTGTGGTATTGTGTTGCTCCTGTAGCAGTCCTTCAGCTCCAGAAATAGAAGCAGCTTTTGGCAGGTACAGTGAAGCAGGAGGCTTCTGAGTACAGAACGAATTCTGTCACAACTACAGATAGAAATGGCAGAGATTTGTGTTGTATTCTAAGACCTTATTTTGTAAAGTAGCCAGTTTGAATAAAGTTTAAGAGGCAGAGAAATTAACATGTGAATATAGATTTTAGGGAAATTCTAAAACAGATGCTCAGCCTTTGAGGATATAGAGTATTTAATAGTTATATCCTCAAAATAGAGTTTCAGGAATGTAATGATTTGATCCCCTAAAAGCCGCCACCACCAGATCACAGGATATCCTTCAAGTGAATGGGATAACTAGGACAGATTTGGTTAGATTTCAAAGATTTTTTATTGTCAGTTCTTCACCTTTGTCAAAGCAGTACCAGAGACTCAACTCAAATGCAAGACCAGACAAGAAATAAAAGTTCAATTAACAATAAATACACAACAGTTAGATTTCTCTTCTTTAGAGAACGTGGGTCTGGTGGATTTCCCAACAACCAAACCAAATGCAGGGCACCCAGTCTTGAGACCCAGTCTCGTCTCAGCCGTCAGCGAACAGACTAGGTACAGGGTTGTCAAACTCCAGTCCCCGAGGGCCGGTGTTCTGCATGTTGTAGATATTTCTCTCTTCCATCCCATCACACCTGGAAGTCATTACATCATTATCAGGCTTCAGCAGAGAATGACTGTGTCCAAAATCACTCCCTCATCACTATATAGTGATCAGGCCATTTTGTAGGCGTGTCCAAATCTGTAGTGAATTAAACTTAAAATATAAAATAATAAATAATACTAAAATTATATATATATATATATATATATATATATATATATATATATATGCACTGGTGCACTATATAGTGGTTAGGGTGTGATTTTGGATGCAGCCAATGATGATGAGCTGATAATGACTTGAATCAGGTGTGCTGGAGGAGGAAAATACCTATAACATGCAGAACACTGGCCCTCGAGGACTGGAGTTTGACACCTGTGGACTAGGAACAGACAGAAGGAAGTCAGAAAAAAAGTCAATTTCATACACGTCCATACAGTCCATACAGGCGACAGATCAGAAGGGAATGACATGAATTCAGTACAGTGAGAACAGATGACAGTCAGCAACAATGGATCCAATAGACCAGGTGAAATCTGTGCTGTCCGAGTGGTTTTCTAGCTTCAGTATTCACATTCATGTTCCTCAAATTGTGTAAAAAAAACTTATTTTTGCATCAGCGAAGGTTTGTTGGAGCCCCAAGGAACCCTACATAGCAATACCAGTGCTAAAAAAAGGGAAAAACATAACTATGCATGTATTAATTATCATATTTATTGATGCTAATGGATTAAATTTGTAATTAGAAATGATAGATACATTGTACATACATTGTAGTGCCCTCATGTTCTGTCCTGTGTCATGTAATTGTCCTATATGTGCTGCTTTTATGATTTTTTTGTACTATTTTAAAATGTCTTTGAATGTACTACTTTTATGATATATTTTTTTTCACTCATGTAGAGCGTCTTTGAGTATCCAGAAAAACGCTATACAAATAAAATGTATTGTTATTTACATTCTCTACCAAAAACTGTGTGAACCAGTGTTGGTGAATAGCTTTATTTCCATTTATCCCACTGTGCTTTAGGCTCCTTCATACATACATCGACTTTCCCACCAACTGCACATGTACTTTTCTCTCCCTCATCCATCCTAATGCTCCTCCGACAGGCCCAGTACCTCTGTGTTTATGTCAACAGTGGGTGAGCTGAGGTGGTAAATGATGACATTATGTATCAACAGCCCAGCCTTTATGATAAATGAGCACAAGCAGGAGCACAAAACTGCTGGCAGTTTTGTGTACACCCCAAAAACAGACATTTATTATGACAATCAACACAATGAAAGAAGAGAAAATACACATTTTTGTTCTTCACTGGGTCTATGGCAGGGGTGTCATTTCAATTTCAACTCATTTCAGTTCAGCGGCCACATGAAGTCAAATTTGATCTTCAGAGGGCTGGACCAGTGAAATAATAACATAATAATATAGAAATTATGTCAACTTTCCTTTATGTTTTATAAGTCCCATGAGCATTATTTTATAAGTTTGCATCTTTGCTATCATATAAATAATAACTATGTTTTCCTTTATTTGTGTTAGTATTATTGTCCACTCTGCCTCGGTGGGGGACATAGAAACCAGGGGTGGAAGTAACTAAGTAGAAGTACTTCCTTTACTGTACTTAAGTACAGTTTTTATGTATCTGTACTTTACTTGAGTATTTATTTTTTTGGCAACTTTTTACTGTTACTCCCTGCATGTTTGTATAAATATCTGTACTTTATACTCTTTACATTCTCAGAATAGACTCATTACTTTTTCAAACTAGACATGTGACAGTATAAAAAAGTCATAAATCAGTAATTGTGACTTACTATATCATCATTTTCACTTTTCATATCATAATTATCCATTTCTAATGATCTATTATCTATTTCTAACTTTTTTCTCTCACAATTTGACATCTTATCTCATAATTTTGACTTTTATCTCATAATTTATATTTTTTTTAATCTCATAATTATGCTTTTTTAATCTCCTATTTCTGGCTTTTGAATTTTTCCAAATGTCCTGTCCGTACCCACAAAACTGAGTACCATCACCCATTAAACTGAATGAGTATCTGAAGTAGAAGTACAGTAAAGTACTTTGACCACCTCTAATAGAAACGCTGTTGATGCGTCCGTGTGTCCGTCAGTGAGAGTACAGTTTTCCCGGATGGACGTACGGATGGACACACAGACTTTTGACAGTTTTGATGGAGGATCATGTAAATCACACCACACATCTCTGTCATGAAGGCCTTGTTCAAGTTCAATGATGACTCATACTTTTTGACATGTTTTTTGTCATTTGTACGACAGTGGACACAAGGTCTTCATGCCAACTAGTTATTTATATCACTTATTCTACGGCCCTCGAGAACATTGCGGCAGCTTCTGTTCACTTTGAATTGACGTTCCCAGCTTTCAGGATTGTGGATTTTTTGTGATAACCACCCACTGCACCGTTAATGCCTGCTGCCAAACAAAACAGGTTTTGTCACTTTTTTTTCAAAATTTTTTTCACTTCAGATTCACTGTACTGTATCACTCCGCAGGTAGTTCGGCCACTTTGGAAGTAAATATTCGCTACGTTGTAACGGCTATTTTATCTAATCTATTAGAGTAGGAGCAGTTATAAGCTGTAATAACTGTAGAATTAGCGGGATAATGTATTGCCCACGCATTACGATCAAAAAATATTCCCCTTCGGGGCGGAACAGTATAATAGTGCTGTTCGGCCCCGTCGGGAAATATTTATATATTATCCCTTACTAATTATGCTGTTTTTTTGGCTCCTGTACATTTATAATATATAGGTTATTTACTTTTTTCATCTATTTAATATTTACTTCCTGTATTTCGTTTTATATGTGCAAATAAAATTATTTCTTTTTTAAATTAAAAAGTTAAATTATGTGATGAAACTGTTTCCATCCTTTCAAAGAATGTGAATTACATGAACAAACTTTAACAATATTCTGTTTCATTTGATCATTTACACATGTAAATCATAACTTACAGATCACAGTAGATCAATAAATACAGAAATATTTTGTAACAGTGTACAGTTATCAATGTGATATTGGTAAAGTTGCCCTTCAGACATTTCAATGAAATTACATTAACATTTTTACATTTACAAAGAGAAACATTTGGAATTGTGAAGATTCATCTGTTATTATGATAGCATAGTCACTTGAGATTAAATTGGTCCATATGTGGAACTTGAACTAAAATTATTTATATCTTCACTGTCATTTCTGCATTTCACAAATTCCTCGTAGGGACTAGACTGGACCCTTTGGAGGGCCAGATTTGGACCCCGGGCTACATATTTGACACCTCTGGTTTATGGGTTGATGTTTTGAAGTGGGTTGTATGAGTTCCTTATATTCAATGTTTTCACAGAGTGAAATAAAATAAGCATGGTCCCATTTTGGAGAAGCACATGGAAGTACCAGCACTGAGGCAAAGTAATGAACTGGTGCTGACAAGTCTGGATGGCAGTGAGTTCTGCATTTAAGAAAATAAGGCACCAAAAAAGGACTGTGTAATGGCAAGGTTGAACTGAAAATATTCTAAATATACTGTACACTCATACTGACAGTAGTCTGTTAGTCATAGAAAAGGCTAATAATATTAGCACTGTCAGACTGCCAGCAACTTACCTACTTCTGCCCAACTTAAAAGTGTGAACCTCTTCTGTCCAGTCATGTAACATTAACCCTTTGTTTGCTCTTTGCTTTAGTCAAGAATAACTGAATAATCAGGACACAGTTGCCCTTAGCTTCACAGCATTCCATAATTATTGGATATTGTTAACTTTGAGAGAGTGCATGGCTCTTTGTGAAATGTTTTTTAATTAAATCTGTCATTCCATGGTTATTTCATTAATATTACTGTGTTTTCCATTGTTATTGAATACATTGCGTGTTGGTTCTATTTAAAAAAAATCTCTGGATTGCTTTGTTTCAAGCTGTTTTTGCACGGTAGAAAAATTACTTGAGGTCGAACAACAGAGTTTACATGTACTTCCTCATATATACCTCCCCGACCCCTCCAATGGCTCCTCCCCATCCTCCACAGCAGTGACACACTGGAGCCACAACACTGACGGCGGTGGTTTTCTGATTGGCTCAGAATGCATGAGCCAATGCATTGGCTCATGCATGCTCCCCCTCCCCTCTCGCTGTGTTTACCAGAGTAGCATCCAGCTAGGTTTCTTGCCGTTGCTTGTTCTGAAAACGTGCAGGGAAAAAGCCAGGCTTTATTTCCACAGAGAGCACATGAACCATTTTATTCCAGTTTGTGCAGCAGCTACTGTGGCGCTGTCTTCTCTCGTAGATGCTAATGCTAATGCTACTTCAGATGGGGGATGGGTTTAACCCCATGTGGGTGACGCTAAAGTCCATCTGATGTCAGATGGACCAGCTTTTTCTGTGAATGCGGTATGCAGCCAGTGGAGGTGACAAATCACTTTCAAAGGCAGCATGTGTTGGTAAATTGGGGTGTCCCATCAGATTACAAAAGGAGCATGGAAAAGTAGTTTTCAGCGGAATGGCACATTTAAGTTTTAACAGGACATCTCAGACTTGTACAGTATGCCCTCTTGTAGCTGTTGTTTTGTCTGTGATGTGTTATGTTGTCTTTTCTGTAATGTACAGTCAGTGAAGACGAATTTCCCTACGGGGACCAATAAATAAATCTAATCTAATATGAAATATGATAAAACTTCTCATTACACTGCTCTACAATTTTTTTCTTTAGAAAGTATCTGTTTCAGCTATTAAATGTGCTAAATTTTTCATACTTTAATAAGATGAACCAGGAAACAAATGAAAAAAGTGCTGCCACTTAAGTCTTTGAGAATTTAACGAACGAAGTTTATGATTGTTGTGCGTCGTCAGTTATGTTAATTCTGTTTTAGTTTCACCTGTTCATTTCCTGTTTTATTTTAGTGAAGAGATTTGTCTTCCTGTATGTTTGCACTCCTTTTGCCTGTGCCTTCCCTTTATTGTCTGCACCTGTGCTGTGTTCCATTATTCATCCTGCTATGAGTGCACTTACACACAGAATACTTTCCATACTTACTAGGTGTACATTTGTCAGCAGATTAGTGCTGTTTTAATTCCAATACCGGATTTGATTCTGCCAGCTGCACTTACTGGAAACTGCTTCAGAAACCATCAAGAATAAATAGCATCTATTTTCTTACCAAAATAGATGCTATTTTTCATAGTGTTCTTCATGAATATGAATCTCTCTTCTTTTGGCTGAAAATACACTGGTGTGTATAACCATTTATGTGTCATGTTATTGCAAAGTTGCCGAATGTTTGTCTGTAAAGTTTGCCTTCTACATTTACAGGTGACGAACCAGCAGTGTTGGGCAAGCTACTAAATAACTCTAATGCATTACTGATTACAAAGTAATTAGTTACACTACAATATGACAATTTCTTGTAACATAAGTTACTTACTCTGTAATGAATCTGTCCGCCATGTTTTTAATTCACGCAGTTTGCGTGCAGTTTCTCATGTCACTTCTGCTATGCAGGTAATACGTAGACAATATGGTGGCCATTGAGTACGAAAAGTGTACATAACTACACACTGAAAAAAATGGCAGCATTTGATGGCATCATCCAGGTACTTGCAATACACTTAACTTTGCTGCAATTAGAAATGGGATTAGATGTGGCCAGCTGTGTATTGGTTGGTTGAGTAGGTCGTCCAATAATCGAAGTGTTGACAGTTTGCGTCCTGGCTCTGGCTGTCCACATGTCGAAGTGTCCTTGGTCAATACACTGAACCCTTAGCTGCTCCCAGTAGGGTCACACAGTGCATGTGTATTGGCAGCAGCTATCTACTGGTGTATGTGTGTGTGTGTGTGTGTGTGTGTGTATGTGTGTGAGTGTGTGAATGTGAGGAATCGTAAAGCTCTTTGGGCCCCCATTGGTGTATAAAATGCGCTATATAAGTACAGTCCATTTACCAGATGGGACGCCCCACTTACCCAAAGGCAGTGTGGAAAAGGCAGTAAGTACAAATATTGGAACACAGCAGGGGCGCAGATAGGTTTGTGAAACTGGGGGGGACGAAGATGCCAGCTAACACCCCCCGGCCCCACCATTCTGATTGGGGGGGGGTTATTACTCCTCAAAGACGAAAAATGCATTATCTTACCTAATTGTGATGTCTGATGTTCTCAAGTGCTATATACCACTGACATGACAGGATGATCAATATGGGTGTGTGTGTGTGTGTGTGTGTGTGTGTGTGTGTGTGTGTGTGTGTGTGCGTGTGTGTGTGTGTGTGTGCGTGTGTGTGTGTGTGTGTGTGTGTGTGTGTGCTACATGACTGCTCACTGTTTGTGTATATTTGGACTGTCAAACTTAATTACCCATCATTGGAAGAAATTATTTATTGTATAAGTATTAGATAAATTATTATTATTTAATAAAGTTTATTAATGCTGATACTAATTCAAATCACTCACTAAACATACCATATGCTGTTTGCAAAACTGTTTTATTTTAACACTGACTTTCAGCACACTGATTCTTTCAGAAATGTCACAGGAGTGTAAAAAACATGTAATGTAATTAAAACTTCTAACACACTAACAACAAACACAAAATAGGACACAGCCTCCATATACAAATTAAATTGTAAATAAGATCTCTCCATGAGAGTTTTCAATAATGGTCTCAAAACTGATTAAGTGAAGGATCCAAAAACCTCTCTCCTCCGATCCTTGCCCTGAATATATGTCTGGGGCATGTACAGGTGGAGGCAGAAGAAGGTGACAGTTTGGCTCTGGCCAGCTTTGTACGATTCCTACTCTCACGGCGACATTGCTTTGAACAGAAATTGCAAGGTGATTAACTTTTTTCATCACCAGCCAATGTGGCTAGTAGATTTTTTATCTTACTCCCCTATCAGAAATTCAACTAGCCATTTTTCCCCTGACCAAATTTCATTAAATTATTTTATTTAACCTTTTCCTCTTGAAATAATTCATTTCTTTAAACATATGTTCTTTTTTTTTACATTTTCACATTTAACTCTTAAAACTTCTTGCTTTTACATTTTCTCACCTTTCACTGTTAACACTTCTTTACTGTTCTCACCTAGATTACAATTTATACAATACATAGACTCACATCTTGTTGCTCTTACATTTTCTCAATTGGTCCCCATATCATTTCTTCAAACATATGATCACATTTTTTTTTTTTTTTTTTTTTTGCATTTTCACATTTAACTCCTAACTTCTTTACTTTTTATCTCCACTGTCCCAACTGTAAACATACACTCACATTACATCTTGGTGTTGTTATAAACTTTCTTAAACCATCTCATTTCCTTAGCCTATTTGTGGACTCACCAACTGACCAAAGATAGCACCAAATCCTCATATAAGCCCGTTATGATCAATTCATTTGGGCTTATTAGCATTCCTGTCAAACACACAAGTAGGCTGTAGGCGCACTGGCGCGTGCAATGGCACGCGTGCTCGTACGCGTGCCATTGCGCGCACCAGTGCGCTGCCAGAACGCGTTCTGTAACACGTGATATAATAAACACAACGCGTGGCTATGTGAACACTTTGGCTTTGCCATAGGGGCGCTGCCTGGGCCGAAGCAAGCAAGACAGGAAACAAAAGCCAGGGGAAGGATAAAAAAAAAATAGGACGGTCATATTCTGGCGCCCCATAGAGGATTGCTACAACCGGGTCTGCACTCGCCAACAGCCAAAGTGGCTAGTAAGTTGTTTTTTACCCGCCAAAATGGATTTTCACCCACATTTGGCGGGTTGGTGGGTGTTAATTTAGAGCCCTGGTGATAATGTAAAGTAGCAGTTTACTTACAGCTGTTGCTCTTTGAAAAAAAAACCACATGATCGTTTTCTGCTTTTTAGCTCGCCTCATTATTCCATGCCGTGTTGGGGTCCTCCTGAACGTGCACCCTGGCTGTCCAAGTGATGCCTGTCAGACTGTAACTGTGGCAACCAAAGTTAACGACGATGCCGCCGCACAGCGCAATAACCGAGTCACGTTATTATGTAAGTTAATTCATATTTTGGTTTCTTCGTGATGCTTGAATAAGTAAGAAGTAAGTAGTAAAAGTTTTTTAAAAAAGTAAAAAGAAGAAGTAACATGGTTTTTTCTTAAATAAAAGTGGGTGGGAGGGATCTAAGGGCATTCAAAACTGGGTGTGTCATGACACACCTGACACCCCCGCTATCTGCGCGCCTGGAACACAGTCCTGGTGTCCTTGTGTTGATTCCCCACACCTGATTGCAATCCCTTCTCACCCTAGTTATTCCCCTGTTCCCCTTTGTCTGTTGCCAGTGTGTCATTCCAATCATGTCTTTGTTGAAATGCAATTTGTAAGGTTTGTCTTAGTCTACTTATCTTTTGTTTGTTTTGCTCTGGGGTTTTTTAGTTACTGTAGCTGGGCCATGGAGCTCCCTTTTTTGTTCTCTACCCTAAATATGTTTAGTTTGTCAGGACCTGCTTTTTTGGATCCATGCCTAGATTATTCCCTTCAGAATGGTACATGCTAACATACCAAAAGTGTCACAACCTGCGCTGAGTGCCCCTCATAGCCAGTGGGGTGGGTTTCAGTCCCATAGCCAGCTCCAGTTCAGTCATTAGCTCCCCTTTCATCTGGTTTTGATCTGCATTGCACAGCTGTGGGGCATTGACAACACTGGTCTACAAGTAAAATCCTTCTGGAATAAAACTAATGAGATGTTACCGCATGTGTGTAAGTAAGAAAACTCAAGTCATAAATGCTGGTTGGCTCAAGTTTCCAAGATAAGGCTGGGGTCAAAATGTGAAATTCTTAGAATGAACAAGATAATAGTGTAGCGATAAATGGTCAAATATTAATTGTACTAAGCTCAATATCTTAAGTTTATTAATAGGCTAACAATGTAGCTAATGTTGGGGCACCACCGAGCATTCATTATTAATTCCCGGGTCTCTAGGTAACCTGGAATTATTATTATTTAACTAGATATCAGTGTTATTATTCAGTTTCATAATCTGAATGCACTACATTTTAGATTTAAATTAAATTATGCAAGATTGTTGGAAGTTCAAAGGTTATCCACCACGTTTCAAAAGAGAGATGATCAAGGAATAAGATTTCTACAACACTACTTCATTGAGTAAACTAACATACAAAAGACACACATGTACATAAACAAAAGAAAGTGAGTGACAAAGACAACAAAGGGCCAAATCTAGGTTACGGCTAAGTGCTAGGTTAATGAATTTAGTTGCATTAAAATCAGAGTTGACCCCAAGTCTATAAAAATGCAGAGGCTGCTTACTGAAGTCTGGAGCCAACTGAGTGAAGCATGCCACCTGGGCATTGCGTCTGCATTGTCCTAGATGGAGATCACCGCACTGGAGCTTTAGCCCCAGGCATGGAGTTGGAGGAGAGGTGATGATGCACGTGGTGAGAGATGCAAGAGCTTGAGGACATCTTGCTTGGAGGACACAAGATGTGCCGGAGAACTAGCCTTGGAAGCAGCTGTAAGAAATGGCTCTACTTTTTAAACGTGGAGACGGGATCTTTTTCGTGAAACCTGATTGGTTACAAAGATAATGACGACAGTATGATGGCTCCGACGACCAGTCCAGTTAGTTCAAGGCTGTTTGCATTGTGAATTTTGTGTCATATAACAGTATGTCATACTTAATTCTGTAACTGACTTAAGGCAGAGAGAGGAGGAAAAGAAGGTAGGCCGAGATGAAATATGGACTTATACTTATACATACAGTTGTCAATGTCATCACAGATGCAAACAATATAATCACACAATGTGAAACCAGGGGCTGGTTGTTTAGGTATGTGTGTGCTGGGGAAAATTCACACTTCAGGGGAAAAAATGTCCTTTTGTGTTGGGTTCTTGGAGACGGTGGTCAGGGAGCACATAGTGGTTCATGGAGACAGTTAGGCTGGGCTGCATGACACATGTAAATCACGTTACAATAGTGTAGCGTAGAAGTCTCTTCAAACAAAGAACTGTTGGGCACCAGACAGGAAAAGGATTAAATATACCTTTGGCCTGTCAAATGTTTAAATAATTTAATAAATTTGAAGAGGAAGGGGGGGGCTGCTCACTTCCTGGCTACCAAAATCATAATCACTCAATACATTGACATTAAAGTTTCTTATTTTTCTTATTTGAAATCGTAATTCAAAAGAACATTTTATCATAATTTATCAAATCAAAACATGCATTAAATCAGAAATACAGTCAATTAAACATACATTAAATTAAACTTCCCATTAAAAATTTAAAACTCCATTAACTCAAAGTTCTTTAAAATGTGTCAAAGGTGGACGATGAGAGGGGGTCAGAGTGTGTGTTGAGGGTGAGTGTGAATGAGGAGTATGGATGAGTCTTCAGTTCAGATCTTAGGTTCTTTCTGAGAATGATGGTGAGTGTGGAGTCCAGTTCACCAGGTTGAGCGTGTAGTTCTATGTTGAAGAGCATATGTGTGGGTGTAAAGGTGAAACAGATGAATGGGGTCCAGCAGCCAGGGTGCTTCCTGCTACAATAGGTTTTAGTTTAGTATTAGTATTGGTCTCAGATCTACTTCAAAACACTCATTCACTTTGCAGGTTCTTTCTAGTGGAATATTTGGTAATCCATTGTATACATGTACATAAACCACCATATATGTGGAATAACATGCCATCATATACATACACACACACACACACATATATATATATATATATATATGTGTGTGTGTGTGTGTGTGTGTGTGTGTGTGATATATAACATATCACCATATATATTAAAAACATGAGCTAATCAGCATTAAAGTAATTAATCTCATTAAAACATATAAGATTTAACATATTTAATTGCTGAAGCAGATCTTTATATATAAAAAAAGTAGAGCAATGTAAAAAGCCTTATACAAGACTCAGAACCCCAGTTATACAATGTGGAGTCATTTTTGTCTGTTACTATTATCCTTCCCTAATCTGATCTTCGCCACGTTACGTTTTGGTCTTACTTTTCCTCTGTTTGCTGATTATTAAATGTGTTTCTCCCTTCAGCATTGAGCATTTGAGTCCTTCCTTCCACCCATCATCACTGAAAGCATCTTTTTTTCACTAGTTCCAAACAAGACACATGCATGTTGAGGTTGAGTAAAGTTAAGCAGAACCGGTGCTTTTACGTTTACATTTCACTGTGACTAAAAATATATCCCCACTCCATGTGGTTCCCTATTCTTTTGTCAGAATGAAATCCATAATGGACTATATAGTAAATTTGCACTTTCCATTTATATTTGCACTGTATCACTGTAATGAAAAATTTCTCTTCTGGGGTTTATATAAAGTAGCAATGGTGCACGTGAAATATTATACAGTTATGTGAAGTATGATATTTTGCAAACTATTTGATGCTCTTGGTCCATAAATAAAAACATTTTGCTGCATATAAATGAATTGTATTGCCATTTAATAAAATAAAATAGACTATTTATATGTGTCTTACTTCAAGAAGGTCAACAATTAATTTTCAGACATGTCATGTGAAGTGCTTCCCCTTTGTTCCCCTTTGTTCATTTACCACGGTGTTTAAAGTTCTATAAAACATGAAAGCAACACAACAATAATGACATTCCGCTCCCTGTGTTCTTAACCTTTCTTTGACTCTGCTCCCATAAATAAAATGAGACAAAGTGAAAAAGCACAGCTGCATTCTTGACTATCAGCTGCACAAAGCTAAAGACAAACATCAGACACAGAATAAATCAAATTATTCCAAACCAAATTCCAATTACCTCCCCCGAATTTGCATAACCTCAGTGTAAACTACCCCCCTCCCCTGTCTCCATATCTTATTTTCCTTCCCTTCCTCTTTTGTTTGTAAGTGTATCAACTTTAATTCTCTTTGGTATGGTGACTTTTGGCAGAAAATTAAACTTCATATTCTCTCTCTCTTCCTCTTTGTCTCTCGCTCTCTCTTTGACTCTTTTTCCACCCTCTTGCTAGTTTGGAAATGCGCACAGCGTGAAATTAAAGCCAATGCATTTCTGACTCAGAAATAAATTTGCCCCTCTGATGAGGTTGGAGTTTGTCCAAAGCTCTGCAATGAAAACACTTTGTACCCTTATTTTTCTTCATGGTGGAACTCTGTGATCCTTATTATTTTTCAGCGTACGTGACTCTTCCCATCGGGAATGTGGCAGCTTGGCCAAAAACAGTTTGCTGTTTTCTCTGACACTTTATTAATTTTTTCCCCTGGTACAAAGATCATGTTTATGGTAGAGGAACCCGTTTATTTTATTACTTGCTTATTCATTCACCCATGGTGCTTAGAGACCTGATCGGTGATTTTTAAATTTGCGAGTGCTGGTATAAATGGTTCGGGTAGCTAAAAGCACAGAGCCAAGATACATGAAAACACTTTTGATATATTCCTATTAAATGCACAAAACATTAGCCTTCCCAAGTAAACACCTGGGGGGAAAAAAGCATATATTTACCGAACATGAGGCTGGAATCATAAGATAAAATAAGATACAATAGACCAAGATAAGATAAAAAAAAATAATAGTAAGATATAGATCATTTTATTTTATTACTACTATTTCTTTTTTATGAAATAAAACTCTTGCATTACATGACATTCATCTTAAAGTGTTGGGAGACTAAAGTGATCCATAAAATTGCATTTCATGTTCTGCTTCTGAAGCAGCTGCTTTGGTAACACTATTCTACTTTTTTTTTTAGAAAGTATCTGCTCCAGATATTAAATGTGGAAAATCTTACATACTTTAATAAGATGAATCAGAAAACAAATGACTTGTTTTTAATATATATAATGGTGAGTTATTCCAAATATATGCTGGTTTATGTACATGTAATATAATGGATTTGTAAATATTCCACTCGAAAGAACCTGTAAAGTGAATGGATCATAATGTGCAGACAGTGCTTTGAAGTAGATCTGGTAGATCTGAGACCAAAATTCCTTTGGACTAAAACCTATTCTCTTTTTTTTCCTAAGAATTTCACATTTTGACCCCAGATTTATCTTGGAAACTTGAGCCAACCAGCATTTAAGACTTGAGTTTTCTTTATCAGTCATCTTTATCAGGTCAGAGTCTGGTGTGAGCAACAAACAGTCTGAGCCTAATTATTTAAAATCTTTTCATGGATTGGTCCTGATGATGCTCTTCCCCTACAGTGTATTATTAACAGAGGTGTTTTAGCTAACGATAGTATGTGAGGGGGTTTATATGAAGGTGAATAAACATAAAACATACTAAGGTTTTCATACAGATGTGAAAATACATTTAAAGGTGTCATTCCGCTGAAAACTACTTTTCCATCTGATGGGTCACCCCGAATTACCAACCCATGATGGCTGCGTACCACATTCACAGAAAAAGCTGGATGCTACTTTCGGATGATAAACACACACAGAGTCAGAGGGGAGGGGGGAGTGTTCCTTCAGAGACACCTCAATACCGTGTCATGGACATGTACTGTATGCGGAAGTACCGGTAAACTTTGTTGTTCGACCTCAAGTCATTTTTTTACCCTCCAAAAACAGCTTGAAACAAAGCAACCCATACATTTTTCTTCTAAATAGAACCAACACACAATGCATTCAATAACAATGAAGAACACAACAATATTAATGAAATAACCATGGAATGACTCCTTTAAAAACTGTTAAAAATACACAAAAATCTTAAGATGTAAAACAATATCACAATAACATATGCTACTGTTTTTTTTTTGCTTTAAAGATATTTAAGCACATATAGAAACTAGAGCACTCCAAGAGTTCAGGCCTCCTCAAATTTATTTTTCGGTCATTAGCAATCCCTTAGAGGGTTTTAAAAAATTCAAAGAAATCCTCACTCCAGTTTTTGAGCTATGGCCATTTCAATGTTTGACCACATACTGTATGACATCACTCTGACGTTATGCAACATCGCACAATGACCACATTTCACATGTTAGATCTAATGTTAAATATGAAGCACAAGATATTGTTGATTTAACAAAACATGACAATAATCCTGCTTTAAGGTAAAGGTCATATATTTTGCAAATATACCATTTGCTTGACGTCATATGACACCAAAACATGATGTCATCAAGCCTATTGATGTTATTAGGGGTAGCTGTGGCTCAGTTGGTAGAGAGGGTCATCCAATGATTGAAGGGTTGGTGATTCGTGTCCTGGCTCTGGCTATCCACATGTCGAAGTGTCCTTGGGCAAGACACTGAACCCTAGGCTCCCAGTAGGACTGACAGAACCTTAGACTGGTACTGGTGTACGAGTGTGTGTAAATGTAAGGCTAATGTAAAGCACTTCGAGCACCGTGAAGGTGGATAAGTACTATATAAGTGCAGACCAATTACCATTTATCTCATCTGATGTCTGAAGGTATCTTGTCTGGATTCTGAGATATCAGATATGTTTTAGTTGTTGACCTTCACTGTGAGCTTGACCTTTGACATTTATAGTTCAAAATGTAATTGCTTCTTCCTTGATGCATTATCAATCATCTCTGAAAGTTTCATCAAAATCTGTCCATAACTTTTTGAGTTATCTTGCTGACAGACAGACATGGTAAAATATAACCTCCTTCTGGAGGTAATGAAGATAAAGACGTTTAAAATGTTTAATACATATGTTTCTATGTTTCAGAAGTAATAAATTAAAATAAAGATGTTCATAAAATGTATTGTTGGGGGGGGGTTGAGTTCTTTTAGGGGAGACACTCTTTCCCATAATTTAAAAAGCCGTGATCGATCTTGATTTAAAGGCAAACAAAAAAGAGGTGAAAGGAAAGGAAAATGATTTCAGGTCCCATGAAATAGTGATTATTAAAGCGTGCAGTCTAGTTTTTTTGCAGAGCCTTCTGAATGATGCCTTGTTTCATTCATTGCATTGTTCCTTACAGCCCTCAGAGGTATCGTTATTGTTCAATTGGCAAATAAATGTCTTTGAGTCTTTTTCCATCTTCACTCACTCAGAAAAATTACCCATGGATCATCATCCTTAGACGCTGAGAGCCAGGACCATATTTAAAATTTGAGTTTATTTCCCCTTTAATCTTTGATGATTATAACTCACGCAGAAACGCTTCAGCTCTCCACTGGTGATTATTCATTCACCGGCCCATTTCTCTCTTGGCTGAGGTTGCTCCCAGTCCAGTCATATTAATCAACTGCCGCTCTAATTGACTGATTAAGTCATGTCTCCAGAAGCCAAAATGGCTGACTGACTCATTATACTATGACACATATTCTGCTCGCAAAATGGCTGAATGGAATCCAATTTCCCAGATTTTATGGCCACTATAGTCGGGTTTTTTTTTTCTTTTCTTTTCTTTTTTTCAGTGAATGTAATTTTGAGCACATTAGGACACAGCTGGATGCATAACTAAATCATACAAAACAGACAAAAGTATAAGGACTAGGGATTGGAAGATTGTCTGACACATTTCGATACACAGACACATGGGAGCTGTTTGGAATGACATCACAATACATCAGTTATTGAATGTAGTGATAACATTTGATATATTCAATATAATATCATTTTAGTTGCTTTTAAAAATGTTTCTCTTTGTTCTAGTAAAGTTTTTCTTTTCTATAGACCTGCATTAACATGTGCTGTGCACTCGCGGATGTGTAACTGTACAGGACAGTGTGGGCATGTGTCATGTGGATAAAACTGTTTTGCCATGAATGAAACATTATTTATTTAACCAGGGGGGGGGGAATCATTAAAGTTTGAAAAGTATCCAAAAATAAAGCCTTTAAATCTGACTTGCTGTGTAGATAATGTGTTTGATTGGGTCACAGTGCGCCGTTTTGTGGGTATGGACATAAAATTTAAGAAAAATGGGGGAGGGGAGTCATAATTAAGGTGAAAACTCATCATGAGACAGAAACAAAAAAAATATTTAATTATGAGGTTTTAAAAATGCATAATTGTAATATAAAAAGTCATCATTTTTATATAAAAAGTCACAATTATGATATAAAAAGTCAAAATTAGGTGATAAAAGTCATAAATATGAGATAATAAATGCATAATTAGGAGATAAAAAGTCAGAATTAGGGAATGAACATGAGAATTATGTTTCCTCTACTGATTTTCCCTCTGAAGCCACTGACGTATTTTTGTATATTCACATCTATTTAGTTTGACAAAGGAACAAATCTATTCTGATAATGTAAGGAGTATAAACTAAGTACAGATATTTATGAATAAATATAGAGAGTAAAAGTAAGAAGTTTCCAGAGAAATAGTTACAGGTACCTATTAAATCTAGTTAAGTACAGCCATGAAGTAGTCTACTTTTACTTCGTTCCCACCCATATTGCTGATGCTCCATATGAAGTGAACATCAGAATATATCTGTGATGGTGGTTATGTTACCTTTAAATAACAGCTTTACAGCTTTTGAATAACAGCTTTAGACAAACTTATGTGAATACAGTGGTCGTCACGGTGTTGGATTTGAGCCTAGACTTATCATACCCAAGCTGCCTTCAGGTTTTATAACAGGGCTTTTAGTTCAAGGGCCACATTCTGCCTAATGTGAAGCATTATTATTCATAGGTTATTATGCACTTATTTTACTTGATATCATCTTAGGTACATCGCCCCTGAACGTCCTTGACTGGTAATATTTTCAGTGTAATTTTTGCATTTCTAAAATTCATCCCGTGGGAAGGACTGGACCATGTGGTGGGTCAGTGGTGGCCCGTGGGTCTTACGGTTATAACAAAGATTCTAGTGAGCAGTATGTTCTATCAGAGGTGGTGAAAGTACTGACATTCTGTACTTAAGGAGAAGTAAAGGTAAAAAAGTAAAAGTAGAAGTACTGACTCAACTCCTTTAATGAAGTAAAAGTAAAAAAAAAAAAAAAAAAAAAGTACAACTTCTCAATTGTAATAAAGTATAAAAGTAAAACAGTTTTTACTGACTGCCATGGACTTCATCCATGGCAGTCAGTTTGTATGTGCCACTGCATGTGCCACTATGGCTCTTTAATGTTCACGAGGATACCTCTATGTGTTTGGAGTAGTGAAGGGAAGGCTTAATATTTATGATACTCTTGTGACCATGTGCATATCATGCAGAGGTGACGGTAGAAAAATGACTTGAGATTGAACAACAGAGTTTACCTGTATTTCGTTATTTCATTAATATTGCTGTGTCTTCCATTGTTATTGAATGCATTGTGTGTTGGTTCTATTTTAAAAAAAACGTCCAGTGCTTAGTTTCAAGCTGTTTTTGGAGGGTAGAAAAATGACTTGAGGTTGAACAACAGAGTTTGCCGGTATTTCCATATAAATGTCCATGACGTGGTAATGAGGCGTCTTTGATTGGCTCAGAATGTGTAAAAGAACACTCCCCCCTTCTCTCTCATTCTGTGTTTAGCATCCAGCAAGGTTTGGTGCCATCGCTTGTTTTGAAAACGTGCAGGAAAAAACAAGGCTTTATTTCCACAGAGAGCACATGAACCAGTTTACTCCGACATTTTTTTTTTCAAGTTTGTGCAGCAGCTACTGTGGCTCTGTCTTCTCTTGTAGATGCTAATGGAGAGGCTCAGTCACACCCTTCTACTTCGGGTCCATGGGTGCTTAGCTCGCAAAAAATTTGAATGGGAGTGAATGAGGTGAGTCAAGCTAAATTCTGATTCCGTTTGACAAGTGCTCTGAAATTCACATATGATAGTGGTTAATAAGAAATATTTCATGTGATATCTGAAGCAGTTGAAACGCACATCAATAATTATCATTTTTTATGAGGTACAACATATGTTATGCAGGGCACATGACAAACCAGATATGATTTTATCATTTTATTTCCCACTGAATGCCATTCATTGAAGGCTCATGGGGCCAGAGACTTAAGATCCCCATGCTACTTCAGATTCACTGCAATGGGGGACAAGCTTAACCCTATGTGGGTGACACCAATGTCCCTGTGACATGTAGTGGACAGGCTTTTTCTGAGTGTCTCGTTTCTGTGTTATTTTCTATGAATGGGAAATATAGCCAGTGGTGTGTTGGATTCCAAAAGGAGCGTGGAAAAGTGGTTTTCAGCAGAATGACACCTTTAAGTTGTTGGAATAAGTTGTTTTTACTGTTTTAAAGGAATTCATTATTTTTAATTTCAACATTTGGTTAATAATTTACAGTAAGAATATATAATTTAACTTACTGGTACCAAGCAGCACTTTGAATTATTTACTTTTTCTATTTTTATATTGACATGTTTTTGATTTAATTAACACCATTCCATTGAAGAAAACAGTTTTATAGTCATTTGTCTTACTGGTACCAAGCAGCACTTTGAATTTATTGAATTTATTTACTGTTTCTGTTTGTATATAGAAATTTTTGTTATTTAATAAATACCATACTATAGGGAAGAAAATACAATACATACATTTTGTTTCTATACTGTACCGAAAATGAAAATACTGAACCCTGATTTCAAAACCGAGGTGCGTACTGAACCGTTTGAGTTTATTTACACCCCTAGTGATAACACTTTATAATACCTACACATTAATGTAAAATTATATTATTTTTAACAGACAGGTGCAGTGTGTGTTTATTTATCAGTCTGTTAAAAATAACATAATTTTGCAGATATTTGTTAATGGTTTGTTAACAAATGGTTTGTTAATGATAAATTGTGTATGAACAACACATTAACAAACCATTTTCAATATGTAACAAATACTTAATATATAGTGGATTTTGTGTAGGTATTATAAAGTGTTACCAAATTAGTGATATATTTACCCAAGCCTCTTTACCCAAGTGCACGACCCTGCTGGGGCCAGTTCCTTTATACTGGGGTGCCTCATAGGCAGCAATGGCAAGAGTTTGTCTGCAGGAAAATCCAGTGATCCTGGAACATCCATCTGCACTGAGCTAATGAGGCAAAACACACATATTCAAATATAAACAGTTCTATATGTACAGACAAATACAGTCAGTGGTTTCCATGGAGCCTCACAAGTCCAGTTACAATATTCCTTTGACATTTAAATGTCATCATCTGTATATCTGCATTCATAGTTCAACATTTGGTCGGGTTTACCAAAGTTTTTTTCTTTTTTTAATTGATATTTTGATTTTGCCTTTATACATCTCATTAAAAAGATGTAGACTTGGCTTTGTTTGGTATGTAGCAGGGTGAAATTCATTTAACCACCAAAAGGATGTGTATAGTGTAAAATCACCCCTGCAGTTATTCCTGTTTTGCACCCAATCACTTCTGCCTTCTGAGTTTGTGTCGTGTGTGTCCCACCTCGGCAATGTCAGGAATGAATGTGTTCTGCTTTTCTCTTAAAAAATATAATGCTTACCCATGTAGTAATTTAGATGATTTTAATTTCCCAGAATGGTAGAGTCACATGGTGTTGCACTCTATGGTGTACCAAGTGATGGTTCAGCCTCGGTTGTAATTGCCCCCCTTTAAGACATGCATGTGGACTGGTCTACTGACCACATGTGATTAAGCATCCTGATGAGGCTTGCTATGAAGCTGTGACCTGGTCGGCCTGCTGTCCTTCCTTTTTGCCATACCTTTCATTGACATTTTGTTTTGTATGTAATTGTATGAGTCGATTATGAGACAAGTGTTAAATCAAAACTTAGAGAGTTTATTTAACTTCTTCTGGAGTGTATTTGGTCCCATTGTCTCCAAATTAACACTGCAAAATGTACAGTGTACAATATGCAATGTAGCACAATGAAATAAATACTATATTGTAATATATGGAACACTTTGACCTCATCAATGTGTCCTTCTGGTCCTGGGTCTATCCCAGGTGGCGTTGTTCGTGTTTGTTTTGTTTCATTTATGATAAGTTGTATTAAGTCCATGTTCCACTTGACCTGCCACAGGTATATTTTTTTTTGTTCCAGCACATTTGACATTCTGTATAAACCAGTGGTGATTTCTCTCAGACTGCAAGGGAAACTCGGCTTCCCCTAAAATGTCAAAAATTAATTGGTCAAATATGTATTCTTGTGTTAACATTTCATTGACTATAAATGTGTTCGAATAGGTTTATCTCTTAGACAAGTTCATTCAGAATCAGCGAATTATCACAAATCAGCTGATCTGATGTTGCTCACCTCTCATACATATCCATACTGCTGTTTTCTTGAATACATTTTCTCAGGGGGTCAGGAACCATCCTTCCTCCTTCCAGCTTCTACCTTCCAGCAGGAGATTCAGGGTCCCCAGAACCAGGCTGAACCGCTACAAGCACTCATTCCTGCCCACATCCATAAAACTGCTCAACAACCAACAATAGTGTCACTGCAATAAACTACATGGTGCAATAATGTCTATCAGTGCAATAAAAACTGTAAGTATCTCTGTATGTATGTATGTGTGTATGTACTGTATATGCATGTGTATTATGAATATTATATTATTATACTATCCATCTATCTATCTATCTATCTATCTATCTATCTATCTATCTATCTATCTATCTATCTATCTATCTATCTATCTATCTATCTATCTATCTATCTATCTATCTATCTATCTATCTATCTATCTATCTATCTATCTATCTATCTATCTATCTATCTATCTATCTATCTATCTATCTATCTATCTATCTATCTATCTATCTAATTCCTCCCTTTTGCTGATAGCGAGGCATCACAGCTGTGAGGTCCAGATGAGCACAGGGCCATTGACACTGTCTTTCATTTTGTCAAGTCTTTTGCCATTCTCCAAACCTAAAGTCTTTGTCTCGTGATGGGTCACCATGGCAGCAGATTTGTTTGTTGTACATCCCTAACATGAGTTTAGGATTTCCTAAAATGACACTACACTACACGAGTGCCACCCACTTGCAAGCCTTTGTGCTCCCCTGGATTCATCCAGGGGAGCAAAGATATAGATACCAAGATTAACTTTTCTCCACAGGAAGTCTTATCTCAGACAGTGAACTTGTTTTTTAGCTCCTGAATTAAGACCTGATAAAATATTCTGCTGAAATCAGGAGTGTACACTGAAAAAAATCTGTTCCCTGTTGGCTTCCTTTTCTTCTCATGTTCTCCTTTTTGAGGAATTGCTTGCATAAAAAAATAAATCTCAATGGGGTCCACTTTGTGGTCTGGTAACTGTATTAAGGCTGCAGACCAAAGAAATTGAGTTCGGACCCAAAGCAGAGACTGGCATTTGGATGAAAGGTGTACTGAGAGTTTATTGGAAAAAAGAGTAAAACTGGAGGCAATGAAGGCAGATTTTTTTAGCTTGAGGTGGAAAACTGGAAGGAAACAGGAAGGGAGAAACAAACAGAATGAAATTGCCATAGGCAGTGCACTTTCAAGAGGCTTTTGGAAGAAAACTTTGGCCTATATTTTCACACTTTGTAATGTAAATGGTCTGCAGTTATATAGCGCTTTTCCACCCTCATGGTGCTCAAATTGGCGGCCTAAGTCAGGATTCAGTGTCTTGCCCAAGGACATTTCGACGTGTGGACAGCCAGAGCTGGGACGCTAACCGCCAACCTCTCGGTCATTGGGCGACCTACTCTACCAACTGAGCCACAGCCGGCCCGTTATACTAGTCATTTTATTCTATCTGCAAATTAGTAGTTATGGTCAAAAAATAGGTATTTTGATGATCATGACATTGAGTTTGAAATGTTAAGGTCATCGTAGATCAACTAAATTGGTACCAAATGAAAAACCATATCTCAACTTCCTATAAGTCAATAATAGGAAGTCAGATATCAAAGTTAGTTGATATCTGTCTAAGTTTTCAAGATAGAAGCTGATTTCTGAATATGCAACTGAGGCGCTTGACCCCTGCTTACTTCAGGTGCCAGTAACTCCAAGTCTATATACATATATATAATTCCATATCATCAATTAAAAGTCCCTCTGAATTTCCTCATCCTCAAATATGCTCAAAACAGGCTGGACAACATCGTCTGTCCACATGTCTTAGCATCTGTTTTGGTCTGTTTTCCCAATTATCAAAAGGCGGAGCTTGTAGAAGTTAAATAAAGACAACAAAGTTTGCTGCTACACAGTGGCTTAATGGTGGGTGATTGGAATGTGGAATACTGCAAACATTAACCACCAGACAGCAATCTTTAGCATACAGCACAACTAGTTATGTCACAGCATGTGCACATATAAGGTCAAGACTTCCACAGAACGTTTCTCTGAGTACATCTTAATTGTTTGTCAGCAGCAGCGCACTCTAATAGCCCCACCCCTTTCGTCCAAATATTAGCATTTCAGACTAGTCATTATAAAAGCCAATAAGTAAATGGTAAATGGACTGCACTTATATAGCGCTTACAGTAAGTGATGTCACAGTTCCTCCCTTCACTCATTATATATATTCTACATTATGACATATTAGTTCATTTTCAACAATTAGAAACCTCATTCTAATTCTGTTTACATTTTGTTTTATAACTGATATTTTTTGTGTGAAAAAAGTATAGAAAACAAGACTTATGTTATATAATTTGTATGTGTTTCTAAAAACACTTACTCACTTTAAACATGGGAGATTGAAAAAGTAGCTTTTCTTTCCCACTGGAATGTAAAATTGATATCAGGTCACCTATATTTTTATATTTAGTCTTTGACCTGAAGAAGGAAAGCTGCAGCAGGAAGGTGTGGATGTTCTGGATCTGGACTTTTTTCTCACTGACTTCGGCTCTTTCACATTGTTTCGCCTGAGAAATGAACCCATGTCCATCACAATTATCACTGTCAATCATTTGATCAGTTGCAGATCACTTGAGATTTTTTTTTTGCCAGAATCTCTGTTAATATGACATAAACACGGCAGTTCATTGTAACATCTGAGCTTCAGACCCTAAACAGATGCAACTGTGTGAATATGGTTTCACATGGCAGTGCTAGAAACAGGACATACTGTACTCATCAGTAGATGGAATCATTTATGAATCAATGGGGAAAATAATATCAATTATTGGCTGAATTTCACTTTCTGGGCTTTTTCTTATCTATCCAGTGAGTTATATGTTACTCTTCCTTGATATAACATGCTGTCCTTATTACTTTCCCTCATACGACATGAAAAAGGAAACATCCAAGCAAAAAAAGTTTTAATTACAAATGACAACAACTACAAACCAATGTGAGACACTTTTATGATACAATGGCTATGTTTACATGAGGTTTTTTAATTCTGAATTATTTACTCTGAATAAAATAATGTGTAATTAAAGCTATTTCCTTTGTGTTTACATGGTCATGTTAATTCCAAATAAAAGTTTCCATGGGAAACAGGTGTATTCTGCTCTGGTTAAGTGGGATTTAAGAGCTGGAGGTACAGAGGATTCTGATTGAACAGAACAGCCGCCTAATGTCTGGATGTCTACCGGAAGAAAATTATTGCATCCAGTTCCAGTTTTGCTTTGGTTTCAACTATCAACATGGAAGAACAGATACTCAATGTGATTTTTACATTTATTTTTGTAATAATTACGAAGCAGCAGGTCGACCAAATCAACATATGAATGATGGCAGCGTGAAATATGTACGTCATCAACGCATATTATAAGTGTCATCGCAACAAGACCAGGAGCATGTGCAGAATGGACTTGCTCTGCTGTTCACACAAACACACACACAGACACACACACACAGTCTGTCAACGGTAATGAAACCCATTCTGATCAATGATGAAAGACAGGCCAGTCAAGTAGCCATTCAACTGCTTCTGAAAACAAATAGCCTAGCTGACCAATAAGACCTCCGGCAATTAAGGGCTACATCACAGGGTAGTATTAGCCGCCATTGCTAATGAGCTATTACAGCAGTGACCTTGGGGACAAACTCATTACCAGGTGACAATAGACGCCAGACAGACGCTAGATTCATTATCATAATTATCAGAGCCGCCTTTATTGCAGCTTTCTGGGGTTGCTGCCCGTGTTTGTGCGTGTATGTGTGTGAATGAAAGCAAAAGACAGAGAGACTTACACACAGCTATAGACCATTACAACATTGTGAAAAATGACCATCTTCCTGTGCAATAGCTTAAAGCATTTTGACTGGAATTTCCTCATATTTTATCCCGTATAATGAGGAGGTCTGTACTCTCAAATAACACTTGGATGAGTTCATTTTGTAAAACACAAGCTTTTTTCCCTCCCTTTTCCATCACTGGATGTAACTCGAGCTCTAAATCTGGTGAATAGGTCCATTACAAAAGCTGTCTCAGTTTGCCACATGAATTGGAGGATGGACCGCCACTTCAGAGCTTTGCAACTGTTCCATCTGTTCAGTTGCATCCATCACACACCCATCCATCAGTTGACTATCTCTCTGTTCTACTCAACATGTTGCAAGAAGTTTACATATTTCTGCTTCTCTGCTACAGGTTAAGCAACAAGGGGTGGATTCCAGGACCAGTGGAAACCTCATTACACATGATGTAATATAATATATTCCACCGTAATGAGAAGGTATAACATAACATGACAAATGATTCAGTTGAAACAGTTATTTCCAATCTGCTCATTATACAGAGATGTTTCTGTCTCTGTCCAACCCGAGATTACTTGTCTCTGAAAATAAAACAAGAATCTTGAAAGGAACAGATGTCATCTGAAACGCTTCTGTTGTTTATTCAGTGCATAAGGACTTTGCTTCTTCTTATATTGTGGTGATGATGTAGTGAAGTAGTAACAGCAAAACGGCAGGAACGTTGAAGAAAGAAGTGGGGGAAAAAGTAAGTCAGTACATTTACATGCAAATTTGAGTTATTGCCTTAGTGTGACTAAAATTGAGTAGGTTTGGGGGATAGTCCACGTAGGTGGTTTAGTGGTTAGCCTGGGTATGTTAACCTCCAGGTGGTGTTAATAACAGAAGAGGATGGAGTCCTTATTCTCTTAACTAGAGAAAGCTAGCAGGCTACTCTGTTAGCAGGTTTATCACTTTCTCTGATTTAATTTACCCAGGTTAATCACTTAAGCACCTACTTGGATATCTCCATATATTTCTTTTTATGTTCAATATGTACTTCATTGTAGGTTTGAGTCATGCAATTTTATTCAAGGTCCAGATTGTAGTTAGAATGGGGAGGACAGACAAACAGCCATTCCTGATCATGCATCCCAGTCCACATGCTGGATCGCTTGTAACCATAGACGTTGTTGATTTTTAATTATTTTTAAATGGGTGCGATCCATATAAAATTCTATACAGTTTAAACCTGTCCTTGTATTGATTCTGACAGTGGACAACACAACAACTAGACATTTCTAGCTATATTTTAGGTATGTCATATATATGTGACCCGCCACCATGAAACCAGGCATAAGTCGCACTGAGCCGTTCAGAGCTACAGCCAAATTTAGGCTGGAAAGCGATTTCTTATTTGTGTTTACATCTTATCAAAAAACGGTATCTTAACACCTCTATGTTCAGTTCCTGTGGTCATTACATTGAAATCCAATCAATAAAGGTGTTTATTGAGTCAATTATTTAAGCGGCGACAAAAGTTCAGGGATTGCTGAGCAAAGACAAAGCCGACTTCCACCTCTTTTCGCCGAACAAACCGATCTCCGTTCCGTGGGTAAACACCCAAGTGTTTGGTACGAGGTAAAAGCCTATATTGAACGCTCTTGTCCAATGGCGTAAGCCAAATGATTATATCACGTCGCACTTCTGTCCTATTATTATAATATATAAAACTTCTGTGACATGTCCATCAGAGTGTCCTTTAACATCTGTGAAAAATTTGTGTCAATCGGATACAAATTATTATGCGTTGCTAAGGACTTCCTACCCCAAAACAGTCCAAAACTTTGACGGACAATATCTAAAAATATGCAAATTGCAAAATATGTCCAAATGTGGATATTAAAATTACCATAACTTTGGTTCTACTTGTGATAGAAACATATTTATATATCTTAAACCTTAGTTTCCACTCTACCAAGCTACACAGATAACTCAGTTTTGATTTCCAGACACTTATTCCTGGTTTCGTGGTGGTGGGTCACATATAAACAACAGTGTTTCCATGCATTTTTTTTTGTCCGGTCTGCGCGCGTAACTTCCGCTTATGTTTGAATGCTGTTGACTATGAAAGAGTCTATGATTTATACTATACTTTTATACAGAAACAATCTTAAAACAAAAACACACAAGATATAAAAGACATTAAAAAACAAAATACCTATGCCTTGAGGAAGATCAACATGAGGAGTACTAATTAAAACCATGGTGTTGGAATGAACACCAACATTACCTATACTAGGACTATATAAAGGGCCCACTACATGTCATCACCCCCCCCCCCTACAGTGAACTAAACACTCCGCCCCTGGTCAAGAATGGAGGAGTTTAGAGAGAGAGTTAGGAGATGGCAGGTGATACTATGACATATATTAATGTCACAGCTTTAGCCAACACCCCTATTAACCCAAAAACCAAACCACGTCGTCGGTCCGTTTATTTATTATTTTATGCATATATTTTTGTCCAACACACATTTGACGCTACACAGATGGTTTTAAAGATAGTGGAACAGAAAAAGGCTTGGTCTCAGCTTTACCAATCACCAAACACCTACGTCATATATTTCCTAAAGAACTAAAAAGTCACTTTCCCACTGTAGGAGCCATTTGTAGTTCCTAGAACCTTTTTAGTTACTGGAACCTTCTTTCAGCCTTACCCACAGCATAGGAACTATATAGTTCCTAGAACCTTTTTAGTTCCTACTCGCAGGCAGGGTCTTTTTTACTTCTCCAGGAACTGCAGTATATGACATAGGTGTTTGATGAAGACAGTAAAAGTGTGTTCACGTGTGGTTAAAGAAAACATCACACACTGATCTGTGGGAAATAAAGTTACCAGAAGGTGGTTGAGGGTGTTGCATTTTCAGGAGAAATAAGTGAGTAAACGTCGTTTTTATGATGATACATGATGGTAAAGTGGTATTTTATTAGTTTCTAGTGCATGATAAAATTCTCTAAGACTGTATTTATCCAGAAATATAATTTAATTTGTTTCAATGGATGGCATGTATTATTAAATTCACATTAAGTTTATTATTGTTAATGTTAAATTCACAATAACTTTATTAATTCATTCTCACTTTAATCATGCGTGTGTGCATACACATACACAGGGTGAGAGATATATCTCCTGGTTGGATTTAACTTGACTGAGAATCAAACATATTAATGTTTTGTGTTTTCTTACATTAAAAGTATGCTGTTTCATTGCCGTTGACAGACTGTGTGTGTGTGTGTGTGTGTGATACTGTCCGATGGAAAAGTTTCAACCTGCGCACAGATCAGCTATGCATCTATGAGTTGTCAGATAGTCAACAAATTATGTGTATACATTCCATACATAATCTGTGTCAACTGGAGAACATCAGCCAAAAGATAGGTCTTCGGATTTATTTTTTGACATTCAAACTTAATAAAATACGGGAGATTACCGGGACAAATTACAAAACGGGAAGTGGGGGCGGTAGATGGGTCTGAAATACAGGAGTGTTGACAGCTATGTGTCTGCTTCAAATCTGCTGCTTTTGTATAGTGATTGTTCTCTTTCTATAGCACCAACTGGAGGAATTCTTAAACAAAAGGGCGTGTATCACCACCTAGTGTCTGGGAGTAGAACAATGATCTGATTCTCTGGCTGTAATGTCATCATGCAAGTCGGACTTCTGGGAAACTTCAGTTCAGGCCTAAGCTCGACACTGAGTGATATGACGTAATGTAATTAAAGTAAATGAAGTAAGACGATTAAAATGACACAAAAAATTTGAAAATTTTGTTCATGAAATGAAAAACAGTATTAAAGTGACAGAATGAGGGTATATTTGCTTATTACATTTTATTGTGGAGAAAAATAAGAGTGACATTTGCTTATAATTAGAAGAAAATTGCTGAAATACTTAAAGCAATCTGTGGTTCCATTCCACAGAAAAACACACTGAAGCATAGCAAATTTATCTATAAGCTAATCAGGTTTTGGATATAAAGCAAATATATTTTCCTGAATACATTAACATTGTAGATAGTCATGGAAGTGCAGACAGGAAAGTGGAGACTGATTCAGAACTGATGTAGAGAATTCCCAACATAGAACCAAAGTGTCTCTGAACCTGCAAATCTGACAAACATGGACAGATGTGTTTTAACTGCTTCAACATAAAAGAGTCATGGACCTGAGGCAGAGCAGGATGGTTTACTAAAACCAGGTTTGTAACACTACACACACAAAAAACAGGGTGTTACTTTCACTCATATCAGTGTGTGACAAGAATAGGTCACCACTGAAAACAACAATCTGATTTTATAAAAAAAAAACATAAAGCCTGAAATACCTGAAAGGGTACACACACACACACATACATATGTATATATGATATACATAATATATATATATATATATATATATATATATATATATATATATATATATATATATATATATATATATATATATATATATATATATATATATATATATATATATATACCCTTTCAGGTATTTCAGGCTTTATGATAGATACAAAATGACAGGAAAGATAAGAGTGACATGCAAATAACTGCTGCAGTAAGGCCTCCGCTTATGGAACATGCTCCATCAGCACCCCTGACATATCAATGCATGATGCAGAATAAAAAAATACATAAATGGCATCTATAGTTTGCTCTTCAGAGGTACACTGATACAAACAACAGTTTTCTATAGGTTTCTTATCAAAGGCCCCTTCAGAATGATGTGAAGTCATTCATTTCTTTTTGTGTGGCTTTTAGTGCATGTGTGTGTTGTGTCAAGCCTGCCTGTTTATATGTCTTGATGTATAGAGACTTATGGGACACCCTGCGTGTGTGTGTGTATATATATATATATATATATATATATATATATATATATATATATATATATATATATATATATATATATATATATATATATTTTTATTTTTTATTTTTTTTTTAATTTATTTATTTTTTTTACTCAAATGGATCATTGTATCTGAAGCGCATTAGCTACATGTATATGCCATGTAATTGATATCTAAAGTATTCATTGGGTTATAGCGTGATTTGTTCCTATGGACACACACACACACACACTGATTACAGTAACCTCTCCCAACCAATGTTGGGTGAGATTAATAATGAATAATATCCAAGGAAAAGACGAAAGAAAAAAAAAGACATGACATTATATATTTTTATTTTCTTACAATTCTGAATTAGTCAAACATAAGGCCTGGGTCCCAAAACTAGCTCCCCAAAAGGTCCAAGGGGTTCTGTGGGATGAATTTGTGAAATTCAAAATAGTACACTGAAGATATGAACAATCATTGTTGTCAAAAATCATTTTAGTTGAAGTTCCACATTCAGTGGGTCAGACCAGTAAAATACTATCATAATAATAATAATCCATTATTAATGACAAATTCAGAATTTTCTTTGTTTTAGTGTAAATAGTCAAATTACTTACAGATCACAGTGGATCTACAGTACACAAAAGATTTAGTAATAGGCAGAATATTGTTAAAATTGCACTTACTTTTCTCAAGTTGTTCCTGTTTTTCACATTTTTAAACGGTGGTTTGTAGACATAAACATTTTCATCACGTAATTTGACTTTTTTCACGAACAACATGGAGGAAAATTTGGAGTAGGCATTATTTTAGGTTATTAGGGTATTATTCTATGTATGTGGCCCCTGAACTAAAATGACTTTGACACCCCTGCTCCAGAGGTTTCTGGGTCAGGTGGCATCACTGACTGTCGCTGAGGGCGAAGCTTGACTGTGTGAACAAACTGCTTCTGTGAGTGGGAGCTTGGACTAATAGTGACAGTTTAGGGCCAGTTGTTCATCAGGAGGTAGAGTCAGGCATCTGCAAAGCAGCCGGTTGGCAGTTTCAATTCCCTGGTCCTGACACATGCCAAAGTGTCCTTGAGCAAAACACTGAACCTCATGTAGACCCCACTGACTTTTCAGGAAGTGTGTGTGTGTGTGTATTCCTATCTTTATGGGAACATTGTTTTCATATGGTTGTTCCGATGTTTACACAGTCACACCACGGAGACCTCTGACACTACGGGGACCAACATTCTGGTCCCTATATAAATAAAGGTCCCCACTAGTAAAATAGAAATGATGTGGCCCTATATACATTAATTTATTTTTTCCAGAAGTCCCCATAAAGCATAGGGGAAACAGGGGCAAAGCAAAACATGTATTTTTCAAAGGTTCAAAGATGTGTTTACTTTAAAAAAAAAAAGAAAGAAAGAAAAATAAATAAATAAAAGCCCTGAAAACCAGAGCAATAGAGGCTGGAGTCTACCACACCAGACAGTTTAAGGAAAGTGATTTTCTGACTTAATATTATTTCTAACCAAACAATATGCACGATTTTTTCAGAAGCAAGGATGGAGGAAGGAAGGATGGAGGAAAGAAGCAAGGATGGAGGAAGGAAGGATGGAGGAAAGAAGGAAGGATAGAGGAAGCGACAGAGGAAAGAAGGAAGAGAGGAAGAAAAGGAGAGAGAAAGTAAGGAGGATGGAGGAAAGAAAGAGGGAAGGAGGGGAAGAAAGAAGGAAAAGGAAAGGAGGGTAGGAGGGAGGACAGAAGAAACATTCAAAACAGATTGGGTCAATTTGACCAGGGATGGTGACAGGAGGGTTAATGGCACATGTACAGGCAGACAAGTGTTTTGATGTATAGTGAGATTTATTTATTTAAGTGTATTTGTGTTAAGTTCAGCATTACTTGTTAATGGCAAAGGGATTTTTGATGTGTACACACTATGTACCTGTTATGACAGTTGATTCAATAACACACACACACACATACTGACTTGAATTCTTTCAGTTTGTGCTGCCATATAATTTAAAAATGGAAGTCAAAAAATAAAGTCATTTATCATAACTAAACTCAATTGGATGTTTCTGTCTTTCTAAGTTAACAAAGAGGTAAGCTTAGATACCTATGAAACAATATCGTTTATCTTGATGAAAACCTATACTACTACTAGGTTACTAGATACACCAGTATACTCCTCCACAGCACAGATCTACCCACTCAAACAAAAAAACATTTTACTCAGTCAAATCAGATTTCTAAATGCTTGATGCTACACTGTTCTGTACATTATTTGGGTAAATAAAATAGTTATATCATTCATACTTCAGCCTACCGTTTATTATGATCGAAGACTGTAGGGCTTTTTTTTTTTAAAGTCATTTCGGTGTGCCACCCTTTCAATGTCTGTGCCCCTAGCTGGCCCCCCCTAGAAAAAAATTCTAGACCCGCCCCGAAAGACCCCCATGACCCTAGTGAGGATAAAGCAGCTTCAGATGATGAGACGAGACTTATATGAGAAATCATTAGTAATATACAGTATTACTCAGTAATGCAACATCTGTTCACATTTAGGATTAAAACATGACTCTTGTGCTTGTCTTTTATAAGATAATTCAAAAAGTTATATTTTGTTACACATACAAATACATAATACCAGTGCTGTGTTCCAATATTCATACTCTTTGTACATATCATACCTAGTTTGGGTACGCAGGGTGTTCACATTATGATTCTGGCGACAGAGAAGTGTACACAGATGTGTACTTATAATAGTCACATTTCTGAATGTGGAAACATGTACATTTTTTTGCACTCAACGGGAACCATCTTAGATATGTAGTGGAAGACATGGAGCTTAGCGGGAATGGGCTCAGTTCACAAATAGTCAAGATGGCGACAGAAATGTCAGCAGCTTCTGCACCCAAATCAGCAAACCAATCAGCTAATCAGCAAACTAGAAAATGTTTAACTTTTGAGTGTTTTTTTGTGTTCTTGAACATCCTTTGGCGGGCTGTAGTCGTGATTGTCATTTCCAGGAAGTGCACCATACAGTATTGGAATGGGAACAGTACTTACATGCTGATATATGTACACTTAGTAAGTATGGAAAGTGTACTGGTGGAAGTCTACTCATGACAGTATGGATATAGGAACACAGCACAGCAGTTCTAACCAACTATCACAGAAACGTCATAGTTTACCTTGGTAATGGATCACAGGATCTCACAGGATCTCACTTCCTGTTCGCTTGTTCAGTTATGATGATTCTGGTTGCAGGATGAGCGTCAATGCCCAGATCTTCTTAGCTGTGTTGGACCCTCAGCCCTCAGCTTCTCAATCGTATAGCAATTTGTCTAGTCTGTTTTTGAAGGCATTTAGACTAAGTGCAGTTACGACCTCTTCAGGGAGTGTTCCATGGGTTTTACAACTTGACATGTAAATTAAGGCAGCCATGGTATTTTCCGAGCATGCTTCTTGTCTAGCTTGAAACAGTGACCACGGATAGATGATGCAGCAGCTGTGCCGAGGAAAGGTTCTATTTGATCATCATATCCATTGAAGAGCTTGTAGACCTCTATCATGGAGCCCCTTAGTCTGCAGAAGTGGAAAGTAGGTAGTTCTAGTTTTCGTTGACACTGTTCATCAGAGAGTCCTTTCAGAGGTATTTGATGAGTTCCTCTTCTCTGGACACATTAAATTATTTTTATGTCATGTACATCGGCATCCATACTGGTGGAGCATACTCAAGATGATGGTGCATGAGACCTTTGAATAGCAGATTAAAGTTTCCTTTATTTAAAGTAGGTACTCATACTGTAAAATCTTTGTATGGCTCCCATTTGAAGATCTTGTTGACTCTGGTACAAATTGCATGTTTTGTCTGGTCGTGTCTCTTCACATTGAATTGGTTAAACAAGGCAGCAGTCTCTGAACAAATTAGACAAAAACAAGCGTCTTGATTTTCAGCTAAAAATTACTGTCATTACCTTTTGTCCTGGAAGCAACACTGTCAATTTTAATCTTTTTATTTACAGGCGTTATTAGCGAGAAGGGTTCACTGCAAAGTCAGATAGAGTTAGAGTGGTGCTGCCACCACCAGGTCAAAGAAGAAATTACATTATGAAACTTTTATGATTTATTTATTGTGTTGCACAGTCTGAGTGGGACATGAATAATATATTATGAAACTGAAGCCACAGGGCCGTATGAATTCTGACTGAGGGCTGTGATTGGGCTTTGGAAATGCCTGATTTGAAGTGGGCTGTTCTATAGTTTATCTTCTAGTTCCCAGTGGCAATGTTGGCACCTCCATAAACACCATATGTTGAAAGAACTCATTAGCTGGTAGATAATGACTAAGCTCTGCCACTGCAGGGAAAAAAAGAAATGACAAAAAAGAGAAGGAAAGGACTAAGGGAGCCACGACAGACAAATATGTTAAAGGACAAAGCAGAGAAGGAGACAGAAAGCATTAATGATAATAAGTAATGGGTGGAGAGATAAGAGGGAGGACCTGATGAAAAGATGACATGGAGAAACAGCAATGTGATTATGATTGGAAAGTAAAGAGCTGAGGAGATGAGGAAAACAGAGGGACAGGAAGAAAGGTGGAGGGATGAAGGAGGTAGAAGGTTAAAAGGGGGACGAAGGTAAAATGATGGAGGAGGTAATAAGGAAAATTTCAAGGAAGAGGATGAAGAAAGTATGAATAAAATGTGTGTGATCAACATTGAAGAGCCAGGAGGGAGGGAATGAATGAAGAAAGGGATGGATGAAAAGAGTGAGATATGAAGATGGTAGTGGTGGTGGTGTGTGTGTGTGGGGTGGGGGGGGGGGGGGTAGCATGATGGGTTGCCATTAATAATTTATGATAGCCTCAGCTTTTCAAAGCAGCCCAGCGGTCCCGCTCCTTGCTTTCCCCTGACGTTTAATTTGTCTGAAAATCAGCGAGCGTGGAGTCTGATTATCGTCTCCGTCTGCCAACGCCTCTGCTTCAATCTCTCTGACACTGAGGTGAGATCACAAGCTGTTCAGTACACACATGTCAGTCTGAAATCCTTTAGGTTAAAACAATCCTCCTCCTATGAAATACGTCAGCACAGGACGAAAGTAGAAAACAGCTTTGATGCTCTCTGGGCTGAAATGAAATGTTCGCATACAGACCTGAGATCTTCTATATTATTCCATTTACAGGGCCATTATATTGATGGGGAAAAGTGGAAGAGGTGCAGTAAAGTGCCCTTGTCTGTGTTCACTGCATATAGATTTACATGGAGGTGGATGGGCCAGGCTCTGAATGGGCCACACAATGACTTTGCTAAAGGCTTTTTTCCACTTCTTTCTGTCATTGCACTTAACTTGTAACATTCTTAAGATTTGACAGACAATTTAAGGAATTACACTCATTTAAAAAGTTATACAAGAGGAGAGTCTATCACTGTTCACATCACCCAAGCAGAGAAAAATCCCAGCATTAAACCTTTATACTGTTAGTCACTTATAGTAATACTGGGATACCAACATTATTTGTAGGGAATGGTAAAGAAAGAAAGAAAGAAAGAAAGAAAGAAAGAAAGAAAGAAAGAAAGAAAGAAAGAAAGAAAGAAAGAAAGAAAGAAAGAAAGAAAGAAAGAAAGAAAGAAAGAAAGAAAGACAACTTTATTTATCATTATGCACTGGACAGTACAACAAAATTTGTCCTCTGTCCTCTGCATTTAACCCATCCTTTGATGCCTTTGGGGCAACCTTGTAAGGAGCAGTGGGCAGCCATGTGCAGTGCCTGGGGACCATAGGTTGAATTACAGGGGGTACTGGGGGGTACTATACCCACTTTTGAAGACCCAGTACCCCCAAAGAGACATAAATATCACCTTTTGTGGAGGTTGGAGTCAGGTCATTTTGCTAATATTGTGAAAAATAATACTAAAAAAATAAGTGCCCATTTTCACTGTAGAAATATGTTAATGCTATTTCACAACCTATATTTTGGACCATACCATTTAGATATCTAATTTTTGTAGGCTACTGCTCTGTTCTTCTGTGGTGGTATGTTTTTTCATAGTATGCTCCTTAATCACATTAAAAGAATTGATCACGTTTCACAAATCTCAAAGTAATTGTGTTGATTTACTGATACTAACTACCATTGGTTTGTGTTTATAATGGATATGAGAGAGTTCTGTCTTACCTCCAGGTCTAAATATATCTAAAAATGAACCAAATCAAGATTTCATGAAGTAGCTAGGAAGCAGTAGGCTTCTTGTAAATGTATGACGTAGAATAGTATTTCAGTGTACTTCTATCTTTTGGAAGTTGATCAAACAGACATCTTTTGGATCTATAATAACAATAATAAGATGCTGATTATCAAACGGTGTCATGCTTCGACCTTGTATGTGTTTTTACGATCATGGTGAGCATTGATACGGTAGTGGACCATGATGGTCATAGAAGAAGTTGTTGATAATTTTCCTTAAATTCTTGATGCCTTGTAAAAAAAAAATTGTGTTGAAGTTTTCAATGTATATGTTCATTGTAAATCATAAAATGGTAAATAATAATCATAATAATAATAATGCTAGGATTTCATATTTTTATGTTATTTCTGGTTCAGCTTGAAATGTAAAAAATAAAGTGTAAATTCACACAGGTGAAGTTGATACCACATAAGCCTAGGTAAACCATAAAGGCCAGATAAAAAGTATTCAAAAATGGCCAAACAACCCTCAGACTCCTGAAGCTGTTAATCCTTGCTTCTCTGAAAACATCAGGAGTTAGTTTGTTAGCTTGTGTCACAGGACAGATTTTCTACAGCCTATAAACAAAGCTAAGCCGAGGTGCAGTCTCATTTCCTCTTGAACATACTGAATTACAATATGCTGAAAGGTAATTTTTGCTCAGTGATGCCAAACAGTATTGTGCAGTGAAGCTTTAATAGACATTTCTCAGTGTAGCGGCACCACTGCTATTTTTCTTATTGTTATTCAGTACTAAAAGTATTTTGTTAATAATGCATTGCAGTAGAAATCCCACAAAGTGTTTTCTTTGTCCAGTATTTCTGAAGCTCAAAATACTTTAATAATAGTGATGATAATGGTATCTTACACTGGTCTACAAATAGAATGCTTCCAGAATAAAACTAATGAAATGGTACCACATGTGTGTTACTGATAAAGAAAACTCAAATCTTAAATGCTGGTTGCCTCAAATTTCCAAATAAGTAATAGTAAATGGACTGAACTTATATAGTGCTTTCCCATCTTTATGATCTTAAAAGCACTTTACATTACCCTCACATTCACACTCACACACCAAGAGATTTCTAAGGTTCTGTCAATCCTACTGGGAGCCTAAGTTAGGGTTCAGTGTCTTGCCCAAGGACAATTCGACATGTGGACAGCCAGAGCCGAGATGCGAAATGCCAACCTTACCGTCATTGGATGAGCCACAGCCGTCCCAAAGGTAGGGGAGGAGTTCTTGGAAAAATATATTTTCAAAGTATACACAGCCATACCTCTTCTTCAGCCCACTCCTCAAAACCACGCTTTCAAAAATACATGAACACACATGCTGCCTGGAGTGGTCACGGAGTTTCACAAGTATTCGTGAGAACTCAACGTGTATTAGCATATGCCATGCCAACATCAAAACTAACAAAACAATAAGCAACATTTATCAATTTGTGCCACATGAAGCTTAGCTAACAAACATTTTAAAAGAATGAAGTAAACACCATGGGAAAAGTAATGTAAAGGATAATGACACTTGTGGTTTTACGTGGTCTGTGCACAAGCCGTGGGAATGACTCTACGTTCACAAGCTTTTAAATGCGCAGAGGGGGAGGCAGAGGCGGACTCAGGTTTGATGGACATGTCAGGGTCCAATTAGTGTAATCATCATAAGTACACTGATTGGTCAGAATTTTCCCCTGGGTACACCCTCTAGACTGGATCAATTTTATTCATTTTTTTTACAAACTGTTTAATTTAGTCTATTTCAGTTTTATGAAGGGGATTTTAAGCAATATAGTAAAAAAATGCATCTTGGAATACATCTCCTATCCCACCTTTAATCTCTGAAGCAGATATTTCCTAAACAAGTGTAGAGCAGTGGAATCAATGAATATAGCACATTACTGTAACTTTTTTACTCACAGTCCAAAATGGACGTGAAACACTTTGGAGATTAACACTTGGTTCTTGGAGGTTGTTCAAGAATATTGGGAAGTTTCAGTTTTTGTTTCCAACCGCAGCAGAATGAATAGATTGTACTTAAAAAGAGACATGGATGTGCTGGAAGGATGATTTACAAACTATGGAGACAATCCACCCACATTTGGTAACTTTCTACAACATGTAGGCTACAGCCAAACAGAAATAGCTGTGGATGAGGTGTATAAAATACAGTATTTGCATATTGAACAGCTCAGTTCATCCAAGGGGGTCCAGTGGTTAGCACTGTCGCCTCAGGGTCCTGTATTTGATTCCTCCCACTGTCCAAAGACATGCACTAATAGGCTAACACTTTAACTTCTGAAATTTTAGCAGTTCCACAGTAAAAATAAATAAAGAAAAAAAGAAAAAATAATAATAATAGGGTAGCACAGTGGTGCAGTGGTTAGCATTCGTGCCTCACAGCAAGAAGGACCCTGGTTCAAATCCCACACCAGACCTTTCTGTGTGGAGTTTGCATGTTCTCCCACCATCCAAACACATGCACTGATAGGTTAATTGGTTAATCGAAATCACCCATAGGTGTGAATGTGAGAGTGATTGTTCGTCTATATATGTTCAGCCCTGAGATGAACTGGCGACTCATAGAGGGTGTACCTTCGCTCATTGTAGCTGGATTAGGCCCCTAGTGACCCCTGCAACTCTAGTGAGGATAAAGTGGGTTCAGATGACCTAAGAGAGAAAATAATAATAATAAAATAAGAGGGTCGATTTACGTTCCAACCCTCACCTATGGTCTTGAGATTTGGGTCATGACCGAAAGAAGGACATCACAGGTACAAGCAGCGAAAATGTGTTTCCTTCACAGGGTGGCTGGGCTCAGCCTTAGAGCTCACATATCTGCAATGGACTCGGAGTAAAGCCGTTGCTCCTCCATGTCGAGAGGAACCAGTTGAGGTGGCTCAGGCATCTAGTGAGGATGCCTCCTGGACATCTCCCTGGGGAGGTGTTCTGGGCATGTCCATCTGGGAGGAGACCTGGGGCCCAACCCATGACACACTGGAGGGATTATATCTCTCGGCTGGCTTGGGATTCCCCTGGAGGAGCTGGTGGAAGTAGCTGGGGTGAGGGAAGTCTGAGCTGCTTTGTTGAGGCTGCTGCTCCCACGCGCCAGGCCCGGATAAAGTGGAAGATGACGAACAAACAAACAAATATTGAAATAAGTTGCAAAATGAACAAAAACAGCCAAAGTAAGCAATAAAATGAACAAACAAATAATAAACTAACAAAACAATAAGGAACATAAAGAAAGTAAGACACAAATGAAAAAAGAAAAAGTAGAAAAATAAACAAAAGCAACAAAATACACAGAGACTAATAGATATTTACAAAATAATATATATATTTTTTAAATTGCAAAACATTTACTAAAGTTTTTTTTGTAAAGAAATAAATAATTAGTATTGTAATTTGGTCACAGTAGTTTTAATTTTGCCGTTTTCTAAATCTGTTGCTTTTTGACACTTGTCCCATGAACAAAACTCAGTAAAAACACATAAAAAACAAATAAAATAAAGGAAAACAGTTAAATTTTTGTGAATATTTAAACTAAATATTGTCTGCTGTCCCCATGCAACCTATAAGCGGTTTGTCTTCTCTGGTTTGGACTGTGTTTTTCTGGTTCTTGGTTTTTTGCTAGCTACTTGTCTGTCTGTTTTGTGGATGTGTTTTGTGAAAAACCTTTGGCCTGGATTCTGGACCCAGAGTGCCTCACCTCCTTGGAAACAACGCTCTCTCGGCTCTCTGGACTGACCTGTTTCTGGGATGTTGTAACTGTGTTTTGGATTCTGATTCTGATTATTCTGATTACCCAGTTCTGGGTAATCAGTTCTATCTAAGCCTGCTTCTTGTCCCAGTGGCTGTTTCACTCAGGACCATTTACACCAGAGGAAGGTCCTGGAGGAAGTCAATGTTTTCATCATTCATACTGTTATCAATAAATCCTCTTAAACCTTATCCTGGGTCTGTGATTCATATTAAAGTATGATTTATTTATGTGTTATTGATTGTCCTGGTTTTTCAGGGACCTCACTTTGGGAACACTAACTCATCTATTTTTTCAGTTTTCATCTTAACTGTCCTGGAAATTGTACAAACACGTATTTTTTGCGGTATGCACAGGTGGGATGGGGGCTTCAGAGATTTGTAGCTTGGAGTCCTAAGAGATCCTAGCAACGCCCCTGGGTAGCAGGGATAGGCTCCAACCCCCCCCCCACACACACACACACACACACACACACACAACCCTCTCTGGAAGGAAAAGCAGTTCAGAAGATGACAGATGACTCTTCAGTTATTCTAACCAACCAGAGACACAGCAGCAGTGGATGACTCACCTCACTATATGATAACACCTTAGAACAGCAAAGATCATGAAACTGACTGAAGATGCTGTGAACAACTGACTGGGAATTCTTTTCTTGTATATTCTTGTGCCGATTGCCCCTGAATTTCCCTCCCTCCCTTTGTCTGTAAAAGCTACACAATATTCCTTTGTACTAAATTCTATTCTCTTCACATTTTGACCCCAGAAACTTGGAAACTTGAGCCAACCAGCATTTAAGGTTGAATCGGGGTAGGGGTGTCTCAATTCACGTTAAGGCAGAGGGGTAGGGGGAATGGGAAGGGCTTCATACCCCTTCAAACAGAGATTTTCCAGAAGCAGACTCCAAATGGAGGGGTACGAGAAATTTCCCAGAATACAATGCAAATCTTTTTAAAAATGGTGGCATCTATGAAAGAAATACACAAATGTAGAATTTTCACCGTAATTAACAATTTTAAAGTTGTGATACCTGTTGTATAAAGTTTGACATTGTCGCAATATGTAATGATAATTTCCTCCATTATTTACATAAACGTGAAGTAATAGGTCAATGTTCTCTGATTTGATGCAGATATTATATCAGCATATCTACAGGAGAACATGGCAACTACAGCAGCAGACATGTTTGTTCACTTCTGGTTAAAGCTGTGGTTTTTGGTTATGTAATATCTGGTAGAGCGAACTGATGACGTAGGTGAATGTTGAAGGGGTGCCCCAATTCATAGGGGTTGCTTTTCAAGCCCTACCCCTTATAGCTCTGTTTGAAGGGGTAAGGGGTAGGGATAAGGTTAGGGCTAAGGGGTGAAATGGGATTCAGCCTAAGACTTTTTTTTTTATGAGTAAGACACGTGTGGTAATATTTCATGCAGTTGTAAGTATTTTACTCATAGACCAGTGTCATTGCATGGTGTTGAAAATGACTGGAAATGACCAAAATAATCAATAAAATTAACAAAAATTACCAAAATATTGATTAAAATGACAAAACATTATCAAAATAATCAATACAATTAATAAATTACCTAAATATTCTGTAAAATGGAGTAAATATTCAGTAAAATCAAAAGTAAGATTTCACATTTTATCTCCAGACATATCTTGGAAACTTGATCCAACCAGCATTTGAGACTTGAGTTTTCTTTATCACTAACACACATGTGGGAACATTTCAGTGGATTTATTCCAGAAGCATTTTACTTATCGACCAGTGATATCAGAAACAAATTTAAGATGTGTTAATCTGTATTTGCTTTCATTAATATGTTCAAGTAAAGTGAGAGGACGATGCTCTAATTTAGGATTATTTAACAACAGATTCATGGTATTTCCTGCATATTGAGAAGAATAATTTTCAGTGTAGTTTTCTGACAGAAAACACATAGGCAGATGCTGCCACCTGGTGTTGGTAAGGTTTTTTTTCTTCTGACATATAACTTTTATAACCACACTGGCAGAAAGGTGAGAGTTAACAGACATGGACAATCTGAAAGGTGACAATAGCAGGATAAGGATGAGGCCACAATTCTTACAGATTATTCAGGTCACACTTGGGTTTTACACTGATTCATTCTACATTCATTCATTGTAAATCATGTGTGAAATTTATGTGGGTAGAGCTAATACATTAACTTTTGTTGCAGTGTATAATTTTTATTGTATTTTATTCACTAGTTGACATGAACAGCATCTGTGAAAACAATCTGTACTGTGAAGTTTCACGATTCTTCACTTTTTCTCTTCAGGTCACTAAAGGAGTAAGTGCATGCAATACTGTAAACACATTAACATGCACTTAACAGATATTAAAAATATTCTTTTGATCTGAGTTTATACTATTTTACTAGTATAAACTTGTAAAAGTTTATACTAGTGTTCATGTAAAATTTGATTATTTTTAACCAACAGGTGCAGTGTTTACAAGTGTTTCTTTGTTTACCTGTAAAGCAGATATACAAACGCTGCACCTGTTGGTTAAAAATAATCTAATTTTACATTTGTCTTTGGACACTAGTACGAACCTTTACAAGACATTAACAAATATGTAACAAATGGTTAATACATAATGAACAACCCATTTATAAATAGGTAATAAATGGTTAATACATAGTCAATTGTGTGTAGGTATTATAAAGTGTTTCCTCTTAATCTTATAATCAAATCAAACTCAGAGTAACCAAGTCAGATAATGCAATTCTAATCCAATTTCTCTGCCACCCAACCTTAACATGACATCTGCTCGGACTCAGAGATCCATCATTATTCTCAATTGGTTGCAGAGTGACACAGATGGAACATGTCGGCAAAATCGAAACACTCCTGTTCCTGGTTGAAAGGAAAAACACAAGTCGGCTGTGGCTCAGTTGGTAGAGTGGGTCGCCCAATGACCGTGAGGTTGGTGGTTGGCGTCCCAGCTCTGGCTGTCTATGTGTCAAAGTGTCCTTGGGCAAGACACTGAAACCTGACTTAGGCCCCCAGTAGGACTGACCTTAGACCTTAGAAACCTACTGGCGTATGAGTGTGTGTGAATGGGTGAATGTGAAGCTACTGTAAAGCGCTTTGAGCACCATGAAGGTGGAAAGCGCAGACCATTTTCCATTTACATCGGCTTCCATCTTCAGAAGATGAAAGACTGAAGTGGATTGGATTTATTTTTGGAATGAAACTTACCAAAGACCCTGTTCGTGTGAGCTAACCACTTCACAATGGACTGCTTTTCTAACCTGGGTTATTATAACAGAGGCCTGGCATCAGGAATGTGCCTCATTCCGCTGAAAACCACTTTTCCACGCTCCTTTTGGAATCTGATGGGTCACCCTGACTTACCACCACACGCTGCCTTTGAAAGTGGTTTGTCACCTCCACTGGCTGCATACTGCATTCACAGAAAACAAGAGGAACGAGGGACCCAGGAAAAGCCAGTTCATCTGACGTCAGATGGACTTCAGCGTCACCCATGTGGGGTTACAAGCCTTGGCATAATTTTTCAGCATGGACCAGACATAACACTATTTCTCGTGGTTCAGACAGTAAAGGCTTAGTTTAGTGTTTTGAATGAATTATATCACACCTAAAATCGAACACCTGTGGCTGTAGTAGAACATTTATAGGTGTGTGTCACTGTATAATTTGCCTTGAAAAACAATGAGATGTTTAAATAAAATGTGTGATACATAGACTATATACGTATATTATTCTCAATTTGTAAATTGAAAGGTACGATTTTTTTGTAAACTGTGGTGGTATGATTACAGGGTCCGTGGACAGTACCACCAGACATTTAACAAGAATGTGATTTTACTCACAAATCCCACATGGACCAAAGTCTGAACACACCAGACTAAAGAGCAACTGTATCAGGCTGGGAATATCCTCAACGTTTTTGAGTTTGACAAGTCATGGACCTACCACACTATAATCAGCCAAATCAGGGATGGGTTTGGAGATAAAATTCCCCCTGACATAACATATGGCCTCTTGCACATTTTTCTGTGTATCAGTTTGCATGAATATATTATTATTATTATTATTATTATTATTATTATTATTATTATTATTATTATTATTATTATTATTATTATTATTATTATTATTATTATTATTATTATTATCTTTCATATTCTATTTTTACATGCCATTATATTACTTCCACCAAGAAGGTTATGTTTTCATCTAGGTTTGTCTATTTGTTTGTTTGTTTGTCTGGTAGAAAGTTAACACACAAAGTTCTGGACATTTTGGTGAGGTGAAGTTATGTTCTGAGTGCTTTATTTTTTGTTTTGTTTGCTTTAATATCCTAGTTAAATTATTCCAGTCCTATTTTTATGCATCCCAAATACTCTTGGCATTCAGTTTAGCAGGCAAAATAAGATTTGAATTGTACTGTACAGGGAATTCTGCTGTCTACTGTACATGTGACAATAAAATGCTTTGAATTTTTAAATAATTCGAAGAACCCATAAGAGGATCAAATTCACTATTCACTTAGCAGAATGAATATTGATGTCTGGTAATATTTCATATCTCATCTGCATTTTACACACAGACAAACAAACACATACATAAGACCATATTCAGCCTAGAAGACAACAGAAAGAACACATTTGCTCTGAACTCTTCTTTTGTTCTTTACTGTTCTTTGCTATTCTTTATTATTCTACACAAATCCAAGTACAGAATCAAATGTACAGTTCTTAAACCTTTAAATTTCACTACTTATTATAATCAATTATAATGAAGAGCAGAGGTAAAAGGTAAAGTAAAGGTAAAGTACTTTATTTGTCATCATACATTGTACTTAGATTCTCATTTGCTTTTAAATGTTTTTATGTCTCTATTTTCATTGTCTTTTAATGTATGTTTATCATTTCAATTTTCTTCTGTTCTGTTTCTGTTTTTGTGGAAAGCACCTTGAATTGTCCTTTACATAAAATGTGCTATACAGATACATTTGCCTTGCCTTCCCTAAAATGAAATGTGTTCTCTGCATTTAACCCACCCTGCCATTGGGGCGCCTGTAAGGAGCAGTGGGCACCCATGTGCGGCGCCCAGGGACCCATCTCCAGCTTTAGCTGTAGAGCCAGGCTGATGATCAGAAAGAATCACCAGGCTGGAGCATTTTGCCCTAACAAAAAGTTTCAACAAAACAACTTCAAACAAAACAAGTTAAATAATTGTTCCATTTAATTGTGTTACAATTTTAATCATGATGGATTAGTCTGTGTTAATGCAATAATTTTGATAATTCTAAATATAATACAAAAAATGACTATAACTACTTTATTTCTCACCAATGCATCAAAGTGTTTCATACACAAATAAAAAAACAACATAATTTTTTTGTATAAAATCAACACATAACTAAGTAATAAACATGGAGCAGAATACAAATGTACTGTTTTTGTATTTTTTCTTTAAATAATTATACTGGTTTAGTAAGAATCAGTGAATAAAATGTGTATCTATGTTCCTGACTGAGATGTATAAATAAACCTTTACACTGATTACACTAGTCTACAAGTAAAATGCTTCTAGAATAAAAGTAGTGACATTTTACTACATGTGAGGGCACAGAAAAAGAAAACTCAAGTCTTAAATGCTGGTTGGCTCAAGTTTCCAAGATAAGTCTGGGTCAAAATGTGAAATTCTTAGAATGAACAAGAGAATAAGTTCTAGTCCAAAGGAATATTGGTCTCAGATCTACCAGATCTACTTCAAAACACTATCTGCACATTATGATCCATTGACTTTACAGGTTTTTTGTAGTGGAATATTTATAAATATTGTATATAAACCACCATATATGTGGACTAACAATTTATTATATACCTTGAAAACATGAGCAAACCAGCACTTTTGTCATTTGTTTTTCAATTAATGTTATTCAAATACACATTTAACCTCTGAAGCAGCTAATTTGTAGAACTAAAATAAAATTGTAGACCAGTGTAATATCACACAGAACAAAAAGCTCATTGGCTGCAGAGCGCGTCACAGTGGAGACATTTATTTCACTCAAGAATCTGCTCAGTTAAACCTTATTAAAAAAAGGTCAAAGGCGATTTGTTGTGGAAAGTATTAACTTTCCTCCTGTGTTAAGGTTGGCACTGACCCATTTTAAGGTTTAAAAATGGGTCAGAAAATTTGTGTTTTGCTTCAAGGCTTTTTGACTTTATCAGGGACCTGTATTTCAACAAAATATGACAAGAAAAGGAAAGGATATGAACACTTTAATTGTACTTATTTGTTTATATGGTTGTTTGTCTTTTTGTTTATTATTTATTGCTGTGTGACTGCATTTTTCTGCCAGACATTTGAATTTCCCCCTTGGAAGATCAATCGACCTATCAACTTTGTCTATTTTGGCTTTATTTCATGGACAGTTTAATGACCAATTTACCCCAAGGATGAATGTAGATGGAAAAACAAGTGGTGGTTTCTTTACAGATGTATACAGACTGGCGATAAATTACAGGAATAATCTGACGGGATGGCGTCCACCTCACCAGGTCTGAGTTGAACATGCAAGAAAGATCCAGGCTTTGTTTAGTGCAGAGGTATTAAAGTCATGTTAGTTCAGGCTATGTTTGATCTGATGTGGGCCAAACCAGTGAAATAATAACATCATAATACATACAGTAAATAATCCAAAATTGGAAAAAAGTAAAATTAAACAATGAAAATGTTTACAATCGTTTCAAACAATGTGAATAACATGAATGACCTGAGACAAACAGCATCATTTCCTATCTGTCTGTCTGTGAAAATGTTTTTTTTTAATTAACCCTTTAAACTGCCACTAAATTTTGCCTCAATTTCTTCATAAAGTCAACTGAATGCTGTTCTTGAACCATTTTAACAACATGCAATTGTTGTTTGCTTATATTATAAATGAAAATATTAAGATGAAAACTGGAATATCGGAGGCGGGTCCTGTTAAATGATGCAATAGATAAAACATTAGTGGATATTTATTGATATTTTGATCTGTTTTGGACGACATATGGACATTTGGTCTGTTTTGGGTGTTTTTGTTGGACTATGGTTCCTCTGTGGATAACTATGAGACATAAAGGTTCCGATCAGCTGTTTGCCATTTGTATATTGAACAAATGAGTGATTGTACCTGCTGTTGTTGATATTTTATCTGAAAGTGGCTTATTATATATCTTCAGATGTGTGAGAATCAAACTACTGTCAAACTACACTAGGTCATGTGACATTTAGGACAGGTTAGGGTGGTTTGGGTGACTATGTGTGGACCCTTGAAAGTTTAAAGGGCTAAGTTATAAAATGTTTTGGGTGAAATTATAACCTTTGTGTTGTTAGAGACAGTTTGGGCTCATTTATAAAAATGATATTAGAACCCAAACTGAAATCCTCAGTGCTCTGTCAGCCAAACCACTGACACACTGACCCTCTAATAATCATGTGAACTTTTGGGGATCCTTCATTTTCCTCCTTATTCAGTTTACCTGCACAAAAAACAAAACACGCAGACTCCATTTGTCAAAACCTTCCTCCCTCGCACATATTTGACCTAATTTACCCTATCTTTTATCATTGTGAAAACACATTTTTGGTGACTGTGACCTTGACCTTTGACCTACATTCACCAACATTTAATGGGATCTGTTCTGGGTCACCTCACACCTTTTGTCAAAATTTCATAGAAATTGGTCCAGTAGTTTTTGCATAAACCTCCTTACAAACAAACAAACAAACAGACAAAGAAACGCACAAACCACCTCAAATACAAAACCCGTCTCTGCTTAAGGTGACAGGTTAACCAGTATTTTCATGGATAAAGAAACCTAACAAATAAATCAAGAGATGGTAGAGAAGTGTTACTCCACCCCCTGAAAGGGCAGATGTGTATTGTGTTTGAGTCAGTTTGTTTGTTTGATTTTAAGCAGGTTTCCGCAAAAACTACTGGACCAAGTTTGATGACATTTTCAGGAAAAGTGTGAGGTGGTCCAGAATAGATCCCATCAAATTTTTGTGAATGGAGGTCAAAGGTCCACATCCAGCCTGGAGAAGGTGAGAAGCAGACTGCATACATCTTAGACCAGGGGTGTCCAAATCCAGTCCTCGAGGGTCGGTGTCCTGAGTGTTTTAGATATTTCCCTCTTCCACATGATTCAGTTTAACCCTTTAACTCCTGAAACGTTATCAGTTCCACAGTAAAAAGAATTAAAATAAGCAACAACATGAAGAAAAATGTTTGATTTTAAACAGGTTTACGCAAAACTGGACCAATTTTGATGAAAATTTCAGGAAAAGTGTGAGGTGGTCCAGAATAGATCCCATCAAATTTTGGTGAATGTAGATCAAAGGTCATAGTCACAGTCACCAAAAATGGGTTTTTGCAATGATAAGAGATAGGGCAAATCAGGTAAAATGTATGTGAGGGGGGGGGGGTTGTTTTGTCGGGCACCACTTGTTTTTAGTGTATTTTACAGCTGATTTAAGACATGGGTCAAAACCAACCTGTTAGCATAAGAGCATGGAAACAGAACGCTAACACAAGAGGAAGGTTCAGAGCAAATCATTTAAAGATTCATTCAGTCACAACAGAAACCTTTTGGAAGCTTCTGGAAAAGATGCCAGGGCTGCTGTTGTGTGAAAACGTGGCCATCAGTAGTTTGGTCCCAGGTGAAGAGGCCACAATGGAGGCTTTAATGTTGATGGTGTGACCTGGCTGCAGCAGAGCCAGCCTGAGGAGAAACATTTTACAAGCAAACATTAGCTATGGAGACACACACATGCATCTGGTCAGATCAGTTCAGTTCAGTTCAGTTCAGTTCAGTTCAGTTCAGTTCAGTTCAGTTCAGTTCAGTTCAGTTCAGTTCAGTACTATTTATTTAGAACAGAGGTTTCCAAATCCAGTCCTCGAGGGACTGGTTTTGGACACCACAGTCTCTCGAGGGACACCCCAATAATTAAAATGAGCAACAATATGAAAAAAAAGAATAACAAACTGACAAAATAATTAGTAACATGAACAAAGTAAGGCGCAAAGTTTTTGTTCATTTTGTTGCTCATTGTTTATTTTTCTACATTTTACTTTTTATTTTATTATTTTTTCTTTAATTTTGCTCCATTTGTGTCTTTCTTCATGTAACTAATTATTTTGTTAGTTTATTATTCATTTTTGTTCATTTTGTTGCTTTTTTTTTATTATTATTTTTACTGTGGAACTGCAAAAGTTTCAGGAGTTAAAGGGTTCAACTAAAACCTGTAGGACACCGGCCTTCGAAGATTGGATTTAGACACCAATGATTTAAAATATGCAACAAACAAAACAATCACACTCCAAAAATGTAAAAACATATACATGAAAAAACAAAAGAAAACAAAACATTGCTACATTTGCATATTCAAAAAGGAGTGGGAGGAAATAAAATTTATTTAGTCCCACCCCTTCTCCTCAAAACATTTAACTTCCTGTCAACATAATATTTGGGGAAAAAGATCAAGTCATTTGGATCAATTCACCTCACTTATCATTTTCACATGCACACATTAATTCATACAAACCTAATTTGACACACCAAGAAAGAAAAAGATGAATAAATACAAACAAATGGACATCCTTGAAGGCAACACTAAATAAATACACAACATGGAGTAAACAATGTGTTTGTCTTTGTAGCAGCCACATCATTCCATCCTGACCATATGTATAAACATATCTAAATAAATATATACATATATAAAAATAAATATAAGCATACATATATGTATAAATATAATAAAATAGTAAGAAATAAGGTGCAGTTTAAAATAATAAAATCAATTTGTTAAAATGGCAGTGCAAGACATTTCAATCAGTGGTGTGTGTGTGTGTGTGTGGCTGCTGAGGGCTCATTCATATCTACAATTATTCATTTCCTGTTTTGTCAGGTTTAAAGATTTCTAGCTCCCAATGCTCACCCCCTGTCCTTCTCAAGCCCAAAACAGCTGCTGCCGAGTGCACTGTTTTTTGTTACAACATTCAGCACAGTCATATATTATCTGTTAAGGAGACATTTTGCTGAATCTCTTCTCTAATTAGCTGGCTTACACCTCTCTAGGGGAGAATTCAATAAGAAAAAAGGCTGCAGAGTTCTGAAATAACAAGACGATCTAACACTATCCAAGTGGGAAAAGACACATTTACATTTGGATTTTTATTGACAATGTTTGGAAAACAGGAAAGTCCTCAAACCCAGAGGAGTTATAGTGGATTTAACTTTTAAAACATGCAAAAAGTATGTAATAATGGATGGTTTATTGTTACTGGACAGCAACTGAGAACATGATTTTTTTTTCACTATCTGTACTTTACTTGAGTATTTATTTTACATTTGTTTCAAAATATCTGTACTTTATACTCCTTACATTCTCAGTATAGACTCATTTCTTTTTTTTTTGTTTTTTTTTTGTTTATAGATAGACTCATTTCTTTTTCAAACTAAATAGATGTGACAGTATGAAAAATAAATTACTTCAGAGAGAAACTGTGACTTTATATATCGTGATTGTGACTTTTGTCTGATAATTGTGACTTTTATCTCAGAGTTTTGACTTTTTATCTCATTACCATGCATTTCTTATCTCATATTTATGTTTTATCTAATAATTCTGACTCTTTATCCTATAATTTCTGACTTTTTATCTCATAATTTAGATTGTTCATTTCACAACTTTGACTTTTTATCTCACACAGTGGTGCAGTGGTTAACACATGTGCCGCACGGCATGAAGGACCCTGGTTTGATTCCCACACCGAACTTTTCTGTGTGGAGTTTGTATGTTCTCCCTGTGTCTGCATAGGTTTTCTCTGGGTATTATGGTTTCCTCCCACCATCCAAACACATGCACTGATACAGTAGGTTAACTGGTTAATCTAAATTGCCCGTAGGTATGAATGTGAAAGTGATTGTTTGTCTATATATGTTCAGCCCTGAGGTGAACTGGACACTCATTCAGGGCATACCCCCGCATTCACCCTTTGTAGCTGGATTAGGCCCCCAGTGAGCCCCCGTGACCCTAGTGAAAAGCGGATTCAGATGACGAGAGAGAGACAAGATACTTTTTATCTCATAATTTCAATGCTTTCTCTCATTAATATGCATTTCTTATCTCATATTTAAGTTTTATCGCATAATTTTGACTTCATTTCACAATTTTGACTTTTTAATCTCATAACTATGGATTTTTAAAAAATCTCATAATGATGACTTTTTATCTTGAACATGATTTTTGTAATAGAATTTTTCTGTCTATACCCACAAAACTGAGTATGGTAATCCAATCAAACACATCATCTACACAGTAATTCACTTTTAAGGGCTTTATTTTTGGACACTATGAAACGTTTCAGATGTTTCCTGGTTAAATATTATTTCATCCAGGGCAAAAAAAAAAAAAAAAGTTTTACTCTTTTTTTTTTTTTACTTTATTACTATTGGGAAGTGGGCGGCACGGTGTTGCAGTGGTTAGCAGGTACTCTGGTTTCCTCCCACCATCCAAAGACATGCACTGATAGGTTAATCTAAATTGCCCGTAGGTGTGAATGTGAGAGTAATTGCTTGTCTATATATGTTCAACCCTGAGATGAACTGGTGACTCATACAGGGTGTACCCTATGAGGATAAAGTGGCTTCAGATGATAAGATTTTTTCACAAAAGTTGCTGTACTTCTACTTAAGTGCAGAATATGAGTACTTTTGCCACCTCGGGCAGAATATGTGAATGTTTCTCTGCAGGGTCCAGCTACAGTTGTAAGGTCCTCTATGGCCACAAGAGGGCAGCAGAAGTCCTTTACATGTTCCACAACAGAGCCTAGAAGGTGATTCAGTTCAGATATAAGGATACAAAGTCGGAAGATAAGAAGTCACTTTTCTAATGTACGTTAATGCCAGATGCTACAAAACTGAAAATAGAAGAAGAGGATCTGATCAGAGTCACTACAGAAACATGACAGGACAACAGATATAAATGACCCTTTGTACCGAATTATTGCATGATTTGGCTACAAGTAAAGATATGATTTTATATGTCAGGTGTTAAATCTCTACACTGCATTTTTAATATTTTGTTTCTACTGTCCACTGACAAACTTCCAGGCTCTGTGGTGAAACATGTAAAGCTTTTTCACTGCATCTTTTCTGAAATAAAAACAGTGGATTGAGCCCTAGTCTGGTGAGTGTATTACAGCCTAGTCCATGTCACTGTGGACCGGTACTACTTAAATACTTAATATTTAATACTAATAGGGTAATACTTCAATACTTCACCCCCCATTTCAAGTTACCACCAGTAATATGAAATTGATTTCAGATTACCCTAGGGGGTATCCTGAGCCCAATTCCATCCACCTATTTACATTACCCCCTCATTAGTACCAAAGACTACTTGACTTCACAGACAGATAAAGGTTACATACAAATCGGTTTTTTGCAATCATTGTTCCCACATCAAAGAATACAAAAAATCATTGATTTTAAATCTAACAAAACATACAACATTCAAGCATTCATCAACTGCAATATCACTTTAGTGGTGTATCGATTATCACATACATGTGGCTGTTTTTATATTGGCCGAACCAAGAGATAATTTAAAAGACAGAGTCTCTGAAGATAAAAATGAAAATGATATGAAAATGATAAATTTAGACTATCCTATGGCTAAACATTTTCACACAGTGCACAACAACAATCCTGATGGTGTCATGGTTGACGGTCTAGAAACTATTAAAAACAAGTATTCAGAGAATGACTAATCTCGCCCCCATTTTGTGCCAATCTCAAGTGTCTATGACAATCTGTTCTTGAATTAGAACCAATAATGTGATTTTTACCTTCCTGCTAAATACAACCTTGACCTTTGACCTTTACTCAAATAGATCATTGCATCTGATGCGTATTAGCTATATATACATGCCCATGTAATTCCATGGTGATATCTCAAGTATTCATTGAGTTATAGCGTGATATGTCTTTGCGGACACACACACACACACACACACACACACACACACCGATTACAATAATCTCTCCCAACCAATGTTGGGTGAGATGAATAACATTAGGAGTGGGGTTAGATTACAATTATTACTACAAAGGGAAACCTTCTACATATATACCTTGCAGGCCATTACATACCTAGGACTAAATGAAGAAATTGATTTCAGTCCATATTTAAAATGACCTTTCTGTTGAAGAAAACTTTTTTTAAAAACTGATTCTGGTATTGGTTGCTGTCCCTACGTAAGTCTGCTGCATCTAGTGGCTGTTCTATATGTTCTTTTGTTTGTGATTTTTCTCTTTACCTAGCCATCTGGTGGCACATTGATCACCCAGTGGCTTTGGCATGTATTGTTTACCTGATAATTGGTCGACATGATGTCTTCAGCTGTGCTACAGGTGGATGTCATTCATTGAGTAACCTCATATAGATGTTATTGTTTGTTTATGCAGCATACCCTGAAGAAGGCTCTGTGCCACGACGTGTGGGTGGCCCAGTGCACTGTCTTAACTTACAGTAGTCATGTATTAATAAAGGCTTTTTGAATAAAGACTGCCTTGGACCCTCCTTTTTTGATAAGACCAATCTGGATTTATTTTGGTTTAACAACATCAACATTAATTTAAAAAAAAAAAGCACCAGACACAGTGTTCTTTTAAATCAATGTGGTGTTAATACAACACCAACACTCTATTTTAATCTATTTGCTGTACATTTGATGGTACAGGAGAAGATATATGAGATGTCAAAAGAAAGTCAAGTCTGGTTAATGTTTCACTCACTGAAACAGTTGGAGTATTTTACCTCTGACCTGTAATAATGCCTTCTTACTTTCTGACCTGAACAACTGCATTCAACAACTGCATTATATTGTTAACAACACAAACCCGGCAGCATTCTGTGACCACATTCCCTACATATTTGGTCCTCAAACCTTTGTTTAGTTACCACCTGAAAAGTAAAGATGTGTGTGATATGGCAGGAATGTGACCAAGGTACAAATTTAGGACCTGTATGGGTGAGGCAGCTGGAAACATTCCGTCAATGTCAAGGACAGTTTTTCACCTAAAACAGACTCACTTGGTCTGATGTTTGCTCTGTAAGAGGCCGAATCCTTCCACCGCCAGCACGGCTCCACTCAGCACCTCTGTAAACATGTTAGTGAAGGACACCAGGGCTGTGTGCTCTTTCTTCAACTGGATACACTCGCCTCCTTCAATCTACCAACAGGACACATGACATGGTTACACTCACATACAGAGGTGGTAAAAGTACTCACATTCTGTACTGAAGTAGAATTACAAATACTCATGTGGAAAAAAGAAAAAAAATCATTTCAACTCCTTTACTGAAATAAAAGTTAAAAAAAAAAAGTACAACTTCTCAACTGTAATAAAGTAAGGAGTAAAACAGTACTTTTTGCGATGAATGAAATAATACTTGTTTAACCAGGAAAAAGTTCAGAAGTATCCAAAAATAAAGCCTTTAAAAGAGTCATAGATAATGTGTTTGATTGGGCCACAGTGCTCAGTTTTGTGGGTATGGACAGACAATTAAGGAAAAAATGGGGAAAAAAGTCACAATTGAGATATAAAATCATCATTATGAGATTTTAAAAAGTCATAATTATGAGATAAAAAGTAAACATTCTAACATAAAATACATAATTATGAAAAAAAAAATTATGAGATGAAATTTAAAAAAAAAATCTAAGAAGCAAGCAATAAATCTAAGATAAAATGAACCAAAGGAACATTATCACAGCCTGGCTCATTTCAAACAATAATTACAATTTTGGGTACGTTTAAGACACACCCTAAGGTTATGTTAGTTGGATATGATGTTGAACACTTCCAGACTGAATGTCCATATTAACAGGATAAAACACTGTGTAAGGTGTATTAGTATCCTCTTAAAGTGCAAGTGCTCATACTAATGCTAGATGTTGTGTGTAAAATGCAGAAACTGAATTGTTCTATGGAGATAATAAAGCCAGTTAACCTTTGACCTTAACCGTGTTGACATGTTGATTGAATTTAAGTAGATCAAAATTATGTTTCTTGATATAAATAAACATTCCATGATCTTTTGTGAACTGGAATGTTTATCCAAAGTAGTGCACACTGCTGCCATACGCACAGACAGAGGTCAGAGGTGCATTTAATGAGGAGATAATTAGACTGATGAGAATATGTGCACCATTAAACCATTAGGCCTGTTGCAAAAGCAAATTTAGACATTTTATAGCCTCATTAATAAAGATAGAACAGAGAGAGGGAAGAAGAATAACATGCATCAAAGGTCATTATGATCTTTGTCTGGGAGTTAAAATGATATCATCTATTTTGTGAGGATCTGTACCTCTATCCTTATCTCTGGTGGACTTATTCGGATCTCCTGTGCAGCCAGGAATCTTTCTCGAGTCTTTGTGTCCTTTATCACTACAGCCACGTTCACAATGTCATCATTAGACAGCAGGGACTTGTATTTGGAAGCACAAATGGTATGGTGGTGAGTCAAAACTGCAAATGATGTGGAAAACCAAGCAGATAAAAAGTGAAGCTACAAATGCCACACATGTCTAAGACAGGGGTGTCCAAATCCAATCTTCGAAGGCCGGTGTCCTACAGGTTTTAGTTGAACCCTTTAACTCCTGAAACTTTTGCAGTTTCACAGTAAAAATAATAATTAAAAAAAGCAGCAAAATGAACAAAAATTAATAATAAACTAACAAAATAATTAGTAACAGAAGAAAATAAGACACACATGGAGCAAAAATCAAATCCAGTCCCTCGAGGACTGGATTTGGAAACCCCTGTTCTAAATAAATAGAACAGAACTGAACTGAACTGAACTGAACTGAACTGAACTGAACTGAACTGACCAGATGCATGTGTGTGTCTCCATAGCTAATGTTTGCTTGTAAAATGTTTCTCCTCAGGCTGGCTCTGCTGCAGCCAGGTCACACCATCAACATTAAAGCCTCCATTGTGGCCTCTTCACCTGGGACCAAACTACTGATGGCCACGTTTTCACACAACAGCAGCCCTGGCATCTTTTCCAGAAGCTTCCAAAAGGTTTCTGTTGTGACTGAATGAATCTTTAAATGATTTGCTCTGAACCTTCCTCTTGTGTTAGCGTTCTGTTTCCATGCTCTTATGCTAACAGGTTGGTTTTGACCCATGTCTTAAATCAGCTGTAAAATACACTAAAAACAAGTGGTGCCCGACAAAACAACCCCCCCCCCCCCTCACATACATTTTACCTGATTTGCCCTATCTCTTATCATTGCAAAAACCCATTTTTGGTGACTGTGACCATGACCTTTGATCTACATTCACCAAAATTTGATGGGATCTATTCTGGACCACCTCACACTTTTCCTGAAATTTTCATCAAAATTGGTCCAGTTTTGCGTAAACCTGTTTAAAATCAAACATTTTTCTTCATGTTGTTGCTTATTTTAATTCTTTTTACTGTGGAACTGATAAAGTTTCAGGAGTTAAAGGGTTAAACTGAATCATGTGGAAGAGGGAAATATCTAAAACACTCAGGACACCGACCCTCGAGGACTGGATTTGGACACCCCTGGTCTAAGATGACAGTCAGGTGTATGCAGTCTGCTTCTCACCTTCTCCAGGCTGGATGTGGACCTGTCTGTGTGTTCTCCAGAAGCTCTGGCGTGGGCTGCTGTTGTACTGTTTCAGCTGAGCGTTCACATGTTCCATTAGAACCCTGCGACTGCTCGACCAGCTCCGGACCGTCACACAAACACAGATGCTGTCGCCCACCGATGGGACCTTTTCTATGTTCAGGGACACTTCCAGACTGGGCGAAGGGCCTCCTGGAGGATCACTTCAGTTCAGTTCAAATTTATTTGGAGAACATAAAATCATCAAAATATCAAGCCACCAACCAACATGGTCAATGAAGTTTTTTGCACTTGAAAAGGAGTGAGAAGAAGTCTAACTTATAAACTCCCCTTTTTAGAAACTAATATAATCAATTCTGCTTATTTAAATTTTCAGATTTTCTGTCTATTTACCATTAACACAAAGCATCCATTCACACACATTTTGAATAAGTCATCTCACACAATCTCATTTGTATAATCAACTATTTTTTATATAAAGTATATTTATATTCACTTTACATTTCCTACAAATACAATATTTATTTATACAGATAATCTGGATCAAAATCTAAAGAAAAAGTCTTCTTCAATTTTTGCTACATAATAAAAATATAATAAAAACAGAACATTATCTGAATAAGTGAAAATGTAGTTATAATGTAGAAGAATGTATACAAATAATATTTTATTGCAATGAATTAATATAGACTATCATGATTAACAGATATTATCACATCTATTAACTATTGTATTTACAGTTAATTTAAAGTAAATATAAATATACTTATAGTTAATGACAAATCGTATTGTGTGAGGTGACTTACAAAACAATGAGTATATAAATGGTTCTGGATGCTTGGTGTTAAATAAAGTGGATGCTTTTTTTTTTTTTTAAAAACAAACAAACAAAAAAAACCATGTACAACAATGTTATCATGTGTACAATCCACTACTCTTTGAAAAACATGATCCCATTAAATTTTGGTGAATGTTGGTCAAAAGCCACATTCACCAAAAAAGATTTTTCACAATGATTTTATATATATATATATATATATATATATATATATATATATATATATATATATATATATATATATATATATAACAGGGAAGAGAAAAAAAAATAAACAAAGAAACACTTTACTTATTGATCAAAACGGTTTAACACCTGTTGATGCTCAAATTCTATCAATACGAGATAATTAACTGGTGTAAAATACTGGTGTCATCTTTTCATGGTCATCAGATATGACCTGTTTGGATGTTCAGAGGCTCTGTAGTGAATGGGGAAACACTGTCATCTTTTACAACATTCATTTATTAGTAAAACCCGTGGAGTTGGATCAGTAACAATGATTGTAGATGCTTGTATTTATGTTCAGATATTGCTATTTTTGATGAAAAATTTCACTTTTTCTCTTCAGTTCTGATATAATACTATTTGAAATAACACCACCAGTGAATAAAAATTGGAAAATACATAATTTTCACCAAATAAAATAAAAATGATATTATTTTTAAAATGGTGATAAATCATTTAAGGGTTGTCCTAAAAGTAGTTCAGGGCCATTGGTTATAACATTTTGAATATGTATTATTCGTTCTGTGAAAGACTGTAACATTTACTTGAAATATTTCTTATTCCTGACTGAAAACATACCTGTTTCATGTCCCACTGTGGCAGGCAAAGAAAAATACGAAGGAGCTGGAATTATTATGGAAGAATGAATGTTAGATTAATGAAAACAATCTGTAAACCTAGTCTATTATATACCCTACAGTTTGTCAAGCACACCGATTAGTGTAATTTGAGACAAGAAGAAAGGAAAACAGTCATTTTACTGTAGATTTGGCTTGTTATATGCAACATTACATCAAATAAAACTAATGTCTCTGATGCTAAGTTTGTAAAAGTTGTGCAATGTATGTGCACATACTTCGGTTTGCACAAGAATAAGCAGGTGAAGACATGAAACAACCTTGTATGGATCCGTTTCTACCCGGTGGTGATTTAACCCCTGGAAAAGAGAAGACAGTGAAAGAGGGTTTTGTCTGGATGAACTACTGCAGCTTTTTGAAGAAGGTATGTTACAATATTTGGGTTCCACAGACACCACGTACGTCTGTGATTCTTATAATTCTGTGTCAGATCCTCAGGTCTGTCTGAGCCGATGCTTTTGGTGCAGATCAGCTGGCCCACCCACTCTGTGTCCACAGCCCGTCCCACCACCAGTCCATCACGGACAAGCAGTCGTATGACATTGGCATCAACGGAAGCGTAAATAAAGGAGGTGTCATACGGGGACTCCAGACTTCTGCTCTGGATGGAGGCCACAGGACAAGGGCCACAGCAGTAGACCCCTGCACAAAGACACATGGAGAGACGGAAGATGGAACGTGGTTTTTAATTTAACCTTTGTTTAACCAGAATTAAATATTTTAAAGATATGGCCAAGAAGGTATATACTTTCATATTAAAATGAAGCATGAAAGACATGTGTTGAACAAGTGTTGTGTACCTTTTATCATAGTTTTATTGAGTCACTGTTAACTTATTCTTTTATTTGCTGGTTTGGTGGTCTTTCTGTTAAAGACAAGAAATGTCTGAATGACATCGTCCGGGTGTGTTGTAAAATCACTGGAGTCCAGCTCCAGGACCTCAGCTCTCTCTGGACAAACAGGGTTGTCCAGAAAGCTGAAAGGATTTTAAACTCTCCTGACCATGTGCTAGGCAGACAATTTGCTATCATGCCCTCTGGTCGAAGGTGGTATGTGCCAGTGCGAAAGACAAACCGCTATGCAAATTCTTTTATACCCTCGGCAATAAGGCTGCTTAATGCACAAAATCCTGCTTGATCACGCCACATGACCTCCTGCTGTACTGTCACTGCTTGTTATTGTGTATTGTGTTATGTGTTATTGTTGTGATTGCGGTGTAAATGTTCTTTATGTCTTTCTTTATTGCACGTCATAGAATGGACGATGGACTGCAAACTGAATTGACCTTCTGGGACCAATAAAGTTTTCTGATTCTGATTCTGAACAGTGACAAAAATGACCATATTCAGTTTCACAGATTTTTATCACAGACAGATTATGCTTATTTTTCTATTGTTTGAAGTCTTAACCCACCATTTACTGGTAAATTCAAAATAAATGTTTACCTACATCTAACTTCCCAAATGTTTATCACTAGTTTTGCATTATTTCCCTCTTTATTTTACATTTTTCAGGTAAATCTGATATTTTACTATATTTAATTTACTGATCATGTAGCTGTTCATAAAAGCTCAACTCAACGGTCGAATTGACTATAATCTTTATTAAAATGGAAGAAAAAGTTACTTTCATCAAAATGTTCAGTATTACATGAACTTTAGAACAAGTGCCTCCATCCACTGTCACTTATTTATTAACTTCATAGGTTTCATTGTTGTAAAAGATGACAGTGAGAGTTCACTATGGAGCCTCTCAACATTCATATCTGAAAAACTGCATTTTACCTGAATTATTTTAAATTATTGAAAGGTTTATTGGTTCAGAACTTAATAACATTTCCTTCACTAGATGCATTTGGTTGCTTGTTACACTGCTCTACTTTTTTTCTAGAAAGTATCTGCTTCAGACATGAAATGTGCTAAATCTTACATTCTTTAATAAGATGAATCAGAAAACAAATGACTTTTGTGGTAGTTAGTTCATCTTTTTAATATATATGATGGTGTGTTATTCCACATATATGGTGGTTTATGTACAATGGATTTGTAAATATTCCACTAGAAAGAACCTGTAAAGTGAATGGATCATAATGTGCAGACAGTGTTTTGTGGTAGATCTGGTAGATCTGAGACCAATATTCATTTGGACTAAAACCTATTCTCTTGTTCATTCTAAGAATTTCACATTTTGACCCCAGACTTATCTTGGAAACATGAGCCAACCAGCATTTAAGTTTTAAGTTTTCTTCATCAATAACACACAAGTGGGAACACTTCATTAGTTTTATTCCAGAAGCATTTTACTTATAGACCAGTGTCATAAATTCTATTTCATTTTCTATTTCTATTTTTAATTTTCCAGTTCTTGTTTTTTACATCTTTGTTAACTTACACCAGTGGTTCCAAACCCTGGTTCTTGAGGACCCCTACCCTGCATGTTTTAGATCTTTGAACATACTTGATGGTGATTTTCAGTCAGAGGTGTAAAGTAACTAAGGAAAAGTACGTCATTACTGTACTTAAGTAGATTTTTTAAGTATCTGTATTTTACTTGTGTCATGACCTCCGCTCCAGTGACCTTTCCCCCAATCTCCACACTCACCTGGTCCTGCACTGCGCAGCTGCAAGCCGTTCCTAATCGGTGGTTATATAAGCAGTAAGGCTTGTAGCTGCCAGTGCAGGACCATTCAGATATGTCACCTCCATAACCCGGACTATCGATTCCATCTCCCCAATCACCATAACCCGGACACTCATCATCACCACGGAATCTGGCCGTCCACTCCCAGGTTGTGTTTGTCTTGTCTTTATGTTGTAGTTTTGTTATTAAATTATTTTGCCCTTCAGTACTGTGCATTGGAGTCCTCCTGTTCCACCTCACCCCGATCCGTGACAGAATGGTCCTGCCACCATCTGGACTCCGCCAGTGCTGAAGGGACCCTTTTTGTTTTTAGTTTTCCCCGTTTTGTTCTGTCTAAAGTCTGTCCAGTCTTGCGTTCTGTCCCTGTCTGTGTATTTCCCAGTTAGTTATGTTTCCCTGCCCCAACATTCAGTTTATCTGCCCAGCGTCCTGTATATCCTTCCTAGCGTCCTGTATATCCTTCCTGGCGTCCTGTATATCCTTCCTGGCGTTCTGTGTTCCTTCCTAGCGTTCTGTGTTCCTTCCTAGCGTTGTGTGTCGCTTCCTAGCGTTGTGTGTCGCTTCCTAGCGTTGTGTGTCGCTTCCTAGCGTTGTGTGTCGCTTCCTAGCGTTGTGTGTCGCTTCCTAGCGTTGTGTGTCTCTTCCTAGCGTTGTGTGTCTCTTCCTAGCGTTGTGTGTCTCTTCCTAGCGTTGTGTGTCTCTTCCTAGCGTTGTGTGTCTCTTCCTAGCGTTGTGTGTCTCTTCCTAGCGTTGTGTGTCTCTTCCTAGCGTTGTGTGTCTCTTCCTAGCGTTGTGTGTCTCTTCCTAGCGTTGTGTGTCTCTTCCTAGCGTTGTGTGTCTCTTCCTAGCGTTGTGTGTCTCTTCCTAGCGTTGTGTGTCTCTTCCTAGCGTTGTGTGTCTCTTCCTAGCGTTGTGTGTCGCTTTCTAGCGTTCCGTGTCGCTTTCTAGCGTTCCGTGTCGCTTTCTAGCGTTCCGTGTCGCTTTCTAGCGTTCCGTGTCGCTTTCTAGCGTTCCGTGTCGCTTTCTAGCGTTCCGAGTTTCTGGCTAGCGTTCCGAGTTTCTGGCTAGCGTTCCGTGTTTCTGGCTAGCGTTCCGTGTTTCTGGCTTTTTGTCTTGTCTTCTGGCTTTTTGTCTTCTGGCTAGTTGTCCTGTCGCCTGGCGTTGTGTCTTTTCGTCGGTCTTGGTCTGTCGTTGGTCTTTTCTGTCTGTTCCTGTCCCTGACTCTTGCTCGTTGCTCGCTTCTGTCCCTGCCTGTTGCCCGTTGCTCGCTTCTGTCCCTGCCTGTTGCCCGTTGCTGGTTTCCGTCCCTTGTCCCTGCCTGTTGCCCGTCGCTGGCTTCTGTCCCCTGTCCTTGCTTGTTGTTCGTTTCTGCCGGCCTGTTTCCTGTCCCTGCCTGTTGCCCGTGGTTGGCTTCTGTCCCCTGTCCCTGCCCGTTGCTGGCTTCTGTCCCCGGTCCCTGCCTGTTGCCCGTTGCTGGTTTCCGTCCCTTGTCCCTGCCTGTTGCCCGTCGCTGGCTTCTGTCCCCTGTCCTTGCTTGTTGTTCGTTTCTGCCTGCCCGTTTCCTGTCCCTGCCTGTTGCCCGTTTCTTCGTTTTGTCTTGTTCCTGTCTCAGCCAGAGTCCGTGGTGACCCCACCAATCAGTCTCCTTGGTCCTCAGTCAGACCAGTTCAGTTGCTCCTGCTACCAACCCAGACCTCTCAGGCCACTCAGTCCTGAGGGTCTTCCACCCGGAAGGGTTCAACGCCGCCCTACTCAGGGGGTTTCCACACCGCCCTGCCCAGAGGGATGCCACACCGCTCTGCCCAGAGGGTACTCCGCCCAGGGGGTTTCCACACCGCCCTGCCCAGAAGGATGCCACACCGCTCTGCCCAGAGGGTACTCCGCCAGGGGGTTTCCACACCGCCCTGCCCAGAAGGGATTCCACACCGCTCTGCCCAGAGGGTACTCCGCCCAGGGGGTTTCCACACCGCCCTGCCCAGAAGGATGCCACACCGCTCTGCCCAGAGGGTACTCCGCCAGGGGGTTTCCACACCGCCCTGCCCAGAAGGGATTCCACACCGCTCTGCCCAGAGGGTACTCCGCCCAGGGGGTTTCTACACCGCCCTGCCCAGAAGGATGCCACACCGCTCTGCCCAGAGGGTACTCCGCCAGGGGGTTTCCACACCGCCCTGCCCAGAAGGGATTCCACACCGCTCTGCCCGGAGGGTACTCCGCCCAGGGGGTTTCCACACCGCCCTGCCCAGAAGGATGCCACACCGCTCTGCCCAGAGGGTACTCCGCCAGGGCGTTTCCACACCGCCCTGCTCAGAAGGGATTCCACACCGCTCCACCCAGAGGGTACTCCGCCCAGGGGGTTTCCACACCGCCCTGCCCAGAAGGATGCCACACCGCTCTGCCCAGAGGGTACTCCGACCAGGAGGTTACCATGCCGCCCTGCTCGGAGAAATACTACTTAAAAATGTTTTTATTTTTGAGCTCTGGACAACGGGGGGGGGGGGTGTTTGTGGTTTTTTTTTTGGTTTTTTTTTGTTTTTTAGGGGCTTCAGGAGCCGCCCCTTAGGGGGGGGGTACTGTCATGACCTCCGCTCCAGTGACCTTTCCCCCAATCTCCACACTCACCTGGTCCTGCACTGCGCAGCTGCAAGCCGTTCCTAATCGGTGGTTATATAAGCAGTAAGGCTTGTAGCTGCCAGTGCAGGACCATTCAGATATGTCACCTCCATAACCCGGACTATCGATTCCATCTCCCCAATCACCATAACCCGGACACTCATCATCACCACGGACTCTGGCCGTCCACTCCCAGGTTGTGTTTGTCTTGTCTTTATGTTGTAGTTTTGTTATTAAATTATTTTGCCCTTCAGTACTGTGCATTGGAGTCCTCCTGTTCCACCTCACCCCGATCCGTGACAACTTGAATATTTATTTTTCTGGCAACTATTCCTGGCAAAGTGTGACTTTATATATTATAGTTATATGACTATTATCTCATAAGTTTAACTTTTTATCTGATCATTTTACCTTTTTATCTTAAAATTATGTATTTTTATCTCAAATTCATAACTTTTTTTAAATCTCATTAGTTTTTATCTAAATTGTTACTTTTCTTCCCCCATTTTCCCTCCATTTCCTGCCCATATCAACAAAACTGAGTACCTGTGACTCGATCAAACACATTATCTGCACAGTAATTCACTTTTGAAGGCTTTAATTTTAGATAGTTTTTAAACTTTTCTGATTTTATTTTCTGAAGTATTATTGTGTTCATGACAAAAAAGCAGTTTTACTTTTTACTTCTGTACTTTATTACAGTTGAGAAGTTGTACTTTTTTACTTTTACTTAAGTAGAACAGTTGAATAAGTACTTCTACTTTTACCAGAGTATTTTTTCACACAAGTAGCTGTACTTCTACTTAAGTACAGAATGTGAGTAGTTTGAACACCTCTCTTTTCAGACTTCTGCAAAGCCTGATGATAGGCTGATTTGGAGAGGGATGAATAGAGACCCTCGAGGACCACAGAACCACTGTCTTAAATCTAGAAAATCGATTCTAATTTGTAATTTAAAAAATGGCAATTCAATCACTATATATATACTAACGATGCATATATTGATCAAATCTTTTAAGAAAGACTAAACTTTAGTGCTGGACATATTGGATATCTGACGCCAAATATCTGACACAACCACATCGCCAGTCCCACTGCAGACCCACCTGCACTCTTCTCCTGGGGGGTGGGATCCACAACCTGCCATCCATCAAACTCTGCACCGAGATCCGGTCTCCTCATCCAACACTCCACCCATACATGGAAGTTCCTGTAAGAGACACACATAGTGACACAAGTCCTCACAGTCACTCTACACTTTTGAACAGAACAAAAATAAAAGTAGTCTCAGGCACGACAAACCCCACCCCTCGCAGTTATTGTAATGTAATTTGACATCGATCCAGCTGTTGTCATCATGTCTATGCATCTGCTAATGTCAGCATATCAGTTACATCTATATATTTCCCAAGCTTGAAGTAAATTCAAACAAAATGTCTGTTTTTATAGATTTCAGAAAACTTTGACTTATTCTATTTAAAATGTTGTGGACCACTGGAAAAACCTTTATTTACCCAGGTGTGTCCCATTGAGATCAATGATCTCATTTTCAATGCTCTATTAGTACATGTCTTTGGATGAATTCAACAACAGATTTGCTCCTAAAATGTTTGTGACTGGAACTAAACCTGTGTTGTATTTTCATCAAATGGACTGCATTTAAACCACTGAATGGGTTGAAAACATCCACACTGATACTAGGATAATTATCCCATTTCTAGAGTTATCATCATATTTAAGTGACAGCGTAAACAGGATAGTTTGATATCACCAATCAACAGCAGTAATCTGATTTTGAGAAGATGAACACAACTGAATTTCTCCCCATTATTCCAATGTCTTCCTGCATGTGTACAGGTTAATGTCCTATTCTTTTTTCTTTCTTTCTTTTGCATCTAGACATGTGTAAAAACAATTTAAAATCATAGAGGATTGATGTTACAAAATCAAACATAAGCAGAAGACAATAACAGGAAGTTTAACCTTCTGTCACTATATACAGTTTGTATATGTATATATAAACTCTGAAAGAAATTCAATAATGGAAATGTAGCCTCAATTAAATACATGTAAATGTGTTTGATCTGACTATTAGAATTGATCTAATTATTACAATTAAATGCATTTGTTCTGATTGTTAGAAGTTAAAACATATGATGTGATTATTACAATTATCCAATTGCTCCTGACTTTCATGGTTGCAGAAACAGGCTTAAAAATTATTCATCCTTGAAAAAGAGACATTAGATTAAATTAGTTCAGATTAGATTGGTTTACTTCACATTAGAATATATCAGTTTATTCTACGACCCTCTAGAACGTTGCGGTAGCTCCCGTTCACTTTAAATTGACGTTCCCAGCCTTCAGCGGGCAGATTTTTTTCAATAACCGCCCGCTGCACCATTAACGCCCGCTGCCAATGGCAACGAGTTTTGTCACTTCAGATTCATGGTACCGTATCGCTCCGTAAGGTAATTCGGCCACTTTGAAAGTAAATATTTGCTACGTTGTAACGGCTATTTCATCCAGTCTGTTAGAGTAGTAGCAGTAATAAGCTGTAATAACCATAGAATAAGCAGGATAATGTATTGCCCACACGTTATTATCAATAGTAACGTGTGGGCAATACATTATCCCTTGCTTAGTTTACATTAGATTAAATTAGATTTAATTCATTTAGATTAAATTCTATTCAATTACATCATATTGAACTTTATTAATTCCTTGGGCATGTCATATCCTCACTCTGTCACCTTTCACCTCATTCATTTCACCTGGCTTCTTGCACACCTGTCCTCATCACTTCACCCTATTTAAGTTCTATCCTTTCCTGTCCTCCTTGTCAGTTTGCCCCCATACCTTACTTTAAGAGAACCCAAACTTTGTGTCACCTGGACCTGCAGGATCTTGCTCCAGTTGTGGTTTAGGACTATTGAATGAGTTTTTGGAACAGCATTTGCTGTCATTTATGTTTTCCGTCCCTCTTATGTCTGCGCTCAGAATAAACAGCCTATTGAGTCTGCATTTGGGTCCTTCACACGACACAACTCCTGACAGGGCAGAGCCCTTCTGAAACTGAGGCATCAGTAGCAGCACAATAACAAATGTTCAAGATAAAATATATTAATACAAAAACAGTATATATTTAAAAAAAAAAATACAGCTGCACATTGGAAAATGATAATAAAAAAAGCAACAGCAAAATAAGATATGTAACTATTATGATATGTTTATGATAATATGCTTCATAAGAATCTAAGAAATAATAATGATAATGTGATGATGTGTTTATATATTGAAACTGTAAATCCACACACCAGATGCTGTCCTTCGATAGGCCAAGCTTTTCCCCTCTGCTTGAATAATACTCTTCAATTTGCAGGTTAGCGTTAACGTCATGGGCGGCGTTAAACACTGTCACGACTCTGGAGGGAATCCCCAGTACTCTCATAACTACAGAAATAAATACAGAAAACAGAAAAACATTTACGCTTCAGGGTTAACGTCAAAGAAGAACACAGAAGAAGAATTCGGATCGTTTTCTCAGCCCATTATGATCCACAGTCTCTTCGGTAGGTGTTAATAAAACATTCACAGGTTATTATGTCAAAACAGATTTTTACCTGAATTATTTCAGGTATATATACATCTGGTCAACAGTTGAATGCTTTTTTATCATAATTTTTTCATAGTGCACTGAATATTTCCAGGTACTTGGCACAGTTAGAGGACTTTTGAGAATTCTTTTTGTTTTTAATCACAAAAAAACTGATGCAAGACTATTTGAGTTTGTGATAGAATTTCCAAAACTCTACAAACTTTATTTATATTTATCTGACCTGTGCAGAGGACAGAAGCAAACACCCAGCACTGCCCATACCGGACAGGGCTGCAGTTGGAGGACGCCCAGCGGTGGAGGACGTCAGCGCTGCCGCTCCACTCCGTCGGCCGGACGCCGTCACTGTAGCTGCCGTTCCACTTTCCCGCCAAAACACCCAGGTCATCATTGCAGTTCACCTTGATGAGGAAAGTTACATTTCTCCACTTTATTGCAACATTCAGGCTATAACAGCACAAATTCAATTAGTTTTATAAAGAAGTGTAGTTCATGAGCAGCGTTGACTCAAAACTATTAAAATAATTATTACCCCGCCCCACGAAGGTCTGTCTGTTTTTGTTTGTTTGTTTACTTGTACGCAAAAACTAATTGACCAATTTACATGAAATTTCCCAGAAAGGAACAAAGCTACATCATTTTACCTGATTTGCCCCATTTCTTATCTTTGTAAAAAAATACATTTCTGGTGACAGTGACGTTGACCTTTGACCTACATTAACCAAAGTTTAATGGGATCTATTCTGGACCACTTTTCTGGAAATTTCATGGAAACTGATTCAGTAGTTTTTGTGTAAAGTTGCTGACAAATGGACAGACAGACAGACCAATAAATGAACAAACAAAAAATACAAAAACCAAAAGAAATACCCCTCTCCACTTTCGGGGGGTGGGGTAAAAATGTAAAGACTCGTACTCACCATCGCACACACCACCCTGCTGAGGTAGACGGTGTCAGAACGGCGGATGTAGTCATGGTGTTTGTCATTCAGATGCTGTGGACTGACCTGCAGAAGCTTCAGACACGCCTCCAACACCCCGGGTTCATACTGAACAAACCCAAAATATGAGCCGTGTTCACTAAGAAGAATCACACACCATCAATGTAAAAAAAGTAGAAGCAGGTGTCTCTCACCTGACCGAAGGACCAGGGCCTCAGACTAATGTTCTGACTGGTGCCCGTGTACACCAGCCCATAATCACTCTTCAAATACTCCTGGCGTTCAACGGCCGAGGGCAGGTACACCGGATCATCTGAAAAGCATCCAAACAGGCTAAAGTCCAACAACAATTCACACTGAAAAATCAACATTTTACCAGTTTTTACACAGTGAACTGACACAGATCTACACTATTGTTTTAAGATGTAAATCCTTTTACACCTTTTATATTGTTTTTGTTTTGTTGTGTATTATGTTAATGTAATATTTTTCTATCTTTGCAATTTTTTCATCTTGTGTCATGTATCCTATAATTGTATATCCATTTTAATGGCTGTAATATATCTTATATCTATACATTTTTATTAATTTGATCATATCTTGCATTTTTATCTATAATTACAACACTTTGGGAATTTTGCAATGTTGTAAATGTGCTTTAAAAATGAACTCCTCATATATACAAAAATAAAATAACGTAAAAATAAATACATGAATAATAAACAAATTAAAATAAAACAATTAAAAAAATTTCAATAAAATAAAAATAACAAAACAAATTCAATTTAATGGAAAAAATAGTTAAGAAATAATAAAACAAAACAATTTAAAACATTTTAAATAAAAATAAAACAAAATATTTAAAAATAACATTTTAGAAATAATGATATTAAAATAAAAAACATTACATTACATCATTCTCAGGCTTCTATAGAGCCAATCAATATTTGTCGTTGGTGCGATAGAAGAGGGAAATAACTAAAACATGCAGAACACTGGCCCACGAGGACTGGAATTCAGAACCACTGCACTAAGGTGATAATTCTAATTTCTCTCAGTGCATGTAAACTTACAGACTTACTTTATTCCCCACTTCTTTCTCCAATGTTCCTGACGTTTTGCTGTTACCACTTCATTACATCACCATAATATATGAAGAAGCAGAGTCCTTATGCACTGAATGAACAGAAGCCTTTCAGGTGACATCTGTTCCTTTCACGATTCTGGTTTTATTTTCAGGGAGGAGTAATCTTGGGTTGGACAGAGACAGAAACATCTCTGTATAATGAGCAGATTGGCACTAACTTCTTCAACTGAATCATTTGTCATGTTACACCTTCATTATGCTGGAATATGTTATATTAGTTCGATATATTAGTTTTGCTGTTAAAACTTCAATTTTAGTCGGACTAAGGCAATCATTCGATTTCCTTTAAGTGCATTTAAACATTAACCTGACCGTCGCCAGATGGTATTTCACAATACCATCTGGGAGTCTTCTACACCCGCTCTGTTTTCAAAGGAGGGGCCTTATCTAAAATCCTTGCATGTGATTCGATTAAAAATCTGTCCGTCTCTTGACTGATGCGCTGCTTCATCCACTCACGTTAAAGTCAAACCGTTTAACCGGCAAAAATAGTTAGCATTAGGTATATACACAACAGAAGGAGTTTAAACTTACCATTTATATGTGATGTTTATTTCTAACCTCGTCTACTTACGATGCCCACCAAGTTCTTCTGGTAAACGTCATAGGAAAGCATGGTTCTCCATTTATCCTTCAGCCATAACTCGGGGCTACCGAACACTAGTTGCCAACATCCATTGCAGATGTGATTGTCATTTCTTCCTCCCAGTTCCATTACTGTCAGACCAAGTTTACCAGCCTTTTTGACTTGGTCCTCTACCAACACAACCAGGGGGGTACCACAATAACCATGGGCTTCTGCACTGGTACTATTTCTTTATCCACCAGTGGAGCCATCTGTTCATCTTTTAAGGAATGAACATGTGGTAGAGTAGACAAAACACTGGAAATAGCCAAGTCGATATGGACACTCGAATACCAAAGGCACACTGCCGTTGTTGTGTAACTGAAAAGACTACACTGCCGCTTCCGAGTAGTCCCAGTGATTGGCTCCTTCGTTTGGAAACAGATTTGATCCTCATGCTCCTCAGATGGTTGTGTGAACGTAGCGTAATGCAGCCAGATGATGTAATGTAATGTTATGTAAACGTACCAACTATGCATATTTTCCTTGAACCTGAACCTTGAAGTGAACATTTTGTACCCCACCCCCAATTTTGGGAAACCCACAGTTCCACCTGTTATGTTTGTTGTAGCTTTATTCATAGACATGCATTCATGAAATATAGTTTAACAAACAGGGGTGTACCTTTTAGCCATGGGTTGCAAAGCAGCACAAATGTGCCCAGCTGATAGCTCCTCCTGTTGTGTGGGGTGTGTATATGGAGGAAGAGGTTGTATGTCGCTACCGAGGACACAGCGGGGGAGCAGATGTGGATGGTGATAGACTGGGTACGTACATCTTCAGGATAAACTCTGGCTGACCAGCAGCAAGATTCAAAGTGCTCCTTGGAAAAGTGCACTGGAAATTTTTCTGAAAGTTGACCTGTGTGGTCAAACAACAACAACAAAACACAGTGGTAAGATGTTTTGAACATCTCTGTGGTTAAAGTATTGGTTTTGGGGAAAACTGCAAATTACCACCAATTTGGTGGAAACATTGTGTATATTTTGTATATTTATATCTGTATATATAGCGTGTTTAGTTGTTTATTTGTTTATATGCGTGTAGGCCAGTTTTTTTCTGCTGCTGTGAACTGTAAATTTCTCCACTGTGAGACGAATAAAGGTTTATCTTATCTTATCTTTCAAACTGGAAAAGGTTGAATTATAAGGGAAAAAAATACTTGAAATAAAAGCCTGTATCTATTAATAGTGAGGTTGGAATCTAAAAATGACATTTTCTGGATGAACCCTTTGTCAGACAAGTGACTATTTTTAGTCATTTTAGTCACAGTGACAGTACTTGTTACAATGAGGACAGTGAATCTCAGGTCCAATGTGGTCTTCAGGGTCTGTTAGGGCTACCTCTGCATGAACTGTGAGTGGACCTGCTGTGTTCAGTACCATGAAGTAATGGTACTAATGTAAGAAGTGATGTTCAAAGGGAGAATGTGGATGTGGACAGAGGTCTGGATCAGAACTAATGTTACACTAATATTCCATAAGTGATGTTCTAATGTTCTAAAAATACATATTCCTTTCACTTTACATATATTTTTCATATATATAATTCTTACATTTATTTATTTTTTTTTTATCACTTACGGGTAATGAACCAAATATGGTAACTTCATTAACCATTATTTTCTCCACAAAAATAAAACATTTTGAACATGTTCTTGTTTTGTCTTCTAATAACACACCAATTAAAATACACAGTATTCCCATGGCTGCCCTATAAAGTTTTATTTATGTGATATAGCTGTGGAAATGAGGGAAAACCATGGCATTTTATTGTGATCTAACTACTCCTAATATTAATGTCTCCTACCCAAGAGACAATAATATTTCCCTGTGGTTTAATCCAAGAAACAAATAAAGGTACGGTAGATTAAATGTGACAACACCAGATTCCCTAATGAGACACTTAAAATTATTTCTCTTCAGTAAATGCAATGAGTTGCAAATTTTCTACTGTTGTTTAAAACACTAACGGAGTATAAAGTGTATCTATGGATTTACATTCAGGTTGAAAACATTTCTCTTCTCATGTGCTTGTGAATAAGGTGTACAATTTACACTGTTATTACCGCAATGTCAATCTTATTCATTCATTTTCTGAACTGCTTAAGACTTTTAATTAATAATAGTAATCGTAATCTTGTTAAAATGTCAATCTGGGGAACTGTACATCAGTTGAATCATTTTAATGTAGATTTTTTAACATATTTTAATTCTTTTCTTTTATGGCTTTAGGTATGCTTAACTATATTTTTCATGATTTGATATTTTATTAAATGAAATTAATTTATTTCCTTCTTGATGTTCTTTGTATTTATGTAAATCACACTGAATTGACTCTTACCCTATAAATAACTAGTGCTGCTGTTTTCCTACATTTCATTTACTGATTATGTAGATGTTCATTAAAGACCGTTATGATAGAACAGAGAAAAACTGACATAAAAGTGAGTTTTTCAGTAAAATATATCATCCTGTGTTGATACTTGGCTAATATTAAAGAGGCTGACACAGTCTCGACATTTAAGATTACATTGAAAACATTCCCGTTGGAGAAATCTTATGGTCAGGTTAGTTAAAAACCGACTGAACCCACAGTTCAGTCTAACCCTATAGGAGTTGTAATACTAGGGGAAGTACAGGCACTGAGTCCTATCACCTGTCTCTGTTTCATCTGTTTTTATCATTTGTCCCCACCAGAGGGGACACCGGGTAAATAAACTGGAAATAATAGTAGTAGATGCATAATGAACCATAGACGACAGGATCTACAATGGCTCACCTTTGTCCTGTCCTGACCTCTGACCCCAGACCTCCTCCCCGTCCCTCACCTGTCTGATGGATGGACCTGCTCCCCCTCCCTCACCTGTCTGGATGACCCCACCCACTTGTCTCATTTGACTGAATGGACTCCCTTTTGTAGCCCCACCATCCTGCATCCTCACAGACTGGATCTCCATCTGCAGATGTTGGTTCAGCTATAGCAGGGGTCACCAACCCTGGTCCTTGAGGGCCCCTACCCTGCATATGTTAGATATTTCCCTCTTCCAGCACAGCTGACGGTCATTATCCATCTTCTGCAGAGCTTGGTGATAGTCTGAGCATTTGAATCAGATGTGTTGTGAAAGAAACCACTCTTTATTTTGAAAGCCCCGGCTTGGGTCTTCAAGGACTAATTGAGGTGAGACAATCAGGAGGTCTGGAACATGGTCTCAGATTTTTGTGGTTTATTGACACACATGTAAAATACACAATTGATCAGCGCTGATCAACAGCCTATAGTCTAAAGTCCATTTGTTTACAATTCATTTGGTAATATTTCGTGTCATGTCCATTTCCCCACTCACAGGTGGAGCTCAAGGCGGTCCTGTTTGTGTTAATTTCTGATTGGTTATCTCTCTTCTTATGTGTATTCATTTGTGTCAGCCCTCGGTTCTACTTGTTTACATGCATTCTCAGACAACCCTAGATTCTGCTTCAAGGTCACCGATTAATTTGCACCCAAACACTGTTGTTTTCATTTGATTCTCTACTGTCCATGTTATCCCTCAATGCCACCGTCTGGTGTCTGTCTTAGGTGGACAGGTCAGTTGACCTACTGTATGCTGATCCTTGACTATTAACTATTCCTAACAGTTGAAAGAGGGATACATCTAAAACATGCAGGATAGGGGCCCTCAAGGACTATGGTTGGTGACCCCTGATCCATAGTCTGTCTGTCCATGGGAATGGATCTGTCCTTCACTGTGGTTCTCCTCAGGTTTCTCTTTTCTCACTGGGTTCAAGGAGTTTTTCTGCTCAGAAGGAGGGTGTAAGTACAGGCCCGAGACACTATCTTTTTCTTACATCTATTGTGTATTTCAATAATTGTTTGGTTTTCAAACCAACTCTGTAAAGCCCTATGAGACAACCTTGTCTCTGCCAGAGGTATAAAGTAACTGAGTAAATGTACTTTTTTACTGTACTTAAGTAGATTTTTTAGGCATCTGTGCTTTACTTGAGTATTCATTTTTCTGGCAACTTTTTACTTTTAGTCCCTACATTTTTGTATAAATATCTGTACTTTACATGCTTTACATTCGCAGAATAGACTCATTACTAAACAGATGTGACAGTATGAAAAATCAGTCGCTTCAGAGAGAAAATCAGTGGGAAAAGAAACTGTGACTTATATATACCAAAAATATGAAAATTATATTATTAATATGACTATTATCTCACAATTTGGACTTTTTATCTCTTAATTTTGACACTTTATTTCATAATTTTGATATTTTATTTAATACTTTTGATGTTTTATTTAATAATTTAGATTTTTTATCTTACAATTATGCATTTTTATCTAATATTTCTAACTTCTTTTTAAATCACATGACGTTTTATCTGAATTGTGACTTTTCTTCCCCCGTTTTTCCTAAATTTCCTGAGAAACTGTGACTCGATCAAACACATTATCTATACAGTAACTCACTTTCAAAGGCTTTATTTGAGATACTTTTGAAACTGAAGTACTTTCTGAAGTACTATTGCATTCATGACAAAAAAGCAGTTTTACTTTTTACTTTTGTACTTTATTACAATTGAGAAGTTGTGCTTTTTACTTTTACTTTAGTCACACAAGTAGCTGTACTTCTACTTAAATACAGAATGTGAGTACTTTGAACACCTCTGGTCTCTACAAATAAAATTGAATTGAATACTGTACCTAGCTGAACCTCCAGGTCCAGGGTCTGTATGTGATGGTTGACTGAACAGCCGTGGAACAGCAGTGTGACTCTGAAGGGTTTCCCACGTCGCACCACCAGCTGCTCTCTGCTCAGCCCCTGGGTCTCATGGGAAATGTGGTTCTTATGTGACTCAAAGTTGACAAACTTCAGGCAACAAAGGCCGTAGACATTACCTGGAAAATATGGAGGCTTACATGAACCACCATGATGTTTCAATGTGTTACTAATTTTATTCTGTTGGTTTATTTGGTTTTGGTTTATTGTTTTTAATTTCAAAGTATTTATTGTATAGCTGTTTTATGTTGTTTAACCTATTCTTGAATTTTATTCTTTCATTTTGATTTTTATTTATTCATCTGTACAGCACTTTGGTCCACTGTGGTTGTTTGGATTGGACTGAAGGAACAGGGTCTTCAGTTACACAGGTATTCACCGAAAAACATGTGATTAACACTCATCCCCTCAAATGTCTGCAACTTTATTACGCCCTGTCATTTCAAGCAGAGGCTTCAACACAAACAAAACAAAGCAATTTCAACAAAGTAAAAAGCCTTGTTTTTTGGAGAACAACTCATTTTATGTCAAGCAGGTATTTGATAATATGTCTGATATTGTTTTTAATATTGAGCGACATAATTCAAGGATTAAAAATGGTAACACTGGAAATGGACTACACTTATTTAATCCTTGTCCACATCTTCATTGTGCTCAAAGTGCTTTACACAGCCGCACATTCAGCCATTCACACATACTAATGGACAGCTGCTGCCATGCAAGGCACTGCAGACACTACTGTCAGTGTTCAGTGTTTTGCTTTGATATGTGGACAGCCAGACCCACCTACAGTGGATGACCCAGCCTAAACTCGGTGTAGGAGCTATAAATATTTCACGTGTTCTTTTTGCTTTTCATTAATATGTCAAATGTATAGGTATTGGTTTATTTGGATTGTGTTTTTATTTTTGGTTACTGTTGGACATGGGTGTGGCACTGGGTGTGGGCGGTATGCAGTTGGTAGCCATACTTAACCATGCCTGATCCGTGTGATCTGGTTCAGTTTTGGTATGGGATGAGCAAGGAGGAAGGTCTAATTTTTATATACCGCTAAAATTTGATTGGTTGATTTCGCTACACTTTGCTATGCTTTGCTAGTCCTAAACATTATTGGAGTGTTAAGGATTACATGGAGAAAAATAAATGATAGTAAACGGCAGTACTGGTGTAGACATTGGATACATGAATGCACGTATATAACGTTGTTTCCCCTCCTTAGCCCACCACACCGACTGAACATTCTGTTGGTGATGGAACTGGAACTAGGATTTGGGCTAAACAATAATTTCAAATGAAATCTCAGCAAACGAATAAGAGTCTTTTCCTTATTTTGAGGAATGAAAAAACTACCCATTCAGAAATATATCTCAAATAACTAACAATGCTTTCATATCTGGTCAAAATTTAGCTTTTTTTTCTTCGGCTTTCAAGGCTAATTCTTATCTTTCAGTCACCAGACTTTTAATCTGGTTTGTAGAAATTAACTCAAACAATGCTCTGAAATTTTAGTTTTGCTTGATACAAAGAAACTTAGAGAATTTTTATTAAAATACTAATCTTCTTTCTTAAAGGTATATTTTTACGATTGTAGTAGACATATTGAGTTTTTAAGCATTGATACAGAAATGGAAAACCGACAGACAGACATGCAGACAGACCGACAGACCGACAGATAGACAGATAGACAGATAGATAGATAGATAGATAGATAGATAGATAGATAGATAGATAGATAGATAGATAGATAGATAGATAGATAGATAGATAGATAGATAGATAGATAGATAGATAGATAGATAGATAGATAGATAGATAGATAGAGAGGTAGGTAGACAGACAGACAGACAGATATGACAGCTGAAGAACTGCAGTAACATGCTTCCCACCACAGGCACCAAACAAGATTCCAGGAATACAGAACAGAATGCAAACACATCCATAAAACCTACTCAGACAGCAGATGTTATAGACACAGAACACGTGAGAACTTGATGGTAGCATTTGCGGCATCAGCATAAAGAAATATGATGTGGAGAAAACACAAATGACAAGATGCACAGCTCGGCTATAAAGAAAAGAACTCCTATGCTCTAATTTGATTTGATCAGCCTGAGCTTTGATTATGGAATATATTCACTAAGCATCATTTCAATAACTTTATCCAATGTCACAGCATTTATTTCCTTATGTCTTCTTTATGCACATAATGTTGCTGAGCCTGACTAATAGAGACAATACCCCTACACACATATAGTCACAAACCTCGGGTAGGGTCAGTATTTCTTAAATATAAATCATGAACTCATACAAAATATAAAACAAAATACATATTGCACAACAATTCATATTCCTAAAGTGGTTTGATCATTGTAGAAAAAGTGTGATTTAGAAGAAAATGACTCATTTTAGAAACTGTTGATTTAATCTTCAAACTCTACATGTGCCATATTTATTTCTGTTTAAAAATGTAACGTTGTATTTACATATTATATCTATATTTGTGTATCATACTTGACAACTACAACTACAAACATTACTGAACATAACATCTGTACAATCTACACATTATTCATAGATAACTGACTTGACTTGGCATGTGTTTTTACTTGACTAAATTTATATTTTTTAACTTTAACCGCTCTTATAATTAGCTGCATTTATAATTCTGTGCATTTTCCGCAGCATAAAAACAAGATGTCATAGCAATGTATGTGTTGACAATTCTATTCTATTCTATTCATCATGTAAACTGGTGTTTCTTCTGGTATGTACAGTAGATAAAATGGAAACAATCAGGTTGACAGAATACTACTTGAATGAAAAAGAAGAAAAAACAAACAAACAAGAAACTAAATGTTCAGGTAAAGTTCCAGAACAGTCATTTTGTCTTGTAAAAGGTTCCATATAATTCAGAGTACCTCACCTCCTCTTCCAGCGTTGTGTGTCGTCTGTTGCATAAAGTCCATGTTGCACCACTGGCAGGTTCTTCAAAGTGACAGAAGGAATGAAAAGCAGCTCCACCTCCACTCTGATAAACATCTACTCTGAGTCTGTGCCTGTGGATCCTCACCACTACATTCACCTGCTTCTTCCTTATCTTCTGCACACACTGGGACCAGCACTCGGAGCTGTCGCTAAACAGGACAGATGAGAGGCAGCAGCAGGTGAACAGTTAAATGGAAGCAGACAGTGTAAACTGATGCACACATTGTATTTCTACTGTACTATTGTACTGTTGAAGATACATGATTAATCTGATTAAACATTTTAATCAGTTCTAGTAAAAGCATAGCCATGCTTCCCTAAAATGTGAATATTTCTGAATAAAAATTAATATTAATCCTTTTATACACATATTATGACAATCTTGAACATTTAATGTTGTTTACATTAAAGCCTACATTTGGAAAATAATTGAAAAACTGAAAAAAAACAACATAGAAAAACAAAATGGACATTAGCTTAATGATGGGACTAATTAGATGCATCTGGGCAGTTTAGTTTGGGTAAACAGCAATAATTAATCATCTTTTCAGATGCCAATTGGCATTATTCACAATTTACTGTATATGAAATGTCATCATAAAAAAGATCATATGTGAGATTTAAAAAAATGCACGAGATAAAACGTCATAATTATGATATAGAAAGTAACTTGTCACCTCTGATTTTCCCTCTGATACAATTTATCTTTTACACTGTTGAGTTTTAAAAAGTAACGAGTCAATTCTGAGACTGTCGCCATCGATCATCTGTTGTTCTTTTCTTTGTTATTGGTGTTATTGGTGTTACTCAGATAAAGGAAAACAACCCGATGGCCCTCCGAGAGGCGGGGTGGAAGAAGGGCCAAAAAGGACAGACCTTACGGCAACGACTGGAACGGAAATGGACAAAGATTTCAAGATGTCGAGGAAATGCAGGTGTGGGTGGGAAAAGGTGACAACTTTCAGGGGACTGCGAATCCACCAAGGAAAGATGAGGTGCACAGCAAGGGGTCAGCAGCAACAGTGCACTGCAACCGCAGGTCAGACACTCGGAGCCAGAAGCCAGGTCTCAAACCACAGAGCAGAAGGATCCAACACTGCAGACGGACAGCAGGAGGGAGGAGGGCCAGTGGTGGAGGGCAGTCCCTTAGAGAGTGGAACTGGAAACACACCTGGAAAAGCCACGAGCAACAACAGGCAACCACTCCAAAGAAAGGAGAGGAAAGAACCCGGACGGAGACAGGCGATCAAGTGGCCAAAAGCCAATGAGTCCGCAGTATGGCAGAAGCTGGACAGTGACATCACCATACTCCTGGAACACTCACTCCGCGGCCAGGTGGAAACCAAGCTTAACACCTTGGGAGACATCCTGTACGAGGAGTGTAGGAACAGATTTGGAGTGGTAGCTGGGAAGCAAAGATCAGCTCCCAAGCAGGAAGGAAGGAGGGAAAGAGCGATCAAGCGATTGGTGTGGAGGCGGCGCCAACTCCGAAAACAGTGGAGGAAGGCAAGCCAGGAGGAGAAAGAGGGCCTGAAGCCACTGTGGGAGGAGGTGAAGACAAGCCTCTCCAACCTGAGGAGGGCAGAGCGGATTCGCCAGCGCAGAAGGAGGAAGGAGAAGGAGAGGGCCAACTTCTTCAAGAACCCATTCAAGCTAGGGAAACAACTGCTGGAGGACAAGAGGAGCGGGAAACTGGAGATCTCAAAGGTTGAGCTCGAGAAGCATATAAGGGAGCGATACAGTGACCCAGCAAGAGCCATCCCGCTGGGATCTCCGGGTTATGTGCCGCGGCCAGCCCCCCCAGCCATCCCCTTCAACACGGCTCCCCCTAAACTCAGCGAGGTGGGAGATGTGGTGCGGAAGGCAAGATCAGCCTCAGCCCCTGGCCCCAACGGCATTCCATATAAACTGTACAAGTACTGCCCGGGGGTTCTCAAAACCCTGTGGAAACTCCTGCAAGTTGCGTGGAAGAAGAACGTCATCCCGTCAGAATGGCAGAGGGCAGTTACAGTCTTCATACCGAAGGAACAGAACTCCATCTCGATTGGCCAATTTAGGAGCATCGCTCTGTTAAATGTGGAAGGGAAAATCTTCTTTTCCATCGTGGCCAAGAGGTTGACCAGCTACCTCATGAGCAACAACTTCATAGACACCAGCTGTCAGAAGGCCGGCGTCCCAGGATTTCCAGGGTGCGTGGAGCACTCAGCCGTCATCTGGGAGCAAATCCAAAGGGCGAGGAAAGAGAAGAGTGACCTCCATGTTGTGTGGTTGGATCTCGCCAACGCTTACGGGTCCATCCCGCACCAGTTGATAAGCTTTGCTTTGGACTTCTTCCATACGCCGGACTGTATCAAAGATCTGGTGGCCAAGTACTTTGCAGACCTCCAGATGTGTTGTGTCCACCAGGACTTCACCACAGGATGGCAGCAGCTCGAAGTGGGCATTGCAATGGGATGTTCCATCTCTCCCATCCTGTTCATTGCGGCCTTCGAGATCATCCTCATTGGGGCAAGGAAGACGGTCGGAGGAGTGAAGCTTCCATCGGGGCAAAGGCTACCACCGCTGCGAGGCTTTATGGATGACGTCACCTCCATCCTCCAGACAGCAGCATGCACAACAAGGCTGCTGAAGAGGATCGACGAGCTCGTAGGCTGGGCAAGAATGAAGGTCAAGCCATCCAAGTCCCGAAGCCTGTCTCTCAGGAAAGGGGTCAGGAATGACCGCACCATCTTCACAGTAGGCGGAGAGGAGATCCCGTTGCTAGCAAAGCAACCCATCCGCAGCCTGGGGCGCTCCTACTCAGCAGAGCTCTCTGACAAGCAGATGGGAGAGGCTGTGAGGAAGCAGCTCGCAGAAGGCCTGTCAAGGATCCATCGGAGCCAGCTCCCAGGCAAATATAAGGTGTGGTGCTACCAGCACATACTCTTCCATCGGGTGATGTGGCCGCTGAAGGTGAGCGAGGTTCCTTCTTCACTTACAAGCAAGCTGGACCAGGTGGCAAACTCCTTCATAAGGAAATGGCTGGGGCTGCCAAGATGCTTCTCCGATGTGGGCCTCTTCGGTCAGAACACACTCCAACTGCCGTTGCACTCCATCAGCCTTGGGTATAAGCTGGAGAAGGCTCGGATGGTGTTGGAGTTGAGAGAATCCTCCGACCACAGGGTCAGGGCAGCGGGAGCCAAGGTACGAACAGGAAGGAGGTGGAGAGCAGAGGAAGAGGTCGACCAGGCAATCAGCAGGTTGAAGCATCGCGAGGTGGTCGGCAGGGTCCAAGTTGGTCAAGCGGGTCTTGGGTGGAGCGAGGCCCCCCTCCTCTGGTCTAAGGCCTCCAAGCGGGAGAGGAAAGCCATGGTGGTGGCGGAAGTGGCAAGGTCTGAGCAGGAACGCTATACCATCAAAGCAGTGTCCCAGAGCAGTCAGGGAGGCTGGACAGCATGGGAAGGCGTCATGGGCAGGCATACGACCTGGCCTGACCTGTGGAAAACCCCCCAAGCCAGGCTCAGCTTCCTGATCCGAGCGACCTACAACACGCTACCTTGCCCCCAAAATCTCCACCGGTGGTTTGGCACTGACGAGACCTGCCCCCTCTGTAACACCAGCAATGCTAGCCTCCGGCACATCCTCTCAGGCTGCAACATGGCGCTGTCCCAAGGCCGCTACAGATGGCGGCACGATGCTGTTCTGAGGAAGCTGGCAGAGGTAGCGGAAGTATGCAGACGGGAAGCGAACAGCCGGCCAGCTACCCCAGCAAGGCACACCATCGTCTTTGCAAGAGCGGGCGAGAACATCAATGCCCCCCGTCCATCAAACAGGGGTAAGCTCCTCTCACCTGGCAGCGGGTGGAACATGAAGGTCGACCTCGGAAAGCAGCTGCAGTTCCCCAGGGAGATCGCCGAATCATCACTGCGGCCAGACATGGTGCTGTGGTCTGTGACCTGCAAGGCGGTCCTCTTGGTGGAGCTCACTGTCCCGTGGGAAGAGGGGCTCGAAGCTGCTCACGAGAGGAAAAGAGCAAAATACGCAGACCTGGCAGCTGAGTGCAGGGAGGCAGGCTGGAAAGCCACTATATGCCCCGTCGAGGTGGGGTGTAGGGGCTTCGTGGGCGCTTCAACCTCTCGCCTGCTCAGAGATCTGGGGTGCACAGGAGCTGGCTACCGGAGAGCGGTAAAGGAACTGGCGGAGGAGGCGGAGAAAGGAAGCTTCTGGCTGTGGCTGCGGAGGAAGGATAGGAGCTGGGGGCCGAGAAACACCTAGGGCATCAGTGGGGTTGGCAGGGAGAGTTCCCAGCCAGCGCTCCGCCACCGGTCGATGTCCTGGGGTTAAAGGAGCGAAACATCCATGACCGGTGGTCCCCAGCTGATGACCCAGTTAGGCCCAGGGTGTCCAGGATGCACACACATTCCGAAGGCGCCGGAGGAGGCGCGACAGGCAGAAATGTCCAGCAGGAATACCATCGATCCTGTATTTCCAAGTCTATTGCTATTAATTATATTATTTTTACCATGTGTATATAATCAAAACACAGACACTTTTCTGTTGTCATCGTATTTCACTTTCTGTTTTTTTTTTTTATCGTTGTAAATTCAAAAATTATACTGCATTATGTTTGATGTTATTTATTATACATGTCTCATTTCGCCATTGTTAACACTGAGGTTCAGTAGCCTATTTAATTTATAATTTATAAATCCATTCCATTATTATTATTATTAGTATTATTATTATTATTATTATTATTATTATTATTATTATTATTATTATTAATAATAATAATAATAATAATAATAATAATAATAATAATAATAATAATAATAATAATAATAATAATAATAATATAATAATAATAATAATAATAATAATACCCAGGTACCCACAGTCTAAGCCAATAAGAAAACACAAAACAAAAAGTAAACAGTCAAAAATCAACTCTTTGCAAAAAAAAACAAACAAAAACAATTTATATATGGATATGTGATGTCCTTTATCTTTTTTATTATTCAACACTTGGATCCCTTGTGGACAGAACTTAGAATCTTAGTCTGACACCTAGTGGTCACCTTAGGTAATGACATCTATCATTACAGACTTGTTCTTGAGATTTATATACATATAAAAAGTAAAAAAAACACACAAAAAACAAGTGTTACCAGACACAACAAACCCAGCATGTATTGTAGCTTACAGTATTTTGTGATTGACCCAGTTCATGTACTGTTCTTGTACCCTGCAGTCACAATGGTACAAGTTGTATTTGTCACATGCATAGAATTACAAAGTAAAACATGCAGTGAAATAAGAGTTGCCGCAAATGCAAGAAAATGCAGCTGTAGCAGCCACACAATATTAATTAAAGTATCCTCTACCTAGCCGTCTCAGTGCCATCACCATCTACCTAACAACCGATATTGTAATCCAGCCACATATGGGACTCGTAATTCCTTGGATCTACATTTTCATGTGTGGGTCATTGACAGAAGTCAGGATGGTGCAGCTAATGCCACTATTGTATGGCTTACATTATTATTTTGTTTTTACTGCAATAGCTACAAAGCATATTAATTTCTTGTACATTACCAATTATTAATCCGCTTACGTGCATCAGCTGTGGTTGTACTACCTGAGGCATGCTACTCAAAAACACATCATTGACTTATTTATGATCTCTGTCTGTCTGTCTGTCTTTGTGTCTGCTTGTCCAATTCTAGAGAACATTACTGCAGAGAACTGCCCCTGAACCAGGTGTTTTCCAGGGAGCACAACATCTACCTCATTGATGTAATGGAGGAATATCTGCTTAAAGATGAAGCCGATTTGCCAGGAAACCTAATGGAGCTGAACAAATGAATCAAGATGGTGAGGGGGAAGAAGCGGTCTTTCTGGTAGGAAATTTCGGAGAAGCTCAAAAACCAGGTCCAAATGCAGTTCGATATTGACAGGGTAGCTGGGAAGTGGACCACCCTTGAAGATGGTTAGAAGAAGGCTGTTGATCATAACACCTCCACAGGGAAAGGCCCAACTAAATTCCAGTTTTACAGAGAAATGGGGGGAACTCCTGGGGGGACAACATGACATTCATTTTCCTGTTGTTGATACATTGAAGGGTTCAGATGCCATCAGGGCAAGAAAGCAACCCTTAATGCAGCACGTCTCATGTAAGTCTCGTCTCAAGGAAAGCGAGTTGTCTTCTCCCTCCCCTCTCCGATTCTGATGGAAAACCAACCTCACTCCCACCTTGTGGCTGGAAAAGGAAGACTGGGGAGGAAACTGTCATACAGGTCATCACCTGCTTCAAAGAATGTGAAGAAGCAGCACAGTGTCACCATGAAGATATAATAGAGCAAATGAAAACCACCAATGCTTTATTTAAACAGTTGCTGCAGAACACACATGAGCAACAATAACTCATTTTTTTTATGAGCAGGAAACATCTTTCTCACAATCCTATTAAAAAAAGGGAGGTGTGGATCAGCTGGGTCAGGTTGGGGTGGGTTATTGACTGAGCAGAGACACAAACATATGGACAGTGTGATATACAAACTCCCTAAAGCAGGTTTGGGGGGGCAAAACGAGGGCAATTTGAGTTTTGATGTAGGATTGCTGCCCATATATCAGTTGTAATGTGTTGTATGGAGCAGAGTACACGGCTGACCTTTTTTTCTTTTTTTTGCAAGATAAAAAAAAAAAAAAGATCCAGCGATCCGGGGCATACATCCCCAAAGCCACGCCCCCTCTCTCTGATGATTCAAACCCTGTTATCAGAAATGGACAACGGGGTTTAACATGTTAAGCAACGCAGTTTAACATCTAGCAGACAGTGTGTGTGAACTGTACCGATGAGCACCGGGTACATTACACATTATTATGTCAATGCAGTTATGCTGTGCGATATATCTATTTTTCATTGCGGACGGGACATGGCAAAGTTAAAATCCTACTTGCCAAAAACAACTTTTATAACCAAACTTCGCTCGCAGTTCACAATTCCCACGCTGAAAGAGGTCGTGAATATGCACGTGCACTGCAGAATCAGCGCAGGTGCATACTGCACACATAAGATATTACAGATTTCTCAACTGTACTAGGACTGTACTCAGTCTACCCCACGTTACCCAAATGATCATCCAATGAAACAGCTAACTTTAGATCAAAAATGTCCAAGCCTACATGGCAGCTGTTCACAATGCCCAATTGTGACAAAATGAGATCAATGATGATTAAGATGGTTTTTATTCACCTTATTCTCCGTGGTTACTAGGGCGGCGCCATATTGCTTACTTTGTTTTACAACTTCCGGTGGAGTAGCGGAAGTCATTGAAAGTCATTGGCGAGCATACAGATACGAAAAGCAGCGAGGCTGAAATCAGAGACGGTTCAAAAAAACTATCCAATATCCTTGGAAAAATGACTAGCATCATTTGTACAGTCCGCGGTTGCCATAATAATTGGGAAAAAAACATTGTCGCTTCAACAAGAGTATTTTACTCACGGGAGAAGAAGGGGTGACTGTTGTGGGCCAGCCTTTAACCTACATCCGCCTCCTCCCGGTGAAGAGGACTGCTGACTTTGGCTGAGGGCACTCAACCTAAAAAAAACACCGAAAAAGCCCTACGTCCGCTCCTTTCATTTTGTGGATGGGAAAACCCTTAATCTAGCACCCATATCCCGAGAAATGGCTTGGCTATGAGGCTCCCGAGCGACGTCTGTGACGACAGCTTGTGAGGCGAACAGGTAAAACAGTTTAGCTGCTACTCTGCCCTAGCGCGAGTCTGCTAAGTTAATGCTAGCTACATTTGCTGCATTACTGATTGCTTAAAACACAGTTTAAAAGATTTTACAATGATGAAGTTTAGGATTAAATACGTATAAATACTAATAACCAGTGTTGGACAGCAGCATATCTTCCATCTAAGAACCATGAAACTCAGAACGTACTGATATGCTTCGGTGCTCTTAAAGTTTTTCATGGAGGCACCATCTACGCCCACAGACAAAACCATATAGTTAAAAATATCGCCATATGTAACAGGAGGCCATCTCTTCATATCATCAGCCCACTCTGCAATTAGTTTTGGGTGAGGGATTACTTCACCGGCGCTACTACGAACGACATCATTAGTTTCTACCCAGACAACATCCATTTTCAAATGGCTTAAACTTGCTAACCGGAACTAGCTGACCGGAAGTCCCAACACAAAGCGGAAGAAAATCAACAGCTAAAAGGGGCAGGGCGGAATAAGGTGAGTAGTTGTCCACAGACCAGGGAACACTACTATTGTATTTAATTGTGTTCACTAATTGTAATGGTACAGGCCTACCTTCACATCTCGCTCTCACTCATCTGCAGTGCAGCCACCATCAAATGTCCATTTGTGAAAACAATCAGGGCATGAACGTGCAAACCAATCAGAAAAGTTTGGAGGAGAAGTATTTTAGTGGTTTAGACAAATCACATGGCAGAGTGACAGTTCTCCACTTGGCTAGGCCAACTCTGAGCCTGCGAAGATTTTTCATAATGCAATGTTTTCTTTTTTTGAAGGGAGCAACTAGGGGGTGCTAAGCAAAATTTTAGGGGTGCTGAAGCACCCCTAAAAATAGCCTAAACTCGCCCCTGGTAACCCTCATATATAATTTCAGCATCATAATTAAAGAACATGATCAGATGATAAATAATGTAAAATTGTTAGAAGTCTGGACTTTGCTTTGCTAGATACCTGGTTTTGACCCTGATTCATATTCTGACCTCCTCTCTCCCCTGCTCCTTTGTCGCTGCCCCTCGTTGTGATGCTTCACATCTGGCCATCATCAGAATAGCAACTAACCATCCTGCTGATTATTGTTTTTGTAATTAATGGTAATAAATCACTTATGAAAAGTTAAAGAGAGAGAAAACTAACAAAAGTAGCATTGGATCTTTATAGGTGAACACATTTTTAGACTTATTTGTTTTCATTGTAAATTTGTTAAGGAAAGTATAATAACAGCATTTATGGGCTTATGACAACAATTTAAGATTGATGCTACATATAGGTCTGTGGAAACTGGATAAAAGTGAATGGTACTATTAAAATCCTATCTAAATTAATAATGATGGATTGGATTTATGGGTTACATTAGTGACCCATTATTCATTCGCTCTCACATGCACCCTCTGGTGGTGGTAAGCTACATATGTAGCCACAGCTGCCCTGGGTCAAACTGACAGAAGCATGGCAGGTTTTTTGGTAACACTTTACAATAAGGGTACATGAATCATGTTGGAATCATGGTCTGATGCATGATGAATTAACATATGACTCATGTATGTACTAATGATTAATATATCATGAGTCATGAAAGGATTCCTGTTGGAATCATGATGACTCATGATGAGTCACTATTAATATATCATGAATTAACACTGCTGTTAATTCATGTTGTTAATATATCATGAATTTTTAATTCATTTTGTTAATATATCATGAATTAACACTGCTGTTAATTCATGTTGTTAATATATCATGAATTGTTAATTCATGTTGTTAATATATCATGAATTAACATTGCTGTTAATTCATGCTGTTAATATATCATGTATTAACACTGCTGATAGCTATCAATCAAATTATATATGAATCAGACTTTAGGTGGTGCATGAGTAATGATGGAGTAATATTTGATTTATGGTGAATTAATACTAGGACGGGGGCTTCCAACCTTCATATCCGTCACCTGCTGGCCGTGGTCTACTTACCCCTCTGCTGGACTCAGCCCCTGGTCTACTGTTTTCCACAAGTCATATTCATGATGAATTAACTTATTACTTAGCAAAATCTTTTGAGTCACTATATGAGTCATGGTATGTTAATGATTAACATACCATTAATTAATGTATAAAGATGTGATATTCAGAATGTGTTAATATATAATTAGAGAAGAAATTATGATTAAAGTTTTCTTTGCCTCTTATTGTAAAGTCATGACATCACAATCATAACTATACTATTAACCAGTGTGTAATATACTATTACAATACAAATTATTTATATAAACCAAGTGAAATCACAGCATTGTGTTTTTTCCGAATGTCATCAATACAACCAAAATACCAGATTGGGTACAACAACATTTTAATAACCAAAAATATCCAAAGGCAGATCACAGAGAGAGAGAGAGAGAGAGAAACGAAAAGTCATTCTCCACAGTACACGGATGCATTGTCCTGCATGAAAAAAGTTAAAAAGTGCCCAAAAGTCAAGTCAAAATCTTCCTTGTTCAGAGAGACAACCAGAAGGAGGTTTTCCTGCCGCCTTCTCCGCAACCAGCCGTTTCTGGCGATCACGCACTCCTAATATGCCGAATACCCACTTTTTCTGTCGGCATGTTGCTGCAGCCCTTCCGCGGTGATACTGTAAAACATAAAAAGCAAAGATGGCAGACTCATGGTGAGGACAAGGGGGAGTTTGTTAAAAAAAAAAAGTTTGAGAACTACCACGTTAGTGTATGTGACCTTTTCTTTTTTGCAGCATATCATCAAAATAGTGTCCACCATGCCAAACAACGCCAAAGCGATCCCATGGAACAAGCTCCAGCAGCACCTACTGTCCCATGCCCACACTAAACTAAATATGTGGATTAGAGATGGTCTCCACAGCCACCTTTTGCACCACAAGAACAAAACCTTCACTGACAGGACACTGTGTATTATAATAATAATAATAATAATAATAGACTTGTCTTTTTATGTCACCAATGCTGACCTCATTTAAAATAATATAAGTGCTTGTGAAATTTGCCTTTGAGTAGTAAACAAGTGCATGCAAAATGTTAGCTGATTTGTAAAAATAATAATAAAAAAAGACAAAGTTTGGCCCTTGATTTCATCCCAGATTAAAATTTTGCCCCACTGTGAATTTCAGTTTGACACCCCTGCCCTATCCCACCAAAATACTGCCTCTGGTTCAGATTCATCATGCAAATATTCCACTATTTCAGCCACCTTGGGTTCCATGAAAGGCACCATATAAAACTAAGTTATTATTTTCACATCGCTGTAAGAACAACAGTGTTTCGGGGGAAATTGTCAGAGGTGGAAAAACTACTGAAAAAATATAGTTGAATAAAATTATCTTTACTTTGTTTAAATTCTACTCAGAGTAAAAGTACACATCTAAAAATATACAAAATTACTTTATTTAAAATATAACTTGAGTACAAATTACTTCATTAAAAGTTTCAACCTGTGCAGAGATCAACCACGCATCTATGAGGGGTCAGATAGTCAACAAATGACATGATACGTTCCATACATGATATCTAGCAACTGGAGAACATCAGCCAAATGATATGTCTACAGCCGTTTATTTACGTTCAGAACTAATAAATTACGAGAGATTACAAAGCACAAATTACAAAGCGGGAGGGGGCGGGAGATGGGTCTGAAATACGGGAGAGTCCTGGGAAAAACGGGAATGTTAGCAGTTCAGTGCAAACATTTTTCAGTCCCATTGTACAGCCCACAACATGAGAATAAAGAAATCTAAACAACAATTAAAACTATTCAAACATACAAAATGCACGCAACACAAAGTGTTGAACTACGACTATCATCCCATTCCCTCGTCTACTTCCCTTGATCAGGGTAAAAATAATATAACGGCACGGCACGTTGTGCTTACATTGTGCCCCGTTGTTATACGGGGTGTTTAAAACAAACAATAAAATATCCGTTTGTGAAGTGATGACTTACCACCACATGCTTTCGCTAATTTTGACGTAGAATTCTTCTCGGAATCCTCCTCCATGATATCTTCAATTTCAGAAAGGTTGCTAGCAAGACAAGGTCACGCAACTGACGTTCACTTCCGGGGTCAAAATGTTCCGCCCAAATGTATTTTCCCCCACTATCAATATTGTACTCAGTAATGTGAGGGGTTTAAAATATAGCGAAGTAAAATACTTGCATCAAAATGTAATTGAGTAAAAGTAAAAATTGTACATTTAACAAACCACTCTAAAAATTACAAGTTAAAACAACCGTGACCCCGGAAGTGAACGTCAAGTGCGTGACCTTGTCTTGCTAGCAACCTTTCTGAAGTTGAAGATATCATGGACATGGATTCCAAGAAGAATTCTACGTCAAATTAGCGAAAGCATGTGGCGGTAAGTTAACACACGTGCCTTGTCCCTCACATTACAAAGGGGTAATTTATTGTTTGTTTTAAACACCCCGCATAACAATCTTCCCATGTAAGCACAACGTGCCGTGCCGTCATATTATTTTTACTCTGATCAAGGGAAGTAGACGAGGGAATGGGATGATAGTCGTAGTTCAAAAGAATGTATTTTAAACAGTTGGACCCAATGTGGACATTTTTAATTTTAGGATCCTGTGGGCACTTTGTGTTGCGTGCATTTTGTGTTTTTGAATAGTTTTAATTGTCGTTTAAATTTCTTTATTCTCATGTTGTGGGCTGTACAATGGGACTAAAAAATGTTCGCACTGAACTGCTAACATTCCCGTTTTTCCCAGGACTCTCCCATATTTCAGACCCATCTCCCGCCCCCTCCCGCTTTGTAATTTGTGCCGGTAATCTCTCATAATTTATTAGTTCTGAACGTCAAAAACAAACTCTGTGGACATATCATTTGGCTGATGTTCTCCAGTTGCTAGAATTATGGAACATAATTTGTTGACTATCTGACCCCTCATAGATGCGTGGTTGATCTCTGCGCAGGTTGAAACTTTTAATGAAGCAACCTGTACTCAAGTTATATTTTAAATAAATTAATTTTGTATATTTTTAGATGTGTACTTTTACTCTGAGTAGAATTTAAACAAAGTAAAGATAATTTTATTCAACTATATTTTTTCAGTAGTTTTTCCACCTCTGACAATTTCCCCCGAAACACTGTTGTTCTTACAGCGATGTGAAAATAATAACTTAGTTTTATATGGTGCCTTTCATGGAACCCACGGTGGCTGAAATAGTGGAATATTTGCATGATGAATCTGAACCAGAGGCAGTATTTTGGTGGGATAGGGCAGGGGTGTCAAACTGAAATTCACAGTGGGGCAAAATTTTAATCTGGGCTAAAATCAAGCTAACATTTTGCATGCACTCGTTTACTACTCAAAAGCAAATTTCACAAGCACTTATATTATTTTAAATGAGGTCAGCATTGGTGACATAAAAAGACAAGTCTACTGCTATTATTATTATTATTATTATTATAATACACAGTGTCCTGTCAGTGAAGGTTTTGTTCTTGTGGTGCAAAAGGTGGCTGTGGAGACCATCTCTAATCCACATATTTAGTTTAGTGTGGGCATGGGACAGTAGGTGCTGCTGGAGCTTGTTCCATGGGATCGCTTTGGCGTTGTTTGGCATGGTGGACACTATTTTGATGATATGCTGCAAAAAAGAAAAGGTCACATACACTAACGTGGTAGTTCTCAAACTTTTTTTTTTAACAAACTCCCCCTTGTCCTCACCATGAGTCTGCCATCTTTGCTTTTTGTGTTTTACAGTATCACCGCGGAAGGGCTGCAGCAACATGCCAACAGAAAAAGTGGGTATTCGGCATATGAGGAGTGCGCGATCGCCAGAAACGGCTGGTTGCGGAGAAGGCGGCAGGAAAACCTCCTTCTGGTTGTCTCTCTGAACAAGGAAGATTTTGACTTGACTTTTGGGCACTTTTTAACTTTTGTCATGCAGGACAATGCATCCGTGTACTGTGGAGAATGACTTTTCGTTTGTGTAAATTGTGTAATTTTTCATTAATTATTAACATATAATAAATCTGAACAATGGAAATTTGTTTCAACTTTTACTCAAAGTTAAGACCCTAATGTTCATAAAAGTACATATAAAGTGTACTTTAGTGATAAAAGTCACCTTTAAACATGATCTTTAATGTGTGTGTGGTGAAATATAAGTTATTTTTAATCGCCGATACGCGCTATTAATTCATCCATATCTTGTTCTGGCGAGGGATAAGGCGGCCATGTTTGTAGGCGTTTGAAAGAGGAGATTCTCCTGAATCCAGTGACAGGAAATGCATGCGTAAAAGGTGAAAGGTTGTCATCTTTGCGCACGTCGGGCACATGCACATACTGGCCTGGGGCACACACGCTACGGCAGAGACATCTGTGTGCCGGTTATAGTTATACTTCCCGACTTTACTCGTAGTTTTAAGTCATTTTAGAGAGTTTTAGTGAGTGACAGTGTATTTTCCCGACTGTTACTGGTAAACTTTGTGAAGTGTTAGCTGTTAGCCGCGTGCTAACATGTAAACAACAGACACTACAGAGAAGCAGCTGAATGTTCAACATCTGACTGAGATCTGACTGTGGATATGAACTCAAAACAGGATGAACATCTACCCAGTAAGTTGTTGTATCTTACTGATATCTTTTTTTACAAACTAATAGTAATAATAATAACAATAATACTACATTTTATACTATACACATGCAAACACTGTTGACTATAGTAGTATTTTTTCAGTCTCATTTCTCATTGTATTGTTATTTTTACACATAAGTAGATAAGTTTATAATTAATCAATGATTGTTTGAGGATTTATTCACTTTCTCTGTCAAAAATAAATAACATTCTATCATTTCATGAGAAGGAAAAAGTCTCAAATCATGATTGTCTTAATTTTTCCTAGGTAGGAGGATGACACACACAAATAAAAGTGCTTTTTGCAGAAACACATGGACCAGTTCAGTCTGCTGCCAGCCCCCCCAACCTAATGATAAACCAGCCCCCCACCTGATGATAAAACATGGACATTTTTGGACTTTATTGCAATTGTTTGTGTTTTGAATGTTTGTATTAGTTATTTGGTTTAGTAAATTTGCACTAATTTTGATATTTATATTTATTCTAATTGAATTTATCATATATTTTTGCACATATGTTCAACTTTATATTAGATTTTTACTGAAGTGTATTATTATTATTATTATTATTATTGATATATTATTATATTGTTTGGAGTAAGTTCTTAATAAAACTACTCCATTTGGAGACAAAATAATCCATGTTTATATGGTTTTATTCATTTTAGTTGTGCACAAAGGTAGAAGTTGATGAAACACAAGGTAAATTTCATTTCTAAAAGCTCCAGTAGACAGTAATAGACTTCTGTAATGGATATGAGTTGTATTTTCCAGACAGATTTTACTGGAAAATTAAAATAATGTATTTGGAACAGTTTGGCACAACAGTGTGCCAAACTGTTCCAAATACACTGTCCGCCTGGTGTTATCTTGACTTAAACCTTTCTGGAGGCTTTGTCCTTTGCTCTAATTCTATCAACTTTTGTTCCTGTGTTGGAAAGGAGTTACTGAAGGTGATCAATAGTGTCTATATTCATGGAATCATTGTTAGCAGGGTGTTTTCTTTTGTCAAAAAAATAATAAATTCAGGCGAGACCAAAAAATTCTATTTTATCTTTTAGTTTATTCCAGTTTATTCAGTCATAGTAGTAGCTACACTATTTTAGACATTGGGAATAGATTCTGTGAAGCCTGTAGATGTCCATAGATACAAAGAACATCCATATAAACCTTAGGATTGTGGAGCAATTCTTCATTTACTTTGGGTATGTTTTTTTTAGGCGTTTTCCTTTGAAAATAGGCTCAGGGTGGAAGAGGTTAATCATTAATATATCATGACTCATATAGTGACTCAAAAGATTTTGCTAAGTAATAAGTTAATTCATCATGAATATGACTTGTGGAAAACAGTAGGCCAGGGGCTGAGTCCAGCAGAGGGGTAAGTAGACCACGGCCAGCAGGTGACGGATATGAAGGTTGGAAGCCCCCGTCCTAGTATTAATTCACCATAAATCAAATATTACTCCATCATTACTCATGCACCCTTCACTAAAGTCTGATTCATATATAATTTGATTGATAGCTATCAGCAGTGTTAATACATGATATATTAACAACATGAATTAACAGCAGTGTTAATTCATGATATATTAACAACATGAATTAACAATTCATGATATATTAACAACATGAATTAACAGCAGTGTTAATTCATGATATATTAACAACATGAATTAACAATTCATGATATATTAACAACATGAATTAACAGCAGTGTTAATTCATGATATATTAATAGTGACTCATCATGAGTCATCATGATTCCAACAGGAATCCTTTCATGACTCATGATATATTAATCATTAGTACATACATGAGTCATATGTTAATTCATCATGAATCAAACCATGATTCCAACATGATTCATGTACCCTTATTGTAAAGTGTTACCGTTTTTTTTAGGTACAGATAGAGGTAATGTTAAAGGAAATGTAGGTAGCGGACAGGAAGTGACAGAATAAAAGCATATTTATAGATGAAACCGCGGATCCGTGGTTAATCCACACAGCCGGATTGTTTTATTTTGAAGGAAGCTTTATATCCACTTAACAAGTTTAGTGCTAACATAGACTAGCAACATGTTGTCGAGTAACACTGATGTAGTGTTTAAATTGAAAATAAACACTTAGCTCCTGGGTAGAGAATATTTAATTATGGGTTGGGTTATGGGTCTAATGTACGCGGGTACGGGTTTGTAAAGTGGACCCGTGCGGGACTCAGTCAGTCCACCTGTACTGGATTCCCGGTGAGTCTCCTGTTGTCATGTCTTAAAAAATACCTCTGTAAACCAGACACCAGCATCAGAAAGAGTTTTTATTAAATCAGTGGATATAGTTTCAGTGACTTTAGTGTTTTTAGACAAGATTATGTTGATCAGTTGATTTTCCTCCAAAAGAGTAAAACATTTTATTTTATGTCTATCCTCAGTGTTATGCTCAGTGTATTGTCACATTTGCAGGAATAATTAAACTTTATGACATTTTTTATCTTTTATTTTGTCTTTCTTGAGGGAAAGTAAGTTTTGTATTTTAAATATGAGCAGAGTTTTATAAACCAGTTAAATTAGACACACCAGATTATCAGTTTTACATTTCACTAATATCAGATATCTACAGTACAGGTATATTGTCAATAATATCAGTTATCTACAGGTACAGTATATTGTAAAGACTTCAGTTTATGTTGTGTGAATTTATGTTCACTAGTTCCTACTCTCTTGTCTCTGTGACACTAATTAAACAAAAGGATATGGTTTTTAAATTATATTTGTGTTTCTTTTACTTGGCAGTAACAAAAAGTCCTTGCTCTTAAATTGGAAATTTGTATTGAATCAAACTGAACTGAATTTTTCAAATCGAATTGTATGGAATTGTACTGAATTGTATCAAATTGAACCAAATCGTTTAGTATTTTTTATCACTCACCCTGAATCGGATCATAGTCTGTGAATCGAGATTCGAAGTGGATCGTCACACCCCTACTAAAAATGGTGGTGGTCAGGAATGACTGGATTGTGTTAGGACCCCACTGCAACTGCACAGCTGGATTACATGAACGTGTCAGCTGTTTTATGTTTTTATTATATACATATATATATAGAGCTTCAAAACCCAGTAATTACTTTCATAATAAATACACATACAATGGTGGTTTTATATACCATCACCCCCTTTTGAACAAACCCCTATTCATTTTACTTCACTTTACCCACTTGAACCCCCACCATAGCTCCAATCCTGGACCCCATCATCATTCTCTTGTCCCCCCTTCACCCCCATCCCTAACTTTTAGAACAGGCCATAGATACTTTCTTTACTGAGGGGTTGGTAACATGAACAGACTGACAAAGAGTCAGAACTCTAAATTATGGTTGTGTTGGTTTATTAGCTGTTAAAAATGTGATATATGTGATAATAATATATCTGTGTATATGTGTTATCTGATTATAGTATGAACAAAATTAAAATGGTACTTTCTTCTCTTCATCTTGAGAATACATATTTCTCTCAGAAGTCATTGCTGGAGTTTGTATTTTTAATCAGTCATTCTCATTTTTAGACACAAGGGGGAGACATTGTCCAGGTGAAGAAGCATTTCTGATCTCAGAGGCATTTCTGTGACTGGCATTTAGGGTAGTGTGGCCAAATGTTCACACTAACCACCTTATATTTTCCTGTTGTGTTAGATTACACTCTTATCAAATGTATTTTCATCAGAAAAACGTCTGCAAAATCATACTTTACTTTCCTCTCATCATTGGGGTGAAGTCATGTTATGATCTTTATGCCAATGTTTCCTAAACAAGGGTCTCAGCTTTTCTAGTTGTCCAGTAATTATATAAGCTACAGCAGTTGTATTTTGTTTTCATATGTATTATTTTTCCCTTTTCCTTACAAAGCAGCTAAAAAGAAGAAGAGGAAATTTCTACTTCAATGTCAACCTCAAAGACTCAAACCCAAAGACCTAACCTAACCTAACCTAACCCACTAATCCTCTCAATATATTATAATAACTCAGGTTAAATACAGTTTGTCATTATGTCATGGTTATCAACAGGGACGTTGCAAGGGTCCCTTGGGGCTCCAAACAAGAGTGGGTAAAAGTTATATATATATATAAAATCTATTACGTTATAAGTGAAGTTATATATTAAGTTATTTGAGTACAATAAATTCTCTCTGCTTTAAATATTTTTCAAATTCTTCTATATGGAGGTTCATAATGAATAAAACATTTATGCATGCCTATTTGTTCATGTGAACTTTGGGTTGCAGTCAGTTGTGAGCTAGTTGCCTTGTTGACTTTCACCAAATTCGCTTCCAACTAATAAACCTATTGTTTTCATTGCCTGTACACATCATAAACCCAAAACCGTGAAGTTTCTGCAGAGGACTTGACCTGCTTTTTTATAAAAACACAATGCTTGCTGCTCAGTTCCTTACAGTATAGAAATCAAGAGGACAAACTCTATATCCAGCTAACAATGGTGAAGGTATATATCATGAAGACCATGGACAGACTTGTCCTCCACCAACTCCTCTCCCAAGTGTACTCTGTGCTTTGACCCTCTGCAGTTCACCTACTGTCCAGCCATTGGGCTGGATTTCACTGTCTACCTGGAATTTCTCACCCGGAATCCCCCAGGAACACTGTGACAGTCATGTTCTGTGACTGCAGTGCTTTCATCACCATCTAGTCATCGTTAGTGTGGGGGAAGATGGAGGCACTCATGGATCAACATCTGGCTACATGGACCACCAACTACGGTACTTCACTGACAGACCACAGTATGTGAGACACACAACTGTGTGTTAGATGTGGTAGTCTGCAGCACGGGGACGCCCCAGGGGACTGTGCCCTCACCATTCCTATACACCTCTGACTTTACATACACACACTGTCACATGCAGAGGTTCTCTGATGACATCGCCATTGGCTTTTTAGTTCAGAATTATTTATTCTGAATAAAATAATTCAGAATTAAAACTATTTGCTCCATGTTTACATGGAAATGGAAATGCTGAATAAAGGTTTACATGGGAAACATGTATATTCCAGTCTAGTTAATTGGGTTTAAAGAGCTGGAGGTACATAGGGTTCTGATTGCACAGAATCAAAACTCATGTAAACAGGCCCATTGTGAGGCAAAAGTGTCTAACATATGACCCATGGGTCAAACCTGGCCTGACAAAGGGTCCAGCCCAGCATGTAGGAGGAATTTGTATATTCCAAAAATTACACGGAAGAGAATAAGAGTCATTTGTGTCAAAGTTGATTTGGTCTGCATGTGGCTCCTGAACTAAAAGCAGTTTGACACCTGTTATGACCCTGAGGTCATAAATTCTGTCATGTATATTTCTGTATTTGTTCCCCAGCCCTGTAGTTCAATTAGATTTTTATTTATGGAGCCCAAATCACAACAACATCATCACACAAGGCTTTACAGGGTTGATTGGAGAGAACAATCAATCACAGAAATAGAGAAAGTCACAAGCATCCCCTGTCCTGAGACCCTCCTTCTTGGCAAGAAAAAAACTCCAAAACTCAGTGGGGAAAAAAGAAGAAAGCTTGGGGAGAACCATGCTAAAGGAGAGATCCACTCCCATGGATGGACAGGCTATAGATGATGCAGATACTACTGAGAGAGTTGCCACTCCCCCCTAGAGGGGAGAGTGGGGAAAGAGAAACACTGGGTGAATAGTCAAGAAGTAAGGGTGGAATAAAGCAGTGACTTTGACCTTAATTAACCTTTATTCTGAATTAAACAGGAATAAAAAAAAAAAACTTGTGTAAACAGGCCCATTGTTCACTCTGTGTATGAAGGGAAAGAACAGGAATACAGGGGGTCATCACACACTTTGTGGACATCTGTGAGCGCAACCACCTACCCCTGAACACTGGGAAAAACAAAGGAGATTGTGATAGACTTCTGCAGGTCACCTCCGCAACACGCACATGTGAACACTGTGGTGTGGACATTGAGAGTGTGGACTTTCTTTAGTACCTGGGTGTTCACCTAAACAATGAACTGAACTGAACAGACAATGCAGATGCTCTGTTCAAGAAGGGCCAAAGCGAGCAGTCTTCAATGGTTCTGGAGGTGAGGGTGGAACCATGTGTATTAGTGGATTTATTTGGAGTACCAGATGAAGTTATTACTTGGACAAAAAAAACTATGTAATATTATATCTTTTGTCACCCTACTGGCAAATCCTATTCCATTGTTAATCAAACACTCAACCGACTGTAGTGCAGTGGCTGTAAGGTGTGATGAGGTTCTTAGGCTTGGAGAAAATTAAGTTCACTATACTGTCATATCCCTCCTCACAGTCCCTTTTCCCTTCACTGTCTTTCCTGTCTGCTCCCTGTGACCTCTCGCCTTATTTGTTTCACCTGGTCCTCAACACACCTGTCCTCATTACCTCTCCCTATTTAAGTGCTTTCCTCTTCTATCTCCGTTGTCAGTTCACCCCACATGATTGACATCATCTTTGCTCCTGCTTCCCGACGGACCCCTGGATCGGTGCACCCATGGGACAGATCATTTCGTGTGTATGTGTTTATGTTTTGTGCTCACAATAAAGAGCCTGAGTTCAAGCGGTTAGTGTCTGCATTTGGGTCCAATCCACTACACATCCATAACATATACGAGGCTCTGACAAGTTTCTTTCAGTGTGGGGGGCTTCAATCTCATATTCTGATGATCTTGATACATTACCAAAGTAGCATGCTTTAATCAGTTGCTGCCTGTTTTGGTACAACTGGGGCAACAAACTCCATGCAACCTTGGCAAAAGTCAGACATAGCTTCAGATTTGATCTTGGTTTTATTTTTTTTGTACAAGTCTACGGGTGTGATTTAACATTGCAATTACTGTTTTTTTTTTCCTTTTTATAAAACATTTGGAATTATTGTTATTGGTTGCAAGTTTAAAAAAAAACTGTGTGGAGTTTGCATGTTCTCCCCGTGTCTATGTGGGTTTTCTCCGGGTCTCTTTGGTCCCACCATCCAAACACATGCACTGATAGGTTTATTGATTAATCTAAATTGTCCATAGGTGTCAATGTGTGAGTGAGTGTTTGTGTTCAGCCCTGAGATGAACTGGAGACTCATACAGGGTGGACCCCGCCTTCACCCATTGTAGCTGGATTAGGCCCCCAGTGACCCCCATGAAGAAGTGAGGATAAAGCAGGTTCAGATGATGAGACAGGACGAAACTATTCCCATGTGTTTTCACACTGTTATGTTTAATCATTTTTTTTTATTTATTTTTTTTAAGGGCCAAAGCCGCCTCCACCTGCTGAAGGGACTGAGGTTCTTTGAAATGAACAGGGCTTTGCTCTGGGCCTTTTTATAGCATTATAATAACCTCTGATCTATGCTCTGCCATTGTGTGCTGGGGAGCAGGCAGACAGAAAGAGAACTCAATAAACTGATACAGACAGCTCTGTTCTAGGCTGACCACAGGGCTCCATTGAGAAGGTGGTGGACAGAAGGATGCTGGCAAAGCTGATGTCCATCATGGATAACCCCTCCAAACACACTGTAAAAACCATGAGTGACTCCTTTAGCACCAGACTTTACTTCCCCTGTGCAAAAATGAGCGATTCCACAGGTCGGTCCTCCCCAATTATCAGACTTTAGATTAGTTCACAGTAACAAAGTTGTTGTTGTTACTGCCAAATGTCCCCATAGTGGGATCCACAAAATCTTATCTCTTATCAGTGATGTAGCCACTGAACATTACATTACATTATTGATCCCCCTGTTGTCATGGGGGGTGTGGTGGAGGAAGGACTCAGATGCAGTGTTGAAGGGAGAACTGATTTAATAATGAAGCTAAACAGGACAAAACAAAAAGAACAAAGGAACATAAAAAAACCACATAAAGGGTAGATCTGTCAGAGTCTGTGGTGATGAGTGAATGTCCACGTTCTGGAGATGGAGGAAAACAGCCATGTCCACAATATTGAATGATCAAGTTTCACCGCTTGAATAATTCACTGATTAGAAATTATTGGTTATTATGGTCAGAAGTAGGGGAAAGGTCATGACACCTACATGGAAGTGGCACCGTTTAAATTAGCAAAAATACAAAAAGAACAAAGTACAGAAAGACAGGAAAAGCATTCAAGTCAAAGAAAAATATGAAAGCGATTTATATTATTTGTTATATATATATATATATATATATATATATATATATATATATATATATATATATATCACCGACACATCAACTCCTGTAGCACAAGTCGAATTAAATTTGGAGGAGTTGACAAGTCTCATGTTATTCTCTCTCTCTCTCTCTCTCTCTCTCTCTCTCTCTCTCTCAATACGTATTATGTCATCTATGGAGAAAAAAATAATGCAGTTTCACTTTAAAAAATTTTCATACATTTGTATATTTTCCCACACAAGGAGCTGTACTTCTACTTAAATAGAGAATGTGAGTACTTTTCCCACCTCTGTACATTTCATATGTGTATAGCTGTAAATATGCAATAAGCTTTTACAAGTATCGTCATTATAATAAGAGGACTAACACATAGTTATGAATACCCCCTTTTTTCTAATGGTTTCATTGCTTGACGATAGGGTAATGTAATGTGTAACGCTACATTAACTTAATTAAAGCCCAATTAGTGTGATGCTGTATTGTTCATGTTTGTATGCATCTCTGCTATGTGTACAACTCCAGCTTCCGTGTGTGCACTCAACTACAAAAAGGCAGATTTACTGCATGTGTGATGTGGTTTCACAGAAGAAGGAGAAGTGAAAAGAAACCCCAAGGCATTTCGTGTGGAAGAAATTACAGAGCAAAGGGGATGAGGGGGTGGGAAATAAAATGTAACAGCACTGGGAAGAAGAGCAAGGCCCCTAACTTTGCACTCAAGGGCCCCATCTCCATTCCTATACTCGCCAAGACAGACATATTTCACTGATGAGACATCGACGCCTTCAATCGACAGCAATCACCTTTCTCTGATGGGTTTTTGCTGCAGAGTGGGTAGGGGAAAGACAGAGGTATGTGATTGCACTTAAATTATTTGAGCAATGATCAACTATTTGGTTTAAGTCAAACTTTAATACTAAATGTGTTGGACTTATATAATTAAGTAAAAAGATTAAACACAAGTAAATTGTACAAGAAAAGACAGGTTTACAGTATTTATACTTGAAAAGACAAGTTATTTGTACTTGAAATTCTCAGTTGAATATCTATCAATGTTGATTTTACAACAGATTTAAATGTAAAATAATTTTTCAATTGCAATCACATGGATTCAACTTTTTTTTAAGTTAACTCAAAATATCATCTCTAATCAAAATAGTAATTTGTGTTAATAAACATATTTACTGTATAAAACACAAAATTCAAGTATTTAAAATGATCAATTTTATTTAATATTACCCAATAAAAGTTAGCTGTGTACCAATAGGCCCAAAAGACATTGCATGAAAAACTTTTAAACAAAACATTTTTAGTGAATGGTTAAAACTTGAGATTAGACTGCCCGTACAAAAAAGAAATTAAAATTGCACATGCAGTATTTGACTGCACCACCTTTGGTTTTGATTATAGGAGACATTTACTTTACCACATAGTGCTTATGTAATGTCACACTAAGGTTGATTGTATTTTTGTTTTCCATCCATAGTTGCAGTAATTTTTTATTGTACTGCGTAGATGATGATCATGATGATCATCATCATCATCATCACCCCCTTTTTGGAGGCAAATTTTTCTGTGAAGTATTCTGTCACAAATCTGATCAAACTGATCAATCCTGGTGGTGTCCAATATATTAAACATTTCAGACATTAGAGGACACTTACTGCATCAGTTAGATTAAATAACTTGTTCCAGCAGAATCATTATTAACCACTGAAGTATTTACGGATAGAAGGATATGAACTTAGCTTAGTTCATATCATGAGCTTGGTAGATTGAGGTTCTGTCTCCTGTAATCAAAACCAAAGGTTTCGTCTTGTCATCTGAACCCGCTTTATCCTCACTAGGGTCATGGGGGTCACTGGGGCCCTAATCTAGCTACAATGGGTGAAGGCGGGGTACACCCTGTATGAGTGTACATCTCAGGGCTGAACATATATCAACAAACAATCACTCTCACATTCACACCTATGGGCAATTTAGATTCAAAACCAAAGGTGGTGCAGTGAAATATTGCATGTGTGAATTTTTTTTTTTTTTTTTTTTTTGGACAGGCAGTGTATAAGTTTTCATTACTCAGAACTTTGAGTACACTCGTACACTAGTAAACTTCACTTAAATCGTTTGAGTAATCCAACAAAACATATTTTTTAAGTTAAATCTTGCTTAGAAAATTTGCTTATTAACAACTTCTGGGTGAACAGCGTAGAGGGGATTTCAACTCCCAAACACAAAACTACTTGTGCACATCAAATCAGAGGTGTCAAAAGTACTCTCATTCTGTAAGTAGAAGTATAGTTACTTGTGTGAAAAAATTATCTGGTAAAAGTAGATGTACTGATTCAATTCCTTTAGTGAAGAAACAAGTTCTCAGTTGAAATAAGTTACTTTATTTAAAACTTATCAGTTGTAATAAAGTAAAGAAGTAAAATGTAATTTTTTTGGCAAGGATGAAATAATATTTATTTAACCTGGAAAAATTTGAAGAATTTCAGAACTATCCAAAATTAAAGCCTTTAAAAGTGAGTTTCTGTGTTTAATCAAAGTTGCCATGAGCTATTGCCATCGCGCTTCATCCGTCGTCCGTCCGTCCATCGTTGTCGTCATCGCCCACAATTAACTAAAATCACTTCTGCTCCTTCAATTCTCAATGGATTTAAATTCTGATTTTATGATCTATTGAATGACTCCCTTTTGTTGATAGCAGCCGTGAGGCTCAGGGCCATTGGCACTATCTTATATCTCACAATTTGGACTTTTTTTTCATAATTTGGACTTTTTATCTTACAATTATGCAGTTTTATCTCATATTTATAACTTTTTTTAATCTCATGATTTTTTGTCTCAATTGTGACTTCCCCCCATTTTTCCTAATTTCCTGCCTTTACCCACAAAACCGTGACCCAATCAAACCCATTATCTACACAGTAACTTACCTTTAAAGGCTTTATTCTTTTGTTTTATAATACTTCTGAAACTTCCCTGGTTATTTCATCCATTGCAATAATGCAAATTTACTTTTTTACTTTATTACAAATGAGCAGTTGTACTTTTTTTTACTCCTACTTCATTAAAAGGACTGAATCAGTACTTCAACATTTACCAAAGTATTTTTTTCACACCAGTAGCTGTACTTTTACTTAAGTACAAAATGTGAGTACTTTGACCACCTCTGGGACTCTTGTCTGAACAGGCAGCCTGCGCTCCTCTGTTCAGTGACAGACAGGATGTTGGGTGCACTTTCATCCCTCAGAGACTTTTGATTCTGCTGCCATCGCCAGTGTTTATTTTCCTCTTCACTCAGTGATGCTTTTGAAATATTTCCCCCCATGATCCCCATCCGTCATTCCATCCCCAGCTCAAGGAGGAGAGAGGCTAATTTTCTACAGTGCAGTGTTTTCATCTAAAACATCCATCTACCTGTTACACACCTTCACACCATCATTCTCACCTCTACCTGTCACACAAATCATGATTTACCCCTTACACACACCTACTATGTTTTTTTTTGTTTTTCCACTTTTCTATCTTTACACAGGTTCTCTGAGGTTTTTGTCAAACAGAAGGAAGGATGTGGTATGAGTCACAGATTCCTGGGCGAGGACTCATGAGGTAACATCTGCTTCTAGACGCTGAAGGCAGCTATCATCCCCTACCTGGCCACAGCCCAGCACCATACACTGGCTTGCATGTGTCAGCCCACCTGCCTGGGCAAGAGCGCCTGCAGATTTGCTCTTTATGGGGTTTCCATTAAGCCATAGTGTAAATATGCCATTTGTGACCAACTCTACTCAGGGTTTGAGTTTTCCTATAGATACTAGGGATGGGAAGATTATCCGTCACATATCTGTAACATATCACAGGTGGGAAATACCTAAGTAGAAATATTTCATTACTGTATAATAATGATAATAATGGATTGGATTTATATATAGCGCTTTTTTGACCATTCAAAGCACTTCCCACTATTCATTCACTCTCACATGCACCCTATGGTGGTGGTAAACTACATATGTAGCCACAATTGCCCTGGGGCAGACTGGCAGAAACTTGGCAGTCATTTTGCGCCTACTGCCCCTCTGATCACCACCGAACATTCATACATTAGTGTGAAGTGAAGTGAAGTGTCTTGCCCAAGGACACAACGGGCCGACTGAGACAGAGCGGGATTCGAACCACCAACCCTTCAGTTACTGGACAACCCGCTCTACCGACTGAGCCATGTAGATTTTTAAAATATCTATACTTTACTTGAGTATTTCTTTTTCTACCAGCTTTTTACTTTTACTCCCCACATTTGTTCATAAATATCTGTACTTTATTGTCAGGATCGGGGTGAGGTGAAGGAGGACTCCATTGCACAGTACTGAAGGGAAAAATAATTTAATAACAAAACTAAGAAACATAAAGACAAGACAGACAAAACCTGGGAGCAAACGGCCAGAGTCCGTGGTGATGATGACTGTCCGGGTTATGGTGATTGAGGCGATGGTGAAAGTTGTCCGGGTTATGGAGGTGACATTATATTTATATATTATATTATATATATATATATATATATATATATATATATATATATATATATATATATATATATATATATATATATATATATATATATATATATTATATATATATTTTATAGCCACAGATGAGGAACGGCTTGCAGCTGCGCAGTGTGGGACCAGGTGAGTGTGGAAATGACTGGGGGAAAGGTCACCGGAGCGGAGGTCATGACAGTACCCCCCCCCTAAGGGGCGGCTCCTGACGCCCCCATTGTCCAGAGCTCCAAAAAATTTTTTAAGTAGTATTTCTCCAGGCAGGGCAGCATGGAAACCCCCTGGTCGGAGTACCCTCTGGGCAGAGCGGTGTGGCATCCCTCTGGGCAGGGTGGTGTGGAAACCCCCTGGTCGGAGTACCCTCTGGGCAGAGCGGTGTGGAAGGTCCGGGGCGAAACCCGGCCAGACACGGCAAAAAGGTCCGGGGCGAAACCCGGCAAAAAGGTCTGGGGTCGAAACCCGGCCAGACACGACGAACAGGCCCGGGGTAAGGAAGAGAGGGGAAATCCGAGGGGGAGAAAAGCAACAGGCAGAGACGGGAAGAGACAGGTAACAGGCAGCCATAAACGGGCAACAGGCAGGGAAAGGGGACAGAAGCCAGCAACGGGCAACAGGCAGGGAAAGGGGACAGAAGCCAGCAATGGGCAACAGGCAGGGAAAGGGGACAGAAGCCAGCAACGGGCAACAGGCAGGGAAAGGGGACAGAAGCCAGCAACGGGCAACAGGCAGGGAAAGGGGACAGAAGCCAGCAACGGGCAACAGGCAGGGAAAGGGGACAGAAGCCAGCAACAGGCAGCGGGCAACAGGTAGGGACAGCCACAGACAGAAAAGACCAACGACAGACTAAAACAAACCAAGACCAAAGACCAACGACAGACGAAAAAGACCAACGACAGACGAAAAAGACCAACGACAGACGAAAAAGACCAACGAGACGAAAAAGACCAACGAGACGAAAAAGACCAACGAGACGAAAAAGACCAACGAGACGAAAAAGACCAACGAGACGAAAAAGACGCTAGCCAGAAACTCGGAACGCTAGCCAGAAACTCGGAACGCTAGCCAGCCTTACTGCTTTTATAGCCACAGATGAGGAACGGCTTGCAGCTGCGCAGTGCGGGACCAGGTGAGTGTGGAAATGACTGGGGGAAAGGTCACCGGAGCGGAGGTCATGACAATTATACTCCTTAGATTCCCAGAAAATACATATTTTTCAAACTAAACAGATGTGACAGTGTGAAAAATAGGTTACTTCAAAGGGAAAAGCAGTGGAGGACAGAAACTGTGACTTTATATACCATAATTTTGACTTTTTTGTCTTATACTTGTGCATTTTTTATCTCATATTTATGACTTTCTACCACATATTTCAGATTTTTTTATCTCATAATTTTGAAATTTTATCTCATAATTATGTTTGTTTTTTTTAGTCTCATGTTTATGAGTTGCTGTTGCTGTTTTTTTTAATCACAATTGTGACTTTTTTCCCCCCGTTTTTCCTAAATTTCCTGTTCATACCCACAAAACTGAGTATCGTGACATAATCAAACACATTATCTACACAGTAACTTAGTTTTAAAGGCTTTATTTTTGGATAATTTAGAAACTTTTCAGTTTCTGGTTAAAAAAGTGTTATTTGATTCATGGCAAAAAACTGTTTTACCTGGGGGGTTTTTTAATTAAGAAGCTGTACTATTTTACTTTTGCTTCAGTGAAGGAGTTGAATTTGTACTTCAGTTACATGCTCTGGAAATTCACGATTTTGTTGCATTCTTTTTTGGAAACAATAACCTGTTAGTAGGCTAAGCTTTGCTGTTACATACAGCTTCATTTCAATTTCTAATGAAATATTGGACTATATTTTTAAAAAAGAATGCAACAAATTTCCAGAGCATGTTGATTATTATTATTATGCCATTGACTATTACAGACTTCCTCCTAAAGATATCTTCTGCATCAGGATAGGTACTGCCTTGAGATAAGTAACTCTGGACACACTATCTGATGACATGAAGACCCTGGGACACTTTGGTTTGTCTGTAGAGACCCTCTACTTACTACCACATAAGTGTGATGTTGTTCATAACTTTAGAAGAGGTCTAAAAATAATGTTTCATGTCGGTGAAAAGGCATGCTCTAATCACTTCCATGCTAACACAGTTTAGCTCAAAATGGCAAAATCAAAATTTGTCAGTGTACATCCAGTGATGATTTGATGTCTGCTATATATGTATGTACTCCCAATCAGTTAAAAAATGAGCTACAATTAATTTTACTCCGGATAATCCCTGTAACCTTTTGTTGGTCACCTCAACTGTTTGGTAGAGGTGACTTTGAAATCTGATATCTTTTCTAAATTTACATCCTTTGACACCAGACTTCTTGGTCAGTCAATGATATACTCAGGTCATGCTGATATATATATATATATATATATATATATATATATATATATATATATATATATATATATATATATATATATATATATATATATATATATATATAAATACCACCAAGGAAGAAGAACACAACTGTGACAACATCTCTGCGCATGATATTTTCTTTTGGACCAAAAAATTGCAGGAAATTTTATTTAATTTTTTTTTCATTTTATTACCTTTTAGAGTCTATTTTACATAAATAATCCTCATCATGTTTCAGAAATACTTTGGTATTCATGTAATAATTTTTTGGAAAACATGCTCAACCAAATGGTAGGGATGATAGTAAAGGGTAGTGAAATGCTAATACTAATCGCTAATTCACTAATGATACAAACACAAAGAGTTAATATATCTAATTTGAAGCAAGTCACAAATTATGTTGCTAAGATTGGTGAAGGAATAATGTTTGAGTTTTAACACTTTAGTTAAATTTAGGGTGAGAAAAAAATATGTTTATGTGATAATAGTCCCTGTGAGGTGAAAAAAGCAACAACAAAAAAAAAGCTGTCACAAGCTTCACAAGCATTCATGAGAAGTCAATGTCAATTAGCATCTTAAATAACAAAACTAGAAAAGCACTCTGAGAGCACAGGTCTCCGCCAAGCTCATATTGTCAACTTGCTATGTAAATCAAGGGTGAAGCTTGTGTTTTATTAGCATACAATAATAAATTATCATAATAAATAATGCTTCTCCCTCAGAGCTAACAAATGCCTTGTTTGACTATGTTTAACTTTAACTACTGATGCATTTTGAATGATTGAATTCATGGTTTATTTTAAATATTCTGACATGCATGTCATGTTTATGACACTTGCTAATTCAGGCTAATTTGTGATACCATAGCTGACTGTGATGCTTGTTAATTCAGTTGTTGTTTCTTAAAATATGTTTTGTGTGTGTGTGTGTGTGTGTGTGTGTGTGTGTGTGTGTGTGAATTATAATTTATTTTTTTGCCAGCTTCAGTGGGGAGGGGTGGGGTCTCACCCAGGGAGCAAATCACTGTAGGAACACCACTGCTAACACCCCGAACAGGCTGTACAATGATAAAAACACCAGGTATGTATAGATTATCAACAAGACTCTAAACAATTTAACTCAATTTTGTGTAATTATAATAATGAACAGGCTACACCAGCTGATTGTAAAACACTACACCATCTGGCTGAATTGAATCCTCACAGCTGCTCTGATGAAAAAGTGCTAATGGGTAAGAGAAAATGGGCTGTGCAATTAGCTAATGCACCTGGACAGCCATTTCAAGTAAAAAAAAAAAAAAAAAACCTGAGTCTGCAAGAGGAGGGCACTATGATGATGCTGCAGTTTTTTGTCCCAGTGCTCACTTTGTCTTCTGGCAAACTGCTCAGTCCTCCCTGAGTAAGGATGGTCAGCCACAGACACACACAACCACAAGTATTGATCAAGTTTCCTTCTTTTGGTGAGACACATAGATCAAATGCTATAACTCATCCATGAATCACTGCATTGGAGAAACCTGAGGCCACACTATGGAAATTAGGCTCCTCTTTGACACTCTTTACACATCAAACACTCTCTAATCAGGAACCATAACACTGCAAGCATGTCTCCTTAACCCTTTAACTCCTGACACTTTAGTAGTTCAACAATCCAAAAAAAAGAAAGAAAATAAGGAACAAAATGAACAAAAACAGCCAAAGTGATCAATAGAAATGAACAAAAATTAATAATAAACCAACAAAATAATAAGTAACATGTACAACAGTAACATGAACAAAGTAAAACACAAACCAAACAAAAGTGAAGAAAAAATAATAAAATAAAAATGTAGAAAAACAAACAAAAGTGGTGCCAGGCACAATGAATCCTGCTCCCCTCACAGACATTTTACTTGATCTGCCCTACCTCTTATCATTGTGAAAACATCAATGTATTATATATATATATATCAATGTATTATTATTATTATTATTAGTAGTAGTAGTAGTAGTAGTAGTAGTAGTAGTAGTAGTATTAGTATTGTTATTATTATTGTATATAATTATATGAATATATTATTTTGATTATATTATATATTATTAGACCGTGATACCTTTTATCATTGTGAAAACACATTTTTGGTGAGTGTGACTTTTGACCTACATTCACCAAAAATTAATGGGGGCATATTCTGGACCACCTCATACCTTTCCTGAAAATTTGATGGAAATGTGTCCAATAGTTGTTGCATAAAGCTGCTGACAGTCAAACGGACAAATTGAACCAAAAACAAAACCCCTCTAACCTTTGGGGGGTGGGGTAACACAATTAACAAAAGCTAATAAATATTTACAAATTAATAAATAACTTGAAAAAAGTATTCAGAGAATGCCGAACCTCGCCCCTATGTTGTGCCAGTGTCAAGTTTCTATGACAACCTGTTCTTGAATTAGAGCCAATAATGTGATTTTGACCTTTGTGCTAAATGTGGCCTTGACCTTTGACCTTTGCAAATATTGATAATTTTGTTATATGTATACATATGCATCCCTGAGTGTAATATTATGATAATATATCCAGTATTGATTAAGTGAAATGTCTATGCTTGACACACACAAACAGTGTTACAGAAGTTAATTTTGCAACATGCCACCTTTGACCTCCAGAGATCTCAAAAAGTATTGGTTGTAGGTGATAACAGCAATTGGGAGAATTGTAGAAATCGTCATTTCGCAGCGTTTGGTACCAATCTGTTCTGTGACCCTCTGTTCTTGAGTTATGTGATTTTTTTTTTACCTTTTAGTTAATTGTGACCTTGACCTTTACTCAAATGGATCATTGCATCTGATGCGCATTAGCTATATGTATATGTATATGCACATGTAATTTCATGGTGATTTCTCAAGTATTCATTGAGTTATAGCATGATGTCTCTGCAAGGACACAGAGAAACACTCAATAAGAATCAAGAGGAAGAAGAATCAAGAAGCTTTATTTGTCATTTTGCATATCCAAGGATCACAAAAGGACCAACCCCTCCCAGGCTAATCGGGTCATGCAGCCATGTACATCGCTACCTTTGGCGCTACAATAATCTCGCCCAATCAATGTTGGGCGGGATTATTAAATAAAAAGAAATAAATAAATAACTACTATTGCAATTTGGTTCCATCAGTTTTAGTTTTGCCTTTTTCTTTTTTTCTAAATCAGTTTCTTTTTAACACGTTGCTCTCCATACATCAGTTCCATGAACAAAACTCAGTAAAAACACTGTCAAAAATTTTAAATCAGGAAAACAGTTGAATTTTTCAGAATACTTTAACTAAACCATGCTTTCAGAACATGTCAGGGCTGACGCATCAGAAGTCATTAAAGGGTTAAAGGGCTTAACTAACGGCAGTGCTGTTTCCACAGAAAAACAGGCCCCACAGGGAGATTCTAAAGATCACCACTGTGAAAATGTCACAGCATCAATGTTATGTAGAGATGGTCAGTTTCAGAGGAAAATGGTTTATTATAACTGGAGAGGATAGAGAACAGTAAATCAGCTCCTCTGGTGACTAAAGGACTTGGACTCAGACAGGTTTTGATCTTGTGATGCTGTGCTTGAGGGCATTCACAGTGGACTCATTTTCTAATGGACTCTGGCGAGCGCCTGCCAAAGTGCAAGCTGGGAATGAATGAATGGTATCCATTAGATAAAATGGCTGTGGGTATATTGTGGCCACTCTGCATAAATGAGCAGGAGCCAGGGCGGGTGTAGGAGCTGATGGATTGAGAGGTCTGGGAACAGACCAAGAGTAATGGAGGCAGCATTGCTATCATTCAGTAGCTGCCCTGTGGTCAGTGTGGGCAGTAAGCACTTCACAGCTGGTTTTAAACAGAATTACTTGCAGGAAACTTAAAGTGACATATTGCTTTTGGCATGTGCATCAGCTGACTGACTTTGAAGGACTTTTGTCTGTGAAGTTCTTACAGTGTGTTTAGAAATGTGAGAAATTTTTCTGTAAAGAACTGGCAGCTTGGTTATCTTACTGTAAAATGTATATATTTTTATTGCCATTGGAATTTACAGTTTTGTACAGGAAATAAAAAATAGTATGAACTGTAAAAAAAAAAAAATAAATAAATAAAAGTAAAGAACTAGCAGCTTGGTTGCCATTATTTTACTGTAAAATTTACAGATTTTTTATTGGTGAAATTGAGAGTTTTGTACTATAAATAAAAATACAGTGTAAACTTAAAAAAACAAGAGTAAAGAATAGCCAGCTGGTTGCCATTATTTTTCTGTAAAATTTACAGTTTTGTTCTGTAAATGAAAAATATGTCAGCCGGCCTGGACGCTGAACTTCTGCACAATGATTGGATCCCATTTTGATTGACAGGTATTTTTACATATAAAAAAAACATCACTTGTCCACTCAGCTCATCACAGTCCCATCGCAGTCCCATTTGCTCAGCGAAATTACTTGTTGATCTCTTAAACTGTAAATAAAACACATTCACAGTATTTCCTTGTTTCAGTTGAACGGAATTTCAACATTTCTTTGTTCGAGACACCTACTTGGTACGATAGAGTCAGAGAGCATTTTATAGAAAAGAAACAGAGGCAGAATTTACATAGAAATAAATTCACAAATGTAATGTTTCCCACTGCTCCAAATACAGTACAATATACAACCATACGGTGACTATGATCAACAAACAAACTATAATCTGTGGTAGAGCTGCACAATATATACTGTATATATGTGTATATATATATATATATATATATATATATATATATATATATATATATATAATGTTCCTCTCGCCCCACGTGGGCGGTGTCTCCTTCAGACTCGGGTCCTCTACCAGAGGCCTGGGAGCCTTAGGGTTCTGCCCAGGATCTTAGCTGTTCCTAGCAATGTACAGAGATCTCTGATGATGTTCCTGGTATCTGCTGGAGCCATTCTCCCAGCTTGGGGGTCACTGCCCCTACTGCTCCGATCACAACTGGTACCACTGTTGCCTTCACACTCCACATTTTCTCTAACTCCTCTTTCAGCCCTTGGTATTTCTCAAGCTTCTCATGTTCTTTCTTTCTGATGTTGCTATCACTAGGGACTGCTACATCCATCACTACCACTGTCTTCTCATGTTTATCCACCACCACTATGTCAGGCTGATTGGCCATCACCATCTTGTCAGTCTGGATCTGGAAGTCCCACAGGATCTTGGCCTGTTTGTTCTCTGTCACCTTTGGGGGGTTATCCCATCTTGACCCTGGGACCTCCAGTCCATACTCTACAGATGTTCCTGTACAGTATGCCCGCTACCTGGTTATGCCTCTCCATGTATGCCTTGCCTGCCAGCATCTTACACCCTGCTGTGATGTGCTGGACTGTTTCAGGGGCTTCTCTACACAGCCTACACCTGGGGTCCTGTCTGATGTGGTAGACCCCGGCCTCTATTGCTCTGGTGTTCAGGGCTTGTTCTTGTGCAGCCATAAGTAGTGCCTCTGTGCTGTCCTTTAGTCCAGCCTTTTCCAGCCACTGGTATGTCTTTTTCATATCAGCCACTTCCTCAATTTGCCGATGGTACACGCCATGCAAGGGTTTGTCCTTCCATGATAGCCCCTCTGGTTCCTCGACCTTACTGGGCTTTTGTTGCCTGAGGCATTCACTTAGCAGTTGGTCATTGGGGGCCATTTTCTTGATGTATTACTGGAGGTTCGCCGTTTCTTCCTGGACAGTAGTTCTGACACTTATTAGTCCTCGGCCCCCTTCCTTTCGCTTAGTGTACAGCCTCAGGACACTGGACTTGGGGTGGAACCCTTCATGCATGGTAAGGAGTTTCCTTGTCTTGATATCTGCGGCGATATTGGGCGGCTGTGGTTCAGTTGGTAGAGTGGGTCGCCCAATGACCGAGAGGTTGGTGGTTCGCGTCCCGGCTCTGGCTGTCCACATGTCAAAGTGTCCTTGGGCAAGACACTGAACCCCAACTTAGGCCCCCAGTAGGACTTACTGTAGACCTTAGAAACCTACTGGTGTTGAATGTGTGTGTGAATGGGTGAATGAGAGGCTAATGTAAAGCGCTTTGAGCACCATGAAGGTGGAAAAGCGCTATATAAATGCAGTCCATTTACCATTTTTACCATATCAGTGGCTTGTATCTCTTCCAGTGGCCAGGATATTATCCCAGCTGGGTACCTGATTACTGGCAGGGCATAGGTGTTAATGGCCTGGATCTTATTTTTGCCGTTCAGCTGACTTTTCAGGGCCTGCCTTACCCTCTGTTGGTATTTGGCTGTGGCTGACTTCCGAGCTGCCTCTTCATGATTACCATTTGTCTGTGGGATCCCTAGGTATTTGTAACTTTCCTGAACATCTGTGATATTCCCTTCAGGTAGGTCAACTCCTTCAGTTGTGATCACCTTTCCTCTACTAGATATCATCCGCCCACATTTATCTAGTCCGAATGACATCCCAATGTCTTTGCTGTAGATCCGGTTGAGGTGAATTAGGGAATCAATGTCACGCTCATTCTTGGCATACAGCTTGATGTCATCCATGTAGAGGAGGTGGTTGATGGATGTTCCACTTCGGAACTGGTATCCAAAGCCACTCTTTGAGATGATCTGGCTGAGGGGGTTTAGGCCTATGCAGGACAGCAGGGGGGACAGAGCATCTCCTTGGTAAATGCTGCATCTGATGCTCACTTGTGCAATTGGCTTTGAGTTGGCCTCCAGAGTTGTCTTCCACAGCCTCATTGAGTTCTGGATGAACTCTCTTAGTGTCCTGTTGATTTATACAGTTTTAAGCATTCCAGTATCCATGTATGTGGCATTGAGTCATAGGCTTTCTTGTAGTCAATCCAGGCAGTGCACAGGTTGGTGTATATATATATATATATATATATATATATATATATATAATAGTGTTGCGCGGGCTACCCGCTGGCCAGCGGATATCCGCGGGTGACCCGTGAGTCAGGCGGGCTGGGTCGCAGTATTAATACATATTGCGGATGCGGGTGGGGCGGGTCAGGGACAATCAATACCCGCTGAGGTGTGTGTGTGTGTGTGTGTGTGTGTGTGTGTGTGTGTGTGTGTGTGCGTGCGTGCGTGCGTGCTCGGCTCGCGCATGTGCAAGCCTGTCAGTTCCTGTTTTGAATGCTTTTTTATCCCAACTTTTTGTTATTTGTTATTAGCACCAAATCTCCCTGAACACTCAGAGATAAGAGTGAAAATGGCGGACTTGATCAGGGAGAAGATTAAAACAGGCGATGCGAAGGTTGTACGGAAACGTTGTATGTGTTCGCTTTATAGAGTGATGATGTGGGTGGAGTCTATTTTATGTGCTGGAGTGCATACTGAGACGTTAGAAAGGAGGCAAAAATTATGCTTCATGACTTTTAACATTAGAAGCGCAAGGTAAAGATGCCGCGAATGCACTATGTGAGTTTAGAGCCAAATTTAAGCTCGCGGGTTGATAGCGGGCGGGTTGGGTTTATCGATATGTGACATCATGCGGGTTGGGCGGGGCGGGCCTAGCCACGTCTTGGGTTTGGGCGGGGCGGATTTCTGTAAAGCCCCCTAACCGTGCATCACTAATATATAATTATTATATTATATAATTATTTTTTTTAAATATTTTATTCTTTTTTTTGTTTTTTTGTTTGAGGCAGATTTCACATAGAAATAAATTCACAAATGTAATGTTTCCCTGTGTAAAAGACCAGCAGCCACCACTGCTCCAAATACAATACAATATACAACCATACAGTGACTATGATCATCAAACATAGTACAGGTTGCACTATAATCTGTGGTAAAGCTGCACAATATATACTATATATATATATATATATATATATATATATATATATATATATATATTATATAATTATTTTTTTAAATAATTAATTCTTTTTTTGTTTTTTTATTTGTCTTTTTTATTATTATTTATTTACATTTAAATTTTTAAAATGTATTTTATCATTTTTAATTAATTTAAAAACGCCTTCAGAATGCTGAACAACGTGTGGAAATTATCACCGTACAGCACCAAGATCAAGCGAAGACTGTATCAGAGCTGCATACTTTCCACCTTACTGTACAGCTCAGAATGCTGGAGGATGACTGCAAGCGACCTTAACCAACTGTCCACCTTCCATAGCAAGGGCCTTAGCAAGAATACTCCGAATATTCTGGCCTGAGACCATCTCCAACCAACATCTTCTCGCCCGCTGCAACCAAGACACACCATGGGTACCATCATCATGTGACGGCCATGGAGATGGATCAGACACGTGATGGGAAGAGAACCAAGCAACACTGGCCGCACAGCCCTTCATTGGACACCAGAGGGGAAACGGAAACGGGGGCGACCCAAAGACACCTGGCATCGAACTGTAGAAGGGATACTCAAGACCCTCCATCATACCTGGAGGACTGTTCAGAAGCTGGCCCAGAACAGACAGGGGTGGAATATCGTTGTCGCTGCCCTACAAGCCAACGGGCATGAGTGAGTGAGTCAGAGACAGTCGACCTCCGCCAAGTTCTTGATATGTCAAATGAACGAAACATGACGTGATCGAGCCATAGGTGTTGACCCATCTGACGTCTGTAGGTGAGACGATGTGAATGCAAAAAAAGCCAGATTCTATCTTGTGTGAATTCTGAGATATTACCACTGATGTGTTTTAGCTGTTGACCTTCAGTGTGACCTTGACCTTTGACCTTCATTGCTCAAAATCTTATGGATTCTTCTTTGAGCCATTATCTGTCATTCCTGAAGGTTTCATCAAAATCTGTTCAGAACTTTTTGCACAATCCTGCTGACAGTCAAACACACAAACTACAGGAGCAGACAAACAGACCCGAATTTAACACATCCTTGGTGGAGATAAAAACAATTGGGAATGGTTCAGACTGATATACAGAGTAATGAGAGCTGCATTTATATGTCTAAAAAGTCCTATTGTATTTTTTTTACTGCTTAACCACTTTCAATGAATTATTTTATATTCCATCATTTAAATTGTATGTGGATATGCCCAGCCACTGACCCTATCCCACGACTCTGCATCTTTGTCTTTTAACTTGTTTTACTAAATAGTTTTTTGTCTCTTTTTAGCACTTCAGTTCACTTTTATCCATAACACATTTATTTATTCATTTATTTATCTATTGTACGTATGTGCTGTGTGTATTTGTAGATGTGAGCTGTGACAACCTAATTTCCCTGAGGAGATTAATAAAGTGTTTGTCTGTCCGTCCATCCGTCCGTCTGTCTAAAAGTTCTTATCTACACATATTGAGTAGAAGTGATGATGTATCAGTAACGGATTACAGTATCTCCATATTCCTACGTAACTAAGGGGAGTTTGCTAGCTATCTGTATCCCACCATGAAATCATCAGGTGAATACAAATTATTTTTTACAGCTACTTTGAGAAATGTGTGCACATGTGTAAGAATGCAGATTTTGCCAAGGGCTCACAGCATTGTGAACTAATATCCAAGTTAATTGGGCAAAGTCCTGAAAAAAAGACAATTACCAAGTATGCTGGGTATGTTCAGGGGTGTGGCTTGAGGACAGGTGAGCCAGACAGTTACTTGGAATAAATAAAAAAAGCACAAAAAAAGTTAAGTGTGATTTGTCCAGTTTATCATCACATTTGTACTTAAAATATATATTATTGATGTAATTTTTTAAATGTCATTTATTTATTTTATTATAAGAGGGAGAAAAGTTCATTTCTGTTTTCAGTTTCCATCTCTAATGTCCCAGAAATTGTACAAAAAGCAATTTCTTGTGGCATGCTCAGGTGGGGTGGGGGCCCCAGGGATGTTTTTTGCTTGGTGCCTCAACAGACCCAGACAGTGGGTTGCCCAATGACCGAGAGGTTGGCGGTTCGCGTCCCGGCTCTGGCTGTCCACATGTCGAAGTGTCCTTGAGAAAGACACTGAACCCTTGGCTTAGGCCCCCAGTAGGACTGACCATAGACCTTAGAAACCTACTGGTGTATGAGTGTGTGTGTGAATGGGTGAATGAGAGGCGAATGTAAAGCACTTTGAGCACCATGAAGGTGGAAAAGCGCTATATAAATGCAGTCCATTTACCATTTATTTACCATTTACCCTAACCCTGTTGCCTGTGCTATAATGTTTGCTTTTACTCCCTATACTGTATTCTAACATACATGTATCCATATATGGCCACAGGCTTGCAACTTATACTGTATTTAAGGGTAATTGGTACTTATTTAGATTTTTTTTAATTATTTTATTTGTTTACATTGCATGCATTACACTTTTTTGTAATTTTACGTGAAGACATCAGTGCAATCAATGCTTCTACTTTTATCAGAGTCATACTTTAGTAATTCACATGAGTATGTTTCTAATTTCTCTTTGGACACTGAAGATGGTACAACAATAAAAAAAAAAAAAAGTAGTCGAAAACATGTAATTGGACGATTATGTCACTACAAAGGTAACATAATACAATATGATGCAAGAGTCGTCCTTTCAATCCTTTGCATCATTCACTCCCTGTAGTGATTACTCTGTAGGGTGGAGGTTGACCATCAGTTTATCATGTGTCACATAATGAAATGAAAGGACTCCAATCTGCGCCTCATCGCTGATAAAGGTGTAGGTCCACTGTATGTGATGTCTCACAGATGCTTCATTATCTTATCTGCACTTCACCTTATCTATATGACAATAATTTTGACAGGACAGAGATGAATGATAGGAGCAATGCTCAAGGACCTTTTACTTTTCACAGATGAAATGCTCCTCCAACAGGAGTCCATCCAGTGTATACAGACACATGTATTTACCTGTTTATAACCAACAAGAAAAATACCCAGCTCTTCTTAAAAGCCTCAACATACAGACTTATTCAGAAAAAAAATCACAAAGGTAAAAAGGAAGAAATGTGAGAGGCTTCACAGGGCAGTGAACTATCTAACATTCCAGCTAAACGCACAGGATAAAACCAGGTGTGAAAGCAGCGCTCCTGTTTGGACTTGACACCACAAAGCAGAGGACCATCTGGCAAACTATCAAGACAGCTAAACACAGACTGTTTGCTCTGGTGTTTGTCTTAGGAAAGTGGTGCTACAGTTGGAGGTATATAGTGTGGCAAACACGTTACATTAGTCCCTTCTTCTACCACAGGATCTTTACCTGGAACTTTTACAAACCTAAGCACATTTCCACTTAAGTTGCCCACTTTCCTTCCACGCTAAACTTTCCCTGAAAAAAGTTCTTGACTCCCCAGAATTCTTGGGGGAGGTGCTGTGTGGTGAATAATGTTGATTGGTGGAAGGCGCTTATAGACAAGATTTTCCAGTTGAATCCCGGAGGCTACCATGTTTGTTTGTTTTTCCAGATAGTACAGTTGGGGCCAGATCAGACCATATATAATGGAAGAAGTCCAAAAATCTCTGATGCAACAATGGATGTTAGAAAACCCAAAGGTTCTGGGACGCATTGTTTGTGCATGGAGGCACCAGACTCAGCTACAAACAAGCATGGAGCAATCACCATATATACATATATATATATATATATATATATATATATATATATATATATATATATATATATATATATATATATATATATATATATATATATATATATATATATATATATGTATATATATATATATATATATATGTATATATATATATATATATATATATATATATATATATATATATATATATATATATATATATATATATATATATATATATATATATATATATATATATCTGAGGTTGTTCCTGGTATCTGCTGGAGCCATGCTCCCAGCTTGGAGGTCACTGCCCCGGTGCCCCCATCACTACTGGTACTACCTTTGCCTTCACACCCCACATTTTCTCTATCTCTTCTTTCACCCTTTGGGATTTCTCAAGCTTATTATGTTCTCTATTGCTGATGTTGCTATCACGAGGGACTGCTAAATCCATCACTACCACTGTCTTCCCATGTTTATCCATCACCACTATGTCAGGCTGATTGGCCATCACCATCTTCTTGGCCTGTATCTGGAAGTCCCACAGGACCTTGGCCTGTTTGTTCTCTGTCACATTTGGGGGTGTCTCCCATCTTGGGACCTCCAGTTCATTACTCAGTACAGATGTTCTTGTACTCTCTGCCCACTACCTGGTTATGGCTTGCCTGACAGCATCTTACGCCTTGCTATTATGTATATATATATATATATATATATATATATATATATATATATATATATATATATATATATATATATATATATATATATATATATATATATATATATATATATATATATATATATATATATATATATATATATATATATATATATATATATATATATATATATATATATATATATATATATATATATACTGTATATATATATATATATATATATATATATATATATATATATATATATATATATATATATATATATATTATCTATCTATCTATCTATCTATCTAATAATAATAATAATAATGATAATAATAAATGCTATTGTGCAGGGAAAATTAAAGACCATAGGTGAAAGTGACTAACCATAAATTAGGAAGTACTTTACTTTTTATTTATTAAGTAAGATAATAGAGAATGGTATGAAATATTTCATATAAATGTTAGAAATTCATGGTTTGATCATCAGAGCTTAGCTTATTTTTAAATTCACTTAAACTCCACTTCTGTTCATTGTGTGGCTGCTATTTTGTCTATTCCATTTCTGCAAACTTCACTTAATTTATTTTGAGGATTTGGAAAATGGAGCAAAGGAAATTAATGTTAGAGTAGCGAATGGATGATGAGGTCCATTTGCTGGATATGCTCTTTTGAGAGTTCAAAGTCACTGTTCTGAGTGTATTTGTCTTGCTCCTACAAGTGAAATACACTTTGGATAATACGCCTGAACCTCACCCAAGGTACTTGTAGAATATGATCTTGATTTTGCTTCATTTTCTAAATGAATATGTTCTTCTGAGCATATTTGTCATGCTTCTGTAAGTGCAATATAACCATCCAAATAAGCCAAAGAGTGTATTCAACAAATACACACAGAACTGCCTGGACCTCCTCAAACATATTTGCTCAAGACTTCCAAAAGAAATTCAGCAGCGACTCAAAATGACAAAGCCTCATTTGAATGCATTTTTATGCTCTGTATCTTTGTACCTCATGCTATACATCACCCTAACTGTCAAAAAGGTACAAATAAAAGAATAAAAAAACAACAACACACAGATTACCAGGCTATTGTGGTGAACACAACTTTCCCCTCTTGCACATTCTATCTAAACAGATCATGTAGAAAACACACATCTTTTGACTTTAACGAAGTAGTTAAATATTTTAATAGAGCATAGTGAGATGAGATGTTGAAGAAGATTCAGGCTAAATCTGAAACAAATCCAGACATGAAGTAAACCAGATGCTCCAGACCTCTACATCAATTCCAGCCCATACAAATGGTTCCCTAATTATCTCATTACCATGAACAAACTTTCAAAGGGAGACCAGAAAATACAGTGAAAACACTCCTTTTAAAGTAAAAGTCCTGTTATTCAACCAACTTGCAGTATATACGGAAAGTTGAAGGAAACATGTGGTACCTGTCTGTGCTTTACTCTTATATCTGATACTTTTGATTCATTTGAAAATTAAGTAATCTTTATTGTAAACTATGCATATACAGAACATATAGCACAAATAACATTTATTTCCTCTCTCTCATGGTGCAACAACTATTTACAAGTTAAAAATAAATTTAAAAAAAAAAGAAAAATGTTGTATTACCCACAGTACAATGTGCAATAAAGAAAAGAAACATCCTCTTTGGGTCGGGGGTAAGGTTCTGCCTGAGGTGGACGAGTTCAAGTACCTCGGGCTCTCATTCACGAGTGATGGAAGGATGGGGCGTGAGGTTGACAGGTGGATTGGGGCGGCACCCGCAGTAATGCAGGTGTTGTTGTGGTGAAGAAGGAGCTAAGCCAGAAGGTGAAGCTCTAGATTTACTGGTTGATCTACATTCTGACCTTCACCTATAGTCATGAACTTTGGGTCATGACTGAAAGAATGAGGTCACGGGTACAAGCGGCCAAAATAATTTTCCTTTGCAGGGTGGCTGTGCTCAATCTTAGAGATAGGGTGAGAAGCTCTGACAGGGAGTAGAGCTGCTACTCCTCCAGGTCAGTTGAGGTGGCTCGGGCATGTCTGATGGACGCCCTGGGGAGGTGTTCCGGGCATGTCCATCCGGGAAGAGACCTCACCTCAGGGCTGACCCAGGACACGATGGGGGGATTATATCTCTTGGCTGGCCTGGGAACACCTCGGGATTCCCCTAGAGGAGCTGGCTGAGGTAGCTGGGGTGAGGGAAGTCTGGGCTGCTTTGTTGAGGCTGCTGCCCCTGTGACCGGGACACTATGAGACAAGAGAGGCAATATGCAGTAAAACAATAAAGTAATGATAAATAATATTCAATACAAAACAGCTGTACAATTTAAATTTCTTTATTTCCTTATGTTGGTTAGCGGTAGTTTTCTGAGTTTATCATGTGTTCATTCAGAGCCACAAATGTACAAAAAGTCAGAAAAACAGGCCTGTTTTCTGCTTTGGTGCAATGCATGTTTTAGGGAATCCAAAAGGAGATTGAATAATTGAAGGAGAGATCCACTCCCATGGACGGACAGGCTATAGATGAACGTCCATTTATAAATGAAGGAGGGGGGGCTGGTCCAGACATCAGACAGGGAAGGGCGGGGGTCCAGGGTCACAGGTCAGCACAGGCGAGACACTGCAGATCCTGTCGTCCATGGCTCCCACGCAGACACTGTCAGGAGAGCCACCACGCCCCCCAGGGGGGAGGGGGAAAGGGGACACCAGGTGACTAGCCATGAACAGACTTGGTATGAAAGATAGGTTATAAAAATGACAAAAACAGGTGTGAGAGAGAGAGAAAGAGAGGAGAGAGCAAGAGAAGAAAGAACTCAGTGTCTGTACTTCCCCCAGCATTCTAGCTCCTAGGGCAGCCTAGACTGAACTGAACATGAACATGTATACATGATGTATGAGTCACATAATTTTTAACTAACCTGACCATTGGCTTTCTCATACAGGAATGTTTTCAACTTAATTTTAAATGTAGAGACTGTGTCGGCGTCTTTAATATTAAAGGGAAGCTGATTTAATAAGACAGGAGCCTGATAACTAAAGGCTCTTGCTCCTACTGTACTTTTAGAAACCCTAGGAACTTTCAATAAACCTGCATTCTGAGAATGAAGGGTTCTATTGGGCTGGTACGGAACCAGATCATCTTTAAGATAAGAGGGGCCCATACCATTAATGGTGTTATATGTAAGGAGGAGGATTTTAAATTTAATTCTAAACTCAACTGGTAGCCAGTGAAGGGTTTGGAGAACAGTGGTGATGTGTTCTCTTCTATTTGATCCTGTTAATAATCTTGCTGCTGCATTTTGAACCAGTTGAAAGCTTTTTAGGAAATATTTAGGACATGCTACAAGTAAGGAGTTACAATAATCTAATCATGATGTAACAAATGCATGAATTAATTTTTCTGCAGTAGTTTTAGACAGAATATTCCTAATTTGCTTGTTGCGCAGGTGAAAGAAGGCTGTTCTACATGTTTGGTTAATGTGCATTTTGAATGAAAGGTCTGGATCAAATAAAACTCCTAAATTTTTAACTGTGGCACTGGATGTTACACTTAAGTTGTCCAGAGTAACTATCTGGTCAGTTAGGGAGTCTCTCGCATTTTTAGGACCAATTATAACGACTTCAGTTTTTTCAGGGTTCAATAAAAGATAATTGGCACTCATCCAAGTCTTCATTAGCAAACAATTTGACTCATTTTACTATCAGTTATTAATAATATATTCTCAACCATCAAGGTTCAGGGATACAGGACACACTCACATCCCACACAAGTGACAGTCCACAGGTGAAAGTCCACAAAGGTGAATGTCCACCCAGAGGAGGCGGTAAGAACAGAGACAGAAAGAGCCTCAACAAACTAATAAAGAGAGCCAGCTCTGTCCACTAATGCTAACCCTAACCCTCTGCCCTAGGCTGACCGCTAATGCTAATCCTAATCCTAATGCTACACTCATACTCATATTTAATATTTTTCCCCTCAATTGTGACATTTTATCTCATATTTTAAACTTTTTTTCATAATTATGCATGTCCTATCTCATATTTATGAATTTTTACCTGGCAATATTTACTTTTTTCTCACAATTTCTTTCTTTCTTTCTGTCTTATATCTGTTTTTTTTTAAATATCCTAATTATGACTCTTTTTTTAAGCTCAATTGTGACTTGTTTTTTCTTTACATTTCCTGCTCATACCCACAATGCTGAGTACTATGACCAAACATGATGTACAGAGTAACTCACTCTTGTTTTTGGATTATTTTGAAACTTTTCCTGATTGAATGAATATCATTTTGTTCATGGGAAAAATGTATGTTTTACGTTTTACTTTTTCTTTTTTATAATTGAGAAGTTGTGCTTTTTTACTTTTACTTTAGTAAAGAAGTTGAATGAGTACTTCTTCTTTTTCGAAACAATTTTTTCACACAAGTAGCAGTACTTTTACTTTAGTACAGAATATAAGTACTTTTACCACCTCTGTTTCAGAGGGAAAATCAGTGGAGAAGAGAAATTGTGGAGGGCATAAAGCCCTTTATTTATTTTTGGCAAGGCTGTGTAGAAATTATTGCTTTAATTTATTAGACCACAAGTAGTAAATTAGATGTATCATTGAACTGTTCCATCAAAACAAATACACTTATATCTACAAAAACTTCCACAATGACTTGCATTTCATAAAGGAAGTGGATCAGCAGACAGAAATAGGGCAGACAGGCTCTGCTGTAGGAAACTGGACACCGTGTCTGTGGTCCGTCCAAGGCAGATAGAAGTGAAGCAGGCGAGACCCACTCTTCTGTTCTCATGCTGATACCTGATAAAGGGTTTGTCCTCTACAAAAACAAAGGAGCCGCAGCAGCAGCCTCTTTTGATAACACAGGAATGTCTTCATGTATGTGCTCAAAAGTGCTCTGTTATGGGGGTTTGCATGAACATCACAGGTAATGAAGTGCCGAGGAGTAAAAGTGGCAACATTTTATAAATAAATACGTAATTAAATAAGTAATTAATAAAGTACATATGTCATAATTAATTACAATTGGAATTAAATTGATAAATGTGTTATTAAATGTGACATTAAAATATCAATTTGTTTATGTTAAATATTATTTCACTAATTAATTATTTCATGGTCATTGTTTTGCAGTGGATCATGAATTTATTTTATCTGTCAACCTCGCTCATCAAAGTTGGTGGGCGGGGCTAACACAAATCAAGTCAAGTAACTCCATTGTTACTGTCGGATAGTGTAGATTTTTAGCAGTTGCCACTAAAGTTTGTTTTCTGAAGCTTCCAAACAAACGTAGAAGTTAATAGCACCACCCAGTGTATGGGAATGTGTTCACTATCTGGAATCCATTTGACTGGACTTGATGTGCAGAAGAACCAATCAGGTGTTAAGATCTGTCCACTGACTTTGATGGCTGACAGATGACAGATAAAATACCACTGCGATACAAGAACCATGAATTTATTAATTAATCAGTGAAATAATAATCTTTTTTTAAACCTCAAATGAATTACTATTTTAATTAATTAATGACACATTTAATAACACATTTATCTATTTAATTCCAATTTTAACAAGTGATGCCTGGCACAAAAAACCCTGCCTCCTTTGCACACATTTTACCTGATTTGTCCTATGTCTTATCATTGTGAAAACACTTTTTGGTGACTGTGACTGTGACCTTTGACCTACATTCACCAAAATGTAATGGGAACTATTCTGGACCACTTTGCACCTTTCCTCAAAATGTCATGGAAATTGGTCAAGTAGTTTTTGCGTAAAGCTGCTTACAATCACACAAACAGACAGACAAACAAACCAACTGAAACATAATAACCTTCTCCCCTTAATTAATTAATAACATGATTGAAAACATGATTTATTTATTTATTTATTTATTTATTTAATTTTGGCACTTTTAGTCTTCCGTAATGATGCTGCTGTAACAGAAGTTTAAAACATAGGTTAGCAGAGAAAAAAGAACAGAAAATGTAAGGTTAGGGGTGTTTGCAACGGAATGGAGGATTGGATGCCGACACACTGAATTACTTTGGTAAGACTAATGCATTATTTATATGACAAGTTCTGTCGGATATCGGTTACATGACTCAAGCACAGGCCCAGAGGTTGGATTGGTTTTCGATACAGCGCTGCACAGTGAATCTCTGATTGATCACAATGCAGTGATACACCATGGTACGGCAATGCAGCTGCTTCTCTGTGAAATACAGCCCCTGGGCTTTGCATACAGTTTGGCTGCTAATGTTGCATCTCGGGTTACACCTCTTTCTTTCCAGTGACACACGCCTGAATATAGAGTCAGCTCTTTCCAGCTGCAATGGGTTTTCTCTGCGTAAGCAATCAAGTCTTACTCAAGTATAAATAAATTATAATAAAGGGCTCCATCTGCTTCTGTCACTGTCCTGTCAAATCCATGAAAAGTTTAACACTGAACTCTGTGTTTTTTCTTAGGCTAGAAGCAATACAGGAATAAATCTTTTGCCCTGTTCTTTTTATAACTGCAGGCAATGGTGAAAAGTGGAGGTGTTAATTATATTGCTCATTACATTTACAAAAGAAACCACATTGTTTTTTTTTTATTTTGCACCACTACATATTTTCACAGAAACCACACCTGCATCACCCCAGTTTGACGATAAAGAAAGACATAAACCCTGGTTAACAGATGCTATACAAATTATGTGACCAAGTTACATTGTCATGTTACTATTTCTCAAACACAAATGTTTGTTTTAACATTCATTAAAGAGCTAATATTTTTTGATGGTGGTTGTATTATATTTAACTATTTTAGCCATCATATTCAATGTTTTGCATTTAACACATATCATGAATTTTTATTTTGTACAATTACACATTATCATCAATTTGGGCTGAAATTAGTGCAGATTCAATGATGCAATGTTGTGAGATAAAGACCAGTTAGGAAAATGTAAAATGACAAAAAAATAAAAATAAATACATGAAAGGTGGAATTAGAATTCCAGTATAGTTTTTTTTAGTCTATATTGGTAATTCGCGATTACCTCCCTACCTCTGTGTTATTGTGTGGTGCGTTCGGACAGGATGAACAAAAATCTGTAATTCAAACAAATTACAGACATTATGACCAGATATGTCATAAGTTCACAAGATCCTGTTTCATCTAAATACATTAGTAAGGTAGTATGAAAACAAAGTATGTATAAGAATACCACTGTATCCCATTGATAGGGATGCAGTCTGTAAATTATTTTCTTGCCTTCAAAATAAAAGCAGGGTCAGTGCAAATGGAAACAGTCTCCAGATTACAATGGTAGTGAATGGGCAGTTCTTAGCAGAGGGTTTCCCTCTAGCAAATGACCGACTGTATTTATAGAGACAACTTCAGATAGTTATAAATATGAGTGTACATATCTTTCTTTTCAGAATTTCGGCCGCTTCCTCCATTATTCATTCCAGAAAAAGACAAGAAGCGTGCAATTGAAATCACAAACACAGACATGCATACTTCCGTGGGATTTGAATTATCACTGGACATCTGTTTTTTTCCGAAACACAGTAGGTAATTTGTGGCAGAATTATTACTGAGCAAATCACGGACATGGCACATTCGCATGGGACTAAGAATTCAGACATTCTCCGTAGTCCATAGGTATTACTTATCCCGTGCGAATAGGGCATAAAACTGGAAAAGCAGTGGGAATGTAAATGTAAATGTAATAATTAATATTTTTTTCCTTGTGTCAGTATCAACATTTCCTGAAAAATCCTCCTGTAACTTTTGGAGTTATCTTGCTAACATCGACAAAAATGACAAAAACTCTACTGTTCCTTGGCGGAGAAACTATAGGAAGGATTTAAGAAAAAAGGACAATATAAAACATATACCAATACATACAAACTTCAATATGTGTGTAAGTATAACAAGATAAAAACTATGTAAAAGACATAAAAAGGAAAATACAACAGAAAAATAAGCAAAACAGGGACTGGACTATGGAGAACTTTTCATGTTTCAAGTTCTGTTACTGGCGGCACGGTGGTGCAGTGGTTAGCACTCGTGCCTCACAGCAAGAAGGACCCTGGTTCTAATCTCACACCAGACCTTTCTGTGTGGAGTTTGCATGTCCTCCCCGTGTCCACGTGGGTTTGGTGGGTTATCCTCCCACCATCCAAAGACATGCACTGATAGGTTAATTGGTTAATCTAAAAAATTGGCCATAGGTGTGAATGTGAGAGTGATTGTGGGGCGGGGCGGCTGTGGTTCAGTTGGTAGAGTGGGTCGCCCAATGACCAAGAGGTTGGCGGTTTGCGTCCCGGCTCTGGCTGTCCACATGTCGAAGTGTCCTTGGGCAAGACACTGAACCCTGACTTAGGCCCCCAGTAGGACTTCCCGTAGACCTTAGAAACCTACTGGTGTATGAGTGTGTGTGTGAATGGGTGAATGAGAGGCTAATGTAAAGCGCTTTGAGCACCATGAAGGTGGAAAAGCGCTATATAAATGCAGTCCATTTACCATTTACCATTGTTTGTCTATGTGTAACCTGGTACTGATGTATCTTGCACCTTTTTTTTCTCTTTGGTTTTCTATGTTTGGGAGTGTTTTCTATGTTTGGGAGTGTTTTCTATGTTTGGGAGTGGTTTTCTATGTTTGGGAGTGTTTTCTATGTTTGGGAGTGTTTTCTATGTTTGGGAGTGTTTTCTATGTTTGGGAGTGGTCACACAGGTGTAGGTAATCAGTCCAGGGCCTTGAGCCAATTTAATCAGAGCACATGCACTCTTCAGGCTCTGTCTTTGTCTGCCTCTGCACAGGTGTGCTGGGAATCAAGGGCTTTGCCCAGGAGGACAGCACTGGGTCCAGCTTCACCACTGCACACAAGTGAAGCGTTGCTTATTTGCCCACAGGCTTGGCCATGAGGCTTCGAACGACCCACTCTCCTCCACTGAACTTCCCCACCGCTTAAGCACACTGCACTTTAGAGTCGACTCCATTTTAATCATCATTTTTAAAGACTTTTAATCAATAAAATTTGAATTTTCTATAAAAAAGATCTGGGCTGTCTGTGCTTTGTCCACCTTTTTAAACTGGTTGATCAGAGTAAAGAACTACGGGCGTTACATATGTATGTCAGTGTTACTCCTCTAGGGGTCGAGGAAGTAAACATTAGTGTATGCTTGTGTGAAGTATGTACGTGCCTGTGACAAAAAGAGTAGACAGAGAGCACGTCTTAGTTGCATTTACTTCTCACAGAAAGAGGAAGACTTCTTCAATCTCAATCATCAACAACAATTATCACAATATACATTCACGACAACAGCAATGTTCATGTTCTTTCAAATAACTACAATAATAGTCTCCTGTCCATGTAAATATCATTTACAAATGTGTCAAAAAGTTACAAAAACAAAAGAAATGTTACAAAAATTAAATAAATATGTACTTGTTACCTTGTGTTTAATGTATTTATAATATTAATGCTTTTTAATCTCAAAATATTTATTTATTTATTTATAACTTCTTATCTATAATGTCGTTTTTAACTCTTAACATGTAACAGTAACAATGAAATAGCTGCTCAATCCTCAAAGTAGCTGCTATGTACTCTGTACAATATTACAATAGTCTACTGGTACTAGATAATAAAATCTTAACAATTGTATTTATGCTACAACATTACCCCAGTAATCACATATTGTATAGAAAAACGTTTCTTAAAAGTGTGTTCGTATGTACTCTACTCAAATGGTTCTGACAAAATGGTGATCGCATGTAACCATACTGCGTCTCCTACACTTGACCAAAGCTATGCAGGTTAGCATCAAAGATGAACATTTTCTAACAAAATAACAAATCACACAATAGTTCACTATGCTTCTCCCGACACATAAGCATCTTAACTACATCTACAAACTGAAAATATTCATGAAATGTCTGTTTTATGACCATAACCAACCTGTGACAAAAAGAGTAGACAGAGAGCACGTCTTAGTTGCGTTTACTTCTCACAGAAAGAGGAAGACTTCTTCTGCGGTCGTACCTCTACTACACTGTGTCGGAGCGCCATACTCCATCTAGTGGACAGTGTAGGTATTACACGTAACTTCAAGTTATAATGAACCAAACGAGTTTCATTACAAAAGTAATTGAAAATAAATTACTAATAAAATAAAATGATCTGTATAATAAAAATACAATTTTAATGGGGTGTCTATTTTTATACTCTCACTTTTCTATGGCCTCTACATCAGCCCTGCGATGAACTGGCGTCTCATACAGGGTGTACCCCGCCTTCGCCCATTGTAGCTGGATTAGGCCCCCAGTGACACCCGCGACCCTAGTGAGGATAAAGCGGGTTCAGATAATGAATGAATGAATGAATGAAGTTCTGTTACCAACAAGGATGAATAATTTGCACATTGTAGTGATGCTATGGAGGGATGCCTGGGACTTGTTCTCTTCAAATCAACCCAGTAAAGTCCTGTGAGATGACGTTGTTGTTATCTGGGGCTCTATAAATAAAATTGAATTGAATAGTGATGCGAGGTTGACTCACTCGGACTAGAAATGGACACTGTACTGCCAAAAGTACTCACTCACCTGCCTTGACTCAAATACGAACTTGACATTCTTAATCCATAGGGTTTAATGTGATGTGGGTTCACCCTTTACAGCTATAACAGCTTCAACTCTTCTGGGAAAGTTTTCCACAAGGTTTAGGAGTGTGTTTGTGGGAATTTGGGACAATTCCTCCAGAAGCATTTGTGAGATTGCACACTCATATTTGACAGAAGGCCTGGCTCTCAGTCTGTACTCGAATTCATCCCAAAAGTGTTCTTTGGGGTTGAGGTCAGGACACATCTCAGCCATGTCTTTATGGACCTTACTTTGCGCACTGGTGCAGTTATGTTGGGACAAGGAGGGGCCATCTCCAAACTGTTTCCACAAACTTGGGAAGTTGTTATTTGGCGGAAGTCAACTCTTCTTCTTTTGTTCATTTCTCCATCTTTTCTCTTATTCTACCACTTCCTGGTTGGTTCCCTACTTTACTAATCTTGTTATTCATGGTTTGTAATATATATGTGTATAGGTCAATTTACTGTTAGCTATTTGTTAGCTATTGTATATATATATATATATATATATATGTCACACTTTTCCTTTGGTGTGGGTAGTGTGTGCCGAAAAAGGCACTCGGATTAATTATCAGCGTATTCAAAAATTACAAAGTACGTTTAGATCTCAAAAAAATACTCAAAAAACTGGGATAATGGCAAGTTTCCAAAACAGTAAGACAGAGTCCAAGTTTAACAAAAATAGTTGGTTTTTTTTATTCACCTTTGGTTGCTCCCAATCACCATGTACAGGATATGCATAATATTTACAGCAACAGCGTCTGCAGGTTTTGGCCAGAGCGGCCATAGGTCTGGTCTGCTCTCCAGGCAGCCCTTCACTGACTAACCTCTGAGCAGTGGCAGGGTTCCTTATAAAGGCCAAGCCCCGCCCCCTGGATCACACCAAACCTGCCTAACTTCCCCCAAAGAGGCTAAATATAGGTTCAATACCTTTCTAATTGGGCTGGAAAAAAAACATTCACACAACCTACTAACCAGTAGAAATACTTAAAGCTTTCTCACATAACACCGTTCACCATACTTTTATGTACAAACAGGCCACAGGTGGTATGGTCCAGTGGGCTGGACCAGCCATGCTCCCTAATTGCTGGCAGGCACTATAAAAGGAAACCCCATCCTTCATTCAGGTCCTTTCCCACTGCTCAGACATCAGGGAGCCCTGAGGTAAGATGAGAAGTGTAGTTTCAACATTTTTACCAATCTCAACACAATTAATAAACACTGATGACTTAACTTTGTTGTGTGAGCTCATTTACTTTTACACCCAATGAGAGAAATAACAGGAAACTGAAATCTAGTATGATAACACAGGAACCAAACCAATTGTTGTAAAGTTAGCCTAGTGTGTGCACCCACCAAGCTATACTGGCCTGTTACCTGGCTACTGTGTTTGGGAAATGTAGATATTGGGATGTGTGTGAATCAGTGGCAGGGCTGAACTGCCACAATATATATATATATATATATATATATATATTTACTGTTAGTTATTTGTATATTTATGTATACACATTTACATATGCGATTTTATCAGAAATCCAGAGGGAGGAATAGAAAAGTAGGGAAGCAGAAGTGTGTGTAGAGCAGATGTAGAATGGACCAATCAGGAGATGTGCGACGGGGGGGATGAAGACAACTTGGCTTCAGAGCATAAATCCAGCCTAATGGTGATGTCTAAAACCAGAGGGGGGGGGGCTTTGATCCCTTCATCCCCCCTGGCATATATATATATATATATATATATATATATATAAAAAACAAATGTTCCTCTCACCCCATCTCCTTGGAGCCTGAGAGTTCTGCGCCAGGAACTTAGCTGTTCCTAGCAATGCGCTCTTTTGGACAGAGATCTCTGATGTTGTTCCTGGTATCTGCGATTCTCCCGGCTTGGGGGTCACTGCCCCTAGTGCCTCGATCACTACTGGTAACACTGTTGTCTTCACACTCCACATTTTCTCGAACTCCTCTTTCAACCCTTGGTATTTCTCAAGCTTCTCGTGTTCTTTCTTTCTGATGTTGCTATCACTGGGGATTGCTACACCTATCACCACCACTGTCTTCTCATGTTTATCCACCACCACTATGTCAGGCTGATTGGCCATCACCATCTTGTCAGTCTGGATCGGGAAGTCCCACAGGATCTTGGCCTGTTTGTTCTCTGTCACCTTTGGGGGGGTGTCCCATCTTGACCCTGGGACCTCCAGTCCATACTCTGTACAGATGTTCCTGTACAAAATGCCCACTACCTGCTTATGCCATTCCATGTATGCCTTGCCTGCCAGCATCTTACACCCCGCTGGACTGTCGCAGGGGCTTTTCTACGCAGCCTACACCTGGGGTCTTGTCTGATGTGGTAGACCCCAGCCTCTATTGCTCTGGTGTTCAGGGCTTCTTCTTGTGCAGCCACGAGTAGTGCCTCTGTGCTGTCCTTCAGTCCAGCCTTTTCCAGCCACTGGGATGTCTTTTCCATATCAGCCACTTCCTCAATTTGCTGATGGCACACACTGTGCAAGGGTTTGTCCTTCCATGATAATTCCTCTGGTTTGTCACTAAGCAGTTGGTCATTGGAGGCCATTTTCTTGATATATTCCTGGAGGTTCCTTTTGCTTTATATATATATATATATATATATATATATATATATATATATATATATAAATTTGCCGTTAGTTATTTGTATATTTTAATTTATTACATGATTATAGCCTGATTTTCACTGTGGAGCTCCGTCCATCTGTTTGGTATAATGGTCATTCTCCTCTAGCACTGGGTCAAATTCCACCACTTCCCAAAATGACAAAACATCCCAGGATGGATCTGAACAATGTTTGGACTTTTGCAGGATCCACGATGTTATTATTATTGCTGCAGCTGCTCCTATTGATAATGAGGTCCAGACAGAGGATTTGTTCTGGACTGAACGTCAAAAGTCATGTGATGGACAAGTAGGAAGTTCACCAGCAGGTCTGAACCACACTTTTAAAAAGCTGTACTAACTCAATTTCTCAGTCACAATTTAAAATCAATTTCAAGTGATGATATTGTATGTCTACTTTCATAGGGTCTTTAAACTCTATTGATTAAGAATTTGATGTCAAGTTCATATGTGAGTCGAGGCAGATGAGTGAATACTTTTGTCAATATGTGTCTCAAAGCCTGACGTTTAATACACTCATAGGTCTATAAGAAGAATGCTTCCAGAATAAAACTAAATGGACCCACATGGGCGGCTGTGGCTCAGTTTGTAGAGTGGGTCGCCTAATGACCGAGAGGTTGGCGGTTCACGTCCTGGCTCTGGCTGTCCATATGTCGAAGTGTCCTTCGGCAAGACACTGAACCCTGACTTAGGCCCCCAGTAGGACTGACCTTAGACCTTAGAAACCTACTGTAAAGCACTTTGAGCACCATGAAGGTGGAAAAGCGCTATGTAAGCGCAGTCCATTTACCATGTGTATTGCTGATAAGAAAACTCAAGTCTTAAATGCTGGGTGGCTCAAGTTTCCAAGATAAGTCTTGGGTCAAAATGTGGAATTCTTAGAATGAACAAGAGAATAAGTTTTAGTCCAAAGGAATATTGGTCTCAGATCTACCTGATCTACTTCAAAACACTGTCTGCACATTATGATCCATTCACTTTACAGGTTCTTTCTGGTGGAATATTTACAAATGAATTGTATACATGTACATAAATCACCATATATGTGGAATAATACACCATCATGTATATTAAAAACATGAGCTAACCAGCACTAAAGTAATTTGTTTTTTGATTCATCTGATTACATTTAATGTCTGAAAAAGATACTTTCTAAAAAAGTAGAGCAGTGTTATTATTATTAATATTATTGTAATTTTTATTTACAATAATTTATACAAAATTTATTTAACAACCTTTCTTTATTCTGTTGTAATTTAGCTTTTTTCGTTACCCTTTGACCCTCATTCATCACAGAGTTACTGTTGTTTCCTGAGTTTTTCCGTGTGCTCATTTAAACTTTATTACAGTATGTATTTGAAAATTTACTGTAACAGAGCGATGGCAGCTGCAGCTGCTGTGGCTCCTGGTAACACAGTCACTTTAACAGTAATTTCTCCACCTAGACCAACGCAAAAGTTCAGCCGAACAGTGCAAGAAGAGTATATGACCGGCAGACTATCATCAGCTTAAGGAAAATTGTTAAAAACTTGGACTCTGCAAGTCTGGAGAAGCGAACCATTCTACAGAACCTCGGTCTGCCACGCCGGTCAGGTCCAGAGTCCAACAGCAGAGACCCCCCCCCCCCAGACCTCATCCTCATTCTCACCCAGACCTGGCTCAACTCTTCTGTCCTGGACACTGGACCACCGCTCCATTAGCCTGGGTGGGCTAAAATCAAAATCTACATTTTCTTTTAACACATATTTCATACACGAATTAGGCCTTTTATATGTAAAATGTGACTCTTTCCAAAAAGATTCATGGCCCAAAAACACTTCTGGAACAAATTAATTTTGTAAGAAGAGGTACCACCTTGTGTGTGTGTATATATATATATATATATATATATATATATATATATATATATATATATATATATATATATATATATATATATATATATATATCTACACTAACGACCCAATGGCTACTTTTTAGCTACGAATGATGGTCCTCATGAGACATGGAAACCAGTGTGTGTGTGTGTGTGTGTGTGTGTGTGTGTGTACCAGTAAATCCCCTGTGACAGAGTGTAGGTTGATGTGTCTGCAGTTCAGCTCCTCTTTATCACTGGCTGTAATTGCATCTGCCTGCACTTTGATACTCAGTGGAGCTCTATGAAATGTTCCGTCTCACTCCAATACTTGTTAAAGCTTGTTTACTTTCTATGGCTTTTGTGTGAAAATATTTGTGGGAGGAGGCGAGCTGTCAGTAAAGGAGTGGAAGTGAAGAACATGAACATTCATGTGCTCATGGAAGTGTATGAGACATGCTTCAGTAATTGTGTTCTATGTCCATAGAGGCACTAATAAAAAATGGACGCCACAGATGATTGTATTTTGAATAACAGCTAGCACTTTTGTGTTAGCATGTTGCTATGGTAGATTGTCATATTAAACTGGAAAATCTTTTGTAACAAAGAATAATTTCATGAGCAACTCTTTGAGGTGTAAATCAGGAAAAAATGTTTTTGCTTATTAGGTATTGGTCACTTCTAGACTTTTTTAACCCTCTATGTCATTTATAAATGATGCTTTAAAAAACAGCTTTAAAAAATAATGCAACCCTCTACCTTAGATGTATTTCTTTTGAACATAAATTTTAAAATAATTTAGAATTTCACCGCACTGCTTTAGTTTTTTGTGGGGGTCTCTTAGTAAGAAACTACAATGTGACGTCACACTCTGCTCAGCTGTGGTGTGGAGTCTGTGGTGACGTCACATGCGTGCCAAGCGTGTAATCCTAAGTCTAAACGGGTTTTACTCTTTTTATGTCATAATTTTGTCTTTTTGTCTCATATTTTTGACTTTATCTCACAATTTTGTCTTTCCGTCTCATAAATTTGACTTTTTAATCTCATAAATCTGACTTGTGCCATAATTTAGACTTTTTATTGCATTATTTTTGACTTTTTATATCAGAATTTTGACTTATCTCAGAATTTTGACTTTCTATCTCACAATTTTGTCCTTTTGTCACATAATGTTTCACTTTTTACATCATAATGTTGACTTTTAATGTCACAATTTAGTTTTTTTGTCTCATCTCATGGTGAGGTTTTTTTTTTTATCTCAATTGTGACTTTTTCTCCCCATTTTCCCTACATTTCCTCACTTTTAAGGGATTTATTTTTGGATACTTTTGAAACTTTTCAGATTTTTCCTGGCCCAAAAAAATGCAGTTTTACTTTTTTAATTTATTACGATTGAGAAGTTGTAGTTGAATCAGTACTTCTACTTTTACCGGAATATTTTCTTGCACAAGTAGCTTCTACTTAAGTACAGGATATGAGTACTTTTACCACCTCTGGTCCTCAGCAGAGCATGCCTTTGCTTCTGTCCTGGTACCGTGTGTGGTTCTGCTAAATACTGACATCAAAACCCAAATTAAACCCTCCAACTTAGCTACATTGAGAATGTTTTCAAACAGTATAGCAACAAGAACGCTAATAATACTGTGACAAATAAAATGTTTGTTAATTCATAGTTGCATTACAGTCCATTTCTTTGAGTTTATTATAGAGAAAGTTGTGTGTTTAGAGGAATATACCACTAAACATCTCTATCCAAAAACACATCAGTTTAATGTTCATTCATCATTGTTTGTGAACAAAGAAAGAATTGGTTTTATCCATAAATTACAGTCATGATCTCTGGGTTCACACCAACATGCATCTACTTTAAGAATAATTTATAATGTATAATAACATATGATGGAAATGTTTTGGAATTCAGGCTATATTCTGGTCTAAAGTAGTCATTACAGCTGTAGCATGAAGCTCATTTAGAAGTAAATGTCAGTGAAAATGTGTTTAAATATCACAGAGAGCACACTGCTGACATCAGAGGTGGGAAGTAAATAAGTAAAAGTATGTTGTTACTGTACTTAAAGGTGGGGGAGGAGATATTTTTTTGGAAAATATTTTACCATATTGCTTGAAAACCTTTTCACGATCCCATAGCACGCAACTGGAATAGAATGTATGCAAAACAAATATTTTAGTCCAGTCTAGAGGGTGGAACCAGAGGAAAACTCTGGCCAATCATTGTACCGATCATTTTTACAATGATTGATTTACTGATACGTCCATCAAATACCAGTCCACCCCCACCCCTCCCTCCCCCTTCTGCGCATTCACATAATCTGATATGGCAGAAAAGATGTCAACTAGCAGCAAAACCAAAGTAAAAACTGTGCTTGAAAAAGCTACGTCCTTGAGGAAGCTAACCGAAGAATGGAAAAGGACAAGGGTGGTAATCCCTTTCCAACGCTGGTGTCAGCTGAAAAAGAAAAGGAGCTCAAAACTGATGCTAAGGTGGTTATGTTTCTACTCAATAGGTAAGATGATACCATTATGATTATATAATATTTTGACATACTAATCGCTTATGTAAGTGAGAAAATGAAAGATATTGACCAAACATAAAGTTCCAGCAGGTTTTGCTAAGTTACCAACACTGTGTAAACTGTTGGTGTAACACCATAAACTATTGCCCTTATCCCTTAGTTTTCTATTTCATGCTTAATGTGACACAAACTGATAAATGTTGCTTATTGTTTTGTTACTTCGGATGCTAAGTAACGTTGAGTTCTCGTGAATGCTCGCTCCAGACACAGCCCCGGATTTATAAGCTGTTGAAGCTGAACAACAGAATTTGTATTGAAAGTTGGTGCAGACAGAACTAAAGATGCATCCTGTTGAAACAGGCCCTATTGACCAAAATATGAGCAAAACGTAAACAATAAAGAGGAGAAACAGTGAACGACTGGACGCGCACAACTACTAAAAACAACATATTTCTTCCTTTCAACTAGTGTCCGTACTCTTTGAAATCAAGTGAGAGTGGTAGAGGTTGGCTGCTTGTTGCGCACCGCCCACAAATGATCGAGTCCTTTAGTTGCAGCAGATTGGGAGAGTGTCGGAGCGATCCATTTTTTAAAAAATCTATTCATTAATTTTTTGGTTTTTCTTTTGGTGGATCATATGGAGTTATTTGGGGTGTGTGTGTGTGTGGGGGGGGGTATTTTCTTTCATGCCAGTGGCATGATTTTTTTCTTTTTTGATGCCATATTGTTAGGGGGGCAGCCATGGCATTTAGTGGGGCATTGACCCCCCTTGCCAATGCCTAGATCCGTCCCCGTCCAGATAGCAGCGCATTGATGTATTTTTGAAGGCATGGTTTCAAGACGTGGGCTGACGAAGAGGCATGGGTGTGTATACTTTCAAAGTATAGCTTGCAGGAACCGTTTTACTTTTCCTCCCTACATTTATTCATAAATATCTGTACTTTATACTCCTTACATTCTTAGAATAGGCTCAATACTTTTTGAAACTAAACAGATGTGATAGTACGAAAAATAAGTCACTTTAGAGGGAAAATCAGTGGAGAGAAAATAAGACTTTCTATATCATAATTTTGACTTTTATCTCATAATTTTGAATTTTTATCTCATAATCTTGACTTTTATCTCATAATTGTGACTTTTATCTCATAATTTTGACCTTTATCTCAGAATTTTTAATTTTTATGTCATAATTTTGATTCTTTGTCTAAATATGACTTTCGTACAGAGGTGCATTTTATCACCAGTCAAGGGAGGCAGCTGCTTGAGTTCCCTGACGTGGCGACAAAGAGTTGAGATTTGAGAGTCAAGCATTTTTGTCAATTCAGCTGTAAGGCGGCCATGTTTGTAGTTCTTTGAAAGAGGAGATTGTGGTGTTGAAAAGAAATGTTCTTGTTAACATAACAAGTGATGTGCACTGTTAACCCAATTACGATGGGTGGCGCTGTTGTTTATAAATGGTTCCTGTGGAGGGCGCCACAGAGACATTATAGTCGTCGTGTCTGCAGAAGAGCAGACATGTTCTTGTTATTCCTCTGCTATTAATAAAGCTAGCCGTGTTCCTACATTTCCCTCTCTGTCATCTTTCACCATAAAGGACATTTTCCCCACATATTCTGACACAACAGAGATCTTATCGAACCCATTGACACTCAGCATTCAATGAACTATACATTACCCAGGAGATGTGAAAGGTCTGCGTAAAAAGGTCACCCAAAGGTGAGCGTGTGTTCATTTTGGTAATATTTAGTCAGTTTGTTCTCAGTTTTAGCTCATTTTATTGAGTTTTAGAGAGTAGTACTGAGTGATACTATATTTTTTGTGTATTGGTAAAAATTATATTAGATGATGGCCCTGGAGACACCGTCCCTGAAGTCAACCGGAATCTTCCTCAGCATGTCCGCCATGAACAAGCCAAAAGAAGAGCAGTCATCCTGCACCAGAGTGCGCTGAAGCATCTGTCGCCTTTCCACCAGTTGCTCCAGGTGTGCCTGTCTCGCTGGCACTCGCTGGGTTGCTGGCCGCACAGAGGGTGTAGAATGGACCAATCAGAGAGGTCTCTTTTCTCATCTTCACCGCGACGCTGTCTGCTATATTTCTGCGATGTTGTTACATTTTTGGAGAGGTACGCGAAATTCTCTGCGAAGGGGGCAAAAGAGTACCAACGACTCCTCACAAACAACTTGGCTTCAGAATATAAATAGGCCTTAATTCAGGCGTGAGTCCTTTGAGTGATGCGTGACCTGAGAGGCCACACGACACTAAAGGCTCCCAGCTCAGACACACAGCTTTTAACACCTTCCGTCGACCCCTCCTCCTTCAGGAATTTGAATGTCCTCTGTATTTTTCCGTTCCTCCTTCCCTTGGTCAGAAAGACTTCCTTGGGGGTTTGTCGACCTCTATATGTAAATTACTCTGACCTATGTCTCCTAACTAGAGACATCTCTTTCCAAGGCAATTTAACACAATAAATAATAAGTCATTATTCTAACATTTATATCTCTGGTCCCATTGTAATTGTCCCAACATATGGGTAATATTACTGAGTGTTAGATAGGTTTAACGAAGTGGTATTAGTGTTAGCATTTAGCCTTCTGGCGTGTAAACAACAGCACAGACAGAGACATGACGGCGATATTAGCTAAAATGTACATGCGGCCCGATGTGGAATTATCTGATTGATCTGAGATGTGGGGTCAGAGGAGGAGCCGTTGTCATCCCAGTGTATGAGTAAGTTTGTGTTTCTTGGCAATTTTTATTTATCAAACAAATGGTAACAATAATAATGCTTTTCATTTTACAATATACACATGCAAACACATATTATACATGGTTAACTATAAAGTCATAATTTTTTTCAGTCTCATTTCCCATTTTATTATTATTTCTAGTAGATATGTCAGTAGATATGTTTACGATGAATCAATTAAATTTTGATGATTTATTCACTTTCTCTGTCAAAAATGAATGACATTCTAACAGTCATATATATATATATATATATATATATATATATATATATATATATATATATATATATATATATATATGACTGTTAGAATTATATATATATATATATATATATATATATATATATATATATATATATATATATTCAATACTACTGAAAAGTATTTTTTTTTACATACAGTATTTGAACTACATTTATCTATTTATTTTGTAGAAATGTACATATTCATTATGTATTTAGTGTCAAATAATTATTGTCTTTATTTTTCATAGGCAGGAACATGAAAGTCAGGTTCACGTGGGACTTCCACCTCAGTCTGCTGCTGACTCCACTATTTGCAACTTGTGAAATAAAAAGTTATTTTTTGGTGATTTATTAAAATAATAAAATACTAGAGTTTGTCTCCATGAATTTCTGTTGTGTGGGAGTGGGGTGGATTATCTCATAATTGTGACTTTTATCTTATACAGTAATTATGACGTTTATCTCATAATTGTTAACATTTCATTGCATAATTTAGATGATTTTTTTTTCTCATAATTTTGCCTTTTTTCTTGAAAGCATGCATCTTTTAATCTCATATCTATGACCTTTAATAAAGAGTATCTCATAATCTCACAATGATGACTTTTTATCTCAATTGTGACCCCCCCCCCCACTAAATATCCTGCCCATAACCACAAAACGGAGGACTGTGACCTGATCAAACACATTGGGCTCTAGTTTCGTCGGCCAGGTGCATCTGGTCTGTGCTGCACCAACAGGGTGTGTCCAGATGACTTTTGCAAGTTTGGCACACTGCGCAGACTGGTGTAAGCCCACCTGCCACTGGCGCATCCCTCCTCTCCTTTCCTCTCACTGGTGTAAGTAGGAATGAGGGAGGGAAAAGGGGGTGGATGGATGTAACAGCTGATTCAGATCTGCACCATTAACTACTCTCCTCGCTCTTAAATGCACATCCAGACGCACGCCGCTACACCAGCTGACTGGGTCTGTTTGGGTTTTGTTTGTTTTGTTTAAACAGGTTTTGATTTCACTTAGGAGTCTTTATGGTTCTTAAGTTTTGTTGTTTTTAGTTTTGGGTTTGTAGATGATCGGTGGTTCTATTTTCAGGTTTAATTTCATAAACCTATAACACACACACTCCCATAAGTTTCTGTCCCGCTCCCGCCCACACCCACAGATATAATATTATATAATATATTTTGTCCTGCTCCCACCGGCACCGCAAGGGTGGCTGCAGATGGCTTGTCCACTCCACACTGTAAACCTGAACGTTCATAATAATTAAATATATTAACTTGTGAATACTCAAAGTTTCATTAATAGTACTACTAACTCAAATGTATTCAGTTGCTGTAACATGTTCTTCTTTTTAAGTAGCTACTTCCAACTAATATTTTTTTTTATTAATGGGAACTATTGTGGATATAAGTTAACATAATTTAACAACATATGAGGTTCAACTTAGTGGAATTAAGTCATTAAATGCTGAGAATGATATTGTACCTACTGTTATTTCTATTGTATCAAATAAGGATGATTGAAAAAATAAACCTAAATCTATACCTAATGAAATTAAACCTAAAAATAGAACCACCGATCACTCGGGTATTGCATTGAAATGTTTTTGACACTCTGGAAACCAGTCTGTGAGGTTGTGGTAACGTGTGTACCGGTCTGAAACTTCCACTACACCAGCTGTGCCTTCAGCTGGCGAGCTTGGCCCACTGTCTGAAGTCAGCGAAACTGTCACTACGCTGTAGCTGGATCAGCGGTCACCTCCCACGAGTGCACCGCCACACCATCTTGGCTCGCCTGGGTCCGCCACACACCCGCGCACACTTATCTACGCCAGGGGTGGTCAATCCTGGGCCTCGAGAGCTACCATCCTGTATGTTTTAGATGTACCCCCCTTCCAACACCCCTGATTCAAATGATAAACCTCTCATCAAGCTCTGCAGAAGACTGATAATGACCATCAGGTGTGTTGGGATAGGGGTATATCTAAAATATGAAGGAGAGTAGCTCTTGAGGACCAGGACTGAGCACCCCTGATCTATACTAACTTGTTTTATCTTTGTTTTTATCTTGGTTTTATAATAATTGTTACTTGTTTTTTATCTCATTTTGTACCTTTTTGGTTTTGTAAGGTGCTATATGAATACAATTTGATTGATTAATTGATTTATTACACAGTAACTCACTTTAAGACAATATTTTTGGATACTTTTGAAAACATTTTCAGGTTAAATATGTATTATTTCATCCATGACAAACAATGCAGTTTTACTTTTCACTTTATTACGGTTGAAAAGCACTGTTATTTCAGTAAAGGACTTGAATTAGTACATTTACTTATACCACAGTAGCTGTACTTCTACTTAAGTACAAAATGTGAGTACTTTTGACACTTCTGGTTGACATTTAAATTAAAAAAATATGTTGTAGTCAAAGCATTGCGTGACCAGAGGACGTGCATAAGTGTATTTTTTGTAATATAAAAGCAGCATTTCACCCACATCTCATCTGTATAAAAAAGATGAAAAGAACTGACAAAGTCTATCATTTTTCAGTCAAAGCGCAGTTGTCTATTTTGGTTAAGTCAGCTGTCAGAGCTAGGGCTCACTTGAACAAATTTCTGCAAATATCCTCTCTAGCAACTGTGCAAAACCAAGCCTGTCATTTTCCCAGGAATAGAAGGGTAGTTAAAATTACAGCTTTTGAGGAGTGGAAATTTACGCACTGTCTGTTCTTAAAAAGGATCTCCAACAAAATAGCCATATGGTTATACTTACAAATTCAAACACGGGATGTTTAACGATATAAGGGGAATATTTAATGACATGAAAGGGCTGCAGTTCACAATCTGCCTATTCAGCTGGAGTGGTGGCTATTACACTGATGTTATAGGGGTACTTGTATATTAAGTATATTAAGTGCAAAAAGTGAAATTTGCAATAGTTAAAGCTTAAAATTGATGTACATTTGTTGTGGTGAACGTAAAGCCAATTGGTCCCTTATAAAGCACATTGTAATTTATGTGGAGTCATTTTTCTCTGACAAATTCTGTCTCTTTTTTTGTTTTTACTCATGTTTCTCATGCTGATGAGAAAGGTATCTTTGTTTTGTTTAAATTCCATCCCATCTAATTTTTCCATTTCATTTATTAATTAAGATCCCCATTAGCAACTGATGATATTCTTCATGGGGTCACCTCTATATTACATTATTTTAAAAAATTTGCTACTTTTAAGGTAAAATTCCGACAGCTGTGGTTGTCGAAACAAGACCATAAATTTTTGATAAAACGTTTTCTTAATTTACAGAAAAAATAGATATTGACAGTTAATATTACAGTTTAAAAATGTGCTTGATTCTATGCTTTACTGTAAAAAAAAAAGGAGAAAAAAAAGAAATGCTACTGTGGTTGCCAGAACACAGGTAGAAACTGTATTGTTTTTTTACATGCAATAGTCTATTTGTTGTAAGTACTGCGGCATGTCGCCATTATCAGTACAACAAAATGTACTTTAAACTGTGAAAAAAGTATTTTATAAGAAATAAATGTAAACATTAGAATATCAAATGTCATACATATTATGGTATTTTTCCATTTAAAAAATATACAAGGGTAGGGAAATTTATTTTTTCATGTGGAAATGTGTAGATTTGGTGTCATATAAATAGTATCAAACTGTTTTTAGAGTTTACAGATTTCCACTATTATGGTTTGCAGTTTTTCATGGTAAAATTTACTAAATTGTTTTACAGTGTACATTACAAATTTATCATTTACATTTGTAGTTGTTTCGTTCAAACTGCTGAAGGTGTTGAATAAACATATTGTTTGCATATACATTCATATTTTTTGTATATGTTCTTGACATTTGTCATATTTTTGGGTGTTTTTTCTATATTTTAGAAGATTTTTTGAATGTGTTTTGGATTTTTTCATCCCCTTTTTGTGTTATGTTTTTTTTTTGGTGAAATGGATTTTAGCATGTTTATTTTCCTCCACATTTATTGTGTTTCTTCGTGTAATTTTGTGAGAAATTTGAATACAAGAAAAGAGAAAACCTGAGACAAAACAGGTGACAGACAAAGTGCTTTGTTTGTGATTAATCAAAATTAATCCAAAGTAAAAAAAAATTCTGAATTGACAAATTTAAACCGAGCAACTGTGCTGCCTTTGCTATAGCTTCTTTTCCTTTAGTTTCCCACTCTAGTCATTTCTTTCAAGACAGCTGATTCAGACCTTCATTTTTTTTTTTTGCAGGGTGGATTAGTGAGTTATTTGACAGTGATTTGTGTCTCTGTGCTGACAGCTCAGTGACAGTGTTTTATTGTCAGAGGCGTTTCAGTGGTTTTCTACTCACCAGTCCACCACAAGCTAACTATCACTTCCAACTGGCGCTTTTGTGAACATTTTGTTCATTTAGTCAACTAAGTTATGTTTTTAAGTGTTCTTTGTTAACATTTATGCTGTTAACTGCTTAGCTCCTCTTATCCGAGCATGTGCTATTGTGCAATATTTTGTCAGAGCTAGTATGGGCGGATTGCATTATGGTCAGAGGTCGTAAAAGTATTGTACTTAAGTAGAAGTACAGCTACTTGAGTGAAAAAAATACTCTCGTAAAATAAACTGCCTGTTTTTTTTTTTTGCTATGGATGACATGACACTTATTTAACCAGGAAAAATCTGAAAACTTTCAAATATATACAAAAATAAAGCCCTTAAATATGAGTTTCCATTTAGTTAACACATCCAATTGGGTCATGGTAGTCAGCATTGTGGGAATGGGCAGGAAATTTAGGGGAAAAAACACAGAATTCAAATAAAAAGTCATAAATATGAGATTAAAAAAAATCCTAATTATATATATATATATATATATATATATATATATATATATATATATATATATATATATATGTGTGTGTGTGTGTGTGTGTGTGTGTGTGTATGCACAGGTCTAACATACGCTGGTGTCTTTGTGTAGCACAGTTTGAGCTTGTATTAGTGGCGCAGCAGTGGGCTGTGTTCTGTGACGGTGGTTTTCCTTCATCACAGTAGCACCACAGATTCTCATGCAATCCTGTCTGAGGACCTGAAAGACTCACACATTCAACAGCAGTTTCTGCTCTTGGAGTTCACACACTGACAAACTCCCCAGAGTTGGTACATTCCCTTTCTGGCTGGAGTTAAATGTAATTTTTTTTTCAGCGTTTGTAAAAGTGTTTCACATTTTGTTAACTTCATTTGCACGTCCCCCGACACTATAATTATGTACTGGAGATCTTTTTGGAGCTTTGCATTACATTTTTTTTTGGGGTTTTTTTTTTTTAACTCATTGCCACCTCTTATATTATTAATATCACCATTGCCTAAGTTATGTCTTTGGCCAAGTTGTTATATCAGCTGATTCAGTCTTTATGAGGCCAAAAATGTGACTTAGGCAGTGTTATCTTATGAGGCTAAAAATATGCCACATCCTTATCACTTCACATCTTTTTTATTTATTTATTTATTTATTTATTTATCATGTTGATGCTTGCAACTCACAAGTTGTAACAAAAGCAACTTTACCATTCTGCAAACGTCGATGGTAAAGACATCCTCTGTCTGACTGGGGGCACCCCCCCCCTGCCCAAAAAAATAAAAATAAAATAAAATAAATGAATTAATAAAGTAAAAATATTAACAACTGATTTAGAAAAACAAAAAGCCCAAACTAAAACTACTGCAACCAAATCACTATACTACTATTATGTATATATATATATATATATATATATATATATATAGATATATATATATATATATATATATATATATATATATATATATATATATATATATATATATATATATATATACTTATCATTTTCTTATTTTCTTTAGCTGTTTTGGTTTATTTTGTTGTTAATTTAATTTCAGTAATTTATTTGTTTTATTATGGAACTACTCAAGAGTTAAAGGGTTAAATGTCAAAATATTCGAGTCATTCCATTATTTGGGGGGGGGGGGGGGGGGGGTGGCATCGGCAGTAAAGGCACCTTCTGTCCGACTGGGGGCGTCCTTGGACAGCCACTTTCTGCAGCCCCCTCTCCTCCCTCCCCCCCCCCCCCCCCCCCCAGCCTCACTTGTGGGATCAGCCATTCAGATTGCATGCAAATCTGGGAGCGTCACTCTGACAGAGTGTGTGAATGTGTGTGTGTGTGTGTATGTGTGTCTGTGAAGGAGGAAAAAAGAAGAGGGGGAGAGAGAAGTACGGTTGCATTCCTGAAGAGAAAGATCCCTGCCCCTTCCTCTTCCTTCCTCCTGCTTCCTCTCTTCCCCCCTTGCTCTCCCACCGGCGGCGGCAGAGAGGGCTTTTTAACCCGGGCTGCAGATGCGCAGAGCTGGGCTGCAGGCTGGAGCTCACTGGTAGTCCGCACACAACTTTACTCAAGGGCACTTACACGCACTTTTTTTTTTTAATCTTTGGAGTTTGTTCCCCTTAACACGTCCCGGGTGATAGAATTGATTCTTTTTTGATCCTATAAAGTTGAACTTTTCCTTGTGGTGGACATGGGTTCCCAGCGGACACTCCGCGCCGGCCGGACAGCGCTGCTCCTGGCGGGGTTACTGTTCACACTCTGCGCCGCAAGTTGCCCGGAGAAAGACTTGGAAGATCGAGAAGAAGAGGCCAACATAGTTTTGACCGGTACCGTGGACGAAATCATTAACGTGGACCCGGTGCATAACACCTACTCATGCAAGGTAAGTGTTTGAATACTGGATCACACGAACATTAACATTAACAGAATGTATTGTCATTGTCTAGTACAAACAATCAAATTAAATGTGCGGTTCTTAAAGTGCATTTTAAAAATAAGTAATATAAATAAAAAAAATCCAACACGTACCATCTAATACCAGCACGCATAAAGAACTAATAAAACTCCAATAAGGCCAATAAAATAATAAAAACCCTAAAATGATTTATATACTGAAATGGCATTTGCATTAAAATTGTTCCTAAGTCTGTTTGTCTGTGTTTGAAGTACTCTGTACCGTCTGCCAGTTCAAACAGATGATGACCAGCCTCCTCAGAAACGCTTTGCAACCAGGAAAAGACACCTGCTCTTATACAGAACTACAAACTACACCATCCATTCAAATATTAACCCTCAAGCTGCTGATTTCTGCTGTGGTTTTGTTCCAACTCGTATCCTCCTGAGGCCCAGTAATGTATTTCTGCCCTCTTTCACAGCTTTATTGAAGACATAAAAACCAAAAAGTGTTTTCCACTGCAAAGTGCATTCGATAAAAATGGTAAAGATGCATCTGAAAACACTGTTGCATTGGGCTGTTTGTAAAAAAGGCAATTATTTCACATTAAAAATGGGTAAAACTTGTACATTCCTGGGTGTCAGGAGGTCATAGCAAATTATTATTTTTTTTACAAAGTAATTTGTTTAGAAGTCGTCTGAGTCAGGGCAGAGATGGGTGACCAAACTTTACTGCCCCTAAAATGTGTATTAGGCTGATGATAGATAGATAGATAGATAGATAGATAGATAGATAGATAGATAGATAGATAGATAGATAGATAGATAGATAGATAGATAGATAGATAGATAGATAGATAGATCATACAACATATAACAATGTACAATGATATATGAGCATCACCTGTTAGTCAGTGCAACATAAAAACAATAGATTACTAAAATACATAATAATACATTAGTAATGAAAGATGTACATAATGTGTGAATAAAAACTCATATATATATATATATATATATATATATATATATATATATATATATATATATATATATATATATATATATATATATATATATATACATGAGATGTGGTAAACTTTTCATAATGGCAGTGTTAGCTGCACTGCTCTACGTTTTTTTGAAAGTATCTGCTTCAGACATTAAATGTACAAAATCTTACATACTTTAATAAGATGAATCAAAAAACAAATAATGTTAGTTCTTGTTGTTCTTGTTCTTGTTTGATCATGTTTTTAATATATATGATGGTGTGTTATTCCACATATATGGTGGTTTATGTACATGTATACAATGGATTTGTAAATATTCCACTAGAAAGAACCTATAAAGTGAATGGATCATAATGTGCAGACAAGTAGATCTGGTAGATCTGAGACCAATATTCCTTTGGACTAAAACCTATTCTCTTGTTCATTCTAAGAATTTCACGTTTTGACCCAAGACTTATCTAGGAAACTTGAGCCAACCAGCATTTAAGACTTGAGTTTTATTTATCACTAACACACATGTGAGAAAATTTGATCAAGAAAATTAACAAAAATGACCAAAATAATCCACAAAATTGACCAAACCCAACAGAAAATGTGTAGAATAAGAAAATACTTCAACAAAAATGACCAAAATAATCAATACAATGAACAAAAATTACCAAAATATTTAGTAAAATGAGTTTTTTTTATCATTAACACGCATGTGGAAACATTTCATTAGTTTTATTCCAGAAGCATTTTATTTGCAGGACCAATATCCTGTATCAGAATGAATGCAGGATATTGTATATATTAAAATATTTGAGATATTTATAGCATAAAAATAATATTATTTCAAATACCATTAAAATTTTATTTAAATAAGAAAGAAATTCCAATTTCAGAGAGCTTTACTTTTTTGAATGTACTAAAGTGAGGACAGTCTTGATCATGGGTGTCAAATATGTGGCCCCAGGGCCAAATCCAGCCCGCTCAAGGGTCCAGTCCAGTCCTTTGGATGAATTTGTGAAATGCAAAAATAGTTATTAAGATATGAAAAATAATTGTAGTTCAATCTGAATTGAGTCAGACCAGTAAAATACTATCATAATAATCCATAAATATTCACAACTCCACATATTTCTCTTTGTAAATGTTAATATTTTCACACATTTACACTAAAACAAAGTATAATTTTGTCAAAAAATGTATATAATCTGAACAAATATGAAGAATCTGAAATATTTAAAGAGAAGTCAGTGCATTTTTAATAATATTCTGCCTGATATTAAATGTTTTGTGTATTTGCAGACCCATTGAGATCTGTAAGTTACAATGAAAATGTAGAAATGATGAACAATAGCATCTAAAATTCTGCTTATTCTTTCACTTTGTTCATGTTATTCACATAGTTTGAAAGAATTATTTGTAGATATAAATGATGCCATTGTTCAATTTTACTTTTTTCTGTCTAAAATATAGAGAAAAGTTTGGATTTGACATTATTTACGTATTATTATGTTATTATTTAATGTCAAATCAGATCAAATTCAGCTGAACGTGTCCCCTGAACTAACATTTGAAACCCCTGCACTAGATGTATTTCAGTTATGGATGTGAAATTAAAGCATGGACTTGATGAATTTTAGTTGCTCACTTCTGAGACAAACTTTAAAAAAAAATGTCTTAAATCATTCAGGAACATTAAGCTGAGATCATTTTTCTTGTTCATATTTACAGGTTTTGAGATCAGACTTATCTTACAAACTTGAGCCAATCAGCATTTAAGACTTCTCACTAACACACACACACACACACACACACACACACACACACACACACACAACTTTTATTCACTTGTCGACCAGTGTTATTTGTATGACATTTAAATTCACCCAAAAGCCACATTGTATATTTTGCTTAAATCATGCACCATATGAAGATTATTCCTAGTTTTAGTCAATATTGAACTAAAACTAAATGTGGATAGCTACTAGATTGTTGTTGGTTGATATGGATTTAGCAGTGGATGCAGGGACACTGACACTGAATCCCTTCAGAAATTTCCACCATTTTACATTAAATAATTGCCTGAACCCTTTAACCCCTCAGCGCCGACACCTTCTGAATGGATGGGTTTAAGTACTTAGAAAAATTCAATTATTTTATTACTGTTTTTATTGAGTTTTGTTCATGGAACTGATACAACTGATATAGAAAAAGCTCAAACTAAAACTATTGGAACCGCATTATAATACGAGTTATTTTCTCTCTCTTTCTACATGTCTCTGTATCGCTTTTTTTTAACTTCATTTTAGTTCATTTCTTTGTAAATTTTTTCATATTATTTATTATTTTATAACTATGTGTTAGTTTTTGTAATTTTTTTTTACTTATTTTTTTGTTTATTTTTATACATTAAAAAATATTTTCTTCACTTTTCTTCCGTTTGTGTTTTACTTTCTTCATGTTACTTGTTATTTTGTTAGTTTATTATTAATTTTTGCTTATTTTATTAATAATTTGGTAGTTTTTTGTTCAGTTTGTTGCATACTTTATTTAATTTCTTTTTTTTCACTATGAACCTGCTAAACTCAGGAGTTATAGGGTTAACTGGAAACATTTTGATTCAACAGTTCTTTCTTTTTCTAATCATTTTTGAATATAATGTCCTTTTCAGTGGACATTTTTATGTATTTATTTAAACAAAGTTGTGAAACTCTCCACTACAGAGGACAAAAATGCATTGCTGGGTCTCAGGAGGATATTGCTACAAGGGAGGCCTAAGCGACCATCTAATCATCCCAAACATGTTTCTGCAAGAGAGTGGCCCCTCAGTGGCCCCTGGCTGAGCTGCTCCCAAGATTCTAATGTTGAAAATCTAAAGTGAAATTCCCCAGTGGCTGTGAAAGTGTCGGTCTTGGTCATGGTTTGTTCTGAAAGGCTACTGGCAAAATACCATTTCTTGTATCCTGGGGAAATGAAGGTCAAATAATGAGTCAGTGTTTCTTTATGACATGTAATAAGAGTAATTCACAATATCTGATTTGTCCATAGGAAAAAAAAAATAATTATGGTTGCGGTTCATCCACTGAAAGGATTAAAGAGACAAAAATACAGACAAGTTATGAAACAATAAAGAATCATAATCAAGCATTACATAAGTCACACATGTAAACCCTGGCTGACAGCTATTCGATTCTTTTAAGATTTTTTGGGTGCTGATTCAATTTAAATTGCAATTTTTCGATATTCCAGATTTTTCCGATTTTTCGTTTGCCTTTTAACACCAGACCAGGTGAAAAAGCTGAATGATGATGCCTACAGATCATATAAGGAGCCATATTTCCCCAAAAAAATGTGAGTCAGCAGTAACATAGTTGAACCAGACTTTGGGAAGTAAACTACTACATTTATCTGCACACAACACAAATAGGAGCCTTTAAATTAACATACTTTATAATAAAGTGTACTTTAAAATGTACATGTCCAGCTTTGCTCTTCCCTTCTGTTGGAAAGCCCACACACTTTAATTGTTGTTGATTGTTTAACTATATTTATTCAGGAACAACTCATTTTCTCCTAAGTTTTCAGATATCCCGCACTTTTGAACGCACCAGAGATGTTACAATGGTCATGAACGCACCACATCTGCGCCTAACGTAGTGTGTTGTTGAAGCTAATACGATAATAAGCTAGCTGTCATCTGTGTGCCTTCCGTGAGGTGATTTCTGTGTATTCCAAGACGCATATTATACATCTGAGTGACTCATACAGTCGTTCTATGGTAATTTATTTCCACCTTAAAATTAATCATTTAAATTTGAGAAAAAAATGCAATTTTAGAACAAAAACATCCATTTAAAAATCGTGAAACAAAAAAAAATCTGAAACATATGTGCATAGATTTTTTCTCCCACCCCTAATATTTTACATGTTCTGATTCTTTTAATTTTACATAACATATAGTTTCTGTGTAATAGTCCTTTCATAGAAGCTGTAGTAAAATTAAACAAAAAAACCCTTAATGTTCTGTTCCATAAATACGTGACATTTTAGTCAGGAAGCTGTTTTCCTCTGCTCCCATTTCATGCTCATGTATTGTGAAAGTTGCCTTTGCACCATCATGGACTTGTGGTAGACCACTGTATGATCTGTCAAAATAAACAAGTGGTGTTTGGTCAGCTCTGTTGCTGATCTTTTCCTCAGCGCCCACTTGCTTCCCGTCTCTTGGTGAATGAATGGAGCAGATTAGAGGCAAACAGCTCTGCTTCTGAAAACACAAACCACCAGCCACTGCAGAAATAAGACAAAACATTTCACATGTAGTGGAAGAGCCAAGTATTTTCATGACTGTGCATAAAGGAGATAGAGATAGACTTCCAGTACTGGCACCAGAAGTAGGAAATAACTAAGTAAAAGTACTCTGTTACTGTACTTCAGGAGATTTTTTTTAGGTATCTGTACTTTAGTGGAGTACTTAACGTTTGGGCAACTTCTTACTTTTACATTCTACATTTGTTCATAGGTATCTGTACTTTATACTCCTTATATTTCTATAAATATCTGTACTTTATACTCCTTATATTTCTATAAATATCTGTACTTTATACGCCTTATATTTAATAAATATCTGTATTTTATCCTCCTTATATTTATATAAACATCTGTACTTTATACGCCTTACATTCTCAGAATAGACTTGTTATTTTTCAAACTAAACAGATGTCACATTACAAAAAATAAGTCACTTCAGAGGGAAAATCAACTTTTTATCTGATAACTTAGACTTTTTAATCTGTCAATTTTTACTTTTTTAATCTCATAATTCTACATTTCTTATCTCATATTTTACTTTTTTGTCCAATTTTTGACTTTTTATATCATAATTGTGACTTTTTATCTAATAATTTTGACTTTTTATCTCATGATTTTAACTTTTTATATCATTATGCATTTAATTTTTTTTAAATGAATCTTATAATGATGATTTTTTATCTCTATTCTGACTTTTTTTTTCTTCAAATTTTATTATATTTTTTTCCCTTACCCATTAAATTGAGTACTGTGACTTATTCTGGTCACACATTTTCTACACATTAACTCACTCTTAAAGTCTTTATTTTTTTTACCTATGTTTGAAACTTTTATGATTTTTCCTTAATAAGTATTATTTCATTCATGGCAAAAAATATGGTCACAGTAAGTTTTATTAAAATAATGTAATGCAGGTTCTAATAAAGTTTTGGAAAATGGGAATGAAATTCTGAAATTGCGGTACTTAATCAAAATATAAACCAAAGAAATACTAACAAGCTGTGTTCATATTTCATTACTAATTCCATGACTTTAGTGCAGCAGTGTTCCTTACCTCTAACAGGTAATGGTTCAATTAGGATGATTCACTCATTTTTATATTAAAAAAATACATGTAAAGTTTTTTTTTAATGTTTCACCACTTTATTACTTGTGAAAGATAAACATATAAAACATAACATTGAAACATAACATAATATGTCTCACAATTGTAAAGACAGAAACAGTCTGACATTTTTGATAGCCTTTTACCTCCAGTTTAACTGCTGGGTCAAATTGACCTCAACAGTATCTATGTGATATAAACATGAAGGGGGTGATCACTAATATGTGACATGAACTATTTTCATGTTATATGTTAATTACACTCATTAAGGCTAGCACAAGAAGTTTCATAATAAAAAAAGTTTCTTAGATGTTCAAATTTAAAATGGGTCAATTTGACCCGGTGGGTCAACAGGTAGGTTATGATATGAAACATACCCAAAAATCTATCTATTGTATGTGCTATAGTCAACAAAAACTTAGCATAACAGTTAATGGATTGAAATTATGGAACAAAATTAGTCCAGAATTAAAACAAAGTTCTAACTTACAACAATTTAAGAAGAGATACAAACAAATGATTTTGTCAAAGCACACTGAAGGAAAGTAATTAACTACGGAATATATTTATGTTGTGTGTAATTAAAGAGTTGAGCAGTGGAAGATAGAATATACACTGTAAAATATACACCAGATGGACTTTAAATTGTTTTGATATTGTGGAATTGACAACTAACAATGAAGGGATGTTAATATAAAGTATGAAAATGGAGGTAGTATTAAATAAGTTGTACTTCTTTCAACTCCCTTTAGTACATGGTTCATGGATGGAAATCTAATTTGATTTGTTTGTTTTATTTCCTCCTTTCTTTTCTCTTTTCCCGTTATTTTTATTGTATGTCATGTTTTTTTAAAATTATTTTTAAAGCATGTTCGAAATAAAGATAAAAATAAATAATTATCTCCACTTAATTTAGCATATACTTCTATATATATACTTTTATTTAAATTCAGACATTTAAGAGGTTCAGCTGCTTTTTATATTTATGTTTGGTGAATGGAAAACTAAAACTATGATTTCTACCCTCATTTTAATCCAGGTTAGGGTGTGGCGATACTTGAAAGGAAAATCCAACATCAACCGTGAAATACTCCTGGATGGTGGCAACAAGGTGATGATCGGCGGCTTTGGCAACCCGGGTATCTGTGACAACCAGGTGTCCACAGGTGACACCCGAATTTTCTTTCTCAACATCGCCCCAGAGTCCATGGGGCCAGAACACAAGAATGAACTCATGCTCAACTCAAGTCTGATGAGGATTACCCTTCGCAACCTGGAAGATGTGGAGCACTGTGTGGAAGGTAAGAAGCCACTTTTTTTTTTTTTTTTTTGTCGCCGCTAGTGTCAACCTGGAATGGAATGAGACTTATGGGATCCAAATTACAGCACATGTTGTTGGGCGGGGTGTTATGCTATAAATGTTAACCACGTATGAGAGCTCATATGTCAGTGAATCAGAGCCAGGTCTTTTCTTTCTTTACTCTGTGCAGGCTGCAAGAAATCTGGTATCCAAGCTATGCTCATTGGACTCATTGTAACTGTAAATCATTTAACCCCCCAGGGTCCGGGGTGTGTACTTTTCACGCACAATTTACACTTTGTGTTAAAAAACTTGGGAACACTTTACAATATGGATCGCTAATTAGGTGGTAATTTTGATGTAATTTCATGGTAATAATGCCTTTGTTACCGCTCATTACACATAACGGATCACGAATAAAGTGGTCATTTTATGGTAATTTTGATTTAATTTTAATGCCTTTGTTATCGCTTATTACAAGTAATGGCTCACTAATAAGGTGGAAATTTTTATGGTAATTTTGATGTATTTCATGGTAATAATGGCTTTGTTGTTGCTTATTACAAGTAATTGCTCACTAATAAGGTGGTAATTCTATGGTCATTTTGATGTAATTTCGTGGTAATAATGGTTTTGTTACCACTTATTACAAGTAACAGATCACTAACAAGTAGTTTACTACTTAACATACGCTCTGTGTGTGTTTTTTTAATGTGTCTTTTAATAATAATTTGTGTAGTTTTAACAGTTTTTATAAACACCTGTGTTTATTCATAACATCTTTCCCCCCATATTTTTATACCTTTGTGTGTTTTAAAACATCCTCAATTCATGAAGCTTCTGATCAAAAGAGACGCTAGAAGAAGACGCTATGAAACAAAATGTATTTTTCAATAAATACTGAGTTTGGCTGTGACTCTTATACATACCTGCAAACTAGTCACCTTTCGGCGAAATTCGCCGTTTTGATCCCGAAATAGGTCACTTACGTGAATCGTGTAGATCCGAAGAGTTTTTTTTTTTGGGGGGGGGGGGGGCAGGCCAGGCCAGGCCAGGCCAGGCAGAGACAGACTACAGAGCTATATTCTATAATGTTGGTCTGTCTCACTCTGCCTGTCGTTCCCACTGAGATAGCCTACAGTACATACATCATACACTCTCAATGGTCATTCCATGACTGCCAGTTACAAAGTTAAAACCTAGTCGCGTGCGAGATCTCGTAACGTTAACGCGCGAGTATGAAACTTTCACATTCCAAACCAACGAAACTGTCACGTTCACTGTCGCGGCCTCGGATTTGGAGTACCTGAACAACTGCGCTGTGAAGATTTTTTTTTTTTTTTGCTGTGCTGACTGCAACGTGTGCTGAGGTAAGTCCAGAAACATTTTTGTTGGTTTTATGTCATAACTGAGTGCGATAGATTGCATATCTGCCGACCTTTACGCATTTTGACACCAAACTACGCTGCTACGATTAATCACTGCAAAATACGCATAACGGTTTTTTTTTTTTTTTTAAATTTATTTATTTAATCCGTCAAAAATGAAATTTCTGTTCCGTCAAATCTATCCCCCTGACCGAATTTTTTTTCAAGCTTTATTTTGGTCGAAAACCACCACAAAACCCTTTCCTTTTTCTGGTTTTTATTTATTTGGACCTGAAGAAGACCTATTTAGGTCGAAACGTCGTCCACTTTTTTATTTTTATTTGACTTTCACGGGAGTTTTTCCGCCCGGCTTCGGCGGAGATTTCCGTGTTAGCTAGCTTCTTTTTCTTTTCTTTTTGTCTCTCTTTTCTTTGTTAAAATTAAAATACCCACACTCACACACACTACAGAACACACACACAACACGGGACACACAGACACATACATATATAAAATAAAATGCAGAATTTTACGGACGGAGAGGGCTGGACGGTGGTCCGCAGGGGACGACGGCCAGGTCGCTTCGCGCCCGGGGAGTGGGAAGCGGGACGCCGCGGTGGGGATGATTTTCTCCGGGGAACGGACAGTGCATTTAGGGCTCCGGGGTTTCACAACGCCGGGGTCCGCAACCACTATAACCCCAACCTTGAGCCAGTGCCCCACCGGATTATCCCCACCGGTCGCCCCCAACCCCTCATTCGGACTTATGCACAGGCGGTGCGGGGCACACGGGGAGGATTTCGCCGTGCGCCCGGGCTGCAACGGGGGGAGATGCGGGGGTCCCAAAAAACATGGCGGACTACATTAAACCTACGGCCCGGTTTAAACAAATTACACATACCTTTCATGATTTAAGTAGAACTGTTCACCACGGGGCCAATGTGAGGGTTTCTGAGGATGAAAAAAGACCTAGAACAATCAATGAATTTATGATCAGTTTCTGTGCAGTTTTGTTCATAGTTTGAGTAATGAAAGTAATTCTCTCAAAATTGCAAAAATAAAAAGTGCATGATTTATTAACTGAAATATTGTCTTTTGTTTGGTAGCACCCGCGGTGGGGGGGGGGGGGGGGTTGTTTGGGGTTGGGGCGGGGCAACGATTAGTTTGTCACCTTACCCTCATGAGTTTACAGGTATGCTTATATTCATTTTAAATTTTGGCCAAGTGTGAATTTGAGTTTGACACTCCTGACTTAAAGCAACAAGGATCTCATACACAACTAGCGGCTGATATTTCATTGCTTCAGGGTGATAAAATCAGTTTCCCCAGAATAGCATGAAACAAGGACACCTGAATCACTTAGTTTGTTTCGTCACTATGGTGAAGCTCCATTTCCTAGCGTAGGTGGGTGTGTCTGATAAACACCTTCAAGACAGAACTCAAGTGCTTTCTATGACCTTTACACCTTGTTGCTGGCCTGTTTTATTAAGCCAGGGGTGGAACTGCTTAGCTCTTGCACACATTACACACCTTGACCAAAGAGCTTTTACAAGGAGGCGCAGTTTCCCACACTTTACTAGTGTCAGACAGATTGTCACTCTTTAACTCAGTAGTAAAAACAAACACATAATTGCTTTGTAACATACTGAAAAAGGATAAATTACATTGGTCTACAAGTAAAATACATCCGGAATAAAATAAATAAATAAATAAATACATTTGACCACATGTGTTAGTGATAAAGAAACTTTAAGTCTTAAATACTGGTTGGCTCAACTACCACATCTACTTCAAAACACTGTCTGCACATTATGATTAATTGGCCCTGTTTACACAGCAGTTTTGATTCCTGTTTAATTCATAATAAAGTTTAATTCATTTTTCAGATGACCATGTAAACCCCTAATTCCAGTTGAAAATGACTATACATACATACATACATATATTAGCTAACCAGCAGTTTTGTCATTTGTTTTCTGATATTATCTTATTAAAGTATGTAAGATTTAACACATTTAATGTGTGAAGCAGATACTGTCTAAAAAATACAACAGTGTAATAGTAGATGTAGGATTGAACTTACCCAAATATGCAAAAAACACTGAACTTTGGCCAGTTTATCCTTTTGACTGACTTATCTAGAAAAGAAGCCTTGAAAGAGTTAATTGAATACCTTTATTCTTCTGGGTCCATATTTGGTTGGAAGGTAATTTGTCAGGCTCTTATGAGATGACCCATGCAACCATGACTAATAAATCTCCCCAACTGCCATGAGTGTAAGCCTGTAGCCGCCTCTGCCCCATGCCAGCCAGCAGCGAGCTTACTGCTGTTTAACTTTTGCTGGGGCTTGACAATGTTGGCAGCTGTTCAAAGTTTGACTCTAGCACTTAGACCGGCCAGGGAAGGAGCATTAGAGGGAAATGATTCAGAGCACGAATCACCTTGCTGAAGGCTTTCTTGGGCACTGAGTGTTTCCGACTTGTAGGGGTCTATATTCTAGGTACTTTCCTCTCAACAGTTCTGGATGGTGGGGATGCTCCAGTGGGACGGAGCTTGTTTGCAGTGTTAAGTTGCATTTGGCACACACATAAAACTTCTTCTGTTTGTCTGTCCAGGCACGAAACACTGCACTGCTAACCTTTTTATTTAGCTCTCTTTTCTTCTTTTTGGACTCCTGTGGTGGAAAGGGGAGTTTCTTGGCTCAGATAAACTGTCTTGAATGTGCCCTTTTTTTGTTGCAGGGCTTTGTATTTGAAGAGGGTTTACTTCCCATAACCTGGTTTTTACATATTATCTTACAGTTGAAGCAATAATGGTAAGAAAATACTGCACTTAAACAAGTCATAAGCTTAAAGTCATCTTTAAGTCTTTAAGACTAAAAACAGAAATGTTGCTTTACTTTTGCTTGACCATCCAATAAATATTATTCTGGAAGGAATGTAAAGTCTAGTCGCATCCATGACTATTTGTTTTTTAGTAGTGCTATCAAAATTAACACGGATTCATCTGTCACCATGATTAATCTAATTAAAATTGTAATGCAATTAATATGGAACAGTTGTTTTAAACTTTTAAGGCGTTTAAACTGTTAAACTGTTTAAACTGTTGAGGGTGTTGAATAAACATGTTAGTTGCAGATATATTCACATTTTTATATATTGTATATATTTTTTTCTCTATTTTTGAAGTTTACAATTTCTTTTGAATTTGTCATCACAGTTTTTGTGTTACTTTATTTTTTGGGGAATTTTAGTACGTTTTGTATGTATTTTTTTTCTCTGCATTGTGTGTGTTTCTTAGTGGATTTTTGTGTATTTTGTGGGAAATTTGAGTAAAAAAATGAAGTGCAACAAGGAGTTTTGTTTTCAGATTAAAATAGCACATTAACACGAAGCATACGTTACTCTGCGATTAATGCTAAACCTGAACTAATGCTAGCACTAGGCTAATGCTAACAACAAGCTAATGTGTCACCCAGTTTGGACAAACAGATTCAGTGCAGATATATTCACTGCTTCCTTGAGTTTGTTTGTTCATGTAAAATGAAACACAATTAATACAAGATATATATAGTTATAATAAGATTAAAAATTAACATTTAATCAGGATTAATCAAAAGAAACCCTGTGATTATTTTCTGCATTATAGGGCACACTGGATTATAAAACACATTGTCAATGAATGGTTTATTTTTTAAATTTATTTTCACATATAATTTAGCATTAAGTGAAAAAAAATAGTCATAGAAGTCAGCCAGTTAAAGTTTTTTAAACGCATTCACAATAACTTACACCATTGCACCTAAATCAAACATTAGCATATTCACAATAACTGTCAAAATTGTTCAGTTATAACACACAAAACACAGCACACTTTTTCAGTTCAGTCCGTATACTGTAATATTAAAGTACAGTATATTTTACTCCACGCCGTGAGCACCGCTTCCAAGTCATTAAGCACAACCAGAATTTATATATATATATATATATATATATGTATATATATATATATATATATATATATATATATATTTATTTTTTTTTAAATTTAATTACATTTTATTATTTTTTTTCTGAGAAAATGAAAGACTTTTAAGTGCGCCTTATAGTCTGGAAGATACACTACTCTGATTAAAATTTTTAATCATTATTAGTAATTTGACAGCACTAGTTTTTAGGTAATGAAACTGGCCTCTGATAATTGGCTAGCATTGCTCCATCTGGGGGAGAAGAGTGTCAAGACATGTTACAGACCAGAGTTTTAATTAAGGCAGTCAAGTAAGATCCCATCCGATCTTTCCAAGCCCTACCCCAGAGACTGTGGGATATCAGTGCAGCGGGACAAGTCTCTACCTGCCGCGGTACTCATTGTACCCTCCTCTGCTTTCTCCTCATTCTTGACATTTTCGATAGCTAGGATAGAGTAAGGAATGCCTGGCAGAGAGCAAGGTGGGGAGGTGTATTGTCTAAGGTGGAAGAAAAAAAGCTTTGTGTGAGTCTTGCCTCTAAAAATTTTCCAGAAAAAAAAAAGAAAAGACACCGACATGAGGATAAATAAGATGAGTGATGCAGAATAAAGAAAACAGAAGGTTTTTCTACACGTGTGAATGAGGGTGGGATTAAACACGTTTTTTTTCTTTTTTCCCATGAATTAAATTTTTTTTCTTTCTGACATATGTATTCTCTGAATGCTTGAAAGAAACAAATCAGTCAATCATCATCATGTAAATATATTTTGGGGGCATTAGGGGCCACGGCCAGTTTGTTTGTTTATTTCACACTTTAAAAAATGATAAACAATAATGGATTGGATTTATATAACGATATTTTGGTCACTTAAAGTGCTTTACATTAGTGAGTCACTCACATGCTCTCTCTGGTGGTGCTAAACTACATATGTATCCACAGTTGTCCTGGCTGTGGCTGACATTTTGCACCTACTGTAACGCCCCTCTGATCACCACCAAACATTCATACACCAGTGTGAGTGGCACTGGAGGCAAGGAGGGTGAAGTGTCTTGCCCAAGGACACAACAGACTGACTAGGACAGAGTAGGATTCAAACTGCCAACCTGCTCTACCAACTGAGCCACAGCCACCACATGTCAAATACATAAGCAAGTATAAATATAAATTAAATCCTTTCTTCATCAACTTAATTAACAAATAAATTCAAATAAATCAAATGAACAACTAGTAACTTAGGTAATAGGTAAATGAAAATGTATAATTAAAACACAATACAATAAAAAAAAAAGTTACCATTAATCAGAATGATGTGTGGATAATGATTTAAATATAGTAAACAAGGACATTTAAACAAAAGTTAGGGAAATGTGGGGTTATTTAGAAAAGCAGTTTTACTAGGACTTTTGAAAACAGTAAAGGAGGGACATTTGGGTGTTTGAATGTTTTATTCATGTTATTGAAAATGTTGGGGCACCTGGACATGATTGTAAATTGTCATTTGATTTCACATGAATTGGCCTTAAGTAATGACTTTGTCGTGTGCGATGGTTGTGGATACCTAAGAACATGTTGTGGTAAATTAACCCACTGTGCAAAGACATGTTGAAATGACATCTTTTCCACGTCATCCCTGGGAGATGCAGAACGTTACTCCAGATGACGTCTTTTTTGTGATGTCTTTTGGACATCCAAATGATAAATGGACTGATCTTATATAGTGCAATTTCTACACCCATGGGGGCCCAAAGCACTTTACAATTCCTCACATTCTGTTATGATAAAACTCTAAAGCATGGATCCAAAAATGCAGGAGATCAAAACTCGACGTGATTAATTTTAAACAGCATTTATTTTTCCAATGTACCAAATGAACAAAACCAAAATGTAGCTCTGTGACACACCGACCCAAAACACTAGAATACTTACAAGACATACTTTGCCAAATAACTATTCGATTACTAACCCTCACAGACGTCAGAGTGACAAGACATGACAGGTAGGAAGCACTGACAACACACAAAAGGGAAGAGGAGAATATATGTGACCCGCCACCACAAAACCAGGCATAAGTCGCGCTGAGCCGTTCAGAGCTACAGCCAAATTTAGGCTGAAAGGCGATTTCTTATTTGTGTTTACATCTTATCAAAAAACGGTACCTTAACACCTCTATGTTCAGTTCCTGTGGTCATTACATTGAAATCCAATCAATAAAGATGTTTATTGAGTCAATTATTTAAGCGGCGACAAAAGTTCAGGGATTGCTGAGCAAAGACAAAGCCGACTTCCACATCTTTTCGCCGAACAAACCGATCTCCGTTCCGTGAGTAAACATCCAAGTGTTCGGTACGAGGTAAAAGCATATATTGAATGCTCTTGTCCAATGGCGTAAGCCAAATGATTATAATACGTTGCAATTCTGTCCTATTATTATAATATATAAAACTTCTGTGACATGTCCATCAGAGTGTCCTTTAACATCTGTGAATAATTTTTGTCAATCGGATACGAATTATTATGCGTTGCTAAGGACTTCCTACCCCAAAACAGTCCAAAACTTTAACGGACAATTTCTAAAAATATGCAAATTGCAAAATGTGTCCAAATGTGGATATTAAAAGTACCATAACTTTGGTTCTACTTGTGATAGAAACATCATTTTTTCACCATCTTAAACCTTAGTTTCCACTCTACCAATCTACACAGATAACTCAGTTTTGATTTCCAGACACTTATGCCTGGTTTCGTAGTGGTGGGTCACATATAGGGTGAGAAGGGATTACAATCAGGTGTGGGGAATCAACAGGAGGACACCAGGTGCAGACAATGAAGGAATCAAGACAGACAGACATGAAGACAAACTCCTTCACCAAAATACAACAGAACATGAACAAACATAACTGGTGAAGCACCACACATTCATACACCAGTAGGTGCTGCTTCCATGGCTACCTTAGGGTTCAGTGTCTTTGCCCAAGGACACTTTAACATGTGGGCAGTCAGAAACAGGATTTGAACTACCAAACCTTTGCTCATTGTTCAACCTGCTCTACTAACTGAACCACTGCTGCCCAATGGCCTCTGTTCATGACGCATATGCATTTCATTTCAAAATAAATAAATTCAGAATCTGCTAATCTTATTTTAAAATTAGTTTAATTTAACATATTTTTTCATATTTATAACAATAACAGGAACATTTATAACAATAACTTTGGTTGCTTATTGAATAATATATACGTTAAAAATGGTCATTTTCTGCCCTCCCCTTTTTTTTTGCCGTTTATGTTTGACTCCATAATGATGTCAAAATGAGGTCATTTTTAGACGTTCAAATAACTGAACTATTTTGTACATCACATATAGATCCAAAATTGGTCAAGACTGACGGACATGATTTAGACTTGATCTGCACGTCCATGTTTAGTGGGAAAATCCACGAAGGCAGGAACAATTACTGCTTGTCTTTTCCATCAAGAGACTGTTTTGTAGTCTGTTTATGTCATATATGGCCAGTATTTTTAGCTTTTTAAACAACAGTTCTACTTCTGTTCCCTTCACATTGGGTGGTGGTACTTCAGGAGTCACTTTGCTATAGCATTTCATCAGCCAAAGTGGAGTCCTCCCCACACGAGTGTTTACAAGAGCTCAGTAAACACATGCAGTGCAGACGACCTCTTAAAATCCTGTACGCCATATTATCCTGCAACAGAATGCTCCCAGTTTTTTTTTGTCAATGTCCTATCGCTACTTGTTGTCACGGTTCCAGGCATTTTTTTTTGTAGATGAAATAAAAATTGGAAGGAGAAACACAGTAAAAAAAAAAAATCTCAACTCTCTCACCCAAAATGTACCACCGTCACATTCTTGACTCTGTACCTTGCAGGAGCTGATAAGAAGAAGGCCCTTAGGCACTGAATCTTCTCTGCTCCTACCAAAGCTGCTCTTTTTCAAATGCTGCTACAGTATAGTGTGCTGCACTGAGTACAGTTGTCAGATAAAGTGACAGAATGTAACATGGCTATCTTACACATCTTCAGAAACTCAGATGAAGTCTTTTTTAAGTAGCAAATCGTATAAGAAGAGAGAATGACAACATAACAAATACATAACAAAAAAGTAGGAACACAGCTCCCCACCCGATCCCTTCTCTTACCCTACAGCATCTGACACAATGCATCTACATTTAGGATTTAGCAAATAATCCAAACTGTTATTATTATAATATTGATAATGACACTGGTCTACAAGTAAAATGCTTCTGAAATAAAACTAATGAAATGTTCCCACATTTGTGTTAGTGATAAAGAAAACTCAAGTCTTAAATGCTGGTTGGCTCAAGTTTCCAACATAAGTCTGTGGTCAAAATGTAAAATTCTTAGAATGAACAAGAGAATAGGGTTTAGTCCAAAGGAATATTGGTCTCAGATCTACTTTAAAACAGGGTCAGGACGGCTGTTGCTCAGTTGGTAGAGTGGGTTGCCCAATGACCAAGAGAAATAAATTCCTCATTATGAGATAAAACATCTAAATTATGAGATACAGTGATAAATATGACATAGTTTTGAGGGAAAGGGTCAACATTTTCAGATAAGAAGTAAAAATATCAAAATCATGAGATATACAAGTCATAATTATGGTGTAGAAAATCACAGTTTCTGTCCTCCATTGCTTTTCCCTCTGAAGTGACACACATCCATTTATGTTGACAAAAGTAACAAATCTTTTGTGGGAATGTAAAGAGAATAAAGTACAGATATTTATGCAAAAAATGTAGGGAGTAAAAGTAACAAGTGGGCAGAAAAAGAAATACTGAAGCGAAGTACAAATACGTTTAAAAAAAAATCTACTTAAGTACAGCAATTAAGTATTTGTAGTTAGTTCCTTCCCACCTCTGGTATGAGGTCACTCATCCAAACGGAGGTTGTTGGTGGTTTGGGGGATTTCCACTGCAGGAGAACCCTTTGACATGAATGCTACAATGTAATGGAAACAAATGGAAAAAGGCAACAGAATGGTATGTTCTGTGAAAAGTAAATATAGGGATTGCTCGGGTTTATTATCATTTCAGTTTTTTTTAAACTCTGATATGTAGAATGACAACAAAGAGTGAAGGCGGAGGTGTTTGGAGTCTGGAGGAAAGGAAGCTGATTTGATGGAGACGTGTTGAGCGCACAGGAAGATCTTATCTGCCTCGCCATGTTTATCAGCTGCTTTTGTTTCAAGCTCTTGATGACTTGATGCCAGAGTCTAACCCTCAAGGTCCTGAAGAAGAACAGCAACAAAGGGCTGGTTCTGTCTTGTGTCTTGATTTTTTTCTTCTCATTCCTCTATTTTTACCCCATCCCCCTGAAGGGAAGAAGGGTGTTGTGTTTGAGTGTGTCTGTCTGTCTGTTTGTAAGCAGCTTTACGTAAAAACTACTGGATCAGTTTTCATAAAATTTTCAGGAAAGGTGTGAGGTCATCCAGAATAGATCCCATTCAATTTTGATGAATGTAGGTCAAAGGTCACAGTCACAGCCACCAAAAATGTGTTTTCACAATGATAAGATATAGGAGAAATCTGGTAAAATGTGTACAAGGGGGTGGGGTTTGTTGTGCCTGGAAACAATTGTTAAATGTTGTTTTTAACCCAGCAGGCCCTGGGTTCTAATATTGTGAGATAACATTTGCATCTTTAAGGGTTAAATATGGAGGTTTGTGCCTTTAAAGTTGTCATTCCATTGTTATTTCATTAATATTGCTATATTCTTCATTGTTATTGAATACATTGTGTGTTGTTCTATTTAGAAAAATGTCCAGATTGCTTTGTTTCCAGCTTTTTTTGCACGGTAGAAAAATTACATGAGGTCGAACAACAGAGTTGCGGTGACAAAGCGTCTCTGATTGGCTCAGAATGTGTAAAGGAACACTCCCCCCTCCCTCCCCTCTCGCTCTCTATGTGTGTTTACCAGAGTAACATCCAGCTAGGTTTGGTGCTGTCGCTTGTTCTGAAAATGTGCAGGAAAAAAACAGGCTCTTTTCCCAGAGAACCTGCCTTTTCTAGTACAAGAAAAAAAAAATTGTTCAATGTTCAATGATGTTTGATGATTATTGTGTGCTCGAAATAAAACTGAACTGAACTAAACCAGTTTGCTCCGCCATTTTTTCAAGTTTGTGCAGCACCTACTGTGGCACCATCTTCTCTCATAGATGCTAATGCTAATGCTACTTCAGATTCACTGCAATGGGGGACAGGTTTAACCCCACGTGGGTGACGCGAAAGTCTGTCTGACATCAAATGGACCGCCTTTTTCTGGGTCCCTTGTTCCTTTTGTTGTTTTCTGTGAATGCGGTATGCAGCCAGTGGAGGTGACAAACCATTTTCAAAGGCAGCATGTGTTGGTAACTCGGGGTGACCCATTAGATTCCAAAAGGAGCGTGGAAAAGTGGTTTTCAGCGAAATGACACCTTTAAGGGTTATCATTTGGGTCTTTAAAGGGTTAACAGTGTGGACCTGTGGGGGTTAATGTCTTTTTTTAGTGGAGGACAGATAAGGTTGTGCAGCTGCAGGAGAGGTTATTTCTTGGTTCTTTTAAAATCCACTCATATTATCTACCTTTACATGATGTGTTATAATTCCAAATTGTTTATTTGGAATAAAGTAATTTGGATTTAAAGCTATTTCTTTCAACTTTACATGGAAATGTTCATTCTTAATACAAGCTTCCATGGAAACAGGTGTATTCTGCTCTAGTTAGTGGAGGTACAGAGGGTTCTGATTGGACAGAATCGCCACTTAATGTCTGGATGTCTACTGGAAGGAGACAATCATGTCCACTTCCTGTTGCTTTTGTTTTAATTATTAACATGGAAGAAAAGATGCTACATGTGATTTTTGCATTTATTTTTCTAATAATTAAGAAGCAGCAGCTCGACTGAATCAACCATAGGAATAAAAAAACTAATAAAGAATATGCAGCAGAATATGTGCGTCATTGTCACGAGACCAGGAGCATGTGCAGAACAACAAGAATAATGTTAATGCAGAACTAACTGTTTACATGTCAGAGGAATTAATTAATTCAGAATTAAGAGTGGAATAAACCAGTGACTTTATTTAAAATGAAGCTTAATTCGGAATAGTCCTTTTCAACTGGAACTGGGTGTTTACATGGTCATCTGAAAGTGGAATTAACCTTTCCAAAAATAACTGTCATGTAAACAGGGCAATTATGTCATGGCTATTCAACCCTTTAACCCCTGAAGTGTTAGCGCTGACATGTTCTGAATGGATGGTTTAGTTGAAATATTCTGAAAATGTTTTTTTGTGTGTTTTTGTGAGTTTTGTTTATCGAACTGATGTATGGAGATAAACAGGTATCAAAAACAACTGCGCGCCACTTCACCCCCCCATTGATAGGCATTAGAAATAATTTGCGTCGGGAGAAGGGGTGGGATTAGATAAATTTTACTTTCTTCCCACTCCTTTTTGAACAAATATTTCATTGTTTGTCGTGTTTTGTTTGTTTTGTTTTGTTCAAAATAAATGTTTTCCAGTTATTTATTATTTTGTAAATATTCATTAGTTCTTGTGCATTTTGTTGCTTATTTTTTGTAATTTTTGTAAAAAAAATTATTTCATTATTTCTTCTTTGCTTTTGTTCTGTTTGTGTCTTAATATTTATTATTTTATTGGTTTAGTATTCATTTTTGTTGGTTTTATTGATCACTTTGGCTGTTTTTGTTCATTTTGCTGCTTATTTTCTTTTCTTTTTTGTACTGTGGAGCTGTTAAAGTCTCAGGAGTTGAAGGGTTAAATACTGAGTGTGGGTAGTGTGCTGCAGCGGTTTCTACAATCAAAAGTTGTTACTGGATGTTAATGAGCTGTGTTTTACTGCCTAGCATACCACTGACTCTTTATGATGTGCGTGTACAGCGCTCCAGAGGCTCACTGGTAATGGGCTAAGCCAGGCTTGCTAAGAACATGATGGGGGTCCTGATTTGCCAGCAGGTGGTCCTGCTTAATGATGGGCAAGCAGACAGTCCACTGGAATGCTACTCGGGGTGGGTGGGACGTGGGATGACTGAATTCCCCCCATTCTTGCTCCCCCTCCCTCTCCACTGCCCTCTCTCCTGACTCTACTTCTCCAAAGTGAATGCTAGGTGGAAAATGCTGACCCCACCCCCACCTCCCACCCTGGTTGTTTGTGCAAGGAGGAGGTTAAGCTGGAATTCCTCACCTGCACAAGCTCATACCTGGCTGCACCCTCCCTTTTCTTCATGTTGTTATATGAGGAGGTTATGATGATACAATGAAAAGCAAAAATAGAGGGTTGATGAATACTTCCATTCATCTAGTTGCACATTATGCACATTTACCTTTGGCTTTCACATTTTACCAACAACACTGTTCTATATTTTTTAAAGGTATCTGCTTCAGACATTAAATGTGTTAAATCTAAGATGAATGAATAATTAGTTCATGTTTTTAATATATATGATGGTGTGTTATTCCACATATATGGTGGTTTATGTACATGTATACAATGGATTTGTAAATATTCCACTAGAAAGAACCTGTAAAGTGAATGGCTCATAATGTGCAGACAGTGTTTTGAAGTAGATCTGGTAGATCTGAGACCAATATTCCTTTGGACTAAAACCTACTCTCTTGTTCATTCTTAGAATTTCACATTTTGACCTCAGACTTATCTTGGAAACTTGAGCCAACCAGCATTTAAGACTTGAGTTTTCTTTATCAGTAACACACATGCGGTATTAGAATTAAATAAAAATAAAATTATGATCATTATCATATCATATAGGATATCATATCAAATCATCATTGTGCAAGGGATAATGTATCCCTTGGGATAATGCGTTGTTCGGCCCTGTCAGGAAATATTTTTCTGATAGTCACACGTGGGCAATACATTATCCTGCTTATTCTACGGGTTATTACAGCTTATTACTGCTACTACTCTAACAGATTGGATAAAATAGCCGTTACAACGTAGCAAATATTCACTTTCAAAGTGGCCGAACTACTTGCAGAGTGATATGGTGCCGTGAATCTGAGGTTACAAAACTCTTTGCCATTGGCAGCAGGCGTTAAAGTCCGCCTGCAGAAGGCTGGGAACGTCCATTCAAAGTGAATGGGAGCTGTCGCAATATTTGAGGGGGCGTCTAAATTAATAAATATGACATAAGAAATACATATTCATGAGAAAAAAAGAGTCAAAATTGTGAAATACTGAATATTCCTTTGGAATAAAACCTATTAATTCCAAGAATTTCACATTTTGATTTATCTTATCTTGGAATCTTGAGCCAACCAGCATTTAAGACCTGAGTTTCCTTTATCAGTAACACACATGTGGTAAACCACCATATACATGGAATAAGACACCATCATATATTAAAAACATGAGCTGACCATCAAAGTCATTTGTTTTCTGATTTATCTTATTAAAGTATGTAAGATTTAATACATTATTAAATGTAATGTAAATGTCTGAAGCAGATACTTTCTGAAACAAATTGTACAGCAGTGTTATTTATGTAGACCACCAAGTAGGATGGAAACAGGCCCAGGATACATTTATAAATAAAAGAATACTAATGGTCTGACATATTGTTGCAAATCTTTAAAAAAAAAAAGATCACCAAGATCACTGAAGATTTGTTCTTTCATGAGAGTTAAAAAATTATGTTTTCTGTGAGTTCAGGTGACTTTCTATAAAATAGTCAACAGCCAAAGTTAATATTATAATCAAAATACATCTGTTTTTTTCTGCTATGTTTTCACCAACAAATTACCCAGACAGAATCAAACAGCACTGTTGCTAACACAGTAACCTGCTTCATAGTTCTCTATATAAAGGAGACGTGTGGGTAATTCCAGAAAGAGTGATGAAGGGACATTTTATTGGAGCTGAGCAAAGTGTGTGGGAACACTCCCACTCCCACCCACACCCAGGTGACTGAACTAAAGCACCAGGGTCTTATCCAGTCCATGTCTTTACAGGCACTCTTTTGTGTTGCGGGAGTCATGAGAAGTCAAGAAGACTGACTTGTAAGATTTAGATTTTTCTCAGGGTACTTGAATGGATTAGGCTATACTCTGAGAGTGTGAGTTCATTTTCTTGCTATAAAGCTTTTCTTTAGTGGTTTACCCTTGCTAAATCTGTATACCCTTTGTGGCTCATGTCAAAGTATTTATGCAGTGAAGTGAACAGAATTGGACAAATGGAAAGGCTTGATGGAAGGCTTTGATGAAATAAACAACAAAGGCTCAGAAAGAGAATCGAGTGCAATGGACCTGTTTGCCAGCTAGCCCATAGTCTCCAGAGTTATTGCACATTTTAGATTTTAATTAAAAATGCGGGAGGGGTGAGTCTGCTTGGCATAGCGATAAAAGACTCCAAAATGAAAAAGCCATGAAAGATGGAAGAGAGTAAAGGAGGAACAGACCACTTAACCACAGTCTGTTCACCTTGGCTTGAGTCCCAGCATAAACCAGGAGCGTATTACTCACATGTTGATAAGAATCCTAGATGGTATTGATAGTGTGCTAAGATACCTACATGTAGTGACATGCCTGTCATTATGTTTGAGATGTTAACATGCCCACAGTGTACACACAGACCTGTCTAAATATGCTGTATATTTCATTAGAGAACACCATTTTTAACTATTGTTTAATTGAACCTAATGGAATATATTACTTTCGCTTTTCAGAGTGTGAAACTGATTATTTATTGCCTTGGTTTCAAAATTCCTATACATTGTTTCATTTAATGAGAGTCTGCTGTATAGTATATCTTAGATAACTGCCCTAAAGGGGACACAATTGGAAGATTTTTCTTTTCGTTAACTACTTAGCTAACGAATGACATATTTGACATATATGAACGTATGACATATTTGGAAGATTTTGCTTTTTGTTGGGTAAATGTTGAGGCAGAATTCTGCCTTTGGCAAGAAGGGGTTCTTTCTGTGGTTTAAAGAAACAAGTCAATTACTTGCTGATATCAAAAAAATTGTGAATTAGCCAATGACACTTGTACAAAATTCAACCTAATATTGTTCATATTTAGTGGTTAGTGATGGACATAGCCTCAAATTTATATAAATAAATTTGACATTTTTACCATGACAATGATAAATGTACAATAAATGGAGGGGAGTGTGTGTGTGTGTGGGGCGGGGGGGGGGGGTGTTTGGTCTGTAACCACACACACCAGTTTCCTTATGATGTGGTAACAGGGGAGTGCAGTCTGTACCCCTCCCCTACAGAGTTTAAAAACTTTATGGTCATTCATCTTTTCTCTTACTGAACTAAACTTTCATTGTGGAGCTGGACATTTGTTCTGGATTAACTATATATTACATATGTAGAATCGGTCTAATGTCGTGGACTAATTGTATATTAGAATCAATCTTTTTCCATAACATGATTGGTGGTGGCTAAACCTAGTTGCTAAGCAATGTCAGCTGAACTGTGACACTTGGTATTTCGTGTCTTTCGTGTACAACAGGATCAACTTCGACTCACGTTACTATGGTTACGTCTGTTTCAGCCGCTTTTTCATTTGAACCATCAGTCATTTCCCTTCTGTTCAGACTGGATGTGTGGAGTCATGTGACTGGATGGGTGGCGTCATGTGACTACACACAGTCTTAAAGGGGATTGAACATATCACACACAGTCACAATAGACAAGAAATACTTATTTTTTATTAAAAGACCAACTTTACCAACATGGCCAACATAACGTAGGTTATCTTAGTAAATGTCGGTAAAGGTAAATTTCTGGTTTATCGCCCAGACCTAATATTTGTCTAAAAGTATGTGGAGCTTTTGTTTTGAGTTATTGAGTCAGTGGAATGTACTGAAGACTTGGAAGTGATGACCCTCCTGAAGCTGACAGGAAAGTCTAATGTCAGGCGCTCTCAAAGCCTCAGACTCTTGTTGAGTTTTAAAAGTGAAAAGTAGAATTGACTAGGGAGTCTGTGCTCAGGGAACTGTATGTACAGTGACCCGGAAAGCTTCCTCTGGTCTGTCCTGGACATACAGAGCTCAGAGCAGCCGTCTGCAGGAGATCTGGGCTTTGGAGGAACTGGAACTGTGACAAACTTCTTCTTCCAACACCACAGTTCTTTCATTGAGCAGCTGTGTGGCAACAGCAGTTACTTTCTGTCAACATACTTAAAACATCAGCTTTAAACAAATGTAAATTGGTTGAACACACAAAGGATAGCATAAATATTAATGTGATTTTATTTTTTTAGGTCAGGTCAGCTTTCACTCCAGAGCAGCTCAGATCATCAAATTACGAGTGGAAATAATGTTTTTATATTCTTTTGAGGTCTGTCATTATTAACACAGGTGAATCTATCATCATAATTCATTTGATGACAAATATTAATGCAATTAATGTTGAATAAACATATTAATTGCATATATATTCATTAGTGCTGTAAAAATTAATGCATTAACACAAATTAATCCATCATCATGATTAATCTGATTCAAAACACAATTACATGGTACAGTTGCTTTGTTTCAATTTGTTTTGTTGAAACTGTTGAAGATGGCTAATTGCCTATATATATATATATTTGGTTTGGTTTGGTTTATTTGTTCGCACCAATAAAAGAAATAAAAACAAAAACGAACAATATTTCTCCGGAAAAACAAAAGCAAAACCATTCAGGTGCAAGCCGAGGCTAAAGAAAGAAAAGAAAAAACAATATTACTCCGGAAAAACAAAGAGAGAAGAAAAGAAAAAAAACAAAAACAAAAAACATTCAGGTGCAAGCCGAGGCTAGAGACCCATAGGGCCTATACAAGGCCTCTGCTCAGATTTTAACACATAATCTAGTGAAAAGCGAGCTGCATACAAATACAGCTAAATACAGCTATATATATATATATATATATATATATATATATATATATATATATATATATATATATATTTTTTTTTTTTATTTTTATTTATTTATTTTTTTTTCATATGTTTTGGATATTTTGGATATTTTATCCCATTATTGAATGGAGGAGAGAAAATTATGACTTTCTATGTCATAATTGTGACTTTTACCTCATGATTGTGACTTTTTATCTCATAATTTTCACAATTTTTCCCTCATAATTTTGATTATTCATTTATTATCTCATATTTATGACTTTTTATCTCTGAATTTAAACTCATAATTTAGACTTTTTAAGTCACAATTTTTAATTTTTATTGCAAAATTAAGCTGTTTTTTTTTTATTTCAATTGCCCCCCCCCCAAAAAAAAAAATTCCTAAATTTCCTGCCCATACTACAAAACTCTGACGTGATATGAAACAAACTACACTGTACCTCATTTTTAAAGGCTTTATTTTTGGATGCTTTTCAAAACTTTTCAGATTTTTCTTGGTTAAATATGTATTATTTCATTAATGGCAAAAAAAAGTACTTAAGTACAGAATATGAGTACTTTTACCACCTCTGTTAGTTGGCTAGCGGCAACATTGTGTGAATGCAGTATTTGACATTTCTGCACATACAGGAAGTATGCAAGCCATGACAGTTGGGGGTCCCGTGCTCAGAAGAGAATCATGGGATGCAAATGATCTTCCCATGCTATTTTTCACTTGTGCAACAGCTCCAGTCTCCATCGCTTCCTGTCCTCCCCCTCATCCAACTCCCTGTCCACAGGTCATCACGGCTGAACCAAGCATGACGAAACCCCCTTTCCCATGTGACTTGTCCTACATGTTCTCATATCGCTGTCAGTATCTGTGCATTTTCAACTCACCTTCACATGTCATCCTGACTTGCACTGTGGAAATAAATGTGTAGAATGTGTCTGTTAACAAGTTGCACTCATTTTGGTTCAGTAGATTTTACTGCATATTTTGAGTCAAATGTTACTGATTTGAAAAGCTATAACACTAAAAGAAATTAGGTGAAATCCACCTAACATATCCCATTAATTGCACAACTAATTACACAGGAAACATGAGTAATATAAAGTCATAATTTTTACTGATATATTGACCTATTCAACTAAATTCATCTGTCTATTCAGCATATTATTTAAAAAAAACTGACATTGTGATTTTTTAAAATATATTGTGATATGAAAAAATACTCAGAAGTAAAGATAATGGTGGTACAGTGCCGACACAAACAGATCAAACAGATTGATGGTCGACACAGAATGTACGTTTCAGTGTCATCCTTCTTGGCAAAATAAGTAAATACAATTAATAATTAAACATACATGAATACAAATACACATTTTAAATAAAAACCAACAAATAAATAAATCAATAAATAAAAATTATTTAAAAAAATTTAATAAATCAATAAATAAAAAGGACAAATAAATACAAAATAAAACAATAATAAATAAAAAATTTAATAAATGTTTAAAAATAATTAACTAAAAACTAAAATGAAATAAATAAGTGAATACAAATAAATAAATCATTTTGAGAAATTAAATACACATAAGTAAATTAAAAATAATTGCAGGACCTGTGATGTAACTAATGGTGAACATGTACAGTATATTGCGATGTCGATGCTCAAACAATGTACCGTAAATTCCGGATTACAAGCCGCTACTTTTTTCCTAATCTTTCAACCTTGCGGCTTTTTCAGTGATGCGGCCAATTTATGTAATTTTCCTAACGGCCGCCAGAGGCGCTCGAGTAGAAAAGGTCAGATTTAGACCGGTGGAATATATGCGTAGAGGAAGACTGAATGAAAAAGGAGGGGCGGAACAAATGCGGGGTGACGGGTTTAAGTGGGAGCGGTAAAGTTGACGGACAGGTGTACAGGGGGTAAAAAGTTGCTTAAAGAAAAACCCGCGGCGGTGTGTGAGAGAAGACAGAGGCTCGACCAGACCCTGTGGATTATTTTTGCACGTTGGCACGGAGGAGTTTGACCTGAACTCTCGGCGAAAGAGAAAGTTATCGCTGACTCTGCGATAGATGAGGCGAGGCAGCGACCAGCCACCTGTTTGTGGATGCGGCGACCAGCCACCTGTTTGTGGATGCGGCGACCAGCCACCTGTTTGTGGATGCGGCGGACATTTTTCCCTCCCTTACCTTTGGAAATATACACTTTTTTTTCCTTGGATTACTTTCAACGGGACCCGGACTCTGCAGGTCTGCATTAAACCTTAAGTAAAGTAATCACTGTGGACTTTAACCCTTGTGTGGTCCTTTGGGTCAAAGAGAGCCGGTGGTTCACAAATGTACCTTTTTATACGTACTGTAGGATGCCATTGCTTACTACTGAAAACAGTAATATATCCTTGGGGGGTGGGGTGATGAGTCTATGGAACTGAACTTTGGAATCTGGGTTTTTAAGACCCGATTGTAGGACACAGCCGGTGTGCCTTTTACGAAGGACCGCACAAGGGTTAATGAAGGACATTTAGTTTCATTCGCGGGACTTGAAGTCGGGTTTGGGTTAATTTTGTGTTTGTGTTACATGTTTTAATGTGGGCACATGCGGCTTATATACAGGTGCGGCTTGTGTATGTACAAAATCGGTTTTCCTCTTAGAATGAGGTGGGTGCTGCTAATAATCAGGTGCGCTCTATAGTCCGGAAATTACGGTATTATGCAGCTCTGGTTTATATGGAGAAGATGAGAAAAGAAGATGCAAAACTAGCATCTCGTCTTAACCTTTTTAAGCACATTTACACGAGCATTGTCATTCAGAAATCTTGGTGCAAACGAGACACAAGAGTGTGTGGAATTGATTTGGATATTCATGCCAGGATGTAGATGCTGCCTTGTCAACACGCATGTGTAACAGCAATATTTTTCTATTTTCAACCATTTTTCAAACTGTAAAGCTCAACTCTCGTGTAAACGAAAGGCACTTCTGATCAAATATTTTGTAATTTTTAAGCACAATCGTCCTCATGTAAACAGCCCCTTAATGTCAACAGTAATGATACCAGAGTAAGTATTAGTATGAGACGTGTACTAACTCTAAGAAGCATGTGAAGAATGACCGCCAAAGATTTCAGTATTGTATTGTTAATTTCCTCCACCTGAATATGAAAAGCCACTTCAGATGGTCATGAAAGAAAGGAACAACTTAGCTCCTGCTGCAAGAATAGAAGAATATAAATAAATCAATGATAAGAATAAGAATAAGAATAAGAATAAATCACACCATAACTGCTATATATATTATGGTGTAAATTTTATGATATTATTTTAAGTATTGATTGTTACCATTTACAAATAAGTAGAATTGAACCAATGAAAATAGATTTCACTGGTAACTATTATTGTTGATTAAAATCTAAGTCATTTGCATAGTTTGTATTTACAAAATCACCAAATCTTTTTTTTTATAGTGTTTGTTCTCAGAGGCTGATGATGTCCTGCATATCCATGTCTTTCAGTCTTCTTAAATCACATGTTGTATAACACAGTATGACAACATGCTTGATCCAATCTTTGTGTATGTATCAATTAACCCCTCAACGCAAATTCTTCCTGGATCTTTTACCCCCCCCCCCATCTCCCATCTTTCTTTGCTTTTCTCACAGTTATCGTCCACCTCTTCCCACTCTTCTCATCTGGCTGTGCTTGCACCTGTAATTACACTGGAATCCCATGGCCTGTAAAGCTGTCATAGTCCTAACAACCAGGTGCAGTTTCTGCAGATCTGAGACCAGCAGATGATCTAATTCCACATCCCTTGCTCTGTCTCTTGTTGCTTCCTTTGCAACTACTAGAACGATAATTCCAATTTCTTGCAACATTCAGATTATCAATTATCAATCATTTAAGAGTATATCATTTAACTTACTGGTACCAAGCAGCACTTTGAATTATTTGCTGGTTCCATTTATATATATATATATATATATATATATATATATATATATATATTTTTTTTTTTTTTTTTTTTTTTTTTTTGATTAATTTAACACCAATCTATGGAAGAAATTAGTTTAGCATTTTATTTCCATACTGTACCGAACCGTGACTTAAAACCCAGTTGTGTTATATAGCTCTATTGCAGCTTCATGGTGCTCAAAGTGCTTTACATTAGCTTCACATTTACCCATTCACACACACACACTCACACCAGTAGGTTTCTAAGTTTCTGTCAAGGTTCAGTGTCTTGCCCAAAGACACTTTGACATGTGGACAGCCAGAGCCAGGAAGCAAACCGCTCTACCAACTGAGCCACAGCCGCCCTGTTACACCCCTAGTATCAGTTTTTTGGCTAAAGCTGATGTAAAAAAAAATAATAATAAAATATATGTATGAGCTGTAAAATAGTTGACAAAACAAAGTTAGGAGCAGTGCAAAAGCAGCTTTGACAATTCCAAAATAGCGTCGTCTGAAATTTTCAGTCCAAAACGATCAATTGTTCAGCCCTATGTGAGAGTCAATGACACTGTAACTGGATACTTAACTGTTGATGCAAACAGCATAAACTGTTGTAAGTATTAACCCAGTAAACATTAGTACTACAGAAATATAAAGCTATCTACATTGTTGGAATACTATATACACAGTAAATTTTGCAGTGTTAAATCAACACTTAGAGAGTTTATTTAACTTCTTCTAGAGTGTATTTGGTCCCATTGTCTCCAAATTAACACTGCAAAATCTACAGTGTAGTTATGGAATTTCTGACTTCTTGCTGTCAGAGATAGTCTGAGAATTCTGCTGGGACATGAACCCCCCCACCCCCACCATACCCACCCACCCACCATCAGTCTGCTTGCCCTCCAGGCTGACAGATTTGTCTGGCTGGAGGGAAGTGCTCAGCTCAGCCTGCTCCTGTTGTTTTAGCCAACAATGGCAAGGACGTGATGGCTTTCAGAGACAAACAGAGATATCTGGCAGAGGATGTCTCACTAGTTTGAGCATGTATGAACACACACATCCAGACACACACAAACACATGTGAATCCATGTGTTAAAATCAACATTACAGTGACTTACATTCATTTTCTTTAGACTTGGCTTAACCTTAACCATGACCACTACTACTTACAGTTTTTTTTTATTTATTGGATTTCTTTGAACATTAAGAAAAGGAAAAGAAAAAGAAAACATATAGTAAAAAAACAATACAAGCATCTTCAAAATGAGTGGGTGGAAGTTAACATTTATAAAATCGCAGCCCTTCTTACTGTATTAACTTTTCTAATGAAAATCCCCTTCCTCCAAAAGAAAAAGAATTAAGTATTAAGCATTTATTAAGTATATCTGATACATATATACATGTAAAATGAAAACTATAAACAGAAAAAAATAACAATAGTCAATAATAATGATAATAATATGTATTTTTGGAATAATGAATGAAAAACATAAACAAAAATAAACCAAAACAAAAAGTACCTGACCCTATTAACAAAATGACCCGCTGTGAACAAAATATATACCAAATTATTCATCAAAGAAAAAAGAAAACCTGCACACCCCCATCTCATCCCTGTATTGTGTAAAGATATATCATTAAATTTTGTTTTAAACTGATTGAGCTCCAGAATTCTTTATTAAAAAGATTGTTAATTTGAAAGAGAATATCACCCAGTTTCTGTGATAAGTATTGGTTAATCTGAAAATGGAAATGTAATCTTGACCATCAAGACCAAACCACTGTTAAATGGTTTTAACTCTCACATTTAATGTCCTCATAATAAAGAGCCAGATCCCCACATGTCTAATCATATTGTCGCCCCAAATGAGCAATACCTGACCATTACAGACGCAGACTTTACCTTCTCACTATCAGATCGAGACATAAACATATAACATTTGACTTAGCCACTGCATTGTGGTTATTTTCAACAAAGGATTGACTCCATATTTGCTTCTACATAAACAGAAAGCATCGGTACTTCTGAAGATAAGATGGATATTAAAGACATGTATCATTTGTTTGTTTAAAATGGAACAATCTTAGCTGTAAACCCTGTTGAAAACATATGTATGTATAACTAGAAAAACACTTGGAGAGTGCACCCCTCTCCCCCACATGGTTGAAATGAGCACGAGATTTCACTGTCACGTCCATGAGTGCTGGTCCACCCCGACCTACCAAAGGCACATGTGTGTGTGCCACCCCCCACCCCTCACCCCTCCCTTCACTGATCACCACCAAACATTTATCACCTGTTCCTTGTGTCAGTATCAACATTTCCTGAAAATTTCAGCTAAATCTGTTCATAACTCTTTTGAATAAACAAACAGATAAACGTCAGTAAAAACATAACTCTGCCGTTCCTTGGTGAAGTAATAACCTAAAAAAAAACACCAGTGGTAATACATCTTCATGTTGCTGGGTAAAAGACACAACAATCTAAGGATGTCTTATTACAGATGGGGACAATCACAGACTGGAGGACATTAGACCTTGCAGAAAGTTATAGAGCTGCACAATATATTGTTTGAACATCAATATTGCAATGGACGTGTGTGGGTTCTGCTGATGGCCACCATGCGTCATTGTATTGTATTAAGTATATCATGAAAAACATTTAACACATTGACTTTACTTATAGTAATAATTTTAAGCAATGTTTCGAGGTGACATCAAGGTAGCTTTTGGTCTTATATTTGCCCCCCACATTTTATTAAAAGTTCATTAATTTTGGGATGGCTCAGAGCAAGATTATCTGTGTTTATCATTAAGTACATCTAGGATGGAAATTATGTCTAAATTCCACTTTTATTATTTGATCTAAAAAAGCTGGCAAAGTGCCAGATACCAAATAACCTCAGTTTCATGGAAAGACCCAAAAACATAAAAAAAAGAGAGAATGCTGCTCAAACATGAAAGCAGAGGAACTAAGAGGGTACAGTAAGTGTAAAGTCAGCAACTATTCAGTATAAAAAAACAATTGGATTTGTCTGTTATATTTATTTATCACATTAGCTGCTTCATTAACATTAACAACTATTAAAATATTAAATCATCTTTATTATCCTTCACTCTTAAACTGCTTTGAAACCTGACACAAAAAGACAAATCTGTTGTGGAGTCAGTGCCACAAGGCAGCTTTTGGCAGTTTCCAGCAGAAGCATGGCGCCTCAGAGGGGCTTGGCCTGAGTTAACAGCTTCTATCTCAGAGTTAAAGCTGCTGCCAGAAGTATGCCCTGACTAGCCTCTCCTTCCTTTTCATTCAGTACGTTCACATGCACATCTAAGACCAGCTATGGGCAGTAATCAAACTAAGGACTGAACTGGAGTTTTCCAGAAGTCCCAGTTTACATGTGAGCGAACATTGCACCAAAAGAATGGAATTATTGTTCCACTCCCAGACACATGTCCTTTTGAGTTAGCATTCTTCTGATTGTCACCATAGAAGAAGAACAATAACGAAACAAAAACATCTGATTTGAAGCAGATGTAGTAGAAGGAGGACAACAACACCCAGAGAAGATATGGACCACAACCATGCAGCAGCTCAGTATATTTATTACAGTAATGTACCTGTTGTCATGGTGACTCTGGTCACTTCTTCAAGGGGGCATGTCCAGGCCACTCAGGCATTTACATGCACGGAGAAATTTGATCACATTGTGTTAAATCTTACATACTTTAATCAGATGGATCAGAAAACAAATGACTTCAGTGCTGGTTAGTTCATGTTTTTAATATATATGATGGTGTGTTATTCCACATATATGGTGGTTTATGTACATGTATACAATGGATTTGTAAATATTCCACTAGAAAGAACCTGTAAAGTGAATGGATCATAATGTGCAGACAGTGTTTTGAAGTAGATCTGGTAGATCTGAGACCAATATGAAGTAAACAGGTGCAGAATGACAGGAATAATGATAAAGAGGAATTAACTGTTTCCATGTCAGTGTAATTATTAAATTCAGAATTAAGAATGGAATAAACCAGTGACTTTATTCAGTCTCAAGTTTAATTCAGAATAGTAATTTCAACTGGAATTAGGGGTTTACATAGTCATATGAAAAATTAATTAACCTTTATTATGAATTAAACACGTATAAAAACTGTCATGTAAACAGGGCCAATTGATCATCATGTGCAGACAGTGTTTTGAAGTAGATCTGAGACCAATATTCCTTTGGACTTAAACCTATTCTCTTTTCATTCTTAGAATTTCACATTTTGAACCCAGACTTATGTTGGAAACTCGAGCCAACCAGTATTTAAGACTTGAGTTTTCTGTATGACTAACATATATGTGGCAACATTTCATTAGTTTTATTCCAGAAGCATTTTACTTGTAGACCAGTGTATTATCTGACTAGGTTACTTCTAAAACTCCAGTTGAATTTGATTATAGTCTGACTAAGGTGTATACATAGATTTGAAAACTTTATTTTATTTGGACTAAGGCAAAAAATTTGAATTTCTCTAAGTGCATGTAAACCTACTGACTGCCACACTGTGAAGGCCCCTGTACTGTATTACATATAACCTTATTACCATATAGCTCTGTCAGCTATTTTGGAATTCTTTGTTGCTATTGCTTTTGTGACCACAAAAGTAATAGCAACAACTCTGGGGGAAAAAACCCCATCTATATCTCAGAACATTTTTCCTCTGAACTGTGAGTGGATAAAAACATGCTCTGAAAAAGCACTTCAAGCAGACTTGTTTGAGAGGCCTCTTAGAGAAATCTACGAGCAGTGAGATGGATGAAGACACAGACAGTGGAGTTTAGGTTTTCACTGGAGGTTTTTTCAACAGGCTCTGTAGCCTGCTTGGACAGACTGTCAAAAAAAGAGGACTGGAGATGAATTGGACCTTCCTCTTCAGACTGTACTAACTAAGAAAACATGAAGAATGTTTACCAGTGCACTGTGATGTTTCCTTTAAAAGATTAAACAATATCAATCTTTGAAGGCTGAAGAGTTCTGGATAGGGTCTCGGGTTAGAAGAAACTGGTGCACAAATGATTACATGCCCTATTTGCTTTGCCAGTCAAGGTTCAGGGGAAATTAATTGTTGCCTTAGGTTTGTTTCTAATCCAATAATTCACCATTCCAGTACCATCAAGAATTTGTGGGAAGGTGGTTGCAGTAAATACTTGCTTGAACATATCCCTGAGGTACTGATGCTGAAAACATGGGTTCATATTTTATGTTTGGTGTTTGGTGTTAAGCAATGATAGTGATTTTTGGTAAGTAGGCAGGCAGGTTGTGACTTAGTTTTCTTCCATCTATGTTCGACATTACTGGCATTCATGTTCACCTGAACTGAACTGTTGCCAGCCTCTGAATTTGTGAACATCTCCAATGCAGTACGGTGCCATGAAGGTGGAGAGAAAGACAAATTCATGGGTCCCAGAATTTGTTTGTCCAGGTTAGAACAGGCATGTCTAAACTATTCCACAAAGGGCTGGTGTGGCTACAGGTCAAAAACCTGACCAAGAGTGCATATTTTGACCAATCGACTCTCTGTCTGTTGTTCTGCTGCTTGGTTGGAACAAAAACCTGCAGCCACACCGGCTCTTTGTGGAATAGTTTAGACATGCCTGGGTTAGAAGAGAAAAGATCCACTGTATAATAGAGGAATAGAACCTGGGACTTGGATGGTGAAAGTAGAGGTCGACCGATTTTTGGAACCAAACCCATACCGATGTTAGAGGCTAAAAAAAGCTGATATATTTGCTGACATATTAAATAAGAACATTTATCTACACATGGCATAATACTCTTATATTAAGTAATTGTGGACATGTGGATTAACAATTGTTTAAATCTTTATCTCACAAAGATAATTCACACAACTTTCAAACCCTGTATAATATTCTGAAACCACACTAATATGTGACCTGTATAATATTCTAATATCGGGTGGCACAGTGATTAGCACTCAGTATAAAGGTCCCTGGTTCAATTCCACCACCACACCTTTCTGTGTGGAGTTTGCATGTTCTCCCCATGTCTGCGTGGGTTTTCTCCAGGTTCCAGATTCCTACCATCATCCAAAGACATGCATTAATTGGTTATTCTGAATTGCCTGTAGGTGCGAATGTGAGACTGATTGTTTACGTTAAGCCCTGCGATGAACTGGTACCTGCCTTCACCTGTTGTACCTGGAATAGGAATAGGAATAGGCCCCCAGTGACCCTCGTGACCCGAATGAGGATAAAGTTGGTTCAGAAGATGAATGAATAATATTCAGTACGTGACCTGTAGAACTCCAGGTACGGTAGTTTTTATTCTGAGCAGAGCAGATTTATGTCTAAACATTATAAGTAGTGATATAAAACTTGTTTCAACCATGATTTTCAGACGGTTTAGAGCGTGGATAAGCGGTGCTTGTTGGAGTGTGCATGCGGTGTGGGGGCTCAGGGTTTGGAGCAGGACTTGTGGTCCATCTGCAGGAGTAGTGGTCGATGATTAACTGACCGCTCTGTTCACTGGAACTCTGAATTTTAAAAAAAAATGTCAGATTGCACATTGATTACGCAATGATGCAGAGACAACTCCAATAACAATAATTCATATTTTAAGTGCATGTAAACATCCTGACAGATGTACTTGTCTGATTGTGTAACACCACATGAAAAAATATCCTGTTGTTTTTACAGGTTTATTTTGGTTCAGAGGAGACTTAGCTGGTTTCTGGTTGAATACTATATCGATGTTAGTCTGCACACATAAGAAGCTAAAAACTTTTGTGTTTGTGAAGCTGATGTGGCAGCTGCTGAAGGGTCTGATGGCAAGTGTTTTGCTCACTTTTATGTGGCACTGTTTGAAGATTGTTTTGCCTTTAATAAGGGAATTACTAATTGTTGACTGTAATCTTTGCATTTAAAACACCTTGTAATTAAGATGACCCGTGACTTTTGGTAAGGTCGCACATTTCAGACGATAAGCTCTTGAAGTGCATACGCCCCCTTCCCGTACTCTTCATGTCTTGATTGTTTCTAAAGTGGTGCTTTTGTTGATTCCACTCCATCTTTGTCCTCCTGTGTTTTTTTCCTCATCTCTGTCTGTGTGAGTCACTCTTTAATGCAGTTGTCTTCCCTCGACACCTCTCTCCTTCTCAGTGCGGCTTCCGCTTTCTCTGCTCGGTCCTTACAGCTTGAACTTGCTGGTTACGATGCTGACTGAATCTTGATCAGCTCCAATTTACATGTAGACAATGGTAGAAGTTGAGAGGCGATTTCTTTCCTCTCTTTTCCCCTCCATGAACCTCCTCATCTTCTTTCTTATCCTCCCCTCAGCTTATGTGCCTTTGCCAATGTCTCCCACCCCTCATCCTTTCATTGTATTTTTTGGAGAGAGGAAAGTGTCTTGAACGATAGGATACAGCGGGTGAAGAGGGAGTCTTCTCACCAGTAGACTAAACTCAAAGCTTCTGGACTTCATTTGTGTTCATGAGGCTCTTGGTAACAAACTCTGCATACACTTGTATGCGCACAGACTGAGGCTGAAAGAGGCTTTTGTATTGTGCTGTCTGCCCTTGATTTCTTAAATGGCTTTGTTGCATATATGGCAAAATATACAGGGGCAGATCTCGCCACTTTGGGGACCTATGCAAAATATAGACATGGGGCCCTCATTCTTGAAACAATTGATGCACTGATTCTCTTTGTCAAAATCCGTCCTCAAAAATAAAAGCCTGTGTTTTGTTTGAGCCTGAAGCATGTCAGATTTGACTACATGCTTCCAAATAAAACTAACTAGGTGTGATAATTGCTATTTAGATTAACTGCATGTAAATAACCCAGCTCGACAGAAGAGCTTTAGTGTTTACTTACAGTTAAAAAGTAGACTCCAAATAATTTTATGGTAAATGTTCAAATTTTTTGCAACTAAAGACTGAATCCCATGTGTTTGGTGCATTGACATGAAGGGGTAGTGTTTTCCCAATGCACAATTACACAGAGGTGAAGGGATGTATAGACCTTGAAATAGAGACAAACCAGGACCACACTACAAATGGAGGGGTAGGAGACATTTCCCATAATTCTGTCCAGATGGAGGAAAACAGCCAAAAATTGCAGCTGTGATGAAAGAAACATATAAATGTATATATTTTCTTCATAAACAACTTAATCAATTGGTTGAGCATCTCATTTTAATGTGTAAAATATCGCATTACGGTTGATAATCATAGGAAGATGACCAAAACAAAGATGCTTACATCTACTGGTGTTTGTATGGTGAATACCTTGGGGTGACCATGGCTCAGTGAGTAGTGTGGGTCTTTGCCCAATGACACAATGGACTTACTGGGACAGAGCAGGATTTGAACCGCCAATCGGTTCGAATCCTGCTCTATCCCAGTCGGTCCATTGTGTCTTTGGGCAAAGACAATTAACCCTCCTTGCCTCCAGTGCCACTCACACTGGTGTATAAATGCGTATGAATGTTCGGTGCAGGGCTCTACACTAACTTTTTTTTCCAGGAGCACACGTGCCCCTAAGTTAAAAAATTTAGGAGCACACAAAAAAAATAGGGGCACAAGTCCGTTTTAGTTTTAAATGTTTATTTATTTACAGTGCAGTACTTGCGCACAGATACCAACATTCTTGAATGACTGCTGTATGACTGCTGTCATTTGTGTTAATTTAGAGCAGACCATAACATAACTTTGTATTATGGGATGCTTTGTCCTTTGATACATTTTAGAACGTTGTATTGGCTGCCTTGTTATTAGATCCATTTTAGAATGATTAACCCTTTAACTCCTGAGACTGAGACAATGTAAAAAATAAAATAAGATAAAATAAGCAACACAATGAACAAAAAACAGTCAAAGTGATCAGTAAAATGAACAAAAATGAATAATAAACCAACAAAATAATATGTAACATGAACAAACTAAGACACTAACCGAACACAATTAAAGAAAAATAATAAAATAAAAAAAACAGAAAAATAAACAAAATAAGCAACATCAACAGAAACTAATATATATTCACAAAATAAGAAATAACGTGGAAAAAAGGGCAAAAAACAAAAACCCATAAAACCCAAAATGAAGTAAAAAAAAAAAAAAAAGAAAAGGGAATAAATAACTAGTGTTGTAATTTGGTTCCAGTAGTTTTAGTTTGGGCTTTTTCTTTTTCTTAATCACTTGCTTTTCGACACCTGTACATCAGTTCCATGAACAAAATTCTCAGTAAAATAACAGTTAAAAAACACTTGAATTTGTCTGAATTTTTAAACTAAACCATCCACTTAGAACGTGTCAGCGCTGACGCATCAGGAGTTAAAGGGTTAATCCTTTAAATATGTGCCGTGTTCGTCTCTACTATGCGGAGCTGTTCACACAGTTTTAATTCATTTCTAGTAGATTTTCATTAGCAATGGCAAGCCAAAGTGTTCACATAGCCACGCGTTGTCTTTATTATATCACGTGTTACAGAATGTGTTCTAGCACGCGAACTGGCGCGCTATCACGCGTTACAGGACGCGCTCTTGTTCCATCGTTCTCGTTCCTATGGCAAGCCAAAGTGTTCACATAGCCGCGCGTTGTGTTTATATCACGCGTTACATTACGCGTTCTAGCACGCGTTCTGACACGCCACCACGCGTTCGGCAACGCGCGTGCCATTGCGCGCACCAGTGCGCGTACCAGAACCCGTCCTGTAACGCGTGATATAATAAAGACAACGCGTGGCTATGTGAACACTTTGGCTTGCCATAATTAGCTCCTCAGGTCTGTGTGCCTGCCTTATTGTATGCTGCAAGAAGCACTCGCACATGTGCGACTGTTTTGTTTTCCTCGTTCGCACGCTGAAATATTTGCTCGCAAATGCGAGTGAAATGGGCGCACTGTAGAGCCCTGGTTCGGTGGTAGTGGTGGGAGGGACCATAGGTTTGAATTGGCTGCCACGCTTCTGTCAGTCTGTCCCTGGACAACTATGGATACATATGTAGTTTAACACCACCAGAGGGAGAATGTGAGAGCAAATGAATAATGGATCAATAATGTAAAAGCACTTTGGGTGCCTTGAAAAGTGCTTCAGAAATAAGCACATACTTCTATTAATAATAATGGAAGTAATCTATTATCATACTTTGGGAGACAAAGTTTTCACTTCTGTTAATAGCAGCATCTATTTTATTTTGTCTTGGGTCCGTATAGTACCTGGTGATCATAGCGGTGTGGTATACTTCTGTGTCCTGCTCAGAGTTGCTGATAATCACTTGTTTCTTGTTCTCTTGCCTGAATTTTTACATCGGCCACCAAAGACTGAGTCTCCTGGACTGACCATGGTGTAGTATTATAGGATACCATCATGTGATTCGTGTACTGGTATGTTTAGTGCCAACCTCTGCATTTTGTAAAACATATGCAGGACTGCTGATGACGTAACAGGTTGGGAAGTGTTGCCTCATTTCTTTAGGGGGATAGTCCAACCTCTATCACTTGCAACTCATTTTCAAGGGGTAGGGGCTTGGGGAAAAATGCGATTGGACCATAGTTTAACAATAATATTTTACTTTAATGATGCTGCCCCCAAATTGATCTCTTAACTTCATAATTATGACACGGGATAATGTTTACAGGTCATGTGGTGAATCACGAGAACATGAGCAACATGGTCAACAATTTAATATGCAAAATGTTTTTGTTTTTTTTAAAGCCCTGTGAGACGACATTGTTGTGATTTGGGGCTCTATAAATAAAATTTAATTGAATAATAGTGGCTTCATGGGAGTTTTGTTGCTGGACATTAAAACTAAGAATCTGAACAATACATGGTGCTAAAACAACCACATTGAACTAGAGTTGTAACAGAAAAAAAAACATGCCAAAAAAACTGGTGGGAACTGCTGTAAGTCATACTGTACCATTTTCATTGGTTGTTGTCCTTTTCACAGCTCTAATTAGATCATTCCAACAAAAATATTAAATCATTTGATGCTCAATTTATCATCATGACAATTCCTGCAGTAATAGATTTGGTTCGTCATTTGCTGTTTTTGGCTTTTTTTTGCTGTTGTGTTTGAAATATCTGTCTAGTGTCCTGAGGCTGAGTTATTAAATTTCAGAAACACAGCTGGTTAAGAAATTGTGCAGTAATTTTTTCATTAGCAATTTTGGCACATATTATGTAGGAATTTTGCTCTTGGAGATCAGGGATCTTGTTAATTGGAGTAAAACTAACTGCCAGAAAGGTGAGCTCATTGCACAACATCCAGTTTTGGCCATCTGTCTGTACGTTTACATGCACATCTAAGTCCAGCTATTGACTGAACTGGAGTTTCTCAGAAGTCCCAGTTTATATGTGACTGAACATTACAACAAGAGAATCAAATTATTGTTCCACTCCGAGACAGTAGGTGTGCAACTCACCTTTCCATGTTAGCATTCTTCCAATTAGCACCACAGAAGAAGAACAAGTAAACAAGTGGCAGATTTGAAGCAGACACAGTAGTAGGAGGACAACAACACTGGGCGATGAAATGGACCACAACATACAGCAGCGGCAATGGCTCCGTTGGTAGAGCATGTTGTCCATTAACCGAAGGGTTGGCAGTTCAATTCCAGCTCTGTCCTAGTCAGTCTATTGTGTCCTTGGGCAAGATACTTCACCCTCCTTGTGTGTATGAATGCATATGATTTTTCAGTGGTGGTCAGAAGGGCTGTAGGTACGAAAGGGAAACTGTGACTACATATGTGACCCACCACCACGAAACCAGGCATAAGTGTCTGGAAATCAAAACTGAGTTATCTGTGTAGATTGGTAGAGTTGAAACTAAGGTTTAAGATGGTGAAAAAATTATGTTTCTATCATAAGTAGAACCAAAGTTATGGTCATTTTAATATCCACAGTTGGACCTATTATGCAATTTGCATATTTTTAGATATTGTCCGTTAAAGTTTTGGATTGTTTTGGGGTAGGAAGTCCTTAGCAATGCATAATAATTCGTATCCGATTGACAAAAATTATTCACAGATGTTAGAGGACACTCTGATGGACATGTCACAGAAGTTCTATATATTTTAATAATACGACAGAATTGCAACGTATTATAATCATTTGGCTTACGACATTGGACAAGAGCATTCAATATAAGCTTTTACCTCGTACCAAACACTTGGATGTTTACTCACGGAACGGAGATCGGTTTGTTCGGCGAAAAGAGGTGGAAGTCGTCTTTGTCTTTGCTCAGCAATCCTTAAACTTTTGTCACCGCTTAAATAATTGACTCAATAAACACCTTTATTGATTGGATTTCAATGTAATGACCACAGGAACTGAACATAGAGGTGTTAAGGTACCATTTTTTGATATGGTGTAAACACAAATAAGAAATCACCTTCCAGCCTAAATTTGGCTGTAGCTCTGAACGGCTCAGCGCGACTTATGCCTGGTTTCGTGGTGGCGGGTCACATATGTAGTTTACCACCACCAGAGGGAGCATGTGAGAGTGAATGAATAATGGATCAATAATGTAAAGCACTTTGGGTGCCTTGAAAAGTGCTATAGAAATCTAATCCATTATTATGTTGTACGTACTGTTCACTCTGACTTATTACATGTAACGTGCATATTGTCATGGTGACTCTGGTCACTTCCTGGAGGGGGTGTGTCCAGGCCAGTCATTAGTCAAGCTAAGGTTGGTGGCATTTGCATGCACGGAGAAATTTGATTAGAATCACATTTTCTGACTTTGTTAGTTTGACTTCTAAAACTCCAGTTCAATTCAATTATAGTCCGACTAAAAGCCAATTTCTAGGTGTTTTGAAAAGTGCCTGCATCACACTGCAGTGACTCTGCATCACCTTGAAAACCCCCCGGAGACTTTCCATGTGGACTGATGAGCGCTTCAGAAATTTTGCAACTAGGTGATGCACCGATGCACACTGCAAAGAAAAGTGATGGAGGCAAAAGAGATGTGATTGTTCCTCTGTACATCTGCTGTACAAGCAGTTGTGGTGCGTCGCCTTCCCGCCGCCTTCTGTTTTTGACCACCGCCAATTTTAAAGACTAACATTTGTAGCACAAACAGGTGCTGCTCAATATCTATCAACTTCAATTCAATCACCATTCACTCAGTCACCAATGTTGAATGACTTTGTCTCCACATGCACCGGTATATAAACCCCCTCTTCAACAACTTCATGCAGTTTTGTGACTCAGTGCCCTATGAATTACCCTGTGTCATATTGACCTCATCGCAGAGCAATAAATTAAAACCAACAGCGACAAGGTGAAGGCAGCAGTGTGCGATGGATTTGCTGCAGACCTATAAAGACCCCTTAACGTGTATCCATGGTGTAACGGACCACAGAGAACCCAAGCGCAAAACAGGAGGCGTGCGTAAAAGTCCAAACAGTAATTTATTCTTACACAGAATAAAATCACAATACAAAATCCTAAGGCAGAGTCCCCTTTAGAGTCTCTCAGGGCTGGAAGGTACTTATCCGGCCGTGGCTCGGGTGATCTCCTCTGGTCTGAGGGTGAGACCGGATTCGGGCTGGTTCTGGTCCTAAGTCGGGGCTGGCGGCAGTACTCGTAGTCGGGGTTCGTTCCGGGGTCAGGGCTGGCGGCTGGTATCAGAGTCGAGGTACGTTCCAGGGTCAGGGCAGGCGGCGAGAGGAGTATCAGGTTCCGGTCCAGGTTCAGAGACAACAATGACAGGCAGAGACAACAGGCAGAAAACAGAGGTCGGACAGAAACGGGACTGGTACACGGAACACGGGGAACAAAGGTTGCGGGAAAATCAGAGGACTTGGTCATGACAATCTGGCACAGAGTCAGGTCTGAGAGCCGGTTTTATACACCTCACCTGATGAGCTTCAGCTGCTCTCACCAGGTGAGGTGCATCAATAATCAGAACAGGGTGAAAGGTGAGGACAGAGACACAGAACAGAGACAGAGCAGAAACACACAGAAAACACAAGGAATAGAACATGACACATGGCTTTTAATACTTTGATTTTCATCAGCAAAATCAAAGCAATAATTCAAAATTCTCTAAGTGCATTTAAATGTACTGTGTGATAAAAGCAGTAGCTTGAAAAGAAGAAAATTAAACATCATATTTAAGCTTATTCCCACTATTCACAATTTTGATCTTTTACAGTATACAAAGCACAGCAATATTTTTCAACCATAGTTAATGAAATCCTTCAATCTAGACCTGTACAATGTATTATTTGCGCATCGTGTGCACAATTGTCACATCGCAGGTCCTGTAAGTAATTATTTTAATTACATTTTTTAATAATTTTTAATCAATTTATTATTTTAGTCATATATTTTCAGTTTTTTTACATTTATTTTTAAGTACTTTTATTTATTTATTATTTTTAAAATTGTTTGTCTCTTAAATTTATTTTTACATAATTTTTTTTTTGAATTTTTTTTTCATTAATTAATTTTTAATCATTTATTATATTTCATTATTTCGACAGCTAATCTTCTTGACTGTTTGCATCGGCACCACACAGCTGTTATATACTCTTGAGGATTTTTTCGTATCGCAATATATATTGCAGAGTTAAAAAAAAACACAATGTCAGTTTTTTCTAATATTGTGCAGCCTTATTTTCCACTGTAGTGGCCAATATATATGCATCAAAGGGTTAAAAAGCCCCTTGTCAGAGAGTGTGGTTTTTCCATTTTTGGTTTTAATAATGTAAATGTGTGGAGTTTGATAGTTGTTGTATTTTATTGAGCCTGCACTTGTTCATCCATGTGTGTCTTCATTTCAGGTATGTGTTTTTGCATATTTGTGCATTTAATGGTATTTTGTGTGTGTGCATGAATGATAGAAAACAGCAGCAACCTTTTTCTCTCTACGCACCAGGGCAAACCCTCCTGAGAACCAGCAGACGGCTTTTTAATTTCACTCTTCTCTGCCGCCGGTCGCTTGAATTAACAAGAATTGAAATGTGCTGAGAAGAAAGAAGTTTTTTTTTTTCTATCACCAGGAAAGTTTGGGACCAAACTATTATCACGTTGACTCATTTATTACGCACTGAAAAGGAGATTGAGTTGAGCTTATGGAGGGGATGAAAGTGGGGGGTGTTTCATCATCATAGCTGCCAATGGGATGTTTAGTGAGGATTGTAGAATACAGACTTTGTGTTGGAACAGATTGTAAATGATCACCCTAAGGCCACTGTCGCAGCTTCAATGTAGATCAGTGTTGACAAAAGCTTGGAGGCTGGCGTTTGGTGTGGTGTTGAAGAAGGGGGGGGGCAGCCTTTGTTGTTGGCTTCATGTCTTTTGAAGCCTTTCCTTCCAGCCACCTGTCCTGCATGATAACTGATTATCAAAGCTTTAAAGTACTCAATCTGGACTTTGTTTTTGTACACGATAATGAAATGTTGTATTTTTTTGGGTGCTTCTTCAAAACCAGACACCTCCTCCACAGCAGTAGAAGGACATCATTACTGTACTTAATGTCTTTTTACCATGCACTTTGAGATTTGATTTCACATGTGAAGTAATTTACAAATAAAATGGATAATAATAATAATAATGATAATAATAATAATAATAATAATAATAATAATAATAATAATAATAATAATAATAATAATAACAACAACAATACATTCATTCATTATCTGAACCCACTTCATCCTCACTAGGGTCACGGGGGTCACTGGGGGCCTAATCCAGCTACAATGGGCAAAGGCAGGGTACACCCCGTATGAGACGCCAGTTCATCGCAGGCCTGACATTCATAGACAAACAATCACTCTTACATTCACACCTATGGCCAATTTTAGATCAACCAATCAACCTATCATTGCATGTCTTTGGATGGTGGGAGGAAACCGGAGTGCCCGGTGAAAACCAATGCGGACATGAGAAGGACATGCATGCGGACACGGGAAGGACATGCAAACTCCACACAGAAAGGCCTGGTGTGGAATTCGAACCAGGGTCCTTCTTGCTGTGAGGCACGAGTGCTAACCACTGCACCACCGTGCCGCCCATAATAATAATAATTATTATGGGCGGCATAATTATTATTATTATTATTATTATTATTATTATTATTATTATTATTATTATTATTATTATTATTATTTCATTTTTTTCTTAGGTATCGTACTTTACTTGAGTATTTATTTTTTGGAATCTTTTTCCTATATTTGTTCATAGATATCTACTCTATACCGTATACTCATTGCATTCTCAGAATAGACTAGATACAAATTAAGCAGATGTGACAGTATTAAAAATGCATCACTTCAGAGGGAAAATCTTCAGAGGAGAGAAATTCTGTCTTTTTATCTCAATTGTGACTTTTTAAAAAGGAAATTCCTAAATTTCCCGTCCTTACCCACAAAACTGAGTATTTTGACACAACCAAATTTTCTACACAGTAATTCACTTTTAAAGGTTCTAATTTTTTGGCTTATGTTTGAAAATTTTACAATTTTTCCCTTTTAAATAAATATGATGATCATGGCAAAAAATACAGTTTTACTTTTTTACTTTTATCACAATTGAGAGGTTGTACTTTTTTTTCATTTTCCTTTTTTTTTTTTTTTTTTTTTTTACAATTTTACTTGAATCAGTACTTCTACTTTTGCCAGAGTATTTTCTCCACACAAGTAGCTGCAGTTCTACTTAAGTACAGATTGTGAGTACTTTTACCACCTCTGCTCCACAGAGCAACAAGGATTAAGAAGAAGAGACCATAGGCTTTTTTAAAAGAATTTGGGTATTATTGGGCTCGCTCATCTAAGCCGTGGCACAATACCATCCTCAGTCTGTGATACTCACATGCCAATACACTTTTGAGTGTTTAACTTTTACATTGTCCAGAGCTGATGTCATGCAAAAATGTTTGTTCTGCATTCTTTTAGAATGGTTTAGTGGGTTTGGCAGCTTTCCAACCATTACCTTAACCTTAAACCTCATTCACTGAAGTTTGATGATCTTGCTACAATGTCTCTGCTGCATAGTGTAGTCAGTCAAACCATCATGCTTTTGCTAAAATAATCATATAGTTTACATTAGGCCTGTTTACATGACAGTTTACATTCCTGTTTAATACAGAATAAAGGTCAATTCTTCTTTCAGATGACCATGTAAACACTTAATTCCAGTTGAAGATGACTATTCCCAATTAAACTTAATTCAGAATAAAATTACTGGTTTATTCCACACTTAATTTCCAAATTTGACAATTCCTCTGACATGGAAACAGTTAATTCTTATTTAATATTATTCCTGTCATTCTACACATTCTCCTGGTCTTGTCATGATGATGCACATATTCCACACTGCTGTTGATTCGGTTGAGCTGCTGCTTCATAATTATTACAAAAATAAATGCAAAAATCTCATGTAGTATCTCTCCTTCCATGTTGAAAGTTGAAACTAAAGTAAAACAGGAAGTGGATGTCATTGTTTTCTTCCAGTAGACATCCAGACATTGAGCGGCCGTTCTGTCCAATCAGAACCCTCTGTACCCCCTGCTATTAAAGCCCAATTAACTAGAGCAGAATACATCTGTTTCTCATGTAAATCTTTATTCGGAATTAACATTTCCATGTAAACACTAAAGAAAAAGATTTGATTCCAAATTATTTTATTCAAAATAAATCTATCTATAATCAACAAATCTGTGTCTGTAGTGTGTCCTGTTTATCTGTGGAACACCTAACACCTGCACAACTCCACCAAATGATCCAAAATTTGGAGGGTGACTTTCCAGTACTATGGCAGATTGCAGTGCAAAGTTTTATGCCATTACGATATACAACAACAAAGATATTAAACTAATTTAATTTCTCTTTCTAACTTTGCTGCTCCTGAGCATTGCCGTACACATTATCTAAGTTTGATTTCCCTACAGCTGCAACTCATTCTGCGCCGTAGTGCTTTACTAATGCCAACGAATTGCTGTTATGCACTTTCACAAGGTCTCTATGACAAGAACACAACTGTGCTACATGCAACTTCAGTCTCCCCCGGAATTCGTGGACAATTTTGTCATTGTTGCATTGTTGCCACAGCAAGTCTGGTTGCAACTGAGACTATTATTAGAGCGCATTTGCACAAGTTAAGTTAGGTCCGTAATTTACTGAATTAACAGGTGGAACGTTTAATTCACCTTCAACTTAACATTTTGCCGTTCAGCTACATCACTTCACTTGTGCACCTTTTCATTGTTTGGTTTGTTTGTTGTTAGCCGTAGTTTAGTAGGCGGACACACATTGTCCAGTTTCCTGCTTTTCATGCATTCACGTCTGAAAATGGACAGTCACATTTGAGTGTCAGATGAGGAACTGGCGGTTCACTTCATGGCCGTAATATATCTTGCTGGGTGCTGATTGTGTCGGCTGCATTAGCATAACACAAACCACTCCAGTGGTAGGTTGTCTGCCCGATCTGCACCTTCATTTGACTAATTCCACCAGCAGTAACAACGTACACCATTAGCATTATCATCGTCACAGATTCCAGTACACACTTCCAAAACAGCCCCAACAAATTATTATTATAGTCTTTCTTTCTGCTCCTTTCAACTAATTTCACCCACTTCCACAACACATTAGTAGCAAACAATTTCACATTTTCTCCGGGCTCTGCACCAGTAAATTAAACAGCCATTGGCAGATCAGTAGATTTATGCTGAGCAGGAAGAAAGTCACAATTCATGGTTCATTCTGGCTCAGGGAGACAGGTTCTCATGTCAGCAGGTTATTCATGGGGATTTTGCTCTAGACAGACAGACAGACTTTTAGAAGTCAGTGCCAGGGCTGGAGGCAGTCTTTGTTTATTCTGCTTGTGTATGGCATAAGAACCTAACTCTGGCTGTGATAAGAGCTTATCCAAAGAAGTTTCTTGTTTATTCAAAGTTCAAAGCAACTTATATTATGATGATGCTGTTGTCAAAAATTCTCTTCTGTATTTCACTAGATATATTTAATATCGAGCAATTGATAAACATTAAAATAGATTGTTGAAACATTGCTGTCTGCAACTGATTTTTAATTGTTGGTACGAGTGTCTTCCAACCTTAGTTTTTTACTCCACACAAAACACTACACAGTCTGAGAAATCTTTAAATGTATGTGTAGCACAAATGTCTCTGAACTACTCCATTTTCACTTATGTTTTTACATTCCAGGTTCAAAATATATGTAGAGAGCATTGAAACTGAACTAACCCAACTGACTAAATGATTAATTGTTGCAGCTGCTTCCTAATCATTAACACGATTTGTCTTACATCTTTTTATTCTATATCAGCGCTAGCATTTTTTTGTACACAGTAAATTACCCCAAGTGATCTGAAACAGGTGGGTTTTGGAAAAAAAAAATGTCTCAGTGGTATATGTGTGTCTTCTTCAAACTTGAAGGATATGCTGGAAAAATCGCTAAAACCAAATGTAAAAACAGACATTCTGACTGATTCATCAACAGAGTAATTTTAACTGTTCATGCATGATATCAGGTTCTTGTAGTTGAGGATATTTTCACCGTCAGGATTAAATGTACTAAATCCTACATAGTTTGATCAGATGAAACACAAAATAAATGACTTTAGTGCTGGTTAGCTCATGTTTTTAATATATATGATGGTGTGTTATTCCACATATATGGTGGTTTATGTACATGTATACAATGGATTTGTAAATATTCCACTAGAAAGAACCTGTAGAGTGAATGGATTGTAATGTCCAGACAGTGTTTTGAAGTAGATCTGGTAGATCTGAGACCAATATTCCTTTGGACTGAAACCTATTCTGTTGTTCATTCTAAGAATTTCACATTTTGACCCCAGATTTATCTTGGAAACTGAAGACAACCAGCATTTAAGACTTTAATTTTCTTTATCACTAACACACATGTATTTATTCCGGAAGCATTTTACTTTTAGAACCGTGTTATTCAGTACTTATACTCATATTCAATAATATGAACAAAAAACTAACAAAATGGTAAATAAAATGAACAAAAATTACCAATAATATTCATTAAATTGAACAAAAATGACCAAAATATTCAGTAAAAGGAAAAGGAAAGTTTCATATTTTGACCCCAGACTTATCTTGGAAACTTGAGCCAATCAGCATTTAAAACTTGAGTTTTTGTTTATCATTAACACACATCATTTTACTTGTAGAGCAGTTTTATCAAAACCTTTACCTGTATCTTGTTACAAAACTACCATCCTTCAGTGGCTTTTCTATCTCCATTCCACCTTCTGTACGTAGAAGGTGGAATGGAGATAGAAAAGCCACATGGCCCACTAGTGTTTGTCTAAACCCGAAAAGCGGAAAACCAAAAACTGACATTTCACAGTTAACACAACATAACACTCACTTCCTACATTCTTCACAAAGTACTTAGAGGAAGAGAATTCATGTTGCTGTGGAGCAGCAGTGGATGTGTGTACTAACCAAGTCTTGCCGTCTGCCTCACTGCTGCTGTGTGTTTGAGCGACACAGTGCGTGTGTGTGTGTGTGTGTGTGTGTGTGTGCAAGTACTTGTGCGGTTAGTCACTGGTGCTGTAAATGCAAACATGCACAAACACTATGTCACTTTGATGTCTACACTATATGATTATTCACATCACTACACTACAGAACTACCTGCCAAAACACTTTTTCGATCTTTTTGTAAAGGTTCTTTTTAGAACTAAACAATATACTGTTTGAGCATCAACATCGTAATGTACATGTGTGTGTGCAATAGTCACATCGCAGGTTCTGCAATTATTTTTATACAATTGTTCTTACTTTTTATTTTTTGTCTTTATTTATTTCCTCTACCAATGAGGTTATGTTTTTGCCAGCGTTTAAGTGACAGAGATAAACACCTGTTTGTTTGTCTGTCTGTCTCTGTGCACAACAACATTTTGATGAAATACTCAGGGTACGGTGGTAATAAGGAGATCAACAAATGATTGGTTTTTGGTGTGTGTGTGAGGTGGGGGGGGTCTGCCTTAATTTAAAAATAACTGCATTTTTTTTTCATTATGTATTTATATATATTTTTAAATATAGTTGTCTTTTTAAAACATATTTTATTATTTATTTATGTTTATTCATTTATTTTGTATTATTTATTTCTTTATTTATTTTATGTCTTATGTATTTATTCATTCATTTATTTAGTAATTTATTGTTTTTTTTATTTATTTGGTTATTAATTAATTAATTTTAATTATTCATATTATTTAATTATTTCAGCTACAAGAAGGATGACACAGAAAGTCGAGTAGAGCCGATACCATGTAGTTGAAAGACACCTTTTGATGTGTACACGAGACATCAAAAGGTGTTAATATCAAAAATGTTAACCATCCTCAGTATTTGGGGATGGTTATTTTTTTTTAATTTTTTTATTAAAAAACACAAAAAATACATAAAAAAGACCAATAAATAAATAAAAAATAAAAAATAAAAGAATAAAAATAAAAAATAATTAAAATAAAAATATATGCAAATACAATAAAAAAAATAAAATAAAAATTATTGCAGGACCTGCAATGTGACTATTGTGCACATGTATGTTGTGATTTCGAGTCTCAAACAATACATTGTGCATCTCTACGCCTTTGTATGAGTTTCCTGGTAAAATATTGTACAAACACACAGTCAACTTGTGCTCCTCAGACCCTCCTCTGCAGTCGTCCCCTCCTGGCCTCTAAGTCATCTGCAAACATCATTACCATCCTCCATACGATGACTGTCAGCCTCTCCCAGGAGGGAACACAGGGCGTTTGCGCAGCACTATTATCAGTTTCGACACACGTTCAACCCTTCAGATTGCATTTGCTGAACAGCAGCCAAATGCAAACATCCCAGTTCATTTTTTTCCATTCCACTTTTATCCACTAACTTCATTCCTGTCCAACTTGGGCGACTCAGGTTCTGCTCTGTTGCTCACTGAGGACTGATTTGCGAGGTGGATCAAGAGGAGATGTGTTTTTTGTGTGGCTGCTTTTGAAGACCTACTAGGCCTCAGTGACTCTGGGGGGAAGGGGATGCGGTAGTTGGGGGTCTTCTCCTTCTGTTTGGCCTGCCCTTTTGTCTCCCTAATGACCTGGCCGCGTAAAGTTAGCTGCTCTATTCAGGGGGCATTAAGGCTCATTTTACCTGATGACGGCTGTTTCCCCCGTCACCAGCCTGGGGGAAGGGACATGTTGAAGAATGGAAGCGTTGGTGGCTACAGAGCCCCTCTGATGACATGGCAAAAAAACAAAAAATAGAAAGTGCATACTAAATACTAATTCATGGCCACAAATTATTATTTTGTGGCCACAAATTTAGTATAATGTGCATAGGAAATACTTCCAGTAGATATCAGTATTCCTGGACAGCTAGGCAACTAAATAAAGCACAACATTATTGAAGGTGGGGGTACAGATGTAAAACTATATGATGGACAAAGACAGTATGACCAATTGCAAGGCCCTGGAAAGTTGATGTCATTAATAAGTACTTCGTATGCACGTTATACTTAATTCGTGGCCACAAATTAGTATTTTGCACTTACGAAATACCTATTTTGTAGCCACGAATTAGTAATTATTGCACACATTCTACTTACACACAATTTAGATTTTTTTTCACCATGTGTCACGGATCGGGGTGAGGTGAAGGAGGACTCCAATGCACAGTACTGAAGGGAAAAATAATTTAATAACAAAACTAAGAAACATGAAGACAAGACAGACAAAACCTGGGAGCAAACGGTCAGAGTCCGTGGTGATGATGAATGTCCAGGTTATGATGATTGAGGAGATGGCAGAAGCTGTCCGGGTTATGGAGGTGACAATACTGAATGGTCCCGCACTGGCAACTGCAAGCCTTACTGCTTTCATAGCCACAGATGAGGAACGGCTTGCAGCTGCGCAGTGCGGGACCAGGTGAGTGTGGATGAGCACTGGGGGAAAGGTCACCGGAGCGGAGGTCATGACACCATGTCATCAGAGGGGCTCCGTAGTTACCTGTTCATCAATCATATTCCAATTTCTCAATATTGCAGCTTTTTAAAATATGTGCTTTCTAAGATTTCTGGTCTTTTGCTGAACTAACTGTTGAGTTAATATGATATGAGAAATGTGTAGAATCCCAATGGGGCATTTCTTTTCCCTTAGGGTCAGAGGTCAGGGTTTAGGTACAGCACATTCAACCTAAAGCTGGTAGGGATTGTCTATCCTGCCACTTTTGCAATGTTCAATAGAGCTGCACGATATTAGAAAAAAGCTGACATCGCAATTTTTTTAACCCTGCAATATATATTGCAATATGAAAAAATACTCAGGAGTATAGTATAACAGCTGTGTGGCGCCGACGCAAAACGGTTAAACAGATTAGTGGTCGACACAGAACATATGTTTCAGTATCATTCTTGTAGTTGAAATAATGAAATAAAATTAATAATAATAATAATAATAATAATAATAATAATAATAATAATAATAAATGTTTTTAAAGAAAATGAAATAAAGAAAGAAAAATATATATACAAGTAAATCCAAATAAATAAATAAATAAATAAGTACAAACAAATAAATACTTACATAAAAGTAAATAATTCTACACAACTGATGTTGCTTTTCTTTCTGGCCATGAGCCAAGATTTGAGGTGATTTTCTCTTCTTGGTTTTGGGTGATTTTCTCTTGTTAGTTTTGGGTTATTTTCTCTTTTTGGTTGCTCATTTTTCAGTCTTGCTATCAGTGACTCACTACAAACTGGTTCAGAATCATTGTGATGTGCTCAGTGTGTGTCAGGTTCTATTGAAAGATGAGAAAATGTTGAGCTCATGTGTCTCCTACATTACAGAAGCTGTCATGTGACTGTTACGGACATGTACATTGTGATGTTGAGGCTCAAACAATATATTGTGCAGCTCTAGTGTTAAAGTTAAATTAATACAGGCTATCATTATCTTATCTATTATCTATATCTATATATCTATGAAATACTGAATTTGTAGAAAATCTCAAGTGAATATAAATACACTTTATATTAACCCTAAAACCCTACAATTAGTAAGACCACCACCAATGTTGGGTATATTTTACCTGATATAAAATCCCAGATAGAATACAGTCTTCATAAATGTATGTAGAAGTACAACACTGTATGCCAAATTGTAGTATAAAATATCACATAAAATAGTGAAAAAGGTACTATGGGGGACCCCTTAAAAAGGCACCAACACAATGAAAATTACACAACAAGAACTGTGTGGCTAAAAATCACTCAATATTTGTGTTCTAGGGTTAAAAATAGTTGATTATACAAATCAGATTGTGTGAGTTGATTTACAAAATTGTATGGATAGAAGCGTTTTAAAGCAAAGGAAGCACAATTGATTTGATTATTAGTTTGTACAAAGAGGGTGGGAGTGTGTAAATCCATGTTTCCACTGTACAGTACGATACAGTACGGGTGAGGTCTGGTCGGGTACGGTTCGGGTCTCTTTTGGACAGCTCGCGTTTCCATTATCTTGGGAGACCTTCAGAAGGAGACGTGCTGTTTCGTGGAAGTGTCATGACATTGTGTATGAGGTGACAAAAAATGAACTTCAGACCCCTGTCCTACACCAACGGGAAGAATGTTTATGCAAAGGAGCATAAAGGAGCACCACCTAGTGTCTGGGAGTGGAACAATAATTAGATTCTCTTGCTTCTCCAGACTTCTGGGAAACTCCAGTTCAGTCCTTAAGCTTGATTACTGCCAATAACTCAACATAGATGCACTGAGTGATATTGATCTAGTTCTTAGAGGCCACACAGATGCGATTACAGCATCTGTTATGGAGGGGACTGTGAAAGAATCCTTATAAATCATGTTTAATAAAGTTTCAGTGACATTTGAAAGGACAAATGCAGATAAAGACAGTGGTTTTCAAACAGGCTACTTACAGATATTCCTCAGATTCTTTTAAAACTTACATTCTTTCCCAGAGACTAGTGTGGAAAGCAAAAAGTCAGGGTGTGATACTTTGATAATGGGGATATATTTAACCTTCTTGTTAGTGTCAACTAAGATTGAAACTAGGGTCTAAAATTTTAGTTTAATTTCCAGATTTTACGACCTATACTGGAAATGCAGGAAATAACACACGCCATGTGGGAATGTCCTCAGGTTTTCACTCTGGGAAAATGTTCTGGGGTTGGAATTGACTAGATTGTTTACTTCCAATATCACCAAGGCTCTGTCTGCTCAGGGACAATACAACAGTATCAATTTTAAATAGATTTAAAAACAGAATATTCAAATCTGGCCTATTATTAACCTGTGCTCGTCTGATCCTGAGGTGTTGGAAAGAACCCCGAACTCTGACTATAGAAATGTGGAAAGATAAAAAATGCTGATGATATTGAATGGTGGAACTGAATCTGTTAATGAGCAATGGAGTTTTAGAGATTTTAGAGATTGTGTGTGTAAAGAACTGAATTCTAACATGAATGAAATGAACATGATGTTGGACCAAACCCACTGAACACCTACTATGTGTTGGACCTTCTCAGCTATTCTTTGGACAATTTGTCATGGACATTACCTGCTGAAAAGCCTGCCTTTTTATTTTTATTGTTTTGCATGTTTGTTCATGCTTAAAAAATGTGAATCATAAAAAAAATAAATAAAAAAAAATCCAGATTTTCCATCTTTCAGTTGCATCACTTGAGCTCAGAATATTGGAGAAAGGGGTTTAGAAATAAACCATTTCCTAAATATCACCAACACTTTGATCATCTGTGCAAATGGATAAGCCAGGGTGAAAGCACAAGCATGAGACAAGACATTAGCATTCAGGTGTCAGCTCATGGTCGAGTGCCCTAGTACCTGCTTTGTTGCTAAGGAATTGGCACTTAGGTACTGAAATCCCCATTTCTGACAGAGGCACTTGATTGTGTTAAAGACTGAGCGAGTGGGGCCAAGTTAGAGGGGGAATGGGAACTAGAGCAAGGGAGAGGGCTGTGGACAAGCCCATGTGAACAGTAACCACAGCAGTGAGCTGGAGGTGCAGTTGTGGTAATGCTGGCACACATCCATCACCTGAGGAAGGGGCTGACAAGTGTGTCTACCAACTATTATTCTCAACATGACTTGTGACATTCATGAATATAAATGGGGGCGAGTTAAATGTTTCATAGGACCCCAGGAGCTAACATTTGTGAAATCGATCCAGACATTTTTGTCTTCTCAGTAAGAGTTAAGCTTTTTCACGCTGTTCGTAATCAGTCTATCACTGACAGGTTATTGCAACTGGGGTTTTAACATTCATTTTTCAGTTTTTATACTTACACTGAGCTCATCCACACAGATGCTCTTAGACGGCCTCAGGTCCTGTTACAAACAGTGGGGTGATTGAGATTTTGCAGTCATTGCACCTCGACTGTGGAACTCGCTCCCTCTTGACTTGAGAGTGACCTGACCAATGACCTGTCCTTGTTTAAGTCCAGGTTGAAAACTATGGCGTGATCTTTGGGACAAAATTAAGCATATTCACAGTACACTGTACAGTAGTTGAGCATAAAATTAATAGTTGTAAAATTACATCTATTTGGACTAATGTGTATCACAGCAGTGAGAGCGGCTGTGGCTCAGGTGGTAGAGCAGGTTGCTCAATGACTGAAAGGTCAGCGGTTCACGTTCCGGTTCTGGCTCTGGCTGTCCACATGTCGAAGTGTCCTTGGGCAAGACATTCAACCCTGGCTTAGGCCCCCAGTAGGACTGACAAAAACCTTAGAAAACATCTGGTGTATGAGTGTGTGTGTGTGTGTGTGTGAAAGCACCATGAAAGTGGAAAAGTGCTATATAACTGCAGACCATTTACCATATTGTATTTGATATTTGTCAGTATACAAATTGAAAAGTTACATCAAAAATTACATTCAAAAAATGAAAAGTACACTGTCTTCAGTATGAATATGAATTTGTCAGATGGAAGAAAGTGGTCAAAATTACATTATCGGTTACATCATCACGTCACATGCATGATATTTTCTGTGTTCAATGGATAATGCCTGTGACATGATGACAAAAGCAATGACATTTTTGACCACTTTCTATTCGTATTCATACTGAAGACAGTTTACTCGTAACTTTTCGATTCATATTTTGACAAATGTGAAGTGATGCTAAAATTGAGGTGATATTATTGTGCCGTTTTTGGCTCTAGTTAAAAGTTGAGCAGCAGTGTTTTGAACCAGCCAAGGTGATGTCTGGCTAAGTCCCACTTAAAGTGCACAGCAAGAGTCTAAATGAGTCATGCCCTTAATTTTGAAACAATAGACATGATATCTGTGATTTAAAGTGATATTTTATTTAGGGTTATATGTAAGGTTAGGTTTAGGCTTATAAAATAATTAATAAGGTCAAAATACCTATCGTAGACATCGTTTGAAAAATACCATATTTCAGTTTTCCTGTTAAAATATGGCTTTGACTTTACTTTCATTCATATTCCTTGCCATTTTCTTTCTTCCCCGCAGGGATAACCACACTTTTTGCTTCGTATTTCTACTATGCTGAGCCATCTGAGTCTGAAAAGGAGCACATTGTCATTATCTGTAGATCTTCCACACTTCTTTGGCTCCATTACCTTTAGGCCTCCCACAATCTTTGACCTTTGCTCTTACCTTTTGACCCCTGTCCTTAGATCCTTGCCAGACATTGTCCTGACCTCACTATGATACATCAGCTACATTCATTCTTGAAACCAAGCTGGACATAGCAAGGCTACTCTGTAAATCAACCTTTGCTCATTTATTATTAACCACTTTAGCAGGTGCTGAGGAAATGACAGGAGAGTTTCTGTGTTCGATTTTTGTCTCTGCAATAAATGAGTAACAGCTCGAGTTAACAATGAAACCTGAGGAGGCCATTTAGTCGACTATTTGCGCCTCTGTTGACTTTGAGACATTTCTCGAATTCCTACGCTCATTCATGTTTTGTGTGGATGTCGTCATGTGTCAGTGCACCACTGGCCTTGTTGCAATGTGCCTTCCAGTGATAGAGTCTACCTTCCACTATAGTCGTGTAAGTTCACCTGCAAAAGTGTCTTTACCTGATATAAATGCTATAATCTCAACACTTACAACTAATTGAATTTGCATGCTTTCTAGATTGCTACCTGTAACATTAAAGTGCTGAGATTAATATATTCTTATGACAAACATAAGGGCCCTGTTTACATAGGAGTTTTAATACTACTACTACTACTACTACTACTACTACTAATAATAATAATAATAATACATTTTATTTGTATAGCGTTTTTCATGGGACTCATAGATGCTTTGCATGAAGTGAAAATAGTACAATAAAAGCCAACTACAATAAAAAGAAATGATAGAAAACAAAGCAATCACATATTAACAACAGAATAGAAGTAATCAAACATTAAAAGCAATCTTAAATAAATTAGTTTTTAAAAGGGATTTAAAAGTGTTGAGGTCGGAATTGTGACGGACGGTTGGGGAGAGTGAGCTCCAGAGGTTTGGGGCAGCTACAGAAAAGGCTGTCCTGTTTAATTCAGAATAAAGTTTAATTCATCTGACATGGAAAGAGTGAATTTGTCTTTCATATTATTTCTGTCATTCTACACATGCTCCTGGTCTTGTTGCAATGATGCACATATTTCATACTGCCAGCATTGTATGTTGATTTAGTTGAGCTGCTGCTTCATAATTATTACACAAATAAATGCTAAAATTGCATGTAGTATCTGTCCTTCCATGTTGATTGAAAAGTTCAATGAGTTCATCAACTCATCATGATGAGCACATAACATTATAATGTCTTTTGAATAACTTTTTTGTCTCGGCTATATAGCAACTCATAAAGTAATAAAAGCTCATAATGTAACAATGCCTTAATAAACTATAGGATTGCTTCAAAAACATGACTTAAAAATAATTAACCTTTCACCTTGCAGCAATGACAAAGGTAAAAAAAACAACTTTTCTCATAGTATTAGCCATTGTGACATTATGAGCTTTTATTACATTATGAGTTGTTAAATAGCTGAGCTAATAATATAATAAATTATTACTGTATCACATTATGTGCAAAGACATTGTTACGTTATGAGCTGTTATTACATTATGAGTGGCTACAGGTGTATTCACTGTAAACCCAGCATCCTGTATGATCACAGTCCATTCCTTACTATACTCACTCTCCAGTGTTTCAAGTGAATTTCAGTCTCTTTTTTTTTCTGTGAAAATCTAATGAAGTGCAGTTAAACAATGTGTATTTATTTGGATTTGTCAGTGGATAATGATACGAAGCAGAGAGAGAGAGAGAGAGAGAGAGAGAGAGAGAGAGAGAGAGAGAGAGAGAGAGAGAGAGAGAGAGAGAGAGAGAGAGAGAGAGAGAGAGAGAGAGAGAGAGAGAGAGAGAGAGAGAGAGAGAGAGACAGAGAGAGAGACAGAGAGAGAGAGATAGAGATACTGTATGACTAACCTGTTCCTTAAAGAAGCTCACTAATCATTTACAGGAGTTTGAGAAACACACTCAGTTGTCGGTGAGCCATGACGAGGAACAGAGTGAACCACAGCAGCTCTGTTTGTCTTAGAGTCTCCTGGGTGTTCATATTTTATACTGCATTAATTAAATAGTCTCTTGCTTCAGTCATTGATTGAAGTACAAGGGTTTCAAGACCTGTTCGATAGAATATTGTTACAGCAACTCATCTGAAAACCTACTGTAGCTGAAAAGACAATGGTGCATTTAACTTGAAACTTCTTCATGTCTTTTCAGTTCACAATATTAAATAGGATGCAATAATGCAGAATGTTAATGATCTCAGAATCAAGGATGTAGCTGCAAATATTAAAAATATGTTATGTGACTGTGAATACCTTTGAGTTCTGGACTAAACAAAGATTTTTACTCCACCAAGGAATGGTCAATGGACTGCATTTACATAGCACTTTTCCACCTTCATGATGCTCAAAGCACTTTACATTACACACACACACACACACAACAGTAAGTTTCTGAGGTTCTGTCAGTCCTACTCGGGGCCTAAGTCAGGGTTCAGTGTCTTGCCCAAGGACACTTTGACATGTGGACAGCCAGAGCCGGGATGCGAACCACTGACCCTTCAGTCATTGGGCAACCTGGTCTACCAACTGAGCCCCTATGAAAGAGTTATGTTTTTGCTAGCATTTATCTGTTTGTTACCCCAGCCCACCTAAGGGGAATGGGGTATTGTATTTGAGTCAGTTTGTTTGTTTGTTTGTTCGCTAGCAGCTTTACGCAAAAACTACTAGATAATTTTCTATGAAATTTTCAGGAAACACAATAGATCCCACAACAGATCCCATTATTTTTTTGTAAATGGAGGTCAAAGGTCATAGTCAGTTATTAAAAGTGTGTTTTCTTCATGATAAAAAATTGGGAAAATCAGATCAAATGTTTGCAAGGGGGGCAGGGTTTATTGTGCTGGGCACCACTTGTTTGTTTGTGTGTCTGTTTGTCGGACTTTTAGCAGGATAACTCAAGAAGTTATGGACAGAGTTGGCTGACATTTTCAGGAAATAGTGATACTGACATAAGGAACTAGTGATAAAAGTTTGGTGGTGATCAGTGATCATAAAACCACTGTTCCCTGGCAGAGTAATTATGACCCAGGGTGATAACAGAAGCCTCAGCTGTGCTGCTCTGAATGATCCTGTTACATCACCAGAGCATGTGGGCATGCCTCAGTACTGACATGCCCAAACCCAACCAATCAACTGACAAATTTGTTGCCAACTGTTTTAAGAATTGATTTAATCAATGTGTTGTTGGAGCACGACTACCTGTTGTTCTTACAGTAATGAAAACGGCCCAGAATGCAGTGCATCCACAACACATGTTGACACAGAAGAAGCATCTAATGTGACACACCCCAGCGTTCATGACGTTCAACATTCACTGCTTGACAAACACACACCTATTGTTCAAGAATAAACATGTTCGTGCTAGTTTTCTGCAAACAGGCATTTAGGAGAATTGTTGAAAATTATAGCCCAAAGCAAATGTGAAAGCTAATAGTTTAGCAGTGAATCAAAATGTGCTGACAGTATTATTAAACACACTGTAACTTCCAGTAATATTTGTCTCATTCAGGCAAAATTGGAAATTTTGTAAATAACCTATTAACACCCATTGAATGTAGCCTCGGAAAGAAAACGATCTCAGTTTGACAAATGTGATTTAATTTTTTTTTTTGTTTTTAATAACTGCAGACCCTGGCAGGTTAACTCCCACTTGGTTTGATAGTTCCAATGTCTCACATCCTCCATAAACTCTTTTGCTTGTCATCCCACTGGCTTTGCAGGCAGAAATATAAGCCTTTGACATCTGGTTATCATTTGTCTTTATTTTAAATTGGATATTGGGATTAATGTAGGCTCGCCACGTGTCCCTGGGCTCACTGTTGATAGAAGTGGATTGCGCAGCTTGTAGTGTAGTCGTAGAATACCTCCTGACTTTCCCAGGGCTCATAAAGTACTTCCACTGCACAGTAATGAGCAGCTGCAGGGCTCAGGTTCAACCACAGGGGTTAAAGACCCAAGCCAAGGCATCCACCATCACCACCAGCCTGGACTGGAGCCCAGACAGTAGAGAGGTACAGCTGTCCAGTAAGCCCACGGGCTAAAAACACAAACCACTCACTAGAACAAAAGACAAAACCAGCAAAAACAAACCTCTGAAACCTATTCAGTTTCCCTTGGGTTTTTGTGAAAGCAAGGCATCTCGTCTGCTGTCAGCTTAGGCATCCCAGTTATAGATCATTCCACATCAGTACTTTACAGGACATGAGGGAGTTTGTTCATGTGGACCATCATTTCATTGTGCTCTTAAGCTCTTCATTCTAAACTTAGCTCTTTCAGGCACATTTTACTCCCAAGTAATTTTTTTTTGTAAGGCCAGGAAATGCAAGATAAGTATGCAAACACTTTTTATCGGTTTGCAAATGAAGCAGTGCTTGAAGGAGCCAGAGTAATGAGATAGAAAATGCAAAAAGGATAGTGAGGTACAGACATTTTCTGAAGGCAAACACACCATAAACATCCAAAGGACCGATGGAACAAAGTAGTTTAATCTCATCCATCTTAGTTTATAATGTTCAGTACGTTCCAAAAGCCATTTGAAAGTGATTTAGCCATTTAAGTTATTTACTTTACTAGTGTACACGATTTCCCCCAAACTGCTTCATTTACTGTATGCTTACTTCAGTGACTAAGTTTTTTCATCTTCCAGAATAGCTCCTGATAGTGTACTTAAATTCGCCCTGTTCAACAGTGGGTGATTTAATAATAATTGTATATGTTGCCCTGATGACAGTGATAATAATGATTATGAAGATTAAACAACTAAGTAATTGCTGCCTTTGTTGTATGCTAAGGTCTTCATTTACTGTATATTTTGTGTTACCCCTGGTCTTAATAACATATCTAAAATAAAATTGCTACAAGATGACATCATGTTTGCTCATTGAAAGAGAACATCAAGCAAATTTAGGCACAAGTTTTTTGAAATTATTCCAAACTATTCGAATTTACTATGGCTTTGCTATCTTGCAATAAAATTGTGCTTGTTTTATTGAGAAATTTAAATAGCAATGCAGATGCCGATTGCCTACACTGTAGCTTTTTTCAAGGAGATTAATAGACTGGTAGATATTCACCTTCAGAACGCTGAGTTTCACCCCGCTGCTTTTTTATGTAAATAGTAAATGGTCTGCACTTATATAGCACTTTTTCACCTTCATGGTGCGCAAAGCGCTTTACCTTAGCTTCACATTCACCCATTCACACATGCACTCACAGACAGTATGTTTCTAAGATCGAAGGTCAGTCCTACTGGGGGCCTAAGTCAGGGTTCAGTGTCTTGCCTAAGGACACTTCAACATGTGGACAGCCAGAGCCAGGACGCAAACCACCAACCTCTCAGTCATTGGGCGAACCACTCTACCAATTGAGCCACAGCCACCCCATATGTGCCCACCATAAAGGGGTCTACTGTACACACCAATGCCAACAATGTGAAGTCCAGGTGAAAATCCAGTATCGATATTCAACAACATTACAACATTACACATGGTATTGTTTTTATGGACACTCCTCACATGACATACATTTTGCAAGTTTAAGTGAAAATCCAATGTTGTTAAATCCATTTATCAAAAGTCCTAACAATATTATTCCATTAAAACCTTTTCCTAGAATATCGGATTTAGCAACCAACACCCTAAGTTCGGTATGGTAGGTTGGCACAGGGGGGGCGGGCTTTGCAACCTCCTGGTTCTGGGGCCTAGACCCCCCATAATCCGATCATGCTTCACATTAACTGTGTTTCCATTGAAATTGGGGTTAGGGCTGAATTTCAAATATTAAATAAGATGGTTTCAGTTGCCCATGGCTGTAACAAACTACGTAGAAGAAGTGGTCCTTTTTCATATCTGTTGCTATTGCTGTTTAAAATAAACCATATAGACCACTGGTTTTTAAAGTGTGAGGCAGGCCTTCCCTGGGGTGCCAGAAGACTTCAGGGGAGGCACATTATGAGAAAAAGTTATATATATATATTTTATTTATTTATTTTTTTCTTTTCTAAAGTAAACATTTGTTTTGCTATTGAATTACGATCACAGCTGAAAGTCATGGAAACATTAAGTACTAAATACCAAAGCAACCAAATCATCATACTGGATATTGTTACACATTGTGATCTTGGAGAAACCCACAATATCGTCAAGGCTTTGTTCCTTCCTGCTGCCAATGACATGTGTTTAGTAATAATGGGGAAAGATAAAAACTCACAAGAATGTTTTTTTTTTATAGTACCTGCAACTGTGGGCATGTAAAGCAATTCATGCTACATGCACCATGTATGAAACGTATTATATAAATACAGTTTGATTGATTGATTGTTTGAAAAACATGTGATTTTCCTAAAGTTGTTTAAAATTGAGGTTGACATTTATTGCCTACTTTTGACATTCTAGAATCTTGTAATATTCTATGGCGACCATGATGACTGAAGCCATGATGTTGGGTCAATATTATCTGTAAACCTCAATGAAAAAGTACTTTCTCCTCTGGAAAGTTCATGCTAGCAAATTCACAGTCACTCCCTTGGATGTACTTCCAAGGATTTATATGAATAGTACAGTATAAAAGCATACTGTACCAGAATGGCAGCTGCAAAATATCATAGATGCTCAGTAGCTTTTGGTCCTTCTATAAAAGTTATCCATCAATGTGACTCCTCATTAACTGCACTTCAATTTGCCTTTTGGAAATGTAATCCATCCCTCATGACTCAGTAGCAACAGGTCTCAGATCATCATCAAAGACATCTAAAGTTGTCCACTTTGGCAGGAGTATTAATTGCCTGTAAACTTTTTAACATTGCTAAGTACATTGGATTCCCCGCCTCCCTCTCTGGTTTTCACAGTCCTGCTGTTCCCCAGATTGATTCTACCTCCCCTTGCATCCATCTCTTGGCTGATGCCATGAGTAACCATAGCCATTTCCATGGGAACGCCCTTGCCAAGTCTTATTAACCCCCAGCCACTTAGGATCCTATTCTTGACAGCTGGCACATAGTGGATTCCTTCCCACCATATCCTTTCTACTGACCTAGGAAATGTTCTCTTTTCCTTCTGGAAATGGCCTGCAGTTTTGGAAAACCTTGGACCGCCTGCAAAGGACCATCCCAGACAATTTACCCCCACCTTCCATGTTGCAGGGCCTATTTGTATATCTGCATGTTTCCATTATGTTTTTTTTTATTATTCAGAATGATTTTTTTCTGAATAAAATGATTCCGAATTAAAGCTATTTCCTTCATGTTTACATGGAAATGTTGATGCCAAATAAAGGTTTCCATGTATTCCACTCTACTTAAAAGGATGAAAAATGGAAGAAAACAATGGTGTGCACTTCCTTTTTCTTTAATTTCAACTAGCAACATGAGAGGCCAGATGCTACATGTGATTTTTGCATTCATTTTTTTAATTAACATATGTTCATAAATATCTGTACTTTATACTCCTTACATTCTCAGAATAGACTTGTTACTTTTTCAAACTAAACAGATGTCACAGTACACAAAATAAGTGGCTTCAGATTTTTTTCCTCATAATTCTGCACTTTTTAATCTCATATTTATGACTTGCTTTGATTACACAATGATGATTTTATTTGTTTTCCTCAATTGTGACTTTTATTTCCCCCAATATTTCCTAAATGTCCTGTCCATAGCCACAAAACTGAGTACTGTAGCCTTATCAAAGACATTAGCTACACATAAACTCAGCTTTAAAGGCTTTAGTTTTGGATATTTTTGAAGCTTTTGTGATTTTTCCTGGTTAAAGAACTATTTTTTAATCCAGAGCTTTTTACCTTTTTTTTCTTAACTTTTTTTCAATTGAGAAATCATCTTTTTTTTGTTTTACTTTTACTTAAGTAAAATAATTGAATAAGTTCTTCTGCTTTTACCAGATTATTTTTTTCACACAATTAGCTGTACTTCTACTTAAGTACAGAATGTGGATACTTTTACCATCTCTGACTAATGCCAGCAGCGTAGAATATGTGCGTCAATGCAAAATTGTGTCCTGTTGTGCTTTCATTTCATCTAGGACAGATATACTACAAGCGATTTTTTTACATATATTTTTATAATAATTATGAAGCAACATATTGACTGAATCAACTTACGAATGCCGACAGCGCAGAATATGTACGTCATACATGAAATATGTGAGCATGTGCAGAACGACAGGAGTAATATTAAAGAGGAATTAACTATTTCCATGTTGGATGAATTATTGAATTCAGAATTGAAACCATTGACTTTATTCGGAATTAAGTTGAATTCAGAATAGTCATTGTCAATGGGAATTAGGTGTTTACATAGTTCATCGGAAAGAGGAATTAACCTTTATTTTGAATTAAACATAGAACTCTCATGCAAACAAGCCCAGTTTGGGAGTAAGTCATATAAAACATCCAGTGAAAGTGCAGTTTTGAGAAGATGTGCTCAGTAGTAACATGGCTGTGATAGATGGACAAAGTGCTGGACATCAGCTGGTGTTACCTTCAGTAGATTGAAGCCCCTGCCTCTGCTCAGAACTCTAAAGGGTCCAGTGGTTGGAAGGTCTGTAAACCTGAGCCAAGTACTGGCTGGCAGCTATTACACCTAATAAGATGTAGATTCTTAAAACATATGGTCCCACTTGATAAAACCCCCAGAGCTCAAGGAGGAAATGTTGTATTTCCAGTTTATGAAAGTGGTCTAGAAGCACCTGTCGTTTTGTTAGCTTTTCCATTGGAACTGCTTTTACTACATTACATTCAGCCGCTTGCAGAGCTAGACAGATGTTTAGATTGTAGTGGGATGTATTTGCTTTCTCCACAGGTTTTAATTCAGCCATATGTTTCTAATTGGAGCTTAAGGTAATACATGGATGAAATCACTTAACCTCCACATGCTCTCAGTCGTAACTCACCCAAAGAGCTTGAGCTAAACTGACTGAGCTCAGCCACTGTTTAAATGCTGAGTGAAATACAGCAAAATAACCCCAAGCAAATCAAGACAGGCACATTATCTCATTACAGTAATTTGAAATTACAAAAAACTATTTGTCAATTCAGATCATCTTGTCACTTTGAATCCATTTCCCCCCAACAAATCTATTTATCTTGACAGTTTATCGTGATATAACTTGATCAGAGCATTCATCATTAGGCCCTGATTATAAAATTATTTGAGATTCAAACCCAAAATTAATTGAATTTAAAATACTAAGGGAGGAAAATAGAAGCTGATCAGAGATTTTACTTTTACTTCAGTTTACAATCACATTTTTATTTAATCAACAGCAAACAGCTTGATCACAACATGATGATTGTTAATTAGGGTTTGGGATGAAGTGGAATCATTGTGAGATAATTAAAATAAATCTTTGGCTTTGGAAAGTATACTTGCACAGCTTTTGTTTCCAAGTTGAGTATTTAGAGTCTTAAGAGTTTTTACATGTTTTTTAGGTTTCTATAAATCAAGACTTTCAATGACTGCACTGGTCTATAAGTAAAATGCTTCCAGAATAAAACTAATTAAATGTTCCCACATGTGTCTTAGTGATAAAGAAAACTCAAGTCTTAAATGCTGGTTGCATCACGTTTCTAAGATAAGTCTGGGGTCAAAATGTGACATTTTATGTTTTATTTTACTGAATATGTTAATCAATTTGTTCATTTTATTGATTATTTCTGGCCATCCTTTACACCACCCAATAACACTGGTCTACATGTAAAAAGATTCTGAAATAAAACTAATGAAATGTTTCCACATTTGTGTTAATGGTAAAGAAAACTCAAGTCTTAAATGCTGGTTGGCTCAAGTTGCCAAGATAAGTCTGGGGTTAAAAATGTGAAATTCTTAGAATGAACAAGAGAGCATTGTTTTAGTCCCAAGGAATATTGGTCTCAGATCTACCAGATCTACTTTAAAACACTGTCTGCACATTATGATCCATTCTTTTTCCAAGTTCTTTCTGGTGGAATATTTACAAATCCATAGTATACATGTACATAAACCACCATATATGTGGAATAACACCATCATATATATTAAAAAAAACAACAAAAAAACATGATCTAACCAGCATTAAAGTCATTTGTTTTTCTGATTCATCTTATTAAAGTATGTAAGATTTAGGACATTTAATGTCTGAAGCAGATACTTTCTAAAACATTATAGAGCAGTGTAACCCATCGCCCAGATGGGTTACACACTTAGCATTACATTTCAGTTTATAGTTTATATTTCACCACAGTTCAAATCAGAAACATGTTTCTTGTCAAATCAAGTAAAATACTAAAACCTAATTTTGACCTGAGATCAGGTGTGTCAAACTCATTTTAGTTCAGGGGCTGCATTCAGCCTAATAAAGTGGGCTGCGCAAAATAGAGTAAAATTCATTCATGAAAATGTTTACATCTAGAACTGTACTTGACAGAACACAAATAAAGTGTTAAATAAAGCTCAATATTAAAAATATTGCACTTTAGTTTATCAATTTTCCATGACAGTGGATTTATAAATACACAAAACATTTAGTTACATTCAGAATATTAAATTCCACATATTTTTCAGGTTATTCACATTTTTTGTAACAGGTCAGTCTTTTTTAGTTATTTATTCCCCTCTTTTTTTTTACACTAAAACAAAGATCAATATAAATATGATCAATTTTAATATTTTTATGTTCCTTAATTATTAATATCTTTTGTGTAATTTTTGCATTGCACATATTGCACAGATTGGACCCATTGACGGACCGATTTTGGCCCACAGGCCACATGTTTGACACCTCTGCCTTAGACACTGCCTGGTATGAATCTAACCTTAATCCAAACCTTATTTTAAACGTTCTATGACAAAAGTACTTCTTGAAACATAAAAAAAGAACAAAGACCTTTTCTGTTTCATCTGATTAAAGTATATAAGTTACATTTATTGTCTGAAGCAGATACTTTCTAAAACCTTGTGGAGCAGTGTTGCTTTTCGACATCAAACATAAGTTAAGGGTCGGACATGTAAAATGTTATTTTTTGAAGGATGAAAACAAAAGTGTAGTGTTGAAATTCAATGTAACATTGCTGGGAAAGACTTATCTCCCTGTTATCAGTAGCATCTTGTGTTTGCTGTGACTGGAATTACCAAAACTTCAGACAGCTCTGGGGTTCAAAAGGCAGATAAGAGATGACAGAGTCCGTGGTGTCGCTGAAGCAAATATTTATGTGCTTTATCATTTTCATGTCATGTGTACATATATATATATATATATATATATATATATATATGTATATATATATATATATATATATATATATATATATGTATATATATATATATATATATATATATATATATATATATATATGTATATATATATATATATATATATATATATGTATATATATATATGTGTGTGTGTATATGTATGTGTGTATATGTATGTATGTGTGTGTATGTATATCTGTGTATTTTTGGAATAACGGTACACAAGGTGGTGCAAATTGGTTGTTTTGCTAATGGTAGAACTGCAAAGTCAATGTTTTTTGACAATAGTACTATAAAAACTTAAGTGCTACAGTATGTTTTCTTCTCTCTCTCTCTCTTTGAATGAAGGTATGTATGTCATGTAATGCCATTCAATGTTTCAAGTTACACACAACAATCTATTTAAGGTGTAATACTGAGACACTTAGGTGGGGATAAACATTAAACATTGTATCATTGTATAACAGAGGATGTAAAAATTGTACGTTAATGTGATAATGGAAATTTAAAATCATCAGAATGTATAAGCCCGTCGAGGGTTTCTTGTCTCTTCCTGGCAGAGATGCATTGTGCGACTCCTTTTATGACTTCTGTGATTGTATGCTTTAGTAAATAAATGAAGAAATGAAATGAAAGAAATGAAAAAATGAAAAAATGTCATAAGTATTTCCTGCCTACAATCAACACTTAACAAAAAAATTTTAAATAAATAAAGTGCTAAAAAACTACAATGCTTTAATTTTTTCCTCCAACATTCTCAGGTTGAACTGAAAAGGTATCTGCGTCACGTTGGCCTTGGTTGATTGCCAAGATCAACACTGGAGCTGTTCTCTCCATTTACATTATTCATTTCCCTTGTTGCAGTTTTCATATGCTAATCTAATTAGATTCATCTGGAAATGTTTGTTAATTAAAAATACAGGAAAGCAGAGAAGACAGAGCTTTTTCTACTTAGTGGAGCCTGAAATGTTGTTCTCCTCGCTAGAAACAAACTGACGATAGAGGAGTTTGTGGTAAAGTTGGGAATTACGGGGCGTTAGTGTATAATTATTTAAGCGTTGCCTTTCCCTCGGCTGCTCATTTAGAAACCCTCATTGTCATGTTAAACCCTCATTAACATGACACTGGCAGACATGACGCTAATGATATTAGAAATGAGCAGTAATTCAGGGAAGTGGGAGACTGTAAATGAGTGAGATCAACCCCAGGTCTGCGTCACACAAGCTCATCTTCTATCTTCACACTTTTCTTTTTTCCTTCTCGCTTTTTCTCTACTGTAAGATGTTTACTCCCTTGTCTGGGGCTGCACCATATTCGAAAAAAACTGATAACATGATTTTTTTTTAAAACCCTGTGATATATATTGCGATATGAAAAAATTCTCGTGAGTAAATAACAACTGTGTGGTGCCGTTTCAGTGTCATCCTTCTTGTAGTTGAAATAATTTAATCAAATTAATAATTAAAAATAAAGAAATAAAGAAATACATTTTTTTATTAATCAAAACATTTTTTTAAATGAATAAATAAAACAGACAAATAAAAAATACATTTTAAAACAAAATGGTATTAAATATATTTTAATAAAAATAAATAAAAAATTAATAATTGTGATTTATTTTGTAAAACTCTGCTATATTGCAATATGAGAAAAATCCTCAGAAGTAACAGGGTTATTTCTGCAATATCGCAGAGTCTGTATTACTCGATACTGTGATAAATTTTTTTAAACCCTGCGCTATATATTGCGACACGAAAAAATTTGCGGGAGTATATAACAGCTGTGTGGTGCCGACACAAACTGTCAAACAGATGAGTGGTCGACACAGAACATACGATTCAATATTATCCTTCTTTTAGCTGAAGTAATTAAGTGAAATTAATAATTAAATTAAATTAATAGATTAATTAAAAAAACTATAAAAAATACACATATACTAATTGTTTTTTTTTTCATGAATTCTTAATGTAAAAAACAATTTGATAAAATAACAAAAGCTTCATTATCCATGAACATATTTGACTGAAAAACACTCACAACATTTCATTTCAGAATGATTCTAAAATCATAAAAAAATACATACAAATATTTATGTTAGTTATGTGAAGAGACGACTACAAATGAAATGTGGTTCAACACCCACAAATATCAAAATCAGTACAGTTACTTAAATTCTGAATTATTTAAAATGTATGATACAATATGATTGGTTAGAGGCTTTTGCTGTTTCTTAAAGTGTCATTCATAAATAACAGTCTCATAAACTTTATCTTCATTCTTGTTTCCCTGTTTATCGTTTGTTTCCAGGGAGGCTTTCCCATAAGCCTTTTTTTTATCTTCTATGCTCTATTATTATTATTATTATTATTATTATTATTATTATTATTATTATTATTATTATTATTATTATTATTATTGCTGTGCTAATAAATAAAATAAAATATTACTTCATTTCAAGTAACAAAATTGTCTGGATAATGGAAATATCAGAAAGAAGGAAACATTTTTCTTCCCTGCTTTAACAGATGTCATGGACTACAATTAAAACTGAAGTAAAAATCAGGTTGCATCGTGTGTGGCCACTAGATAAAGACCCCTGTACTGTTGTTGATGGCAGCCCCTCCCTGAAATACATGCAGACATTTCTTGTCATGTATAACCACTTGATGCATTTCCCCCAGAGCAGCATATTCATCAATAATTCATTGAAATTTATGCAGGGACAGGGCTAATTCCTGATAGATTCATCTAGCCGTGTATTTGTTAAACTGATCCTCACAGAAGTGTCTCTTCAAACACCGCACTCCTAACACGAGCTGACAGATTCATCATGAGTCTGATTATTAAAACAAAAGTATAGCGTTGTGTCTGACAAAAGGATTAGAAGTGTTTTACATGCATGACTTGATTTAAGCACTTTTGAATATAATCCCTTCATTAGAATAGCCAATGACAAACATGCTGTCTGGATTCTCACGCGTGATGTCTGTTACGCACTGGAATAATTAATGCACTCAACTGTAATTGTATCTGAAGTTTCATTGGCTCCAAACAAGCTTCAGAAAATGGTTATTACCCCACCCCCACCCCCCAAAGAGGAGAGGGGTATTGAGTAAGGCTGCACTGTATTAGATAAAAACTAAGATTGAGATTTTTTTTTAAAACCTGTAGTATATTGTAAAACATACTCATAGCAATAGAATACCTGAAATTAAATAAAATTAATAATTAAAAATAATTAAATAATAATAAAATATATAAATGGATAAATAAATAAAAAAGACAAATAATTCAATAAAAATAAATCAGAAAATAAATGAGTACTTTTTAAAATACCACTTAATTAAATAAATGAAAAAAAAAACAATTTAGTAAATAAAATTAATAATTAAAAAATAAATACAAAATTTAAATAAATGAATATATAAACAAATTTAAAAAATGAATGAATGAATAACAGAGACATAAAATAATAAATACATATATAATAAATAAAAATAAATGACTAAAAATAAATAATGAATAGATAAATAAACAAAAAAGACAAATAAATAAATAAACAATAAATACAAATAAATGAATAAAAATAAAGAAAAAAGAACAAAAATAAATAAATAAATAAATGAATGAATGAACAAATAAATAAATAAATAAATAAAAAATGTTTAAATAAAACAAATGACAAAAATTTCAGGACCTGCGATGTGACTATTATTGCGCACACGTACATTGGATTGTCAATGCTATATATACAATATATTGTGCAGCTCTAGAAGTCTGTTTGAGTCAGTTTGTTTGTTTGTTTGTTTCTTTGTCAGCAGCTTTACACAAAAACTACTGGACCACTATCAATAAAATGTCCAGAAAAGGTGCGAGGTTGTCGAGAATATACCCCAATACATTTTGGTGAATGTAGGTGAAAGGTCAAGGTCACAGACACCAGAAATGAGTTTTATCGCCATCATAAGAGAAAGGGTAAAATCAGGTAAAATGTCTGCGAGGGGGGCGGGGTTTGTTGTACTGAGCACCGCTTGTCCTGTTCTGTTCTGTTGTCAGTCATGTCAGGTGACGTCTGTGTGAGTGTTTGAGCATTTTCTCAACAAACACTTTGCCTCTGCCTACAAACAAGACTGTGGTGTCTCCAAACATCCAGCACATATAAGGCTTTTCTCAGCAGTAATTGTCATTTGAAAAGAGTCTATTCTTCAGCTTTAAACAACTGTGGCCATCTTCTGTTCTTCCATCTACTGTTTCAAAGGCACTTTAGAAACCATGTGAACAATACCAGCTCCGGTCATGACCACGACATGTGTGTGGTCCTGTCCCGCTTGTAACACAGCCAAGACAAAGGACTTTGTGAGTGCGGACTTTGGTTCCAACAGGTCAAGACATTTCTTCAGGCCAGTGGACTTTGTTTGTTGAGGGTGAAGGAATGTGGTCATAGTAGAAGTAGACATGGAGAGATTTGTGTGACGTGGACTTGGATGAGGTTATTGTATAAAGTTTGATGATTTGGTGTTTAATTTGTGTTGATACATTCACAGAAGATTTTTAAAAGTTCAAGCAAAAAAAATCAATTCAAAATACCAAATAAAAAATCAAGCACAAAAACTAAAAATCAAAGGAAAAATATGAAAAAAATGTACAGATCATGTATTTTTCTTACTTTTGTTTGTTGCTGTCTTCCTTGATTACAACTTCAGTCTTCTCGTTTGCGCTCCCTGACTTTTTGATTGCAGTTTTGACACAAATGTGGTTGGTGGAGGTGGGACTTCCTTTGGTGTATTACTATTGGTTTGTTTATGTTTGACGGATCGCTAAGCAAGCGTACTCAATCAGAAGCAGAATAGCTGCTGTGGCCAGAGCTGCTTCATACGCTTACTTAGCTGTCCGTCAAACATAAATAAACCAATTGTAATCCACCAAAGGAAGTCCCGCCCCCACTAGCCACATTTGTGTCAAAACTCCAATCAAAAAGTCAGGGAGTACAAACAAAATGGCTGAAGTCATAATAAAGGAACAAACCAAAAGTGAGAAACATGCATCTGCACATCTGCACATGATCTGCACATTTTTTTCATTAAAGCCTTTTTTTTTTTGGTTTGATTTTTTATTTGGTATTTTTTGCTTGTAAAAAAAAAATCTTCTTTGAACTTATTGACACAAATGAAACACCATTGTCTACTTCAATAAATTATGACAATTTAAATAAATGAATAGATTATATGTATTTCATCTTTCATTAATAACTATTGATTTTATGAAGAATGTGTGGAATGGTGGATGGTGCTGTGATAGAACGCTGCCTTGTCAATGCACATGTGTGACAGCAATATTTTTACATTTTCGACCGTGAGATGAAAACGCAACAGGCAATATAGTTTTCAAGATTTCCACTCTGGAATGCGTTTTCAATCTGCAAAACTAAATGAAAATCAATCAATCAACTTTATTTATATAGCTCATTTGAAAGATCCACAGGGGAAGCCAAAGTGATGTACACAAAACATGAGGAAAACAAGCTAAAAACACACAATAACAAAAGACACAGGTTCATGTCAGCTTGGTAAAAAGCACTTTTGATGAAATATTTTGTCATTTTTTTGCCACAATCGTCCACGTTTAAACAGCCCCTAAGTTCAGTTTAAATTTTACACTCTGTAGATAGGGACCATATACCCAGAAAAAAAGACAATAATGGTTGCTTTTCTAGGAGGATTAAATGACAGCACAGGTGGTAAAAGTACTCACATTCTGTACTTAAGTAGAAGTACAGCTACTTGTATCTCAATTGTATTAAAGTAAAAAAGTAAAAAAAAAACTGCATTTTTTTTTTTTTTGCCCTGGATGGAATAATACTTATTTAACCAGGAAAAAACAGCATGTTTTCAAAAGTAGCCATGAATAAAGATTGTAATAGTGAGTTATTGTGGGTCATGGTACTCAGTTTTGCGGGTATGGACAGGAAATTTAGGAAAAATTCAAGAGTCATCAAAAGGATATTTAAAAAATAAATGAAAAGAAAAACATAATGAGATAAAAAAATAAAAATAAATAATTTAGATAAAAAGTACAAATTATGAGATTAAAAAAATCAAATTTATCCGATAGAGGGTCAAAATTATGATAAAAAAAGTCAGAATTATGAGATAAAAAATCTAAATTATGAGATAACAAGTTGATTTTGTCTAGTTTGAAAAATTAATGAGTCTATTCTGAGAATCTAAAGAGAATAAAGTACAGATATTTATGCCAAAATGTAGGGAGTAAAAAGTTGTCAGAAAAACTAAAACTCAAGTAAAGTACAATTACAATTACTGTACTTAAGTAAAGTGAGTACTTTCACTTACTTTACTTCACCCACTGCATCTCTCCACTGGTAATTAGATCACAGCCACAGAAAAGCACATTGGCTTCTTACAACACAGACCCACAATGAATCACTGCCACTGTACGTCCATTTGCCTGGCACTGGGCAACAAGGAAAAGAATGGAATGCTTTAATGGAACTTTGGCGCTGACCTGCACAGTGGAGGCAGCATCACACTGTTCCCTTAGGAGTTGTTGTTGTTGTCAATGTGCCTTTGGAAAAGTGTCTTTGTTTATGTGGCTGTCGTAAAAAGCAATGAAAATGTTAACTTTGTGTAATTTCTTTGGGACAAGTCAATGCAGGAAGTGGTCTTTGTGTCACTCAAGACACCTGTGAAAAGTGGGAAAATATCCCAGGAGTATCTTTCCATTCATTCCAGAAATCTGTTTGTTTGTTTTTCCTTTTTTGGTTTTGTTTTTTCATCCAGAAATAATAACCATTTGAATGTGTTAAGTCATGGTTATTAACAGTTGTTTCCCAAGTCCTTCCCAAAATTAGTACTAGTAAATCACCTGTTGACAGTTAATAATAGGGCTGCACAATATAAACCTGCAATATGTATTGCGATATTGCAGATTAGTGGTCGTTTCGACCACTAATGTGTAACATATGTTTCTGTGCCGTCCTGCTTATAGCTGAAATAATTCAATAAAATTAACAATCAAATAAATTAATTAATTAATGAAAACAAGACATAAAAATAAACAAATACATAATAAATAAATAAATAAATAATGAAATAAAAATAACGAAATAAATTAATAAATAAAACATAAAAAATGAAGAATTAATCAAAAATAAATAAAAATATCAATTTATTGTATATTTGTATTATATATTTATAATAATAATTAAAAAAATACATACAAATAAATGACTAAAAATAATAAATAATCAAATCCAAAAAAATACACACACACAAATAAATAAATAAATATACAAACAAACAAACAAACAAACAAACAAACAAACAAACAAACAAATAGATAAATAAGTAAATAAATGAATAAATAAATAATTGTATTATTTATTATTAGTATATTGATTTGGTGGAGCTGCTGCTTCATAATTATCACAAAAATAAGCTTTTGGAGTTTGTTCTATGGAGACAGAAAGTGGGATCAAATCACAAGTGATCAGTGGAGACGTGTGTGGAGAAGCATTCTAATGGCAGGTGTTGAATGGATGAACTTCAGAGTTGGATGTGATTACCAACATCACATGTTAACGTCAGGTCTGAACAGGCTATGTGTGCTCCTTTAAAACAATCTCTCCAAACATGCCTAGTTGTCAGTCATTGTGAGTCTGTAACCAAGGTCAGTGTCTGTGCAGGTGTCTGAAATACCATGTGACTTTTTCCTCCCTCTGTCATTTTTTGTGCCAATACACATGGTTTGTGTGCACAATGCTGGCCTTCTTTAGCAGAATACCTGTGTCAGGGTGCCTCTGCACTTTGAGTTCCTTTGCAACAATGGGATCCTTTCTCATTCCTCTCCTCCCTCCTTCACTGTTTCCCACTGAGAGCCCTGCAGGCAGCCTTTTTCTGCAGACACATTCAAGACCTCTCAGCTATGCTGTGATTCATTAGTGTAGTGGAAGGTCAGTGTCATTTGTTGCAGTGTAAATGTAGGAGCCATGCCACCACTCGCTCCAGATATGCCTTATTAAGACATGTGTCCACGCTTTGACACTCATGCACTAATAATGAAGCATGTTTGTTTAGATCACTGACTGATCATGATACATTACTGGGAACTTAAAAGGTAACTACAGTCCACACACAAGTAAACACACACACACACACACACACACACACACACACACACAAGACGAGGACACAGCACATAAAAACACTTCTGTTCCAGAAGAATTTGATTTGATTAATTAGATTGTTTTAAGCCTGGATGATATATTGATTTTATCGATTAATTTGAGTTTTTTGTTGTGGCCCATTAAAAAAAAAAAAAAAAAATAATAATCATAATTTTTTTTTTCTCCTTTCTATGGCACTAGGGTTTACTTTGAAATATTTTTTTCTGTTGTCTTCTTTACATCTTCCCAAAATAAACTCATTTTGCGACATTCTCTGACACATCCCCCTCGAAACTGTGTATTTTTTTTTAATTTTTGTCTGGAATGTTTTTGGCATATTTATTTAATTCCACCAGAGTTATGTAATCCCTCATTAAGCATTTGTAATGAATTAACTTAAGGTGAATATTTATGGATTTGATTTGTGCTTCAGGTTTGACATTTCCAGTTGTAGGTTTTCTGTCCAGCCTTTGTGTTTGTAATGTGAATTTTCAAAAGACGTATCTGTTTGTAAATTGGACATATTTTGTAAATTTTTTAGGATAACATTCACACTGTTTTGATTCCAGAACGCATGTCTGCTGTGTAAAACTCCAGCCTAGCTCACCTCTGTTACTGCTTTGGTGGCATCATCATCATCATCATCATCATCATCATTATCATTATCATCTTCATCATCTCATCTTTTTTTCTGGAATCTTTGTGTAAACGTAGCTATTGTTTCATCGGGGGGATATTTCAACAGGTTGAATGTTGAGCTTAACTCTTCACTGCAAGTTCACTCATGCTTCCTTTATTTGGTGTCTTTTTGTCTATAAACTCAGTCTGCAGTTCATACCTTCAGGCTAAAACAACTTTTGAAAAACAAAGCTCAATAGTACATGTCACTTGTTCTTTATTGTAGGGTTTTACTGCATTAATGGACATGTTCTGACTATGACTATATGTGTTATTTAACTGCATTCTGGACTCATTTTACCCATTTCACTTTAACCCTTTGTTGGTCAGCTCAACCGTTTGGTAGAGATAACTTTGAAACCTGATATCTAATCTAAATTAAGTCCTTTGACAGCAAACTTCTTGGGCAGTCAATGATATATTCAGGTCATGCTAGTATACAATCAAGGAAGAAGATCATAACTGTGACAACACCTCTGCTATGACCTCATCTTTTAGACACAAAACTGCAGAAAACTTAGATTTCTTCAATGTATTAACTTTTACAGAGTCTATTTTACATAAATATTTTTTTCAGAAATACTTTGGTATTCATGTAATAATTTTTTGAAAACATTCTCAATCAAACGGTAGAGATGATAGTAAAGGGTCATGAAATGCTTATGCTAATCACTAATGATACAAACACAAAGAGTTACTACATCTAATTTTAAACAAGTCACAAATTATGTAAGATTGGTGAAGGAGTAATTTAGTGAAATTTACGGTCAGTAAAAAAATAAATACATCTATATTTTATGTTATAATGTAGGTGGGAAAAGAAAAAAAAATTGTGATATTTATACTGTAACCAACAAAGGGTTAAACTGGGGTTGCACTGCTTGTAGAGGTGCACAATATTTTGTTATTCATTCATTTATTATTATTTATTTATTTTTAATGATTACATTTATTTAATTATATCGGCTACAAGAAGGATGACACTGAAATGTATGTTCTGTGTCAACCACTAATCTGTTTGACGATTTGCGTCGGCACTATGCATGTGTTATATACTCCTGAGTAGTTTTTCATATCACAATATACTATATCACAGCATTAAAAAACATCGCAATGTCAGCTTTTTCTAATATCGTGCAGCTCTAACTACTTGGGTTAAGTGATGATGCAGCGTTTAGTAGCTTTATTTGATCACATATGCGACCCTCCAGCACAAAACCAGTCACTTGGGTCAAATTTCAGAAATTAAGATTTTATATTTATCTGAAAGCTTATTAAAAATGCTTGTGTGACACTAATTCAACCAATCAGGAGCCATTTCTCAACATTGCCCTAGCAACAAGGGATTTTGTTTACTCAAGAAGGCTTTGTTCTGTGGCTCCCATTGGTTAAAATATATAATTATGTAGATTTCTATTCAAGGGTTGTTTAGAGGGAATCCTGATCTTTCCAATGGTACCAAATATGACGTGGAAATACCTAACGTGAGTGCGAAGGAAAGCTGTGTTTTGAGTTTTCTTTGTTTTAAACTTAATTACTGTCAGAGTCAGTTGTTGTTCTTCCTAAAAGGCATGATTTGAAAGACCTATGGTAGGAATTTCACAAAAAGTCATAGTTAGAAGTGTTCAGGAGTTTTTTTTAAACTTGGATTTTATGTGTAAACTTCAAATTCAATCATTTTGACCCATATTATATGTATTTGAGGATATAGCTAGAAATACTGCTGTGCGACTTCCAACTGGTTTTGTGCTGGAGGGTCACATATATATGATATTGTTATTTGGTTTTATAAGCTTGTTTCATAAGCTGTATAAAATGGACAATCTTTCCTGAGTGCTTTGCATTTTAAATGCAGTTTATGAAGCACTATGTTTTGGGTATAACTCATTGAAAGGCAAAAGGAATATCAACTTCCACCAAATCAGAAATGGTTTGCATATCATGATACTTATTTTTCTTCTTTGATGTTGTTTGATCTTAATGTGTTATCCCAAGGTCTGCCAGGCAAAAGTGGTTTAGTAATGGGCTGAAGTTGTGCTTCCAATGACAAATCTGGAAGAGTGAGACATTGAAAATACTAACAGTGCCAACAAACTTTAGAACAGACTGAAACTGTCACTAAATATCTTCATCTAAGCAGCACCCAGACATGTGTCCCAAAGGTGACAGGGAGTAAAGCAGTGGGGGATTGTGTTGGGTGTCTGTAGTCTGGTTTTAAGCAGCTCTCTATGTAAACCAGAAGTGTCAAAATATGTGGGTCAGGGGCCAAATCCAGCCCTTTGGATAAATGTATTAAAGACAAAAATTACACTAAAATATAAATCATTTTAGTTCATGGTCCACATTCAGACCAATTCAGTCTCATAATAACCTATAAATATTCACAAGTTAAAAAAAATATCTTTCTTGTTTCATTTAGTGACACTAAAACTAAGTATAATTTCACAAAAAAATTCTTAATGATCAGAACAAATATGAAAATTTGGAAATGTCTGAAGAGAAGTAAGTACAATTGTAATAACAATATTCTACCTATTACTAAATATTTAGTATATCTGTAGATCCACTGTGATCTGTAAGTTAGAATGTATATGTGTAAATGATAAACTAAAGCCTAATATTGTTTATTTCAAAATGTACTTTAAAACAGAGAGAAAAGTTTGGAGTTCACATTATATATATTATATGTTATTTTTTTACTGGTTTGGTCCAGTGCAGATCAAATTTATCTGAATGTGGCCCCTGAACTAAAATGAGTTTGACACCTTTGATGTAAATTATAATGAGGGGCTGTCAAATAATTAAAAATTTTTATCAGATTAATCATAGGGTTGCTATGGATTCATTTCAATTAATTGTTGTCAGAACACTGTATGTCTTAGGGTTTTTTTGTTTGTTTGTTTGTTTTTTAGTTAAATTGCACTAAAATACACTAGGAAACACAAAATGCTGAGAAAAAATATGAAAAACATGTTAAAAACATTCACAAAATAAATTTAAACATTCAAAAACGTCTAAAATATGGGAAAATAACCATAACATATACAAAACATAGGAATATATATGCAGTTATGATTATTCAACACTTTCAACAAAACAACTGTAAAAAAACCAAAAAACAAAAAAAAGATTAGTCATGATGATGGATTAATCCGTGTTAATGCATACATTTTGACAACCCTAATAATAACGTAACTTTTGTGATGATTTAGCTACATAAATAAAATTGAATTGATTGATTGGTTGATACAGTACAGTGATATTAAGTACCAATCGTGCAGTAGAAAAAGGATCAATATGTCCAGGTTGCATCAGTGGAAACTTGTCATAAAATAAGCTTTACTCAAACATACTGAAACTTTGACTAAATGTTTTGTACCGGCAGCAATAACGCATACAATCATTGAGAGGTATATGCTAATTGTTAAGTCATAAAGCTGCTTGAGAATGTCGTGCCCTTTGGTCTATTTAACATGTCGCCTTCATATTAAAGGTCAGGGTTCAACAGCTTGTTGTTAGATTGTGCTTTTATTTGCAAGTTGGTGCCTTGGTTGTTATAATTGTCAGTAAAAGTTTGCATTGAGATAAGAAAAAATAATGGACGTCGGCTATGGTTTTTGATGTTAATACAGGATCTGTATGTATTCATGGCTGTGTTGTGCATATTTTTGAGCCTGTTTTGCAGTGACACTTTTTGCTGCCAAACAGAATACCTTAAATAACTGATCAAGTGTTGCTTTCTAAGGTTGCTAGATAGTGATGTAGTGATGCCCATTGCTCCATGTCCAGTCGACTTGAAGAGAATGAAGAAATGAAGCCTCTGCTGCTGTCTATAATGAATTATAAATACATGACATTTTAATTAATTATAAATAAATAATCACTGTGTGGCTTCCACAGTGTATTTGTGGACACTTTAATATTAATAGGGATACACCCAATTCATTGTCTGGTTTTGTAATCAGTATTTGGTGATAGTCAAATATAATGTGTTTCTTTGTTGTGGTGACATTTACAGTAGAATAAGATGGTAAATGCCTGAACGCTTGATGAAGTCAAAGTTAGGGACTTAGTTGTCATGGACTCTCTCTCTGTTCCCTGCTCTCTATCCTGTCTAATTTTCCACACCTGTGCTCCCTCATTAACCTGCCAGCTGCAATGCATTCTCTCCCATCAACCTCTGTATATAAACCCCAGTCTTCCAGTCCACCCTTGTCAGAACGTCAGCAAACCAATGCCTGTTACCTGTCTGAACCTTCACGTCTCTGACTCCAACCCGAAGATCCTGAACCTGTTTGACTACGCCTCTGATCTCCAGTCCCGGTAAACTCAACCTGCCTTTCTGTTCTCTGACCAAGATTTTTGCCTATTCCTTAATGGTACTTCTGCCTGGCTTTCACCCCTCCTGCTGTTGTGTGTGTGTGTGTGTCCCCCAGGACTTCCAGAATCGTGGCGAGTGAGCTTCATCCATCAACCCCAGACACCAGCTTGACCAGACGCCACTCGGCCACCGGGGAACACACACACACCCACCCCCGTGACACCAACACCCCTGACCTTGGCTTCTCACCAAAGCTAAGCAGGGTCAGGCCCGGTCAGTATCTGGAGGGGAGACCACTCCACACTTTGATCACCAAACCTTGTTTGACTGCCACAACCAAAACCTTCAATAAACTGTGTTAAATCGTGAAGCTTTTGTGGTCCAAATTCTGTCTGGCACCTGACAGTACGTTCTGACCAGTATGGACCCAGCGCACGACACATCCATCATGGACACCACCAACCCAGAACCACCAACCGCAATGCAGCGCCTGCAAAATGCAGAGGGAGAAATGCATAAGATGGCTGGGGACATCTCGTCCATGATCCAACTCTTTCACCAACAACAAGAGCTGTTTCAGCAGCAGCAACAAGAGGTTCAAGAGCAACGACGACGTCTTGACCAGACCTTGCAGCTGCTCACTTCTCTGATTCCCCCGTCTGGCCCAGCTCCAGCTCCAGCCCCAGCTCCAGCTCCAACCCCAGCTCCAGTTTCCGGGCCAGATACCAATACCCCAGAGCCAAGGATCGGCAACCCTGAGCGCTTTGATGGCGACCCGACCCAGGCCCAGGCATTTGTGACCAGTTGTCGCCTCCAGTTTTCCCTACAGCCCCGAACCTTTTCTACGGAGGGAGCAAAGGTTGCCTACGCTATCACTCACCTGACGGGCCGAGCTCGGCTGTGGGGAACGGCAGAATTCGAACGCCAAACTCTGGCATGTTCATCCTTTGACCTGTTTGCCAAGGAGATTTTAAAGGTTTTTGACTTGGAGTCCACCCCAGCAGAGAAGTCACAGGGTCTCTTGAACATTCGCCAAGGCAGAAGAACAGTCGCGGATTATTCAATCCACTTCAGGACCCGAGCAATGAGGACCTCCTGGAATATGGAGGCATTGGTGAGTGTCTTCTACCACAGCCTGGCAGACTACATCAAAGACGAGCTGGTGTCCCATGACACACCCACCACCCTCGACGAAGCGATCGCCCTAGCTATCCGCATCGATCGGAGAATTCAGACTCGCCGTAGGGAAAGAGGACGCCTGAACCTGCCAACCACAAGCCCCAAGCACAATCCAGCTCCCATCTTGCCCACCTCTGTCACTCCATCAAGCCAGTTGGACCTGTCTGAACCTATGGAGATCGGCCGTGCCTCCACCTATCCCGCAGAGCGTCAACGACGCATCTCGTTAAACTTGTGCCTGTACTGTGGCGGGGAAGGTCATCGAGTCGCCACCTGTCCGGTAAAAGCCGAGGCTCACCAGATGTAGGAGGGATCTGGGTGAGCTCAATGAACGTTCGGCCCTCCACTAACCACAAACCCCTGATCAAGATCTGTCTTCACCTGTCTGACACAACCCACACTCTGGCAGCCCTGGTAGATTCTGGTGCCGACGCGAACATCATGGACACGGAATTAGCTCATCAGCTAGGTTTAGAGAGCCACTGTTTATCCTCTCCTGTTCCAGCCCGGGCCCTAGATGGTCACATTCTTGGTACAGTCACACATACCACAGCCCCCGTCTCCATGAAAGTGTCTGGTAACCACCAAGAGGAAATTCGTTTCCACCTTCTCCGCTCTCCAGGTCAGCGATTGATACTGGGTTATCCCTGGCTCCGCCTCCATAACCCTCATCTCGACTGGGCCTCCGGAACCATCAAAGAGTGGGGAGATAACTGCCACCTGTCATGTCTGCATGCTGCCTCATTGCCTCCTAGCTCTATGCCACCCAGCGCTGCCCCTGACCTTATTAATGTCCCAGAATGCTACCATAGCCTCCGTCGAGTGTTCAACAAGACTAGAGCCACCTCTCTGCCGCCACACCGTCCCTACGATTGTGCCATTGACCTCCTTGCGGGAACTACGCCACCCAAGGGTCATCTTTACTCACTGTCGCCGCCTGAGAGAAAAGCCATGGAGGATTATATCAGAGACTCTCTGGCAGCTGGAATCATCCGCCCATCTTCCTCTCCTGCTGGTGCCGGCTTCTTCTTCGTGGGAAAGAAAGACGGCTCCCTCCGTCCCTGTATTGATTATCGTGGTCTGAACAATATCACCGTGAAGAACCGGTACCCTCTGCCTCTAATCAACTCTGCTTTTGAGTTACTCCAAGGAGCCACGATCTTTACCAAGTTGGACTTGAGAAACGCCTACCATCTAGTACGCATCCGGGAGGGCGATGAGTGGAAGACGGCCTTCAACACTCACACCGGGCACTATGAGTACCTGGTAATGCCATTTGGTCTTACTAACGCCCCGGCAGTTTTCCAGGCTCTGGTGAACGACGTACTCCGAGATATGCTGAACCAATTCGTCTTCGTCTACCTGGATGACATACTAATATTCTCCAGAACCCTGTCAGAACACACTCGTCATGTTCAGCTGGTCCTCAGTCGTCTCCTAGAAAACTCCCTTTATGTGAAAGCTGAGAAGTGTGAGTTCCATGCGTCATCCGTGTCTTTCTTGGGCTATATTGTGGCCGAAGGGAATATCCAAATGGACCCAGCAAAAGTTTCTGCAGTCACCTCCTGGCCAGTTCCAGTGAACAGAAAGAAATTGCAGCAGTTCCTTGGCTTCGCCAATTTCTATCGGAGATTCATTCGAAACTACAGCACTGTTGCTGCTCCACTCACAGCCCTGACCAGTACCAAACACCCCTTCGCATGGACCCCGGAAGCTGAGAAAGCTTTTAATTTCCTCAAAGCCCGGTTCTCTTCAGCCCCCATCCTCCAAATGCCAGATGTAAATCGGCAGTTTGTAGTTGAGGTGGATGCTTCAGATGTTGGGGTTGGAGCCGTTCTCTCGCAACGCATGGCAGAGAATAACAAGTTGCATCCCTGCGCATTTTTCTCCCGCCGACTTTCACCCGCAGAGTGCAACTATGACGTTGGAAACCGGGAGCTGTTGGCTGTCAAGCTAGCCCTGGAGGAGTGGCGTCACTGGCTGGAGGGGTCCACCGTACCTTTCCTGGTCTGGACTGATCATAAAAACCTGGAATATATCCGAACTGCCAAGCGTCTGAACCCCAGACAATCACGTTGGGCCTTGTTTTTTACCAGATTCAACTTCACTCTATCATACCGCCCAGGTTCCCGAAACATCAAGCCAGATGCTCTGTCCCGCCAGTTCCAGAAGAGCGATGATCCCACCCTGGAACCTGTGCCCATCCTCCCAAATCCCCTTATTGTGGCTGCCCTGACCTGGGATATTGAGAGTCAGGTGCAAGAGGCCCTCCGTGACCAACCCGGTCCCAGTTCATGCCCGGACGGCTGTCTCTTTGTCCCAGACAACTTGAGATCTCAGGTCATACAGTGGGCACACAACTCCCACCTTGCCTGCCACCCTGGCGTCCGTCGCACTTGCCATCTCATTGCCCAGCGCTTCTGGTGGTCGTCACTGGGAAAAGATGTCAAGGAGTTTATCAGAGCCTGTCCCACCTGCAACCAGAACAAATCCTCCAACCAGCCCCCTGCTGGATTGCTCCAGCCTCTGCCCGTGCCCACTCGACCCTGGTCCCATATTGCCTTAGACTTTGTCACAGGCCTGCCGCCCTCTGAGGGTATGACGGTCGTTCTTACGGTAGTTGACCGTTTTAGTAAAATGGCACATTTTATCCCTCTCCCGAAACTACCATCTGCAAGGGAGACTGCCCAGGTTGTCCTGGATAATGTGTTCCGTTTACACGGGCTACCTAAGGACATTGTCTCTGACAGAGGGCCACAGTTCACTTCCACTTTTTGGAGAGAATTCTCCAACCTCTTGGGGGCCACTGTCAGTCTCTCCTCTGGTTTCCATCCCCAGTCCAATGGCCAGTCTGAGCGCGCTAACCAGGAGCTAGAAAAGGCCCTTCGGTGCATGGCTTCTGGTAAACCTCAGTCTTGGGCACAGCAATTGACGTGGGTGGAATATGCCCATAACTCCCTCACCTGCTCAGCTACTGGAATGTCGCCGTTCCAGTGTGTGTATGGCTACCAGCCTCCACTGTTTCCCAGCCAGGAAGCAGAGATTTCCTGTCCATCTGCACTTGCCTGTGCTCGACGGTGCCGCCGAACCTGGGCACAAGCCCGTGCGACCCTTCTCAGGTCAGTCACCAGCTATGCCACCGGGGCGAACCGTCGGAGGATACCGGCACCCACGTACCAGATTGGCCAAAAGGTGTGGTTGTCCACCAAAGACCTGCCACTGCGAGTAGACTCTCGCAAGCTAGCTCCACGTTTCCTTGGTCCTTTCCCAGTCCAGAGGGTCATCAGTCCCACTGCAGTACGGCTCCAGTTGCCGAGGTCCATGAAGGTGCATCCCACCTTCCATGTTTCAAAGATCAAACCAGTACATGAAAGCCCATTGGTTCCTCCAACTCCACCTCCTCCTCTCCCTCGCCTCATTGATGGTGGGCCGGTTTACACCGTTCGACGCCTGCTTCGGTCCAGACGGAGAGGTAGAGGCATCCAGTACCTCGTTGACTGGGAGGGATATGGACCGGAGGAGAGGACCTGGATTCCAACCCGTCAGATAGTGGACCGGACACTCATTGCTGACTTCCATCGGCAGCATCCAGACCAGCCGTCTGCCCGTCGGGGCCGGCCAAGGCGACCTCGTCTCTCCGTCTGCCCTTCTTCTGACAAAGGCGCAGCCGCATCCGCTGGGGGTTGCTCTCCAGTCCTCTCTGAAGACGTTGCTATGGACTCGGATCATTCGGAGGAGTTTTAGCCATCCTCCTGCTCCCCCTCCACCCGCCCGGTTTGGTTTTTTTTTTTTGTTTTTGTTTTTGTTTTTGGGGACTTCTGGGGCCGTCCCTTAGAGGGGGGGTTCTGTCATGGACTCTCTCTCTGTTCCCTGCTCTCTATCCTGTCTAATTTTCCACACCTGTGCTCCCTCATTAACCTGCCAGCTGCAATGCATTCTCTCCCATCAACCTCTGTATATAAACCCCAGTCTTCCAGTCCACCCTTGTCAGAACGTCAGCAAACCAATGCCTGTTACCTGTCTGAACCTTCACGTCTCTGACTCCAACCCGAAGATCCTGAACCTGTTTGACTACGCCTCTGATCTCCAGTCCCGGTAAACTCAACCTGCCTTTCTGTTCTCTGACCAAGATTTTTGCCTATTCCTTAATGGTACTTCTGCCTGGCTTTCACCCCTCCTGCTGTTGTGTGTGTGTGTGTGTCCCCCAGGACTTCCAGAATCGTGGCGAGTGAGCTTCATCCATCAACCCCAGACACCAGCTTGACCAGACGCCACTCGGCCACCGGGGAACACACACACACCCACCCCCGTGACACCAACACCCCTGACCTTGGCTTCTCACCAAAGCTAAGCAGGGTCAGGCCCGGTCAGTATCTGGAGGGGAGACCACTCCACACTTTGATCACCAAACCTTGTTTGACTGCCACAACCAAAACCTTCAATAAACTGTGTTAAATCGTGAAGCTTTTGTGGTCCAAATTCTGTCTGGCACCTGACATTAGTATTGACCAAAAATCCCATGTAATGGAGACAGGATCTTTCTAACTTTATGGTCAACTTTCAACTTATTCTAAATAAGTGGTGCCTGGCACAACAACCCTCCGACCCCATCGCAAACGGCAAAATTATTCTGTTAAAAGAAGAAGTACTGATTCAACTCCTTTCATTAAGTAAAAGTAAAAAAAAAAACAAAAAACGTATGAATTGTAATAAAGTAAAAAAGTACAATTGTATTTTTTTTCTCATGGATGAAATAATACGTATTTGTCCAGGATAAATCCTAAAAGAAAAATCTGGGGAGAAAAAAAATGCACAATTGAGATAAAAAGTCATTATGAGATTACAAAAAAGGTTATAAATATGAGATTAAGAAATGCACAATTATGAGATGAAAAGTAAAAATTGTGATAAAAAAATCTAGATTACGAGAGAAAAATTCTAAATTAGGAGAAACAAAATCATAAATATGAGATAAGAAATGCACAAGTATGACAAAAACTGTCAAAATTATGAGATAAAATGGCACAATGAAGATAAAAAGTCATAATTATGAGATAAAAGTCATAATTATTATATAGAAAGTCACAATTCTCTCCACTGATTTTCCCTCTGAAGTGACTTATTTTTCATACTGTCACATCTGTTTGGTTTGAAAAAGTCATGAGTCTATTCTGAGAATGTAAGGAGTATAAAGTACATATATTTATATAAATGTAAGGAGTATAAAGTACACATATTTATATAAATGTAAGGAGTATAAAGTACACATATTTATATAAATGTAAGGAGTATAAAGTACACATATTTATATAAATGTAAGGAGTATAAAGTACACATATTTATATTAATGTAAGGAGTATAAAGTACACATATTTATATTAATGTAAGGAATATAAGGTACAGATGTTTATATAAATGTAAGGAGTATAAAGTACATATATTTATATAAATCTAAGGAGAATAAAGTACAGTAGTTGCACTATATATTGATTTGAATAAAAAAAGAAGGAAATGTGTTTGAAGTCTGTTATACAAAATAGTTTACATTTAACATTTCCGATGGCTTTAGTAACTAAGGAGAAGTAAGAATCTGTAAATGAAAGAAGACAAAAGAGCAGTATTACAATAATCTGCTCACAACTGACCCCATTAGTGTGTGTGAACCCATGAAGGACGAACACCAGTCTACTACTTGACCCATTTTTGGATGATCATGTGACCCTTTATTCAATGTAACACTACATATGCTACAGTGACGGATGGGTGTTGGTCAAATGAATGTTTTATAAAGAAATAAATAATAGAGAGAACGTCCATTATCTCTATTATCAAGTCTATCTTCGTATTTTAGATCCTTTCTCATGGTTCTTAAGAAATCATTAGCACCAGGCGAGATATAAATTGTCCCAGCCGTTTGTCTTTGTCTGAAGATTTGGGAATGTTTATCCCTCTTCTACACACACACACATGCACACACACACACACACACACACACACACACACACACACACACACACACACACACACACACACACACACACACACACATTGGTTTCCATGTTTTCTGTGGACCAAATTTGTAATCCTCTACTAGATGTATCTTAGTAGTGGAAGTATCCATTTGTTTGGTGAACCTTTCAAAACTTTAAATAATATTAGTGCTGTCAAATTATTACATGTTTTAATCAGATTAATCACAGGGTTGCTGTGTATTAATTTATATATTAATTGAGTTTCTTTTTGCATGACCAAACAGACTCAAGAAAGAAGGGGATATAATAAAATGTGTTAAAATCCACTAAAATTCACCAGAAAAATTAATTAAAACTCAAAAGTGGTGAGAAATCCAAAACATATTCAAAAACTCTTCTGAAATATGGAAAAAAAAAGACGAAAAAATGTGATGTGATAAAATATCCAGAATGTGCAAAAATATAAATATGTTTATATTATACTGGTGGGGACCATTGAAAATGTTTAAAAACAAAAAATTTTTTAATGAAAAAAATTCTACAATAACATTTTTTTGTAAATGTTTGGATTTCCCCCTGTTTCCCCTCATGCTTTATCGTTCTTTGTAAAAAAAAAAAAAGTTAATATATTTCTGGGGCCACATCATTTGCATAAATTCACACAGATTTAGATTTTACTGGTGGAACCTACATTTATATTTAACCCTCGTGGGGACCTGAATTTTGCTCCCTATGTGACAGAGGTCCCTGTGGTGTGACTGTGTAAAGACATCAATGCCCCCATAAAGACAGGAATATACACACACATACACACACACACACACACACACACACAGTGGAGGGGGAGGTAAAGAAGAAGAAAATATGTGCAAAAGAGGGAAAGAAGCGTGATCACAGAATCCATGCAAGTTCTCACTGCTAGAGGTCAAAGGTGAAAGCCTTAAAGTAATGTGGAGGGTGGGTGGTGGGGGGTGGACTCAGGGTCTGTGGTCAGATAGTCTCAAGGTAGTCTGTGGGAAGCGGAGGTCACACACATGCAAACACATTCACTATGATCACAAACTATTTCTGGTCAAGCTGTTACAGACTCATAAGTCTGTTACAGACTCATAAGTCTGTTACAGACTCATAAGTCTGTTACAGACTCATAAGTCTGTTACAGACTCATAAGTCTGTTACAGACTCATAAGTCTGTTACAGACTCATAAGTCTGTTACAGACTCATAAGTCTGTAACAGCTTGGTCAATAACTTCTCAACCAGATCAATCAATGTAACTTGTAATAGATATTTGTGGAGGCTTTTATACATACATTAATATGGGTCAATTAAAGGTTTGACTTAAATAATTTTTAAATACAAAATTAGCACTACAAGACGAGGTTTGTGCAAAGATGCAAAACATGCTGTTCTTGTTCAAATGTGGGACAAAAAAGTATGTTTGTGCAATTATGTTTTTATTTTATATACATACTACCGAGGATTTTGTTCATATCGCAATATAAAATCGCAATGTCAGTTTATTTCTAATATCGTGCAGCCCGAATAATAAACATGTTAAACTACGTATATTGAGGCCAAAAACGGTAACAAAATATTGAACCTCCTAGACGTTCTAACTAAAAGAGTGCATTTACCAACTCACATGGTGTATTGTTTATGGACTTACAGAAATGTTTGTTTTTGTGAAATGATCACCTTTACCTGCAAAACATACATGTATTCGTATATATGTATGTGTGTATATGTATGCAGTGCTTTTTAGTTTAGGTTCAATTGAAAATGAGGTGAAATCAGGTTTCCACTTGTTCTATTCAAAAAGCCAAAACCATAAACTAGACAAATTAAACTAAATGATGAGCCCATTTACTATGTGAATTAATAAAACACATTTTTGGGCCCATGATGTTCCCTTTTGTTTTCCCAGGCCCAGAGGCTACCTCTTCTCGTTTACACTTACAGTAGAAAAAGAAAAAATAGCAGAAAGAACATGTAGCAACTCATAATGTAATAATTTAATCATAATGCAATAAAATCATGAGTGTATAACATAAGAATGTCTTTGTGCATAATGTAATAATGTAATATTATGACATTCTGAGCTCAGCTATATAGCAACTCATAATGTAATAAAGCTCATAATGTAACAATGGCTTAATAAACTATAGTATTGCTTCATTAATTAACCATAGTTAACCTTTCACCTCACAGCAAAGACAAAGTTAAAACAAATGGCATGGCAATAATGCAATTTTTGTCACAGTATAAGCCATTACTACATTATGAGTTGCTACACCACATTAACCCAGAAAAAATGTCTCTCTACTTATAGCATCGACCAGGTGATTTTTTCAGTAATATTGTCCTTGAATTTTGCCTTTTTTCATGAAAAAAATGGCCGTTCCTTTATTTACTGGTTATTAATGATAACGTTGTGGTGCCCACAAGTGTGTGTTTGGTACTCACACGCAAAGACCCTTATTTTGAAGGTCCGTGAGTAACGGAAATGAGCACCGGGTGGCGGGAATTAGGTATTGATCTCCTTGTGTTTAAAAAGCTCTTTTTGAGAATAAACCGGGTGATGAGACCTGAACCTGACGTCTCCTGTCGTTCGTCTCTACATTGGTGACCCTGACGTGATTGAGCATGCATACCGACGCCGCTTCATCTGCCGCGGCAGTTTCTGCGCCTGCTGTTTTTTCTGCTACAGTAAAGCTCCCGGAGTTTTGGCAACACGACCCCGAGCCGTGGTTTCAGCATGTCGAGGCCCAGTTTCACCTGCGCGGCCTTACAACGGATGATACGAAGTACTTCCACGTAGTTGCGGCTCTGGACTCGGCCACTACACGGAGGCTGATGGGACTGCTCCGGGACCCACCCGCGGCGAACAAGTACGTGGCGATAAAAGCAGAGCTGCTCCAGCGCTTTCAGCTTTCTGACATGGAGAGAGCTGACCGCCTGCTCTCCATGACCTCCGCGTTGATGGAGAACATGTTAGCGCTCCTGGGCGGCGGAGACTGTGCGTTCCTCTTTACGCACCTGTTCCTGCGGCAGCTACCTCCTCCGGTCCTCCGTCCACCCGCTCGTCCACACGAAGGACTACAGAGGTTTAGCCCTGGAGGCGGACAGACTTTTGTTAGCTTCTCGGCAGTTCTCCGTGCATGCTCTGCTCCCGGCTGAGAGCGAAGACCCTGCGGTGGCAGCGGTGACGGCGCGCCGCAAGAGGAAGGACGGCTCTGGCTCCACGTGCTTCTACCACCGCCGCTTTGGACCGAAAGCGCGCCGCTGCATCCCACCGTGCTCCTTCCAGCTTCCGGGAAATGAGGAGACCGGCGCTCGCTAGCAGCTTCGTGCGCCGGGGACAACGACAAGCTGCTTTTCGTTGAGGACAGCGCATCAGGACGTCGTTTCCTGGTGGATTCCGGCGCGCAGCGGAGCATCGTGCCCCCCTCCTCCGCGGACGCTCTGGGACACGGACACGGCCCACCGTTGGACGCTGCAAACGGTACGTCCATCCGCACCTTCGGCACCAGAGTTTTGACTGTGTGTTTTAGTGGTCGGGAGTTTACTTGGGACTTTGTAGTTGCATCTGTGTCTGTCCCTATCATCGGTGCAGATTTCCTATGTGCCAACAGACTTTTAGTGGACGTGTCTAGCAGGTGTTTGATCGACGCCGTGTCTTTTACGTCTTATCCGTGTACTCTGGGTCATGGTCACCTTGTTTTAACTAATATGCTTACTGATGGGGATCGTTATCAGCGTCTCCTCTCAGAATTTCCGGCTCTGACTGTTCCCACGTTTTCTGCGGCAGTAGCGAAGCACAGAGTGGAGCACTACATTACGACTGTCGGGCCACCCGTTTTCGCTCGCCCGCGACGTTTGGATGGGAATAAGCTCGCTATAGCCAAAAGGGAGTTTTCCAACATGGAACAGCTGGGAATAGTGCGTCGTTCCGACAGCCCCTGGGCCTCCCCGCTGCATATGGTCCCTAAGTGCGATGGCGGCTGGCGTCCTTGCGGTGATTTTCATCACCTCAACAACGTGTCCACCAATGACCGGTACCCGATCCCACACATACGGGACTTTTCCGCGCATTTGGCGGGGGCGGTTTTCTTTTCTAAGGTGGACTTAGTTAGAAGCTACCACCAGGTGCCGGGTCGCCCTCAGGACATTCCAAAGACAGCTGTAATTACACCTTTTGGACTTTTTGAGTTTTTGCGGATGCCGTTTGGACTGAAGGGGGCAGCACAAACTTTTCAACGGCTCATGGACTCAGTCTTGCGTGACATGCCATTTCTGTTTGTATATTTGGACGACATTTTGGTGGCTAGTTCGTCTCAGGAGGAGCACTTACTGCACCTCCGCCACCTGTTTAAGCGCCTCACTGAGCACGGTTTAATTATTAATCCTGCCAAGTGCCAGTTTGGGCTCGCAGAGATTGAGTTCCTGGGCCACCGGGTGTCTAAAGCTGGTGCCGTACCCCTCCCGGCGAAAGTTCAGGCGGTTTCTGTTTTCCCGCGCCCGGTTTTGGTGAAGTCACTACAGGAGTTTTTGGGCATGGTTAATTTTTATAACCGCTTCATTCCTCGGGCTGCCCACATCATGCACCCTCTTTATGGTGCTTTAAAAGGCAAAAATAAAAATCAGGCCATTGATTGGACGCCAGACAGAGAGTGGGCGTTCCACAAAGCCAAAAGGGCACTGGCTGACGCCGCTTTGTTAGCCCACCCTAACCCGTCTGCCCCTATTGCACTAACCACAGATGCGTTGGATTACGCGGTGGGTGCTGTTTGTGAACAGTGGGTGGATGGAGCCTGGCAGCCATTGGCGTTCTTCAGCAAAAAGCTGCGTGAGCCAGAACGGAAATATAGTGCATTTGATAAGGAGCTCTTGGCCCTTTTCCTCGCTACTCGCCATTTTCGGGTTTTTTTAGAGGGCCGGGATTTCATAGCTTTTGTGGACCACAAGCCGCTTACATTTGCCATGGCAAAGGTTTCTGAACCATGGTCGGCGCGGCAGCAAAGACAGCTCTCGGCTATATCAGAGTTCACCACGGACATCCGCCACGTTGCTGGGAAACGCAATGCCGTGGCTGACTGTCTCTCGCGTGCTCCAGTGGCGGCAGTCCACTTGGGGATAGATTATGCCGAGATGGCTGCAGACCAACGGACAGATGCGGAGGTGCAGTCGCTACGTTCGTCTGAGTCGGGTCTGCGTTTGGAGGATGTGGTTTTTCTGGACAGTACCACCCTACTTTGTGATGTCTCTATTGGTGCGCCGTGTCCGGTGGTCCCTGCGGTTTGGCGTCGCCGGGTTTTTGATGCGATCACTGTCACATCCTGGGGTTAAAGCGTCGGTGGAAGTAGTGGCAGCTAAGTTTGTTTGGCCCGGCCTTAAAAAGGACGTTAAGTTATGGGCTGCTTCGTCTGTCCCCTGCCAGCGGGCTAAAGTCCAGCGCCACACCAAGGCTCCTTTAGGTCCTTTCCTGATCCCAGAAAGGTGTTTCGAGCATGTCCACGTGGACACAGTTGGGCCACTACCTCCATCACGCGGTTGTAGTCACATTTTAACTATGGTGGATAGGACCACCTGGTGGCCAGAGGTGGTGCCCCTGTCCTCTACTACGTCCGCTGAAGTGGCACGGGCGTTCCTCCAGTCCTGGGTATCGCGGTTCGGGGTCCCACTGGATCTAACCTCAGATAGGGGCCCTCAGTTTACCTCGGAGCTGTGGAGTTCTGTGGCTGGTAGTTTGGGGGTAGCAATACACTGTACTACTGCTTATAACCCCCAGGCCAATGGTCTCTGCGAGCGGTTTCATCGTTCATTGAAGGCCGCCCTCCGTGCTTCGTTAAAGGACAGCAGCTGGGTGGACAGGCTGCCGTGGGTGTTGCTGGGCCTGCGCTCTGCCCCCAAAGAGGACTTGCAGGCTTCCTCCACACAGTTGGTTTTGGGTCAGTCTGTGAGGGTTCCTGGAGAGTTTCTGGCTAGTGTTCCGGATGCGTGCCAAACACAGGCTGGGAGGTCTGCATGGCGGGAGGAGGTTAAAGTTTTCTCTCCTGTGGCTGCGCACCATTGCCTCCCTCAGTCGTATGTGCCAAAAGACCTCATGTCGGCCGACTATGTATTCATTCGACATGACGCACACCGCTCTCCACTGCAGGCCCCTTATGATGGACCCTTCCGTGTTTTGCACGTGGGCCCGAAGTTTTTCCGTGTCATGCTTGGGGCCAACGAGGAAATGGTCTCAGTAGATCGCCTGAAGCCTGCTCACATGCTCCGGGATGAGGTTGAGGTGGCCCGACCAGCTCGGCGTGGCCGACCACCCAAACCTAGGGACAAACTGGACACGTTTGTGGACCCGCCTGAGGTTGTGGTAAAGCGTAGTCTCCGGGGTAGGCTCCTGAAGTCGCCTGCCAGGTTTAAGTGAGTTTTGCGTGTTCTGGGGGGGCCTGTGTGGTGCCCACAAGTGTGTGTTTGGTACTCACACGCAAAGACCCTTATTTTGAAGGTCCGTGAGTAACGGAAATGAGCACCGGGTGGCGGGAATTAGGTGTTGATCTCCCTTGTGTTTAAAAAGCTCTTTTTGAGAATAAACCGGGTGATGAGACCTGAACCTGACGTCTCCTGTCGTTCGTCTCTACAGCTTTATATTTTGGATCTGGTGAAAGTCAGTAATAATTTACTCTAAAATGCAGAGAAATAAGTACATAAGTAGTGTTTTTTCCATTAAAATAGTAAAGCACACACTTCTGTGTTGACCTTAGATGCTTGTCCTATGTCTGTCTACATTAAATATCGAAGTGCAAACAGTATTTGTGTCATTTGTCAATGAAGCAAGACCCATATTTTTCACTGTCATGCATGGGTAGGTCTAGTCAGAGCATGAGGTGGTGAAAGGCAGCCGTAGACGTTTACCTGGAGCTAAAAAGCAGAAATACGCTGAGTCATAGCTGTCAACTTAGCAGGTGAAATGACCGTGAAATGAAAAGGTGACTTCAGCTTTAATGTCACTTGTGGGCTGGTGACATTTCTTTCCTTCTTAGAATGGTTGTTATGTCAAACGAGGATCTGATCCTGCATATACCAAATCACACACACACACACACACACACACAGACTGTCCTCCAGAAATGTCCCCATTTCCCATTTGTTTTATACCCCATCATTTAGAAAGAAGTGGAGGAAAACAGTCATTTGTCAGCGTGTCTAAGTAATGCAGTACAGTGAAAACATCAGAGGTAAAAGTACTCACATCCTGTACTTAAGTCAATGTTGTGTGGAAAAAATACTCTAGTAAAAGTAAAAGTACTGAGTATAACTTCTCAATTGTAATAGCATACATAAAACTGCATTTTCGATTAAATAATAGTTATTTAACCGGGAAAAGTTTCAAAAGTATCCAAAAATAAAGCCTTCACTGCGTAGAAAATGTGTTTGATTGGGTCACAATACTCAGTTTTCTGGGTATGGGCCGGACATTTTGGAAAAATTGAAAAACAAAAAGTTACAATTGAGATAAAAAAAAAAAAGTCAGCGTCATGAGATTAAAAAAAGTTGTAAATATGACAAAAAAATCTGTTTACATTGAAAAATGCATAATTATGAGATTGAAAGTCACAATCGTGACATAAAAGTCATAATTTAGGTATAGAAAGTCACGCCTTCATAGATTTTCACTGTGAAGTGACTTATTTTTCATACTGTCACAGTATGTTTAGTCTGAGAAAGTTAATGAGTCCATTCTTAGAATGCAAGGACAGATAAAGGACAGATATTTATATAAATGCAAGGAGTATAAAGTACATATAAAAAAATTCCAAGAAAACAAATAATCAAGTAAAATATAAATACCTAAAAAAATTTAAATATTACAGTAACAAAGTAATTCTACATAAGTTACTTCCCACCTCTGGAAAACATTGAAATTGCTTATCAGATAATTCATATATGAATGATTTTGTACATTGGCTTGTAAAATTAAATGCAGCATTTTGTTTCACCTTTGTCAATGTGGAATTGTATATGTCAGACTCAGTCACTGTCTGCAGAATGAATCTGTCGCTGTAGACTTCATGGAAGCATTGCTAGAAAAGGCAGAGCTTTGCCAAGAACACTGAACTATCTTTGTTGATCAATGATAGCGTTTTAGCTTAATGCACTGCTCATGTTTGCAGATGAATGTCTGCTTGGAAGTCAAGTTATTCATATATCAAAAAGGTTGAGCTGCTTCCTGAATGGCAAATTGGGCTAAATTCTGATATATTGCTGTTGCTGAGTCCATTTCACTAAGGCTTAATGAGATGAACTACATTGTTCTTGCCACAGTATTTCTCTAAGCCTAGCTTCATATCATACTGAATAAGCTCTCTATGCAACTTTATGTACTCAATAAAAAATAAATCTGACCTTGTAACTCTGAAGTCTGGCACCAGTCTGGTATAAAACTGTACTGAACTGTCTGGATATGACATACTGGCTACGTTTACATGTCTTTTTATTCAGAATTATTTATTCTGGATAATATAATTACTAATTAAAGGAATTTTCTTCATGTCTACATGGAAATGTTCATGCCAAATAATGTTTTTCATAGGAAACGGGTGTATGCTACTCTAGTTAATTCAGCTTTAAGAGCTGATTCTGATTGGACAGAATGGCCACTTAACGTCTTGATGTCTACTGGAAGAAAATGATCATGCTCATGCTTTTGCTTTCATTTCAACCATCAACATGGAAGGACAGAAACTACATGCAATTTTACCTTTTATTTTTGTAATAATAATGAAACAGCAGCTTGACTGAATCACCATATTAAGTGCAGAATGTTGAATGTGCGAAATATGTACGTCATGGCAAGAAGGAGGAATTAACAGTTTCCATATCAGAGGAATTATCTAATTCAGTATTAAGAGTGGAATAAACCAGTGACTTTATTTGGAATTAAGTTTAATTCAGAATAATCATTTTCAGCTGGAATTAGGTCTTTGCATGGTCATCTGAAAGATGAACTAATCTTTTATCTGAATTTAACAAGAATAAAAACGGTCATGTTAACAGGTCCATTGTCATAAGGCTTGTATAATTTTGTTGTTAATATGCCTGACTTTTTTTATTCAATGAGAATGTTGTTGTTTTTTATTATGTTGAGTAGGTTGAAGAACATGCAAAATATTATGTTTTATTTAATAGACTGAATGAGAGGAAGGGTGGGGGATCCTACTGCTGCCAGGTGTCTTATCTTCTGTTTTGACATGAAACAATCTGTCCTGCTTAATTCCTCTTCGATCAAAGACAACTGTTTGGCTTTGTTAATTTTTTTAATGTTTCAAGACCCACTTTTTTTCATAGAAGCTTAATTAAAATCGGGTTTGGATTAGGTTAGATTCATACCATACAGTGTCTAAAGTGTTAGTGTTGGACTTCATTTGACAATAAACATGTTCTAGTTTCTGATTTGATCTGTGGCTGAAATATAACATAAACCTCATGAGTATAAACACAACTCAAATGTAACCCTAACCCCAGATGGATTACACTGCTAGATCATTTTTATTTAGAAAGTACCTGCTTCAGACATTAAATGTGCTAAATCTTGCATACTTTAATAAAATTAATCAGAAACCAAATGACTTTAGTGCTGGTTAGTTCATGATTTTAATATATATGATGGTGTGTTATTTCACATATATGGTGGTTTATGTACATGTATACAATGGATTTGTAAATATTCCACTAGAAAGAACCTGTAAAGTGAAAAGATCATAATGTACAGACAGTGTTTTGAAGTAGATCTGGTAGATCTGAGACCAATATTCCTTTGGACTAAAACCTATTCACGAATTCAAGAATTTCACGTTTTGACCCCAGACTTATCTTGGAAACTTGAGCCAACCAGCATTTAAGTTTTAAGTTTTCTTCATCAATAACACACAAGTGGGAACATTTCATTAGTTTTATTCCAGAAGAATTTTATTAGTATACCAGTGATATTGGTGACTTGGTGCAAGTTAAGAAGTTTTTAATTTAAAAAATAAATCAGGTAATGTTGTTTTACGCCAACACTGTGAACCCGAATTAGTTAGCAGAACTCAAAACAATTTAAGTCAATTGATTGCCTGAGTTAATTTAAGTTGATGAAACTTAAAAAAATAGTTTCCAGAACTTAAAATTTAGATCCTTATTAAAGTATATTTAAATTAAAACATTACTTATTAACTTAGTATTCTAAGGTTATGTCAATCCTACTGGGAGACTATGTCAGGGTTCAGTGTCTTTCTCCAAAGACACTTGGACATGTGGACAGCCGATGACCCTTCAGTCATTGGACGACCCACTCAACCACAGCTGCCCCTGAATAAAATTACTGTGTTTTGTTATTGCAATTTTTTTGGTGTGATAGATATTGGTGGTTATTTGGAGTGTTTTGAAATTGTATTTCATCATCTACTACATCAGCTAAGTTTATTTTTTTCAATCATCCTTATTTGAAACAATAGAATTAACAATACAATATCATTCTCAGCATTTAATGACATAATTCCAATCAATTGAACCTCATCTATGCTTTTAAATTGTGTTCACTTATATCCACAATTATTCCCCTTAATAAAAAATATTAGTTGGAAGTACTTAAAAAGAAGAACATGTTATAGCATTTGAGTTAGTAGTACTATTTCTGAACCTTTGAGTATTCACAACTGAATATAATTAGTTATTCTGAACGTTCAGCTTGACAGTGCATCGAAAAGTATCTTGTAAATTCATATTTTTTCTTTTATTATTTTGCTTCATCTCAACCTCTTCTAATGCATTGTCAGCTTTGTGATGATCTTAGCAAGCGCATCAATTGTGAATAGATATGTCTGGCTCCAGTGTATCTGAAAGTCTTTTCTTTCTCACTTGCTTTTTCAATTCATGCACTCCCTCTCCTTGTGCAATACAAACAACGCTGTGATTTTGCAATGATAACATATCACATTTTGAGAACACTGACCCAAAACATCAAAAGGCTTAACACCTGCTGTGTGATAAGCCTGGCCTAGTATGACGTGATCTGAAGCTGATTATATTCATTCATAACTCCACGGTAACTCAGACAAAGCAGTTATTGCATGAGCTAAGGAAAGAAGAGAACAAACTTGCTGTGTGTACTTAGTGTTTAAATGAATGGAGGCCATCCATCTCAGTAATACCAATCCACTGTCCGTCCATTCATTTCCCTCTGCACATACATCTTGAGAAGGTGTCAAGTACAGGTCAATATGCTTCTGGCAGCCCAATCACAGCTGATGAATATGAACAGCCAAGAGTACATGCTCTGCACTGAAACCACCAGAGTAAATGAAGGCAGAGGGCAAGAATGAATATTGCATGACCTTCCTTTACATTTAGTGTGATGGAAACTAAGGATCTTAAGAGACAGTTTTGTACTGCAGTTGTATTTGTGATGAATAACATGGGGTCTGGTGTAAATGTTTTACATATGCTGTGCATGAAACTGAGCAAGGACAAGTTACATATAATGTTGCGTTTCCACTAGTATCTTCTTGGCTTGACTCCTGGTATCCAGTACTAGATTTATAGCATATCACAAGGACATATCAAACTTCATTTGTTTTGTCTTTCCATGACCAAAACTGGACACAGCCACTCATCCTATGCAACACTACCATTTCTCAAGAAAAATAAATAATATTTAGAACACAGATAAGCAAGTACATCAAGCATATTCACACCAACAATGGAAAAAAATCACCCAATGGGTAAATGGCCTGCACTTATATAGTGCTTTTCCACCTTCATGGTGCTTAAAGTGCTTTACATTAGCTTCACATTTACCCATTCACACACATACTCATACACCAGTATGTTTCTAAGGTTTTTGTCAGTCTTACTGGGGGACAGTGTCAATCAAGGACACTTCGACATGTGGACAGCCAGAGGCAGGACACAAACCGTCAACCCTGGTCATTGGGCGACCCACTAGCAACTGAGCCACAGCCGCCCCATTACGATGGCCTTTTTTTTTTTTTTTTCTGAACAAACAATGGAGACAGTGGAAAACCCAAGATAAGAATGAGGGAGGGGGCATGGGGTTCAAGGAAGGGGAGTGTAACTCAGTTTGATTTTATGTTATCAATAATGTTATGAGAGTTCGCTTCTGTCTGGAGGTTCCAAGCGATACTATAACAACATAAACAGCATAGACACTGATTGATGGAGTTGTCTGTGTCACTGGATTATCAGTGTGCGACCCGCCATTAAAAAAAAAAGAGCCACTTTCATAGTTACACTAAACAGAACAGTCAGTTAAGTCAGTCCACAATGCAATAATGTTATTCTGCAAAACAACACCATGGTCGGTATTGGAGGTTGAGACATTATGAAAAAAATCCAGCATGACCTTGACGGGGCAATGAGCAACGAGAGAGTTTAGCATGTGGGAGTTACACCACAGCCTCACGGTGATGTCCAGATACTATGGTATCTGTATGGAAACAGGTACTATAGTATCTGCATGGAAATTCTCTCAATGAATAATACATGGTACGAAGTGAAGCCAGTTGAGTCAAGGCAATAACATTTACATGGCATGAGTGAGGTATGTTGCCTTGCGATCCATCCATCCATCTGTCCATACATCTATCCATCCATCCATCCATCCATCCATCCATCCATCCATCCATCCATCCATCCATCAAACCTCTGTTCTTGAGTGCTGTAGCCAATCCTAGCTACCTATAGGTGAAGGTGGGATACACCCTGGATGTGTCCCCAGTTAATCAAAGCGCTGACCTATAGAGTTGAACAAACAATAACACCTACAGGCAATTTGGGTTAATTTGGGTTAATAATTCTATTAGTGCATGTCTTGGAATGGTGGGAGGACACCAGAGTACCTAGAGAGATCTCATGCAGACATGAGGAGAACACACAAACTTCATGCCCTTCTTGCTCTGAGGGGACAATGCTATCTACTGCACCACTCTGTTGCAGAACTTAATATATGTGGTCCTGTTTATGTTTTGGATAACTTTAATCTAAACCAAAGTTTTATTTACTCGCAATGCTAATTCTGCTGTTCTGTTTTAGTCGTTGAGACTTGTTTCACTCTGTGGTCACTGATGATAAACCACTAGTAAATTCAACCAAATTAACCTAATCACATTCACCTTTTTCACAATATTGACTCCTGACCTAAATTTTCATTTAGGGATAGGGTTAGGCATTTTAGTTTAACTTGTCAACATCCTCCTTTTTAAGGGCACGTGAGCCTTAAACTTTTGTGCTTAGGCCAAAAAACATGTATTACTTGTATACATGGTTGAAAGGGAATCTCTTGTAAGTCATGTGTTCAACATGTGTCTAAATCCTAACATAAACAATTGTACTATCTAGCCATTCATTGACTATTAATTCATACATGGAATAATGCAACTATAATCCTAAATGGACCATTAGTGACTTGGTGGCCATTTATGGTTACAGTTGCAAATGTGTGCAGTCTTTGTACATTGGCAGGATTGGACTATTTAACCCTTAGATGCATATAATGGTCACTCCAGTGGACAGTTATTCCACAGCTGTTGGACATTAATGGGCTTTGTGGGTTAATGCATCATCCAATGCATTGTAATTCATACCATTACTGTAACTGTGCTGTCCTTGATGGACAAAATAATTACTTTTTTGGGTTTTTGCATATTATCTCCATAAAGTAATAACTAAAGTGGTAACTAGTATTAGAGTATGTTGAAATGTGAGATAACAACAGATTAGCTGGATTATTTCCTATTAATTACATTTTATGATGTTGGGTTTTAAATACGTTTCTTTGTAGTTCCAGGAAAAATGGGTTAATTTAAAAAAACAAAAAAAAACAAAAAAAAAACAATCACATTGTGTTTTTCATGCCTAAAGAGTAATAAAAACACTCAGGAAAGAAATCTTGACTAAGGTTCTTGTAATTAATGTACCAAAGAGTTAAGGAGTACTATTGACACTGGGCATCAGATACAACTGCAGCAGAAGCACATTCAACAGTTACAAGAATATAAGTATATAACTACTGATATCCGTCTTTAGAGTTAGTTGGAAGGATGTGGATTTTAAAATCTCTGATAATTATTTATATCTTATAATTAATTGATAATTATTTGCAGTTGACCTCCAACATTATTCCAAAGAACAAAGTAAGAATGTGTAACATTTTCAGCCAAGTGTTGGAATAAACCACCATATTGCAAAGGTAAGGCTAGACTGTACCATGCCAACATGTCTGAAAGGAGCATAAATGCAGGATTGGAAAGCCCCTATTCTCAGGCTCAGATTGTCAAAGTCTTTAAGAATGTAGCTGGATTTAGAAAAAAGCGCTGCTACCAGATTTGGGTTGAGCTGTCAGACAGAAAGAAGCAACTGTGTTTCCCTCGTCCCAGCAATAACATTCACTGAACATTTGGATGCCACTTTTCCTGTACTGTATCTGCAGTTTTGTATGTATGATACAGAGTTGTCATCTGTACTTGATCAACATCCCTGTCACTTGAACGGTGTTGGAAGAAAAAATAGTAAAGTAAGGTCCTGTAGGGTCTCTTTTGAAACAAATACTGTTCAATGCAGACAACCACAGGACAAACATTTTGAGGTCAACACAGGGAAATGCTTTTCAGCGTGTGATTTAATATTTTAATGAACCTAATTTAATTACAACCACATTTGTTTTGAATTGTGACTTCCTTGTGTTGACACATTTGGCATCCACCTTTTTCTTCTTGCCCTCTTGAATCCAGGCACTAATCTTTCACCACCCCCATCCACCCTGGGAATAATGATGCAATAAAACCATAATGCCCCCTTGCTAAAAGGGAACAGCTCTTTATTCATACCAGTCCCACATGACTCACCCAGAGAATGAAAGACTTTGGAACATACAGTCACACAAGAAGGCCTAGACATTCTTTCAGAAAGGGAGCAAGTACTGATTTACTCTTTCTTATCTCTCTGACAGGTCAATTTTCTTTATTTTCTCAAGTCTCCACTGCTTCAACAGCAGTGTTGGGACTCCTCTTTCTGTCTTTGCACAGGTGTCAGGGGGTGAATTGAAGTCAACACGCCTTGTGAAAGCAGCACACAGTATTTATTGGCCTGACCCAATAAGTAAAAGGTCGGCAAAGGGGCTTGTAGGATGGTTGGACTGGGGAGGCTGACAGAGTAGGGGGTGGCCAAAAGACAAACTGATAGAAGTACCAGAGGGGGTTGTCCGGCTAGTGGTTCACATCGGGGGTGGAGAAGACGAAAACTAAACAGCTGGAACATATGGCTCACTGTCAGCAGCCCAGAGACTTAGGCCTGTTCCTATTAACTTACCCCCCAACACCACCTCCCACCCCTTCCAGATCTGTTTATTTATCTGCCTTTCTTCCAGTTCACAGAGGGCACAGAGCCAGCTGGCCTTGAATAAGAATGGAGATGATTTAAATGAGAAAAAGAAAGCAAATGCAGTCCAAGCAGCTACGCCAGCAGATTTCTATACCTCCACCAAGAATGGGCGTTTTTTGTTTTTTTTAAGTGGACGTTTCGACAGATCTCTTGAACTTGCCTTAGATTCAAGTGCATGGTAGATAATGAAGAATTCTCCTTGTAGACTTCATTCTTCGTTCTATTTCTCTAATATGATTGATATGGATGACTTTTTTTTTTTTTTTTACAAAGTCTGCCTTTTCCCATAAGGCAATGCAGCATATATACTGGGTGCAGTGTGAGCTTGCACCCAGTATAGTATATCTCACCCAGTATAGCTCCCTTCAGTGTCGGATTTGTCATGATGTGTCATCACCTCCCAGTCATTTTCACCTAACCCGCACCACACGGCTGTGAGTAATCACTAATTAGTGATTTAAGTAATTTAAGACTCACAGTCACTCAGAGTCGCCGGTGCGGGATCATTCACTCCTATCATCTCATCATTTACTTCCATAACCCAGACATTTATTCCACACCACGGACTCTGACTGATGCCCCAGGTTATGTTTAGTTTTCCGTTTGCCCTCTGTTTGTTCGTTCATCTGTTTAGTTCTCTTTTTTTTTTTTTATTAATCCATTAAGAAATTGGCTGGGTTATGTTTTCGGAGTGTATGTGCATTTGTGGGTTTGTTTCTTTTTTAGCAAGATAACTGAAAAGGTTATTGATGGATTTAGCAGAAAATTTGAGGAAATGTTAATACTGGCAAAAGGAACAACTGATTAGATTTTGGTGGTGATCGGTGGAGGTATGTGGGTGTGGGGACATGTGTGTGATTTGTAGCAGGGTAACTCAAATAGTTCCCGATGGATTTGTCAGAAATTTTCAATAAATGTCGATACCCATGCAAGGAACAAGTGGTAAAAGTCTCCGCTTTCTGAGTGCTTTCCTAGTTAAATCTGTTTCCCTTCAACACCAAGCATATGAATTCTCATTTACACCACAGCCCCACATAACAGAATGCTGTGCCTTTTATACAATGTTATTTATAGGGCTTTGTTTGAAAAAAAAAAGTTTTAATCAATATTAGCAATTTCACAATTATACAATTATATTACTTTATTCTGTTCTATTAGATCAATTTCATTTTAATTTTGATTGATTGATTAATAGTGAATGATAGATTTTTCAGAGCAGGGCCGCGAGTATCTGACCCAGGTAGCATTGATGATGGTGAAGACGCTACTACTTGGTCTCGCTCGTGACTGTTGTAGTGCGGGAGGAACATGGAGGAAGTGTGGGTGAACCACAGAGCTGGCTGCCCAGAGCTGGTCTGAGGCGAGTGGTGGAATATTAACTTGGATCCACACTGAGTGGAGTCAGAGGAACAGTAAAGCCACAATGATAGACCCCCTCTCTGCTCTGACCAGCAATCATAGAGCATCAACCCCCACCCTCCAGTGAATAGAAGCCATCAGCCATAAAACAGAATAAATATGAGGAAGGGCTGTGTTCAGAGCCACTGTAGGAAACTGGACACATTTGTCTGTTATTCATTATTTCAGAGCAGCTTCATCGCTTTACTGCTGAAATGACATATTCATTTACTTTCTCATAGTACTGATGTGTTAAATGGCTACTATAGTCAAATAATCAGGTTACAGCTCAAAATTGTACTTGGATATCAATAAATGCATCTGAATCAATTAATGAATACTACATTGATATTGGATTGTGTCACATCAATGTGATTAATTGATTCAGAACCTTATGAATTGAAATCAATTATAGGAAGTGTCTGCGATACCCAGCCCGTGTCATTTCGAGTTTTGACGTAGTATTTTTCAGTGCTTAGTTTCCAAAAATGTTTAAATCACAAGTGTCAAACACCAGTCTGGCCCTTTGGATGAATTTGTGAAATGTAAAAATTACACTTATATATAAATCCTTTTAGTTGAGGTTCGACATTCAGACCAATTCACTCTCTTTGTAATCTTTGAAAGTATAATTCCACAAAAAAATCTGTATATCCAGAACAAATATGAACAATCTCAAGTATCTTAATATAAGTAAGTAAAATTTTAATAATATTCCACCTATAACTAAATGTTTAGTCTTTTTGTAAGATATAATATATACATATAAATGACAAATTAAAGGCTAATAATGTTAAAATTACCCATTTTTCTCAGTTTTGCTCATGCTATTTACATTGTTTGAAAGGTTGGTTTATTAATGTAAACATTTTTATCATGTAAATTGACTTTTTTCCTCTAAAACATGGACAACAGTTTGGAATTCATTATTATTTATATATCTTTATGTTTTTATTTTACTGCACTGGCCCATTTCTGATCAAATTTAGCTGAATGTGGCCTCTGAACTAAAAAGAGTTTGACACCCCTGGTTTAAATAATTCATAATGCATTTGTGTCAGGAAGCATCACATAGTATGAAAAATGCAAACGTCACTCCAGGTTTCCTATGCATGTTACATATAAGATCACAGTGGAAATCAAACAAAACAGCAGCTGAATTTTTATGGATTATGAACATTCAATTTGTGCAGAATGTGTTACGGTTTGATCTAGTGATGTGTTTAAATAAAGAACGCCTGCTCAGAAGAATACCTCCTTCGTGTCTTGTTCTAAGAGGATGCAGGAGAGTTAAGCCACTTGACAGGTTGCATATGTCAGCTTTGTCCTATCGTCCTTTCTCAGAGTTTCTCCTGAAAAAGTTGCCAGTGTCCTCGGTCCTCATCCTCAGCCAAGAACCCAAGGCGAGGCTGCAAAGAAAGGTCTAATGAAATTGTTGCGTTGGATCCTGCATGCTTATTGCATTAAGTGCAATCAATAAATCCTTTTTGTACGCTAGCAACCTCCCTCTGCCTGAATCTCAATAAAGCTGAGTGCTCTCAGTGTAATGAAGATTGCTTGGGAACTTGATTACTTTCAGTACTGTTGAATGTAAGGGGCTGTACAATTTCACTTGGACTGTACAGGCGGTTACTTTTAATATACGGGTATGCTGGTAAAATTGTGATGTATAATTTACTGTGCTGAGTCAAGCTGCGTCACAGAAGCCATACATGCAGACAGGTGTCATTGCATCTAAACAGATATATTTTTCATGCCAGGCAAACTGAGCCATTCAGAGTCATTTAAAAAAAAAAACACTGAAGTTTCCCAAGACATGAAGTGTTCTTATTACATTTGATGTGTTTTTTTTCTGCAGGCTTATAAAAAGGTCACATCATTAATCATTGCTTTAAAAAAAAAATCTACATCTTTAACTCACAGGGGAAATATGTAGTGGGATATTTTTCATTGTTGTGAATATGTCATTAACTGTCAAAGTTGCACAGTCTTGCAGTCTTTCCAACAATTAAAAAAAAATTGCAATGTCAGTTTTTTTTTAAATTATTATTATCGTGCAGGCCTAGCAGCGATGCTATGATCTGGGCGGCTGTGGCTCAGTTGGTAGAGTGGGTCGCCCAATGACCAAGAAGTTGGCGGTTCACGTCCCAGCTCTGGCTGTCCACATGTCAAAGTGTCCTTGGGCAAGACACTGAACCCTGACTTAGGCCCCCAGTGGGAGTGACCTTAGACCTTAGAAATCTACTGGTGTATGGGTGAATGTGAAGCTAATGTAAAGCGCTTTGAGCACCATGAAGGTGGAAAAGCGCTATATAAGTGCAGACCATTTATGATTGTACATCACTATAATACACATTAAAATTACTATATAGATGTTCTGTGTGATATTGTTGCTACAAACTTTGATTTTACACTTAATAATCATAATAATAACAATCATAATAATAATAACATTATGGTGGGGGGGTTGCTGTGGGGTTGAAGTATATGGGAGGAAGTGTGACATTTAATGAAATGTACAGAAAGATCCTCAGAACACTTTTTTTTATCTTCCTGGTTTTATTCTTTCTGTAAGTAAAAGACATGACATGGTAGAAGTTCATTGTAAAAAGGTGTTTCTGTTCCATAATAGGTTAATGCACTTATTAATGGGAGTCCCATTAAATGCATTACCGCTTCAAAAGAAGACCTGTTTTTAAGTTTGCCCTTTACATCCTTTTATATATATGTATATATATATATATATATATATATATATATATATATATATATATATATATATATATATATATATATATATATATATATATATATATATATATATATATATATATATATATATACTTCAAATACACATAAAACTAGAAAACTAGGAGCATGTTAACTGGTGTTATAGTTCATCTTTAAAAGCTCTTTAACTTCCTGACTCAGCCTGTTGGTGTGACTCTCTCCCTTTTTTCTCTCTGCAAACACTAAATGGGACAAAAGCAGACCTGTTCCATTTATCTCTGTGCCCAACCCCCCCTTGTCTTTCTGTGAGGAAGCCTTCAGGGACCTGCTGGGCTCACCTGCTGCTCCTCTGACCTAAACTAGATGGAAAGGCATGAATATCTCTCTCCAGGCTCAAAGAGAGAGAGAGAGGGGGAACCCAGAATGGAGAGAAGCATTGTTTTGACTAGAGCTCTACTCCTGCCTCAGGATATCTCTTCATCAAGGCACCAAGCTGTGTGATAAACTAAGAGCTTCTCTTGAAATCTCCATGCTCCCTTTTTCTTCTCTTCGTGCTCTCTTTCCATCATTGTTTCTCAAGTATATTTCACAAGGGAGCTGTGACGCTTTCCCTTGTTGTGCTCAGAAGTTTATTTTCAGTAAAATTGATAGAGAGTTCATACACTCCCTAGTTTGTAATCAGTGGTCCTGTTTACATGGCAGTTTTTATTCCTGTTTAATTCAGAATAAAGTTTAATTCCTCTTTAAGATGCCCATGTAAACACATAATTCCAATTGAAAATGACTACTGAGCAATACCATGTAAATAACGTGTAATATAACAAAATCATTTTAAAAATATATCATTTTTTAACCATTTTGTCATATATACTGTACCTTCCATGCTTACTACTTGCTAATTAACTTAACTTACTAATGGCAATGAAGAATATTGTGACTGCACTGCATCCAATATATATATATATATATATATATATATATATATATATATATATATATATATATATATATATATATATATATATATATATATATATATATATATATATATATATATTATATATAATTACAATTATAAACAATTATAATACAGCACATGATTTATGGTGAAGTCAATAAAAAACAGAAGCCATACTAAATCTTATTTAAGAATTTAAAGGAACTTTCAACTAATAATTTTTTTGCATGAATAAAAGCTTATGATGGTAAAATTGTGCCACATGTATTTCAAACTTAATTTTGAATAAGTCCACTGGTTTATTCCACTGTATTCTGAATTAGATAATTTCTCTGACATGGGAACAGTTAATTCCTCTTTAACATTTATTCCTGTCATTTTGAACATGTTCCTATTCTTGTCATGATGACGCACATATTCCGCGCTGCTGACATTAGTATGTTGACTTACTATAGTCGAGCCGCTGCATTGTAATTATGACAAAGTAAACGTAAAAATCACATGTAGTATCTGTTCCTCCATGTTGATAGTTGGATACAGGAAAAATGGATTGTTTTCTTCCAGTAGACATTCAGACGTTAAGTGGTCCTTCTGTCCAATCAGAACACTCTGTACCTCAGTCTTGAAGCCCAATTAACTACACCTGTTCCCCATGGAAATCTTCATTCCGAATTAACATTTCCATGTAAACACAAAGGAAATAGCTTTAATTCATTTTTTTTAAATTCAGAATAAATAATTCAGGAATAAAAAAAACAACATTTAAATGCAGTCGGTGAGTTCATATTTACTGGCTGTCAGCACTGTTCAATTAGAGCTTAATTCCTGGAAGCTCAGGTTAGAATCTAAGGTTACATAAATGGCATACTGTAATATATCAGTAAATGTGGTAAAGCCACAAGTGGATTTGTATTCTAATTTGCGTAGACATGGGTTTTGTCTCCAACTTGCACTGTGCCAAGCCGTATTCTTTGTCTCCTACCTGCCTTTGAAATCTTATCGGATCACTCTCCTGTATATGATTTTCCAGAGAATAGTACTCATTTATATTCAGGGTCAGCAAGCTTGCCTCTGCAGTATCCACATCCCTTTTTGAAAAATGTATGACAAAGGAAGGTGACCACTGTGGCTCCCACTGTGTAATGTCAAGTGGAATTTGTTGGTGAACTGATCCTCAGGCTGTAAATATTTCAGTGTGCATCAGAGAGTTGATGGATGTTTGCCAAAGAGAAGAAAGGGACGGAGATGGAGTTTCTCTGTACCGCAGTTAATACATCTGCTGTCCATTGAAAGCTGTGAAGGAACACAAATCTTCTGCAACACGAACTCTAGTTCGTCTGAAACTGCACTGCAAGAAGTTATTTTGCTGTAAAATGTAAGAAGTTGTTTGTATATTGCAATGGTTTCTGACTAATTACACTGCTCTACTAGCCTAGGTGTGCTATCCTTATTCATTACATGTAAAGGTCAAGGAACGTTTCATAGGCAGGGGGGCGGGGCTAAAAGTTTGTCTTTCAAATCCTTTGTATGCAATAAGACGGTACTTCAACCAATCAGCGTAATATTTAGGAAGATGTAGTTATTAGTTTAACAAAGTTACGAATGACAAAAATAATTGGGGATTACGAAGCTTAATGACTGTTGCAGCTTCTGTCAAAAGAATTTAAAGATTGCTGACGTTTTCTCACCCTTTTCACTCATCTTTGATAAAGGAAATCACCACTCATAGTTGTTCTTGATTGCTTCCGGTTGTTTGACTCCAAGTCCGAATCATTCCAGCATCACTTTGTTGTGCTCACCCTCTGACTTCGTGATTCATCGGCCAGTTTCAGAGAAGTCTACCAAAAGTTGAATCGAGTGTGCCTAGACTACTACTGTAGCACATTACAAGTGCTGCCGCTAGGAGTCTAGCACGGCTAGTTTTTTTTTTTTTTTTGATTTGCTGATTTCTGCCGTGATTTTGTTCCAACTCGTATCTTCCTGAGACCTAGCAACATATATTTGCCCTGTTTTACTTTATTGAAGATATAAAAAATAAAAAATGCCGTCCACTGCAAAGCACAATCTACACTGCCCGTGCAAAAAAAAAAGAGAAAAAAAAAGTCGCACATGCAGTATTCGACTACACCACCTTTTGTTTTGATTACAAGAGACATTTACTTTGACTTTTTTGCCACGTAATGCTAATGTAGTGTCACAATGAGGTTGATTGTATTTTTTTTTCCAATTCCATAGTTGCATTCATTTTTGATTATTGATGATGATGGATAATGGGACCGCTGCATCAACCCTCATCATCCCAAATTACAGTCTGGACTTTTTGGAGGCAAATTTTTGTGTGAAAATGATGTAGTATTCTCTCCCAAGTCTGATGACTGTGATCGATCGTGGTGGTGTCCAATCTGTTAAACATTACAGACATGAGAGGACACTTACTGCATCAATTCGATCAAATACAGTAACTTGTTCCAGCTGAAACATTATTAACCACTGAAGTATTTACACATGGGAGGATATAAACTATTAGCTTAGTTAAATTGTGTGTCAGTCTACTGTAATCAAAACCAAATGCGATGTAGTGAAAAAGCCACACATGTGACTTTTGTTTTGGATGGGCAGTGTATCAAAATGGTAAAAATGCATTTGAAAATTTGGTGCATTTTGCTGTTTCTAAAAAGGACAATCATTTAATGTAAAAAAACACAACAACAAAAAAAACCCCAAACTTGTACATTCCTGGGTGTCAGGAGGTTATGGTGGCATCAACAGCAAATATTTTACAAACTCATTCATCCAGAAGTCGTCCATGAGCCAGGGCAGAAATGGGTGACCGAACTTTACTGCCCCTAAAATGTGTATTAGGTTGATATTAAGTAGATTGAGATGTGATAACATTTCCATAATGGCAGCTTTGTTGGTTACACTGCTTACAGTTTTTTTTTAAATATCTGTTTCAAACATTAAATGTGTTAAATACTTGAATCAGATGAATCAGAAAACAAATGACTTTAGTGCTGATTAGCGCTTATTTTTAATATATATGATGATGTGTTATTCCACATGTAAGACTTCTTTATCAGTAACACACATATGGGAACATTTAATTAATTTTATTCCAGAAGCATTTTACTTGGAGACCAGACATTTGCTCTTATGCAACACAACTGAGTCAAATCCGAGTCACATGTTAATGTTTGCGATTTACAAAACTCAGACACTTTGTACCGTGTGTTGGAATCATGTCTCTCAGCAATTTCTTTTAGTGATTCTGGCATGCTGCAGCAAATTGCAAAATCATGATGTCAAACTCAAACAACTGTGCTGCTCCATTTCTATAAACTCAGACCTAATAAAATGGTTGATGCTGAAAACTTCACACGGTCTGCTTTCCCTCCACATTGAAAATTCACAAAGAGAACTGATAAAGAATTGGACCAATGATCAGAAGCCATAATGGTAACAATAAAACATTTTCACGTCTCTTGTTGATGACACATCTGTGACTCAGATATACCGTCGGCTACTTCACATTAAAACCGTATTAACTGTATTGTAAAACCTGACACTGAACTTTGGATTGAAAGTCAAGACACAAGAAAGCTGTAACAATTAGGGCTGCACGATATTAGAAAAAAACTGTCATTGCGATTTTTATTTTAACTCTGCGATATATATATATATATATATATATATATATATATATATATATATATATATATATATATATATATATGAAAAAATACTCAGGAGTATATAACAGCTGTGTGGTGCTGACGCGAACAGTCAAACAAATTAGTGGTCGACACAGAACATACGTTTCAGTGTCTTCTTGTAGCCAAAATAAATAAATGAAATAATTAAAATAAATATGTAACCAAATAACTAAATGAATAAAAATAAATAAAATTTTAAATAAATAAATAAACTTATACAAATAAATACAAAATTAAATAAAAATAATTTCAGGACCTGCGATATGATTATTGCGCGCACATACATTTAGGGCTGTAACGATTAGTCGCAGTCGTTGACAAAAATCTAAAACTATTATTGCCAGATGCGTTTTTTCCAACAGAGTGAGACATCTCACTTGATTATAATCTCTGCTGAGAGTCACTCATGCGCAATAGCATCTGTGTCTGTGAGCAGTAACATACAGAAATTACGGCGTCAGTATCAGGTACTAGTACCAAAACTTGTAAAGTTTGGGATCATGTACAATGCATGTGATAAAAAACCTTAGCTTGAATGCTGCTTGAATCATTCCGAGGTGAGTCAGACTGCGTTTGGTTCAAATGCCCATCATACTTTGTCTTTAAATGTTATGTTATGTCAGGCTGTGTGTGACAAATGTATATACCATGGACGAGAGGTGGGAATATTTGGGCATACTTTTTATCATTTAAATCAGGTCTGGACTGGATTCGGCTCGAGTTCTATCAGGCCCAAGTTTATTTAAGTTCATTTAAGGCCCATTTTATGCTCAGCCATGGAGCCCTTCCTGTAGACGTGCACACCCAGAACTGTGCCCAAATGGTTTTAGATAGAAGACATTTTTAATAAAATTTATATATATATATATATATATATATATATATATATATAATCTGCAGTGTGTTCAATAAAACATATATTTTTCTTTCTTGTGTTTATCATTTGCCACAAAACTTCATACTACATTTAAGAAAAAAATAATCACCTGATTAGTCGACTAATAGTTTCAAGAGTCGGTGACTAGTCGACTATTAAAATAGTCATTAGTAGCAGCCCTACATACATTGTGATGTCAATGCTCAAACACTGTATTGTGCAGCTCTAGTAACGATACACCCACTATCCTTGCATCAGCAGCTGCTTAGATATGATCAACTACCTACCAAGTTTCAAATCAATTTGTCACATGATAGTGATTTTTATCTTGGCACTATGACAGAAAAATGACATTATTGAAGAAGACTTCAAACTTCATCTGTCCTTAGTAACTGTTTTCTTCTAAGCTAATAGCTGTTATGACAGCTGTATAAAAATTTTCAGTTTTGTCTACTACCATACTCTTGTCCAGATTTAAGATAATTCCATAAAAAACAGAAGCCTTCAGAGAGATTAAATAAATCCTAAAACATAGCATAATGCCAGCCATTGGGGAGGGGGTAATCAATATTTATTGAGTTACAAGACCAAAGTTTAGAGAGCTTGATGTAATTTTGTTGCAATATAGAAATGTAGATGCTTGCAGTTAGAGTTTGAATTCATGCATAGATCTGTACCTTGAAATATGAAGATGGATTGATAAAGGTTCTTTCCTTTGCTGCCATTACAGTTTGCTACTCATTGGTTGCACGATAGAGGACCATTTCCTGTCAGAGGGGAAAAAAGTATCCATTATGGCAGTAGTTTGGTTTTAAGCCCCCATAAAAGCCTTGGGTACCTCTGTCTAGACAGCACTTTATCAGCGCTGCAGTGCAGTTATTGTATACAACACAAATGTACTGATATGTGGCTTAAAACTTGGCACACACTGTCTAATGTTTTGCTTTTTGTCTCTTTCATGTGCTGTCTCCTTTTTTGTTCTACCAACGCCCTACCAGGTAAGACCACTCCCTTTACTTTTATCTCTCCACCATAATGGCTATGGTCTTTACCCCAAACCACATCTGCTGACTACCTCTACCAGCCCACTCATACCTCAAAGCTCCATGTCACCTTAAGGAAAACACTGGGTCCTGGAAACACTTGCGTTTCGATTTTATTACTGTGGAAACCTTGCATTTTTAAGTTATTGCAGCAGATTCTTTTGTATTTGAGGCTTAAACAGTCTATAAACACTGTATTTCTTTGCGTCTCTCATTGCCATATCGCTATTCCTTAGCTCATATGAACTTGACATGGTTCTGCATTGGAAGATGAGTTGAATCATAGTATTTTAGCTGGAAAACTGGACATTTAGGCTATGTTTATATGGTTAACGATGTAAACAGAAGATGCACAAGTGGTGTCTCATCTTGAATTTTCCATCCATGTTTAGACGGAGGAAATCTTTGTTTATATGAAGATGCAACAATGGGCAAAATTTGATTGGATATGCATGCCAGGCTGCTAGTACTGTGATAGAATGCCGGCATGTCGGTAAGCATGCACAACCTGTTGTTGACGCATTGAGTGTGAACATGTTATACATTACTTGTCGTTTAGATGGAGACATGACCCGAGAAATTCCCCACGCTGGAAGGGGTCTTCAGATTTTGCGTTTTTAGACCATGACAGCCCAGTTGCCGTGTAAACGAAAGGCATTTCCACCAAAATATTTTGTCATTTTCACTCGCAATTGTCCTCATATAAACAGCACCTTATTGAATCATTTATGGCACCTTCAAGACAGTACTTCGAGTGCTTTGAGAGTGGGAAATCTTTTTAACTTTTCAAGAGCAGTAGCCAAATGAGAGTGCATAATAGTATTCTGACTTCTTTGTTTGTGTCCAATGCTCGACAAACACATCTTAGAGAGAGATGATAATGTGGCCAGTTGGGTGCTATGTTTTTTGAAAAGTACAGACAAGTATGCTGAAAAAGGAGTGAAGAGCTCCACACAATTTAAGTATGGGAAGATTACAGTGAGTAAAAAAAAGCCTAGTGGCCCGTTTCACCATGCCAAGCAGCTGAACTGTCTGCCCTTTTGTTTTGAAGTCATTGTGTATTGAGAGCACTGATCTCCACCATGCTGGATGAGCCATCAAAAGCAGATGGTTTTGGTTGGGCAGATGCCTTTATGCTCTGATGGAACCCCGATCACTGCTGCTGAAGACACGATGAAGAGGGGCAGTTAAAACAACAGGAGTTTGTCAGAGGATCTAGTACTGTTGCCAGGGAAGGTCCCAGAAGGACCTCTTTTGTCATGCATATTAAAAGAGCTCTTCAGTCAAAACAAGGCCGCTCAGTCTGTCATTAAAGCTCCCAGATGACGGAGTTGTTCTTTCATGTGTTCCCCACTCAGAGCCCTTCCCTTCCTGTTAAAGGCAAGTCCCGCTTCCTTTTGTCCCAGTGGCTTCACCAAAGTCACTTTACCAAGTGAAGAGGCAGAGATGCTTCAGAAAACACTTCAGGCTCTTTAAACCAAATGCATTGCTTCTATAGAAAGACAATAAGTCAGTTGAAACAAAAAGTGGCTCTTGATATTGAGTAGTACCACTCGTACGTTTACATGTACTTAGAAATCTGAATTATTGCTTTACTCCCATTAAGGACTTAAATGGAGTTTTCCAGAAATCTGAGTTTACATGCACCTGAGAAATTTGAATTATTGAGTGAGGTACTTTGGACTCCCAGACACTAGGTGGCAATACACATCCTTTTCATGTTAGCATACTTCCAGTTGGTGCCATAGAAGAAGAGCAACTTATTACATGTAACATACATGTTGTCATGATGTGTCTATGGTCACTTCCGGGACGTGTCCAGGCTAGTCTTAATTGAGTTAAGTTTGGGTGGTGTTTACATGCATGGAGAAATTCAATAACTATCACATTATTTGACTTGGTTAGACTGACTTCTAAAACTCCAGTCTGTTTCAATTTTACTGTGATTAAGGTGTTTACATGGCTTTTAAAACTTAAATTTTAATTGGAGTATGCCCTACTCAAATTTCTCTAAGTGCATGTAAATGTACGGACTGATTGTACTACGATATCAAGGTCCATCCAGTGCGATCCACATATTTACATTTCATATTACTTGCTTTACTCATTTCACAGCTGTTTTTGGTCATGAAATATTTAAGTTTTCCAAGACAAAGACATTTGTACAAAAATATGTCTGTTCTCGCTAGAACATGTACAACTGATCAACAAGACTTGACTTCAAAGATTTCAGGGTCTTTGATCAAGAATGGCTGGTCTGGCGCTGGTTAGGTTTAGCATCTAAGCACCTTACAGTGTGCTGTAGTGTTACAGAGAAACAGTGCAGGCTTTGTGCATCGTAATAGGATTTTAATGCTTTCTCTTTGTGGCTCAGAGAAGATTTCTGCTGATTAAATTCCAGACTGGCCCTGTGAATTGAACCCACTTTTAAGAAGAAACATACCTGAAACCATAAGAACTACAAAATCTGTGCTGAGCCGACATACCAGGCAACCTGTGACTTCATTTGATTGTGTTTGTGCTCCATCTGTGACCCACTGATTTATTAATTGATGACAGAGTTTTTATGTAATGTAAGCTCTTCTCCCTGTTTGGTGCTATATTCTCTCTGGCATTTCATTAGAAGTGGCTGCTATAATGGCCACATCACACAGCTCCAAGTGAGACAAAACACCTGTCAGGAGCAGTCACGCCTCATCATCGTGTCTGTGGAAGTGGGAGGTCCTCATGTCACTAAGTGCAGTACCCCCATCTTCTCTACATACCATGTTTTCAGAGGAGGAGGCTCTCATCAGGGCCTCTTCAGCCGTCAAGTTTGTCAGCATCAAATTCCCATGTGTTTGTTTCTTTCTGTAGTAAGCCTAAGCTACCTGGTTTACGTGGACCATTGAGTTCTTTAAATTGGATTTAGGAATATTTGCCTCCATGAAGGTGAGAGGTGTTGAACATAGGTTGCTGTCCTGGTTTGATGTGGCCCCCATGTCACCCACAGTGGGGTCCCTGTGACATAAAAAGGACACACAGAGCAGTGTGTCTGTGTAAGGAGAAGGAATGCAGATTTCATATCCTCTCAGATAATGAGATTAAGGACGTGCCATTTGAGGGAGGAATTCCAGCTATCCCTCTTCCAGACACAGACCTCTGCAACTCCAACCCAGAGGGCCTGCATACCCCTCCCCCCACTCTCCTTCAGAGGTCCTTTTTTTTTTTAATCCACCTGAAACTTTGACACTAACTATCTTACCTGTAAGTACTTTAACCACTTTTTCCTCAACTTTAAATTGTTGTCAATTTTCTGCCCTAGAAAGAGATGACATTTTGCAGGGGTATAGTATTTCTGCAGAGTTTTTACAGTGGGTTGCATCATTGGTTGCTGCGAACAAGGTATCATGTCAATATCCAGTTTAAAGTGACAGAGTCAAATATGACTGAATGTGATCTAGAGCTCCAACTACTGATCAATTTTGTTAGCAGTTAATGTAGCGATTATTTTCCGAGATTTAATTCCTTGATTAGATGGTTATTTGAACAGGTGAGAAAAATAGTAAAAATGTGATACGTCTGAAAATGACAAACAACTCATCCTTTATTTCAGAACCAGCTGAAATAACCACCACAAAAAGTGGCCCTCCAGAATAGCATACAACAGAATAGCATAGTATAGTATAGTATAGTATAGTATAGTATAGTATAGTATAGTATAGTATAGTATAGTATAGTATAGTATAGTATAGTATAGTATAGGTATAGTATAGAATAAAACAAACCAGAATAGAAAAGCATATAATAGAATATAAAAGAATAGAATACAATAAAATAGATCGCAATAGTGTAATAATAATGTAATGTAATGTAATGTAATAATGTAATAACGTAATAATGTAATAGTTACCGTTAACAATGAGTCACTGAACACGTCATCTTTATGATGGCAGACATTCCTATTCAGAGAATGAAAAAGAAAGAGAGAAACATTATGAATAAAATATGAAAGTACAAATATTTTGAGGTAAAAACAAGAAAGAAATCAATGACATCTTCAAACAATATGTGCACTACAGTCTTCAACATATTTATATCCAATGTTTAGCAATGGTGAAATTAAGGAATTGAAGGAGGAGAGATATACTATATACTAGATAAACTAACCTCTACTAGCCTATATACTAGATGTACTTTATACTAGCATGGCCTCTACTAGACTAGAAATGATAAAAATATACTTGGTAAGATTAGGATTTTTTCCATTTCATACAAATCCAAATGGCCTCATATCAAACACAACCTATTTGAAGAAAATGTGGAATATAAAATGATGACAATTTGGAATTACAAAGACATTACAAAAAAAGTGTTATTGAATTATGTAGTAATTTTTAACCCACTTATGCATCTAGGGATTAAAGTTTGTGTAATGTGTTTTTTTAATGACAGATCTCACCATAACATGTACTGTGGTTGAGTTGATAGAGCATGTGATCCAACGGCAGAGGTTTGGCAGTTCAAATCCTGGCTGTGGCTGAACTACATGTCGAAGTGTCCTTGTGCAAGACACTGAGCCCTAAATGTCTCCCAGTAGGTGTGGCAGCATCACCTATGTAAAATTATAATGTAAAATTATTTGAGTACCTTGAAGGTGGAAAAGTGCTATACAAGTGCAGGAAAAAAGTTGACCCATTTTAAGGATAAAGTTGATGAAATAAGTGGACTTTAGTCATGAGTTAATATTAAGGAACTGTGATAGAAACCAGGCAGCTGGTATTCTATACATGTCTGCTCCTGGTTCACCACCACATGTACGTCTCAGTGGAATGCTAAGAATAGTTTAGGAAGTGGATGTTTCACTCCGACGTAATTACTGTACACTTATGGCTTACAAAATTATAGCCCACTATATCCCCTTTCCTTTCTAACAAGTGCTTTCAAACACATGAAATCAATACTGAATAGTGACTCATTCAGGTGTCAGTAAATTCTGAGCGCTTATGAAAAGTTTGTGTGTTCTTGCCGTTAATCCTCACATGCAACCATATGGATGACATGACTGCCTGTGTGTTTGTGTGCATGCATGTGTGGAAAATGCTGCTTGTCTCTGTTCCAGCGTCATACAGGGATTCCACACACTGACAGACACAGGGACACACACGACTTTACTGTGTGTGTTTTGTATGTGAGGAAAAAGGGGGACCCGTGGGGGGCAACTTGAGGCCCTCCACGTGACAGTCCCAGTCCCATCATGCCCATTCACCCAGAACGATAGGCCCTTCTGAAACACACACACACACACACTGGTTTTCATGTCTCATGAGGACCAAGTTTGTCATCATTATTTGTATGTAAGGAAGCCATTGGGTAGTGAGCATAAACATATCTCTAAAAAAAAAAATACATTAAAAAAATACATAATAAGTTAAATAAAATAAACAAGTGTGCCATAACACATTACACTGAAACAGTGAAGAAAGATCTTGGTTCAATTCCAACACCAGACCTTTCTGTGTGGAGTTTGCATGTTAAATAAATCAAAATACATAAAACCTTTTTAAGTAAGCATATATATGTATGTATAGGGCCACATCAATTCTATTTTACCACTGGGGTACTTTATTTATATTTAACACTCGTGGGGACCTAAATTTTTTCAGAGTTCCCCATGGTGTAACTGTGTAAACGTATCAATGTCCCCATGAAGATAGAAATACAAACACACACACGCTCGGTGACTTCCGACTTTGGGCTTCTTTGGCGTTTTCCCAGAGCCTCTTCCTCGGTTCACAGCTTAATGAGAAAACGATGTGTTGCACTTACTTCAAAGATCTCAGAGTGTGTGTCAGGGCAGAGTAGAGAATGAAACGTACACCTAAGCAAAGAGGAGAGATGTCAGCCTGGAATGATGCAGCTCCACAGACATATAGAGAAGACAAGTGCATACATGTCTTGAGCTGATCCTGTGTCTGCCTGCTCCTACATTCCACTCTGCACACCCCCACCAGTGTAAATACTGTTGCTCTGGATCAAGTGAACGCGATTGGCAGAATTAGCTTGTGTGTTGCACTGATGTGTTAGCGTGCGTCTAACTGCACAAAATGGTCTCATAATGTCATTTTAATGACAGCGTAATAGCCTAATAATGAGCAGCCAATAATCATCATTTGCCTAATGGGCATAGCTTAACAGCTAATCACTTGGCTACTGATGTGGAGTTCAGTGTTTCAGGCTCTCCACCCTACTTGCCGCCGCTTATTTATTGTCATCTGAACACAGTTTTAAACCAAAAGGAATTTAAATGTCCTGAGTGTTGTATGGAAGTGGATTTAGGAGGATGTAATCACAGAAATGGAATGTAATATTCATTCGTATTTTCCATTAGTTCACAGTCGCCTATCATTTATTTACTTACTTTCTCAGTAAGTAAGTAAATAAATAGAAGCTATATCATTACGTACACTGGTTTTAATGTGTTTTAACTAGGGCTGTCAAATGATTAAATTTTTTTTATCAGATTAATCACAGGGTTGCTTTGGATTAATTTTGATTGATCATGATTAAAACACTTTTTTTTTATTACTGTTCTGTCTTGGTTTCTTTTTGGGAATTTCTAAATACAAAAAAATACACTAAGAAACACAAAAAATGTGGATAAAAAATATACAAAACATGCTAAAATCCACTAAAATTACAAAAAATTAAAAATTTAAATAAATAAATAAAGTGACATGAAAGAAGTGATGAAAAATCAAAAACCTATTCAAAAACTCTTCTAAAAATACAGGGAATGACCAAATATCCTAAACGTGTGCAATATATGTATATATATTCAATAGTTTCAACAAAACTACTGTTCAATTTAATTGCGTTAAAATGGAACATCTACATAATCAGAAAAGATAACAGAAAAAAAAAACATAATTTGCAAGTTGTGACAAAAAATAGTGCGTCTTTAAAGGATTAAAATTAGGTCTGTCAAAATGAATGCATTAATGCAAATTAATCCATCATGATTAATCTGATAATACATTTTAACACAATTAAATGGAACCGTTGTTTACAGTTGTTTTATTGAAACTTTTGAAGCTGTTGAATAAACATGTTAACCTCTTCCACCCTGAGCCTATTTTCAGAGAAAAACGCCTAAAAAAACATACCCAAAGTAAATGAAGAATTGCTCCACAATCCTAAGGTTTATATGGATGTTCTTTGTATCTATGGACATCTACAGGCTTCACAGAATCTATTCCCATTGTCTAAAATATTGTAGCTACTACTATGACTGAATAAACTGGAATAAACTAAAAGATAAAATAGAATTTTTTGGTCTCGCCTGAATTTATTATTTTTTTGACAAAAGAAAACACCCTGCTAACAATGATTCCATGAATATAGACACTATTGATCACCTTCAGTAATTCCTTTCCAACACAGGAACAAAAGTTGATAGAATTAGAGCAAAGGACAAAGCCTCCAGAAAGGTTTAAGTCAAGATATCCATGTGTCCATGTGTTATCATCAGGTGGGGGGCTGGTTTATCATTAGGTTGGGGGGAACTGAACTGGTCCATGTGTTTTTCCAAAAAGCAGTTTTATTTGTGTCATCCTCCTACCTAGGAAAAATGAAGACAATCATGATTTGAGACTTTTTCCTTCTCATGAAATGATAGAATGTTATTTATTTTTGACAGAGAAAGTGAATAAATCCTCAAACAATCATTGATTAATTATAAACTTATCTACTTATGTGTAAAAATAACAATACAATGAGAAATGAGACTGAAAAAATACTACTATAGTCAACAGTGTTTGCATGTGTATAGTATAAAATGTAGTATTATTGTTATTATTATTACTATTAGTTTGTAAAAAAGATATCAGTAAGATACAACAACTTACTGGGTAGATGTTCATCCTGTTTTGAGTTCATATCCACAGTCAGATCTCAGTCAGACGTTGAACATTCAGCTGCTTCTCTGTAGTGTCTCTGTTGTTTACATGCTAGCACGCGGCTAACAGCTAACACTTCACAAAGCTTACCAGTAACAGTCGGGAAAATACACTGTCACTCACTGTTACTCACTAAAACTCTCTAAAATGACTTAAAACTACGAGTAAAGTCGGGAAATATAACTATAACCGGCACACAGATGTCTCTGCCGTAGCGTGTGTGCCCCAGGTAGCGTGTGTGTCCCAGGCTAGTATGTGCATGCGCCCGACGTGCGCAAAGATGCTAACCTTTCACCTTTTACGCATGCATTTCCTGTCCAGAGGGAAATGTAGTTCATGGAATGTGAGGTGTCACTGGATTCAGGAGAATCTTCTCTTTCAAACGCCTACAAACATGGCCGCCTTATCGCTCGCCAGATCAAGATATTGATGAATTAATAGCGCGTATCGGCGATTAAAAATAACTTATATTTCACCACACACACATTAAAGATCATGTTTAAAGGTGACTTTTATCACTAAAGTACACTTTATATGTATTTTTATGAACATTAGGGTCTTAACTTTGAGTAAAAGTTGAAACAAATTTCCATTGTCCAGATTTATTATATGTTAATTAATGAAAAATTACACAATTTTCTCGGCCCACCCGTGGGCTGATCGGGCTTTGCATATCTTCTGAATATTTTTTCACTGTTTTTGTTCGGTTGTTTTCTGCATTTTAGAAGACTTTTTCAATGTTAAGAATTTTTTTTGTGTCAGTTTATTTTTTTATTATTTTTTGGATGAATTTTAGTTGACTTTAGGATGTTTTATATATTTTTACTACAGCCCTAGTATAGTAACACAAGCTTGGAATGGTCAGAGCCTACAGTTGTGTTAAAGTACTTTGTAGTTGTAAAATGACATGCAGCGGATGTCTGTGCCTTACATCTTGCTGTCATCAACCTTATGTCCCACCCAAGAGTCCTTGAGGAGGACATGATGCACCTCCCACTGTAACAAGAGATGCCTTGACCTTTCACCTCCCAGGATAGTGAAGAAAACTGCTTGTCCTCCCTCACGAATCCTTATCATCATCAGTGGTCAAAATTATTTTTGCCCCCCAGTTTTCTGCAATATTGCAAGTTGTCTGCAATTTGGAAATACTTTGTTCATTGTTCATACCCAAGCCTCCACTCTACATGATTCTCAACTTAATAATACCCATTAGACTGTTGTTGTTAGATTGCTGTTCACTGTATAGCTTTGTAACCCATGACATTAACCCTTTGATGCATGAATTATGAGAACATTAGTCAATATTTTTTCTCTAAGTGTTTTTATTCCTCTTTAGGTCTGAAAAAAGCAAACGTGATTGAAATCTTTTTAATGAACTTATTTTTTATCGAGTTACAGAAATGTCCACTCAGCTGGACCACATGTGTTTAAGATTAGAACCAAAGAAACATGTACAGTATTTAAAATGCAATATCAGATTTTAATACAGTTTTTGTTTAAGGGGACTGTTAATTACAGTTTAACAACAGACAAGTGATTTACAGGTAAACATGATGTTAGTGCAGATCATGTATTAACCCTTGTGCGGTCCTTCGTAAAAGGCACACTGGCTGTGTCCTACAATCGGGTCTTAAAAACCCAGATTCCAAAGTTCAGTTCCATAGACTCATCACCCCACCCCCCAAGGAAATATTACTGTTTTCAGTAGTAAGCAATGGCATCCTACAGTACGTATAAAAAGGTACATTTGTGAGCCACCGGGTCTCTTTGACCCGAAGGACCGCACAAGGGTTAAGAACAGACCAGTTACAGTAAAGACTGAACTAAAACAACAAAACACATGAATATACAAGAAAATGTAGAAGAACTGTCCACTGTGGTGACCAGTATGAATCGAAGGGTTAATGTATTCTTTATTCCCTTAATGTATGTCTTCATGGATCCTTCTCTGAACAAACCATGTTACATGTTTTTATGTCACTACTATAATAGTAATAATTGATTAGATTTCTATAGCACTTTTCAAGACACCTAAAACACTTCACATTATTGGTCCATTGTTCATTCACTCTCACATGCTCCCTCTGGTGGTGGTAAACTACATTTCTTAGCCACACTTTGGACCACCACCGAACATTCATACACCAGTGTGGAGGGTGAAGTGTCTTGCCCAAGGACACAATGAACTAACTGGGACAGAGCGGGATTTAAACCACCAACCTTTCAGTTAACACATGACCCTCTCTACCTCCTGACCCATCAGTCAGAACACACATGTAGACAAAACATGTATTCATGCAGTTTGAGAAAACTAAATATTTTGGAGTATCTTAACTCCTAGGACATGCCTGGTGAAAACCATCGAACACTGCCCAGGTACTTATTGGGTCTGCCAGCAGGCTTCAAATGTGAGGAAATACCTATATTGATACTGTATATAGCTTTGTAACCCATGGCATTAATATCATTCTTTATTCTTTCACTGTTCTTCTAATTTCAGTCTTGTTGTTGGAATCAGTCTATGCTCCCAGATTTGTCCAGATCTAACTAAATCCTCCTTGTTTTCTTGGTGTTTTCCTGCCAAACCAAAGTTTCTCTTCTTGGGGGCCATGTTTCCTACCCCAATGGATTCTGGGAGATGCACGGTGGACACTAGTCAACTCTGCCCAGGTACTTGTTGGCTCCTCACGTGGGCTTCAAACGTGATCAAATCGGATCAGAAAGTGAAAACTGTTGAAGCCTTTTGTCTCATGGTCAGACCCAAACTGACCCGGGCCTGATAGAACTCAACCCAAGCCCGGGTTGATATGATAAAAATTCTAACTGAACCAGCCGGGACCTGACGTGACTTGCTGGGACGTGTTGGGTTCCGTCAAATATTCTCATCTTGAATCCAGTTTGCATCTATCCTGTGCAGATCAAAAGGCATCACATGATTGCTTATTTACCACGCAAGTAGTAATGTAAAGGCTGATTCAAATTATAAAAATTATGCCCAAACCCGCTGGGTCCAATTGGGTCCTTTTGAGTTTGGCCAAATATTCCCAGCTCTAGTCAGTATTGTGTAAATATTGCTGAACTTTGACCCCATATATCATTATATGGGCATGTATTGTCAGCTGGAAAATGCTAGTTTCATCAAAACATGTTTCCATGATGTTTTTACTATTAAACCCTGGGCTTATTTTGGGGCTGTTTGGTATTAAAAAACATGCCCAAAATAAATAATTCCAATCCTGTTTTTTTTATTCTGCAAAATTGCAAGTTTTAACATTTTTCTTCCCCAATCTTGCCAATATCTTGCAAATTGCAGAATGCAGATGTGTATTTCCAATGCCGATCATGTATAGCTCATCATATTCTTAGCGTGTCTTTGTCATTTTACATATTGCTTGCATGTGTCTTTGTTTTAAGAGATAAATGGATTCTAACTCTTCCATTGTCTGCCCCCACCCGTGTGGACACTTAGTATGTAACCTAACCCCTCAACTCACAGAATAGCTTAACCAGATGGCTGCAGCAGAGTTATCCTGCCCTGGATTCCACTTCTCCTCTTTCTCAAAGTCTGACAGCTCTCCTTTCACTTTGCTTTATGTCTGCTCTTGAGGCAAAGACGTGAGCGTAATAGAAAACCTATGCGTCCTGCCCACTACAACGCTGCATATAACACCAGCAGTGGTTACAATGACACTGTTGTGTGTTTGCTTTATTGTGGCCAGTCTATAAAAAAAACCCTCTCACCTCATGAAAGGCGGGGTGTGGAGGGAAGGGGAGGGAGTGGGGTGTTTGTAGCCTGTTTTTTTGTTTTTTTTTCATTAAGTTAGATCACATACTGGTTGGAAACTTGGTACATGCATGTTAACTTTCCATGAGGATGCTTCATACCAGCCAGACTTTAGTCAGTATGTTTACAATTCAAATTATTGCCTTCGTCTGATTAATATCGAAGTTTTCAGTCGTGGAAATACCTTAGTCGGACTACAATCAAATTGAACTGGAGTTTTAGACATTGAATTTACCAAGACAGATAATGCAATCGTAATCAAATTTCTCCATGCATGTAAATGCCACCCAACCTTAACTGAACTACTGACTGGCCTGGATACGCCCCCTTCAGGAAGTGACCAGAGTTACCATGACAACATGTAGATCACGTATAATAAAGCAGAATGTACAGGTCAAACTCAATGTTTTGAGCTGCTACATGGTTATGGTCCATATCTTCTCTGGGTATTGTTGTCCTCCTTCTATTACGTCTTCTTCAAATCTGACAGCTTTGTTTAGTTGTTGTTCTTCTTCTCTGGTGCCAACCGGAAGAATGTCAATGCAAACGGACATGTAGTGCCACCTAGTGTCTGGGAGTCAAACTGCAACTACTGATTCAACTTCATTACTCACAAATTAGATGTCTTTTACTTTTTTCATGTTAAATTAGAGCACATATTGTGCAGGTTGTCATTGCAGTTTTGTAATTTTCCCTTTTTTTTATTCCGACATGTTATTGTTTTTCATCTTATTTTTTTGACAGTTTTCACTTTTGTTGTAGTTTTATTTTTCTAAGTCTTATGACATTTCAGTCTTAGTCTTATGACATTTCATATGTACTTTTAATTTTATTACGACTTTTACATGTCATGTCTTAGTCACTCACAGAATAGAACAGTGTAGAATAAATCTTTATTGGCTATGTTTCCATGATGTTTTCACTATTAAACCCTGGGCCTTTTTTGGGGCTGTTTGGTAGTAAAAAAACATGCCCAAAATATGTCTATGTCTATATCTCTACAATTACAAGCTCTATGTGAATTATCTCGGTATAAAAATATAGATAAGGCTTATGAAATGCCATCAGAAGTGTAAGCAGCACTGTAGATGACACTGTGTCAGAATAAATGCAGATGGATCACAAAATAAATTAAGAAATTTTACCCTCGCCCAGAAAAAAACCCACATTTTATAGTAAATATCACCTTTAATTATATGCAATGGGAGTTTTAAAACTCTAGAAAATCATATAACAACATTTGGACAATATCTGTGGAAAAAAATGATGTTGCTGAAGTGAAGAAGAGGTTTTTGTAAACAGATGCCTGGACATTCTCCAATTTGGCACAGTTTGTCACCATCTGTGCCATTTGAGATTTCTTAGGTACCAAGTTATAAAATTCATTTAATTTGATCGACATGACATTATAGGTCTTAAAAAAAACCCAACGTATTCTGTACATTGTGTGTAATGTGGCCTCAGCAATGCAGCCACCCGTTTCATTTACACATGTCTGTCTTGCATTGACCAATTTCGGTGATTGGCATCTTATTTTAATCCTCTGACCCAATAGAATCACACTTACACCAAATACATGTCAATCACTCCATTAGTGAATGAGTGACCAAATACATGTGACACTCTCTGACAAACGTTTGCTTCGCCCAATCACAAAGCAAATCTCGACCCTCAGAGCCCTCCTCCACTCTGCTGTTGGACTCCAAAGCCGACCAGGATGTGTAATTCTTCATTCACAGCAGTTTTATTCCACTAAATATAACTTTATCTGAAGGTAAAGGCAATATTTCTGCATGTTTTTTCAAAAGCGAATGTTGGTTGAAAAGTGATGAAAATGGTTCTGTCGGAGGCTGTGGGGTCTTTGTTGGGCAGCTAATGTGTTAGCTTAATTATCTTTGTTTACAGCGAATAGCTGATAGTCCTGTATCATTGAAATTTTGAAACATGTCTAAACATGTTTCAAAATGTATTTATTTTTTTTTTATTTAATCGATTGTTTTAACTGTGTTTGGTGATGGAGGGTGTAATGCTATTTTTGCATAGTTTTTTTTCCCCACATATTTTACTATTCACTATATTTTTACCCCATTATACCAGTCATGTTGATTAAAAGGTAAATATGAAGTCAATTCCAGACAGTTATGAAGTACTTGGTACCTTTGTGTACATGTATGTATGGAGTGCAAGGTCCTTGTGGTGTCCCTTGTTCCTTCTGTGGGAACATAGGTGGCCATTGTTTTTGCCCTCAGAGTTTGGCTGGCTGACAGGGGTGGGCAGCTGACGTCAAACTGGAAGGAAGCCCAAAATTTACTGGGACAACCAGGCCTGTTTGTGTGTCTGTTGTGTGTGGTAGCAGCTCTTTGGGGGCATTACCCACTCCCGAAATGTCCACACACACACACACACACAAACCTCCTCTTCCTTCTGTTATTATTAATTGAATTATCTGCAGATTTCACAGCCAAGCCCTCGTTCCCATGGCACACTGAACTTCACTTGACCACTGACTGAATTTAAATCAAGGATTATGGGATGTTGTCATGAATATACGTGGCATGTGTCATGTTATTCTAATGTTGATGATTATTCCATGTGACTAATGCAAGGGAATTCCATAAACACAGTTCTGTTTGAGATTAAAGTATAATTGTTTTATTTTTTTTAATTTATTATTTCATCATTAATTATTTATTAATTAATTACATTTTCTTCCTCATTAGCCTTACTTAAGGGATTCATGATGAGTGTGTATTTTGTCATGATGAGTGTGTAATTTGATGTAGGACGCTACTGGTGCAATGTTGTGACATGTCATGTAACGTCGCATGGCATTATGCAAACGCAGGTCTCCTTCTTGCTGATTGGAGCTGAGCTAAATGAAGGCAATTTTAACGCTTCCCAAGTTGTTTGACACGGGATAGTGCGCCTTTCTCACTACCACTGAAAGGCCATTGCTTGCAGCAGGTAGCAGGTATTTTGGCCAGTGGGGAAAGGGATATATATATATATATATATATATATATATATATATATATATATATATATATATATATATATATATATATATATATATATATATATATATATATATGCTATTTGTCAAAAAACAAGGGGGCAGATTTTTATTTTCCACAGAAAAAAGTGTTGGATGATATGACCCTCACAAGCAGGTCAGGCTTGTGCTCCGGCCAGGTACATTTCCTCCGCGGTGGTGTGCAGTAGCCCAGCTCTGGCGGTGAGCTTTACAGCGCCCTCCTTCCGGACTTTGCCACTAGACTCACTGCGCCTTCTCTCCCCCATACGGGAAGGGAAGGACGGGACCCCTTTACTCCTTTTACGCGACGCCAACCGCATTGTGTCGCTATGGCGGGGACTGGCCCACGTACAACAGGCGCCAGGGGAAACAGGAGTCTAATGCACATGTGAGTCAGAGGGTCTCCCAGAATCCCCACAGCATAATTAAAGTGGTGGCGTCGTGCAACGGCTGAGGTGAGATTCTGGCCACACAGGAGCCCGGGCAAAATCAATGGACTCTAACGGACCCTGATAGTGATGTTAAGAACCAGAGGGGGTGGGGTGACCCCCCCCTAGAAAATTGCACCCTGTGTGTGTGTGTGTGTGTGTGTGTGTGTGTATGTATATATATATATATATATATATATATATATATATATATATATATATATATATCAAAATGATACCCTAGCTTTCCAGTTACAGTTGTAAATGGTCCCCTCATAAAGTGACTCGTATCAGTCGGGTGTTTCAAATCACAGCGCTCGGGGAAATGACCATTTATTTTATTCCCAGATGGTTAATGTCTTCAATTGCACACAAGGGCACTATCGTTTTCTCTCTGTGTCTTTTACAGCAGCTGGAAGTGTAGCCAGCAGAGTCAAGTGCATCTCTGCTATTCCTGGCCCATCTGCTGCTGACTGGCCTAAATGTGTGGAAGTTAATGGATATTGAATAAGGCTATGGTCTGTTTGCATCCATGAAGCCATATTCTGAGATGTATTACATACATTCAAATACCTAGGAGATGTTCAAACTTATGCTCTAAGGCAGGGGTCTCAAACTCATTTTCTTCAGGGGCCACATTCAGCCTGATTTGATCTCAAATGGACTGGACCAGTAAAATAAAATCATAATAAGCTATAAAGAATGTATAATTTTCTTCAAACATTTCAGGTTGTTCACATTTGTTTAGGTTATTCATATTTTACTGTTATGAGATAGTTTGTAGATGTAAATAGTTTTATAAATTAATATTATTTTTTATTTTATTTTATTTTTTATTTTTTATTTTATTATTTTATTTTTGCCGTTAAACAATGGCAAAGATTTGAAGTTGTCATCATTTATAGCCAAAGCAAAAACTGAGAAGGAAATATGGAGTCATTTAATAGGTTATTATACTTTTGATCCCACAGGTCGCTTTAGAACCATTGGCGGGTCACATTTGGCCCCGGGCTGCATGTTTGAGACAGGATAAGGTCTTATACAGCAGATCCTTCCTTTATTACTCTGGCTTCTACTTCATCCTCTGTTCATTTTATATGGTCTTTGGGGGTTTTTGACTTTTACGTCCAACAACACAGACAGATATTTTTTTGTGTAAATCTCAAGCATGAATCGTTGAATCTGGGTTCAAACATTGAAGTGGTTTGTTCTGAATGTTGGGAAAAGTTGGCAACTTTCTTTGACTTGGCTGATGCCACTGCCCGCAACCCCCTTGTCAAATCCCCAGTGGCTTGTTTCAGAATGTCGTGTATGTTTTCTCAGTATTTATGGGCTGCAGCTGCACCCATGCCAAGAAGCACAGCATTATCATCCCTCACCCTGCTGAAATTCTGTCTCCATAGTTTATGTTCTCCCTTCTCAGAGGTGACACCAGCTTCTCCAAACATCAGAACTGCCCGTTGAATTACAGCTGCAGCAAGAAACTCACTATCACTCATCTCATTTATCAAAAGATTAATCACAGGGTTGCTTTGGATTCATTTTGATTAATCATGATTAAAACACTTTGTTTTGTCTCATCTGCCTTGGTGGAGTCTGTGCTCTGAGTGCTTTTCTAGTATGAAAATTAAACTGATGTTTAAGTGTTGATTTTCCATTCAATTAAATTTTATTTGTCGAGCCCAAAATCACAAGGTTGTTTCATAGAGTTGGTTTGAAAAAACACATTTTACCTGATTTGGCCAAGTGTTATCATTGTGAAAACACATTTTGGGTGACTGTGACCTTGACCTTTGACCCACATTCACCAAAATGGGATTTATTCTGGACCACCTTGCACCTTGTCATGGAAATTGCTCCAGTAGTTTTTGTGTAAACCTGCTTATAATCAAACAGACAGACAGACCAACTCAAACACAATACCCCTCTCCCCTTCAGGGGTGGAGTAATCAGTGAAATACACAGTAGATGAAAGAAATGGATTGGCCCCTCAGGCCCCTCCCCCTTTCTTTAGACCCTCCTTCTGGGCAGAAAAACTCTTTAAACTCAGTGGGAAAAGAGAAACCTGTGGAGAACCTGACAGACTATGGATGACCCAACATCTGCAGATGGAGATCCAGTCTTTGAGGATGCAGGGTGGTGGGCCTACAAGAGGGAGTCCATTTTGTCAGATGAGACTGATGGGTGGTGTCACCCAGACAGGTGAGGGAGGGGAATTAGGTCTGGGGTCAGAGTTCAGGACAGGACACAGGGGAGTCACTGCAGATCCTGTTGTCTGTGGGTCCTTAGGAGGATACTATTCGATTCAATTCAATTGTATTTATACTACTGGAAGAGTTGCCCCAGATGGGCATAGAGGTTGATCTGTGACCCACATATTTTGGTGCTGTGTTGCCATGGGAAAGTGGTGGTAGGTTGTGGTCATGCTGGAAGCTTGTAATGTCTTCTCTTGCAGAGCTGTGGTTTTGGTTCTGTAGCACAGTGGATTTCCTTCTCATAATGTGCAGCACCTTCCTTCCATCGATGCCTGTTTAGAGAGTTGTGCTCCCAGTAAGGAGATAAGATACTGAATTTTGGAAGATTTATTTTTTTATATTGTCCTTGAACTGTTTCTTTTGCCCTCCTGCAGACCTCTCTATAGTTTGGAATACAGAATTTGTTTTGGGAGACAAATGTCGTGCTTGGTGTTTTGGCCTCTTCCAGAACATTGATGTTTGTGTGTTTGTCCTCCCATTTAATGGAATGGAATGTCTTTATTGTCATTATACAAAGTACAACAAGATTAAAAAGAGCTGCGCAATATATTGTTTGAGCATCGACATCGCAATGTACGTGTTCATAATGGTCACATGACAGGTCCTGTAATGTAGGAGACAAATAGAAACTGGCAATAGAACCTGACGCACACTGAACACACCACAATCATTCTGAACCAGTTTGGAGTAACAAGAAAATCACCCAAAAGCAAGGTTTGGTGGCAGAAAGAAAATGTGTGGAATTATATATTTTTCCATGTAATTAATTAATTAATAAATTTTTTTTAATTATTTTATTTTATTGTTAATTATTTATTGATTGATTTATTTTAAAATATGGTTTTATTTTGTAATTATGTTTTTATTGTATTTTATTTAAATTATTAAAAATCTTATTATTGATTTATTTCTTGATTTCATTTTATTTTTTTGTAATTTTAGTTAATTATTTCAGCTACAAGAAGGATGATACTGAAACATATTTTCTGTGTTGACTGCTAATCTGTTTGACCATTTGCACCACACAGCTGTATATATATATATATATATATATATATATATATATAGTAAAAACCCTCCGATATATAGCTATATATATATATATATATATATATATATATATATATATCCTCTGAGAGACAATACACGAATAACCCTTTAACTCATGAGACATAAGCAGTTTCACAGTAAAAAAAAAAGAAGTAGAATATAAAATAAGCAACAGAATGAGAAAAAAAACAGCCAAAGTGATCAATAAAAATTAACAAAAGTGAATAATAAACCAATAGAATAATAAGTGACATCAACAAAGTAAGGGGTGGGTCGTGGAAAATGGTTTACAACTAATTCCTAATCATGTTTTGAACCAAAAGTCACATCCCTAATAGACAGGGGACACTTCACTGAGATTGATTTTGAGATGCAAATGCTGAGTGATGACAGGTTCATCAAGTTACAGTTGGTGAGAGTTGTTCATTTTTTCTTTGTGTCATTCATTTTCCTTGTGTCACTTTCTCTATGGACCGTGTAAATTTTATTCATGTGTAATGTGCTCAGATTTGTGCAGCATTAAGGATCTGCTTCTGTTCAAGGACTGACCAAGGGTGAATTCATGCTTTTATGTTGTGCATTCCTGTGTGTGTGCTACAGCTGGTTTAATAGGTAAGTGTTAATGTAAAATCAAATTAATCAGTCATCCAGAAGGCAAGCAGCTACAGCAATGCTTCAAGCCTCCTCAGATTAGATTATATAGAGCAGGGGTGTCAAACATGTTAGTTCAGTGGCCACTTTCAGCTAAATTTAATCTGAAGTGAGCCAAGCCTTTGAAACAATAACATAATAATACATAAATAATGTCAACTCCAAAATTTTCTCTATGATTTTAGAGTAAAAAAAGTCAAATTAAACAATGAAACATTACATTGACAAACTACCCTTTGGAACCATGTGAATAACGCAAACAATTAGAGCGAAACAGCATAATTTTAACCATATTCTGTTTCTGTTTATCATTTCCACAAGTTCATTATAACTTACAGATTACAGTGGACCAAATACAAAGATGAAAAACATGTAAAATCAGGCAGAATATTGTTAACATTGTACTGACTTATATTGACTCATATTTGTTCAGATTATTTAAATTTATTTTGCTAAATTATACTTACAGTGTAAATATGTGAAAATATTTACAAAAATAACAATTTATGTGTGTTGTATTTATAGATTATGATAGAATTGACCCATATGAGATTAAATTAGCCTGAATGTGAAAATTGAACTAAAATGATTAGCAATATCTTAATATCTAATTTAGCATTTCACAAATTCATCCCCAGGGCTGGAACTGGATCCTTTGGTGGGCCAGATTTTGGCCCCCATGCTGCATGTTTGACACCTGTGATGTAGAGTGTGTCCAACTTGTAACAACCACTTCTGACCTTTATTTTTGATTAAATGTGTGGGTCTTTCATGTGTTGTGAGATTGATCATCGCAAAAGAATGTGGAGTCAGCAATGTCTTGCTTTTAGGGCAGATAGGTTCAACCTTGCATTAAGAGATGCTCTTCAAAGGAGGCTGTTAGACAGATTACACTGGTCAGAGTAAAATGCTTTCAGAATAAACCTTGTGAAATGTTACCACGTGTGTTACTGATAAAGAAAACTCGAGTCTTAAATGCTGGCTGGATCAAGTTTATAGGCCATATGTTGTCACTGGTGAATTATTCTTTTTTTGATTTATTTAGACTGGTTTCCATGGTGATATAGGGTTTGTGTCACATGGGCACGGGGATGACACCCACAAAGTTATACTGTATAGGGAGGTGAATTACCTGAAAAGAAAAGGCCAGTTTAGGTAGCTGTAATTTTTTCTTCAATTTACTTCTCTTTTACACATTCACAAATGGTGCATGTTTTATCATCATGTGTGTGTGTAACATGAGACTGCCTTAAAAGCTGTATCATTAAATCATATGAAATTTACAAGGACTAAAGTGAGCTTCTTGGAAAGTGCTATAGCACGTCACTTATACGGAAGGACCTAAACTAGCCTCTCAAGTGACTTTTTAAAAGGATCAGTATGTTGCAATAATAAGTCTGGGGTTAAAATGTGATATTCTTACAATGAACAAGAGAATATTTGGAATATTGGTCTCAGATCTACCAGATCTACTTCAAAACACTGTCTGCACATTATGATCCATTCACTTTACAGGTTCTTTCTACTGGAATATTTAGAAAAGACGTTTATTTGCCATTTGTGCAGGACACATAGGAACTTTTGTGTGGTCGCTCCCAGAATCAAATCAAATAAAGCAAGAACCCAAGACAAACACAGAACTATATAAAAACACCTAGAAACATGTGTACACCTGTAAGATAACTATATGCATAAAGGTGTTTAAAAATGTATATAATAACCCAATGAGAACTGTTTAAAAACTGTTTAACAACCCAACTCATAAATACAATAATAAATGATAAAAAACACAGTAAAATAAACTAAAATTCGCCCAATATTTAGGAATCCATTATATACATGAACAGGGTGTCCCATAAGTCTCCATACATACAGTAGGAGACATAATACATTCCATACAAATATGGTTCTAACATGTATTTCTTTATATTTCAGATAACCCAAAGAATACATTTCAATTAAGATCAAAGCATTAAAATCACCCCGACAAAATGGCAGGCATGTTATATGAATAAAAATGGTTCATTTTTCCTATGGAGACTTATGGGACATCCTGTACATAAACCTAACCAGCACTTTTGTCATTTATTTTCTGATTCATCTGATTACAGTTTGTAAGATTTAGCACATTTAATGTCTGAAGCAGATACTTTCTAAAAAGAAAAAAAAACAAAAACTATAGCAGTGTTAGAGCAGTGTGGGCTTTTTACTACGCAGACCAAGACAGAGCATGTGACCAGTTTTTCGATTCTATTTGTTTATTTCCCCAAGTTGTTTTCTTTCTTTTTTTTTAGCCCATGTATCAGCATCTAAAGTAACTAAATTGATTCTGGTTTCATACTTTAAGCAATCCATCCCTTGGTTTTTAAAGTAAGAAATAGAGTTTTGCGTGTGTTGCTCAGGGATTTGTAATTGAGTGGAAAGTTTCAGAATAAGGAGCCAAAGTAGAAGTCATAGATGTGCTTCTTGCATTTGTATGCAGTGGAGGGCAGATCAAGAGCTTACCTTAGCCAGCCAGCACTCACAGGAAGGTTTCTCATCAGCTCTCATTGTCAGCCAGAACACTTAAGGCGATTGCATCCACGGTGACCGAAAATGTGTAGGAGGCAAAGATGAAAGGAGGCAGAGAGATAGAGGAAGGGCTGCAGAGAACATGCCGGACAGGGGGAGGAAGAAATGAGGTAAAGATGGATGCAGGATGTCAGCATGTGGTAATGATAACACCACTGTCACCTGCTCCTCCTGACTTTTAAGATCAGACTTGTAAAAGGGACAGAAAATTTCCTCATTTTACTCGTAAGTAAAATGAGATAATTCTTGAAAATCTATCATTTCTACACTGTAAACACCAAACCTATAGAATTTACCTAATACAATTAAGATAAGAATTCACACTCATTTAGAATCAGTAAATTTTAACCTATATTTTGAGTAAACTGTAACTCATTTTAAATTAAATGAGGTCAAATGTACCTAATATACACCATTATATTATAGGGCTACACGATATTAGAAAAGACTTGACATTGTGATTTTTTTTTTAACCTTGCGATACATATATGTTGGGATATGAAAAAATTGGCATGAGTATATTACAGCTGTGTGATGCCGACGCAAATGGTCAAACAGATTAGTGGTTGACACGTTCATGGTTGACATGTTCTATATGTTTCTGGGTCATCCTTCTTGTAGGCGAAATAATAAAATAAATTAATACATTTTGAAAAGTAATAAATTAAGAAATAAAATAAAAATAAATAGATAAAAAATACAAATAAACAATTAATAAAAAATATATAAATTAATACATACATAAAATAAATAGAAATGAATAAATAAAAATACAAAAATATATATATAAAATCATTAAAAAATCCAAATAAAAATAAGTAATAAATAAAGAAAAAAGAAAATCCACATAACTGATGTTTTGCTTTCTGGCACCGACCCTTGGTTTTGGGTGATTTTCTCTTGTTGGTTTCGGGTGATTTTCTCGTGTTGGTTGCTCATTTTTCAGTCTTGTTACCAGTGACCAGTGAATGTTGAACTAATTACAGGACCTGTCATGTGACTATTATGCACATGTATATTGTGTTGTCAAAGCTCAAACAACATATTGTGCAGCTCTAAAAACAAATTATGCATAGAACAAGAATAATATTAAATCTTAAGTACTAATAGGAATATGTTAATCTATTTAATATAGGGTCAGACATATCACTCTTAATGTTGATAATATTGATTCCAAAGTGAGTATTAGTATTAGATCTATATTAATCTTAAGAAGCATGTGAAGAATGGGAACCAATGATTATAAAATTGTATTCAATTTTATCCACCCCAAGATGAAATAACACTACAGATGAGTCATGAGACAAAGGAGCAACTTACCAGGAATAAAAACTGTCATATAAACGGGTCCAAATAGAAACTGCAGATCAGTCAGAATAGTAGGGATACTTCCTTCTCCAGAAAATGTGAAACAAAAAACAAAACACATTTCACTTAAGATGTATTTTTTTTCCTTTCGTTTGATGCACTTTCTGTCAGTGTTTTGTTAAAGCAATCATACAAAATGGACAAAACCACCATAATGAAATATGTAACATGATTAAGTTGGATGTAGGCTTGTCCTTCCCTCAGGTGTCCATGCGTTACCCAAACACAACAGCAACGAGTCAGTCGACTGCTTAATGAAGTCCCTTTCATTTTGGGGAGGAAGAGAGGTGGATGCACTTCATTAACCTCCATGTCACTTACAACACACACACACACACACACATACACACACACACACACACACACACACAGTAGAAAAAAGACACAGGCTACATTGAGGGCGGAAGTAACTAAAGGACATGCCAGGAAGATGAAGATGGATGGCAACCTTTTCATTGGGTGCTTTATCTTGGCCCACACAAGACAAAAACAGCAGCTTTGTCCACGTCCCACTCTGTTTTTCCACAGGGGAATGGAGAGACAATGTCTAATGACTACAGACGGTGACATTTATGGATATTAATGACATGTCGATGGAGCTTCATATAGGGCAGTTGTGTGGTCATTCAAAGTGGGAACAATCCCTGTTCATATAATTCACTATAATTTTAGACAAAAGTCATCTTGGTATGTACCGTACAGTTCCACTCAGAACACCTTCTTTGAGGGGGAAGAGCTTTAGCTTTATTCAGGGTTGCTCAATTATTTGCATTTTGATTACAATTTTGGCTCCAGATGATCGAAAAACTTTTCGTGCAGGGTTTCCTCCAGAAATCTTGTCAGTTATATTAGTACTAGTAAAGCAAATGAAGCTAAAGCTAGGGTAATTATATTAGTCTACGTAGGAAATTAAGATAAAGCTAGGATAGTTATATTAGCAGTAGTAGAGCAAATGAAGCTAAAGCTAGGGAGGATGGTTAGGGTTCAGGTTAGGGGGGTTCCTGAGCACCATAAGAAAAGGAGAAAAAAGAAATAAATAAATTGGCTGTAACAAAAAACTCTAATTATATTGCCCAGAATGGGTCGTCCAATAATCTAAGGGTTGGCGGTTTGCGTCCCGTCTCTGGCTGTCCACATGTCGAAGTGTCCTTGGGCAAGACACTGAACCCTAAGTTTCTCCCAGTAGGGTCAGGCAGCGCCGGTGTATGAGTGTGTGTGTGTGTGTGAATGTGAGCAATTGTAAAGTGCTTTGGGCACCAACTGGTGAATAAAATGCACTATATCAGTACAGTCCATTTACCATTTATATATAGTAATTAAAAATTGACAGAAATGATATTCATTATGTGTTATTTTACAACATTTATTAACAATGCTTACACCAGCTGCTAACAAAAATACATACTTTGAAATACACTTCATTTGCCTCTAATAATAAATAAATAAATAAATGTCAAAGAGAATCCACAAAGTGGGATAAATTGAATAAATATTTGTCATACTGAGGGTTGATTATAATTTATTTAATAGAAAACAAGGCAGTGTACTGTAAAGGGTACATTTCAGCTGTATTACACAGATATTTATTTTGGATTCATTTACTCAAGTATATCTATCCCTTGTCTTGTCTCGTTGTCTGACCCACTTTATCCTCACTAGGGTGACGGGGGTCACTGGGGGCCTAATCCAGCTACAATGGGTAAAGGTGGGGTACACCCTGTATGAGTCGATAGTTCATCTCAGGGCTGAACATATATAGACAAACAATCACTCTCACATTCACACCTATGGGTGATTAAGATTAACCAATTAACCTATCAGTGCATGTGTTTGAATGGTGGGAGGAAACCGGAGTACCCGGAGAAAACCCACGCAGACATGGGGAGAACATGCAAACTCCACACAGAAAGGTCTGGTGTGGGAATAGAACCAGGGTCCTTCTTGCTGTGTGGCACGAGTGCTAACCACTGCACCCCCCCCACTGCTCCATATCTATCCCATATTGTATTATATTTGTTTCATGTTTTCAAAAGATTGAATGCAGTATAACAGTTAATTTTTACTGCTACATTACAAGATATTTTTATATATTTGACAGGAGAATATTTTTTAAAATATGTTCAATAAATTTTGTTCCAACTTCGAAGACACAATCGTATAAATAATCGTGGTTTCAATATTGATTATGATTTTTGCCATAATGGAGCAGCTCTAGTTTTATCTGCAGTTTTACTTTATATTTATGAGTCATGGTCAGTATTTTGAACTCAGGTGTACTCCTTCCTTGTATCAAGAGGTGATAATAATAATAATAATAATAATAATAATAGTCTTTATTGTCATTGTGCAAAAAAAAAAGCAAACAATGAAATTGGAGTGGTACTTCCCACCCACAGTGCAAAAACATTGTGTAAACATATATGAATTAAAAACATAAAGACAATAAATACAGTTAAAAGAAGACTAAGAAGAATAAATATATAAAACTATTATTCCAATTACACAGCCATTGTTATTGCACATGCCTAGGAGGTTGGGGAGGTTATGCGTTTAGGAGCCGGACAGCCCATGGATAAAAGGTGTTCTTTAGTCTGTTTGTCCGGCTCCGTAGGGATCTGTATCTCCTTCCAGAGGGAAGGAGATTGAAATGTCTGTTTCCTGGATGTGACAGATCCTTCACAATCCTCCTTGCCCTGTTTAGCCCTCTAATTGTTCCAATGTCTTCCAGGGAAGGCAGGGGGCCGCCAATGATCTTCTCGGCTGTCTTTATGACCCCCTGCAGGGCTTTCCTGTCCTTAGCTGTGCAGCTGGCGTACCACACTGTAACACAGTACGCCACAACGCTCTCTATCGTGGTACGATAGAAAGTCCGCAGCAGCTTTGGCTCTACCTGACACTTCCTCAGCAGCCTGAGAAAGTGCAGTCTCTGCTGCGCTTTCCCGACCACAGCGGCCGAGTTAGTGTGCCATGTCAGGTCGTCAGTCACGTGCACCCCCAAGTACTTAAAGGAGGAGACCCTCTCCACCCAGGCCCCGTCAATCTGCAGCGGAGCAGGTTCACCTACCTTCTTCCTCCAGTCCAACACCATCTCCTTGGTTTTCCTGGTGTTCAGCTCCAGGTTGTTTGCTGAACACCAGTTTGCCAGCCTCTGGACCTCCTTCCTGTACTCTGTCTCGTTGTTGTTGGAGATGAGACCCACCACTGCAATGTCATCAGCAAATTTGACAATGACATTCGAGGGGTGGGTGGCAACACAGTCGTGTGTGTACAAAGCATACAGGAAGGGGCTCAGCACGCAGCCCTGGGGGGAGCCCGTGCTAAGTGTCAGGGTAGAGGATGTGTGACAGCCCACCCGTACCTGCTGTGGACGGTTTGTCAGGAAACTGTAGATCCAGTCACAGGTGGAGGCTGGGATGCATAGGTCAGTCAGCTTTCTGATGAGAATGCTTGGCAGGATGGTGTTAAACGCCGAGCTAAAATCAACAAAAAGCATCCTGACATAGTTCCCCTGTTTGTCCAGATGACTTGCGGCGGTGTGGTGGAGGGTGGTGATCGCATCAGCAGTGGATCGGTTGGCTTTGTAAGCAAACTGATGCGGATCGAAGTCTGGAGGGATGTAAGTCCTGAGATGGTGGAGGACGAGCCTCTCGAAGCACTTCATCACCACAGGAGTTAATGCCACTGGTCTGTAGTCATTTAGGTTACCTGTGGTGGATGTTTTGGGGACAGGGACGATGGTGGCTGTTTTGAGGCAAGATGGGACAGTGGCCAGTTCCAGGGAGACGTTGAACATCTTTGTTAGGACCCCTGAGAGCTGGTCTGCACAGGACTTCAGTACTTTGCCAAGTACTCCATCAGGTCCTGCTGCTTTGTGTGGGTTCACAGCCTGTAGAACTCTCCTCACCTGATTCTCCTGTAGCACAAGCTGATGGGTATCCAGGAGCTGTGGGGTTGAGGGGGGCGGGGGATCATCGGGGGGGCTCCTCAACTCAAAGCGGGTGAAAAAGTGATTAAACTCTTCCACCAGCGAAGCGTCAGCTGTTATTCCCCCCGGTGTGTTGCCCCTGTAGTTCGTCAGGTGCTGTAAGCCCTGCCACACTTGCCTCGGGTTGTTATCGGCCAGATGGTTCTCCACCTTCCTCTTGTATTCCCTTTTTGCTGCTTTGATACCTCTCCTCAGGTCTGCTCTTGCTGTCTTGTACAGGTCCTGGTCACCCGCCTTAAAGGCTGAGTCTCGTGCCCTCAGTAATGCTCTCACTTCGGCTGTCATCCATGGTTTCTGATTGTTATACATTTTAATCTGTTTGTCCACTGTAACAGTGTCAGTACAGGTTTTAATGTAGAACAAAACAGTCTCCATGTGTTCATTCAGCTCCAGATGATCAAAAACAGTCCAGTCAGTGTTTTCAAAACAGTCCTGGAGCTGGCTGAGTGCTCCCTCAGGCCAGGTCTTAACCGTTTTTGTGATTGGTTTAGTTCTTCTCCTGAGGGGCATGTAGGCTGGGACACTAAGCAGCGAGATGTGGTCTGATTTGCCTAGGTGAGGGAAGGGTATTATCCTGTATGCCTCCTTAAGGTTGGAATACAGCCGGTCTAAAGTGTTTCTGCCTCTGGCGGGACCCTGGACATACTGCACGAATTTTGGCAGAACACTTTTAAGGCAGGCCTGATTAAAGTCCCCAGCCACAATAAAAGCCCCCTCAGGATAGGTCTTCTGCTGTTTATTTATCACATCATGGAGCTGGGATAAAGCAGCGCTAACATCAGCATCAGGGGGTATGTACACAGCAGTAAGTAGCACCACAGTTAGCTCCCTCGGCAGATAAAACGGTCTGCACAGAACAGTCATTGTTTCTAATTCGGGAGAACAGTGGGTGTTAATAATTCTGCTATTCATGCACCAACCTCGATGGATGTATATGCACAAGCCTCCTCCCCTCATCTTCCGAGAGGCGCTGGTTCTGTCGAAGCGGTGCATGGTGCGGTCGGCTAGCTGTACTGCCGCGTCCGGAATTTGCGAGTGAAGCCAGGTTTCCGTTACTATCGTTACACAGCAGTCCCGAGTATGGCGTCTCCCCGTCATCAATAAATCCAACTCGTCCATTTTGTGAACAATAGACCGGGCGTTGGTTAAAAAGATACTAGGCAGAGCTAGTTTGTGTGGCTGCTTCGTTAGCCTGGCTAGCAGGCCCGCTCTGCATCCTCGCTTCCGCTCTCGTTCCCTGCGCCGTCTGCGCCGCTTCCCATGTCCGACAAACCAGGGAGAGCTCGGTGGTCTTGCGATGACCGGCGGTATGTTGTGGGTCTGTTGGAATTTCAATGTAATGTCCATTTGGTTCGCGTATCCGATGGTGATCAATTCTACGGTCGTATACATGTGTCTTGAGCCATCCGCACATACTGTCTCATTCATACAAAACCACACACACCATAACAATAAAAATATATATAATGGAAGTCATGACATATTGATTTGCCTCTTTTCCACTGAGACATTTTTAGCCTCCCCTTCATCTGATATGGACTTATTGTACCTAGCAGTTTTTTTTTCCACTGTCAGATTAACTACTTCATGTGGCAACTGGCAAATCAAATAATGAAAAGTCTATTCAGGGTACATGTAGCAAGCAACCTACATAGATTGAACGAGTGGCTCAGATTATTACATTTACAGAATATCGTGTACTCTCCTGTTGTTTTACAACTGAAGTCTAAACCAAGGTTATTTTTTTCCTACTTTACAAACATTTGATCCACAGTTAAGTTTCATGTTACAGTTTTGGAAGTTCCTCCGTGTACTTGACATTTATTAGTATGAAGATGAATATGCATCTGATGTTAGTTGTGTTGCCAGTTTGATGGGGAGTGTTTTCCATTTAGGTGAACATAAAAGAAAACATTTTTTTTCCAGATTTTTTCTGTATTTGTTATTATTTTATAACTGCCAGCACCACGAATAACATCCTAATTGGGGAAAATATTGTTGTTCACTTTCTATTAGTATCTTAGAGCATATTTATATTAACAACTCTGTGTTCTCTCATTTGTCCTTTTTTCTCCACTTCTTTGTCTTTTGTACATGCTTGCCCATTTTAACCTTCTTAAATTCCCCTGAAAGGATAAACTATCCAGAAAAGTCCTTTTATAATTAGCTGAATGACTGCTTCTGTTTATTTAATTTGGAGTGTGGTGTGCAGAAGGGTTTGCACCCAAATCGTTCCTTCAGTTTAGACCGGAAACTCTGAAAGTCTTAACCAAACCACTATTAAAGCACCAAAGAGAAGAATGCTAAATGCTTATCTATTCACCATTATCTCATCTGTTAAAAATGTTCAGCTGCCTTTGAAGCCACACATTTGACATTTTTCGTGCTGGCATTAGTAATTGGGAGTTGGGAGAACAGTTTGTGCAACTTTTATGGTACGTCTTGGTAGCCCATAGGCTGGGATGGAACAGTATGTGATGATGTCTTCTGTCTGGACCACCAGTCCATTTCTCTTAGGCTACGCTCAGACTGCAGGCAAATTGTTCTGCCATTTGACCTGTTAAAGCCCAAATCTGATTCGTTAAAATCCAACCCAGGCCACTTTCATATGTGGTCCTACATCCAATATTATTATTATTATTATTATTATTACTATTATTATTTTAACTGTTGCTGAATTGTACAGTAGGACCCAAGGAAGAACAGTTGCTGCTGAGGCAGTAACCAATGGGGATCTGAAATAAATAAATAAATGTATCCAATATTTTGCAATGCGACTTCAGTATGAATGGTCAGGTCACATTTATCCAACTTTTCAAGTTGATACAACAAATGTAAAGACCCTGAGGTATGATATTTTGAGATTATGACTAGTTTAATACATTTACAATTCCCACACACATGTAAACATGTCATTATCGACAGGCTGACCTTTGACCCCACAAGTTGACCTTCAGCACCAGTGTTTTCAGTCATCAGGCTGTAGATGCTAAACCTTGAACTACTCACAGTAAAACTGTTCATATCTGTTAAAGAAGCTTCTTCCACTGTGTAGAAACATATGCCCAAAACCAGACAATGAACTAACTGCATCTAGGTCCAGGGCGGTGGGGCCAGTGGGTACATTTACAGTGGGAACCAGTGAACCCCAATAGTTTGTAGCATAAGCCTATCCTCATTATCTCTGAACTTCTCCACATACCTTCACATTTAGTCATGTTGAACCTCTCTCTATATTAACCTTTTTATTCATTTTTTAAAATCTTAAATCTTGATTTATTAATTTCTTGCATGTTGATACTACCACTAGCTTATTAGCCTTCAGATATGTGACGTAATTTGACGTATTTCCACATTTGTCATTACGTCTGAGCTTCTTGCGCATGCAGGTCACTTTAGGGATGCATTATATTTACACTCAAGACTGACAGAATGTAATGTGAACAAGCACATGAAATCAGATTTTGAAAATCCGAATTTTACATTAAGACCTGCTGTGTGAACAGGGAACATACATTGAACAATTCCAACTTTCATATAAACAGTGCTATGTACCTGTCAGCATAAGAAGGATACTTCACTTCTGCATTAGGCTAGGTCCATTGCTACTCACTCTACCTGCTTCTGGTCACCAATTGGTCAAATTGTTCTTATCTGTATTTTAATGTGCGTTTTACACCAGTGCAAAGGATTTTAAATGTATCTTGGGATAGCTGATGGTCTTTGCCTTTCCATCTTTCACCTTCACGTAATATCCTCTAATTCTGTTAATATCTTACCATGCTGATGATTTTACTGGCTGTTAATTGGGGATATTAAAAGCCATTTCCTTAAACAGTGTGAACTTTACAACCAAGTGCTGAATCAATCCATTTCGTTTTAAAGAGGGACGTGTTTCAGAAAGTGGTTGAAATGATCTAAATGAAAGAGGTCTTGAAAGATGGGCCACCTAATATTAAAGTAACGGTCAGGATGAGGATTCACCGATATCATTGATGGTACTGGGAAGCATGACTGGACTCATTCCTTTATGGATTCTTTCAGTGCTGTAATTTCCTTGTGTCTTTTTGACTTTGTCCAGGCTGACATTAACTGCCTGGATGAATTACGTAGCAAGGCTTTCCGATGCCAAGCTTGCATTTATTTTAAGTACTTCTGTGCATCTTGCTCCACTTGATGAATGTGTCTGGTTGGAAGCCAGCTTTACTTAATTGCTATGAGCAACTTAATATGAGTTGGCAATTTTCTTTGGGACAGTCTGTTCGATTGTTCATGTCATCTTTTAAGTCCGTCAGGCTCATTAGGGCTAGGTCATGTTTTAACTAAGTTTGCTTATGTTTTGTCTATTATCATTTAAAACAGGGGTCTCAAACTCATTTTCTTCAGAGCCCACATTCAGCCTGATTTTATCTCCAGACTAGTGGGCCACAGACCAGTAAAATGAAAACATAACCTAAAAATAATGATAACTCCAAATTTTGGTCATTGTTTTCGTGCCAAACCCCCCCTATTAAATTATGAAAATACTTTCATAATTTATCTAAACATAAATCAAGTGAAATTTCATCAGGAAAATAAGGCAATTTTAACAATATTTTGCCTCAACTTATCATTTGTCAATGTGTTTTATGGATCAGATCTATCTTCACACTTGGTAAAAGAAGCAGAAAATGTTGTGTAATTTTCTTTAGACATTTCACGTTGTTCACATCTGTTTAGGTTATTCACATTTTATCATTACAGGATAGTTTGTAAATGTAAATATTTTCATAATTTAATATTATTTTTGCCAGTAAAACAATAGAAAAAATTTGAAGTTGTCATCATTTATAGGCAAAGATAGAACTGAGATGAAAATATGGTGTCATTTAATAGGTTATTATGATCCACATTGGAACTATTGGCGGGCCGCATGTTTGAGACCCCTGATTTAAGAGATAGTTAATTTTCAAATGAAGCCTTCTCTTCAATTATAGTACTAACATTAAGGGAAAAGTTTCCTTATTCTCTATTAAATCAACTTTATTGGTACATATGCTTGCAGGTTTGGACATACAGAAATACCGGAGCTTTCTCTGTTGATCAAGAAGTTGAACGCAGACCAAGTCACCTCAGTACTCAGTAGCATTATCACACCTACTGGAGCGCTGGGTTGCTTACTCAATGTGCAATGATAACAGGAAGTAAAGAATTACATGTCTTTATCTTGCTCTTGTGCAAGGTTAGTTTTACATGTTTGTATTTAAAATCGGTGGCCTTGCGATGAACTGGAGGGTATCCACCAGGGCATACCCTCGCCTTTGCCTATAAGTAGGTGGGTTAGGCTTCAGGGACCCCCAAAACCCTGGTGAGGATAAAACAAGTTAAGAAAATGAGTTAATGTATTGAAAATTGAGACTTTTTTTCTTAAACTGCATTAAGCATAGTGACCAAAGCCCATACAGTAATACTATCATGACAGCTGAGGTCCCACATTCAGATTCTAAAACTGCTTTTCCACTGAAATTAGCAGGTTAATCCATGTTTTTTAAAAATCAGTTTCAAATGAAAGCGAAGGGGGTCAGTGCGCGTTTCCCACTTCCACGAAAAGACAATTGTTTAAATTGTTTGTTTAAATGGGTTTTTTGGCCAGTGCAAAAGGGGCATAAGAGTCTGGAGAAGGGCTGCAGGATATTAGAAAAAAACTGACATTGCGATTTTTTTTATCCTGTGATATATATTGTGATATAAAAAAATACTCAAGAGTATATATAATGGTGGTGCAGTGCTGACGCAAACAGTGAAACAGATTAGTGGTAGACACAGAAGATACGATTCAGTGTTGTCCTTCTTGTAGCTGAAATAATTCAATAAAATTAATAAATAAAATAAAACTAAATAAATAAATGACTAAACAAACAAATAAATAAAATAATATAAAATAAAAAAATAAAAAAGACAAAGAATAAATAAATAAAAATAAATAAGTAAATACATAATAAAACAATATACATACACACACACACACACACACACACACACACACACACACACATGCATAAAAATAATTGGAAGACATGAGATGTGATTATTGTGCACATATACATTGCGATGTCGATGCTCAAACAATATATTGTGCAGCTCTAGTCTGGAGGGTTTAAGGAAATTCAGTCATCTCTGGCAAACCTTGGAATTTTAGGAATGTGGGAATCATCAGTCTCATGCTTCCTCAAAACAGCAGTTACAGTATTTGTTTTAAAGAGAAGCAACACTAACCAGGACCACCACTACCCCCCCCCCCCCAACACTCACACACACACACACACATTTGACTTCTGTACACGGTTAGGCAGCCTGTAGCAGGGTCAGCACAGAGACACACAGCTCATCAGACAGACAGGAGTAGGAGGAAGGATCTACAGCCCCAGTGTCAAACTAAGGATAACACTCACTCCTCTTCATGAAACTGAACTCTCAGTATAATGAGCCATAAAAACATCAAGTGTCAAAGACATCTGGGGAGTTAAAAAAAAATAAAAAATAGACAAATAGATGTAACTGAATCTAGTCCACACTGGCTTTTTCTGTTTGTCTATTTTGATGTCTACTTCTGGAATTCTCGAAAAGCAAAACTGCATGGTTTGAAATGTCAGCGTTGTGATTGTGCTTGAGCGATAAAGTCATTAAGAAATTAAAGTTGTGATCAGGATAGTTTTTCACAGCTCTTCATCCTCACAGTCACACTTGTAATCTCAGGCCCCATCCACACAGTAACACAATGAGTTTTCTAGAAAAGATATGGCATCCACGCTGGGAACAAATCAGCAAAATATCATGTAAACATGGCAATGAAATGTGTGCTGAAAACGATGTAATACACATGCTACACCTCTAGGTGTACTATAAGACAGTCCAACCGGACACACCAGAGCAATAGATGTGCATGCACACACCAGCTTATACCAGCTCAAAATGCACCCTGGGAATAAACAAGAAGGCGTCTGTAGGTTTCTCTGCTGCTCGTCTTGTTGGTTTAACATCAGTAGATTTTCCTTCAATAACATCAGTAAACTTATCAGTGACTGCAGCTCTGCTACTACCACTACTGCCATGATGGTCACTGTCTTGGTTATGAATGAATTTTGCACGTGAAGCTGCTATTTGTTCTGGTCATGTGTTTGTGACGTAGATGCTAGGCATAAATAAATCCCTTTTACTCATCCAGATGGCAACGTAACGGCACTGTTGCCAGATCTCTTCACTCTGGAACCCGTTCTCAAAACATATTGTTTGAAAAGACCGGTGCTTCCTGGATGCGAAGTTGAAATGATAATAAACTTGATCAGATTCACTTAAAAACATTGCTGCCACTATTGGGCTCATTCACTTTACACTCATCATTAGTCCCTTTTACACCAAAATACCAGGAACATTTATTATCAGTTTAATATAAGTAGAATAGAAACTTGTGGTTACAATTTGTTTAGGGACCAAAATACATGGCTACAGACCCAAACATGTGTGCCCCCTACCCCCAATATTTATTGTACATTTATTGTTATCAAGGTAAAACTGCCCAAAGTATTGTGATATTGATTTGAGGTCATATTTTCCAGCCCTACCCTGCCAGTTTGTTGGCTTATTTTGCATAAATGTGATGATTTTGTGTTGTTGATTCAATGTCCCTCTGAATTTCCTCCTCTGCAGATACGTTGAAAAGATCGTGGACCTTGTTGTCCGGCAACTTTTCATTGGTTCTCTTTTGGTCCTTTTTTCAAAAGACAAAGATTGTAGAAATTTAATTAATTGGGAATAAGGGAAAGTATTGACATTTTATTATTTTAAGTTGCTGATGAGAACTCTGGGTGGAATTAAATAAGTTTTTTTTCTTCTTCTCACTCTTTTTTTGAGCATGGACAAATTAATTTAATTTGTTAGTATTGCATATATTCTGATGGGATTCTTTGTATTGTCAAATGCTGTTTATGCAAGCTATTTGTGTTGCTTAATCACTTGCTCAAAATAAATTAAAATAAAATGAATTGAAATAAAAAGTTTGCTGTGTCCCAGTGGCTTAAGGACGGGTGAACAGAATGCTACAAGTGTCATCCCCTAATCAGGGTCCACCAGTACACAGCCCCACCCAACATGAATTCTGGGGGGTACCTCCCTACCAGGAAATTATTTGGGGGAAAGTTTGGGGGTGAGGGAAAGATTTTTATGCAGGTAATTTAGGTGGAAATGCACTGTGGATTTTCAAAGTTTGGATGAATGCTAAAAGTTCCTGCAGTAGAAAACAGCTTATTATATTGAAAAAAGAAGTCAATAATAGCACCAAATGGAGCTGGATCCCTTCCCACTTGGCCTCATTAGCTCAAGCCTCATTTCCTATCAGCTGATCAGAATCCACTACCGTGTAGATAAGCGCAGTAAGCTTTATTTGCTTTTTCTTCTGTGGAGCAGTTGTTTGGCAAAGTCCACCAAGGCCACATAAATTGGGGCGACATGAGGGATGTGTTGCTTGAGGTAAACAAGTACCAAAGAAACCCTCCTTTTTTTCTCACCCTTCAGCTCTATTTCTCAGCCACTATTTATTCAAGTGGTGGAGAAAAGGAGGGGATAGTGAAAAGGGTTGTATATACCTCACAGCTGGAAACTGATAGGACTTTTTACAAGCTCTAGTGTCTTGTGTGTGAGAAAAAGCACCAGTTGATCCAAGGCCCTTAGAAATCTCCCCGTTCCCAGTTCTTGGCCCTGTTTGTGGTTGACCTAAAGGCTCTGCCGTCCAGACTCACACTCTGAAGATCCCACACATCCCGTTTCAGTCAGTAATGTAAAAAAGCTGCTTTCTTTGCTCTTGCAATTACAAAATATTCAGTGCTAGCTTGTGGAAACCAATCTGGATGAGTACTTGACAACTACCTGATGATGGTCATGTAGTAGAGCTGCACAATATATTGTTTGAGCATCGTGCAATGTCTGCACTATATACATGGCAGGTCCTATATACACGTATAACTATATATACATGTACGGTAACGTGCAGTCATCTCTCTGAAGCAAATGTGCAATATTTTAGGAAGCAATGTAATTTTCTATATCTTTTTTTTTGTATTATTTTAATATTGAATATTTAAATATATTTAATATTCCTAATTTCGTTATATGCGACTGTTATATAATTACAACAAAGGCTTTGACTTTTTTTACTTTGACTGTAATGTAGGAGCCAAATGAGCTCGACATTTTTTCATCTAATTTCAATAGAATCTAACACACACTGAGCACATCACAATCATTCTGAACCAGTTTGGAGTGAGTCACTGGTAACAAGACTGAAAAATGAGCAACCAACAAGAGAAAATCACCCAAAACCAAGGACCACTGCCAGAAAGACAAACAACATCAGTTATGTGGAATTATTTATTTTTCTATTTATTGATTTATTTAATTAATGTATTTGTATTTTTTTTATTTATTTGTATTTAATTTAATTTAATTAATTAATTTTATTTTATTATTCCAGCTACAAGAAGGATGATAATGAAACATATGTTATGTGTCAACCACTAATGTGTTTGACCATTTGTGTCAGCACCACACAGCTGTTATATACTTATTTATTTTTTCATATAACACTATATATCGCAGGATTTAAAAAAAAAAACTAACTTTTTTTTCTAAAATCATACAGCTCCATCATATATGATGGAAACCGGACAGTTACCATCCTAAGTTTGTTGGAAAAGAGCAGTTAACTTTGTAAATGTTTTTTGCTTTTGGTCAATTTCCAACTGTGTTGAATGCTGGTATTTGAGGCTGAGTTATTGTTTTGTTTTTTAAATCACGTTCAGAGATGTTTTAAATCTGACTTTAACAGGTCTTAAAAATCCAGTGCATCCATTTCAGATAGGGAATGAGCAGAAATGGAATTTGATGTACATGGGGGTGTGCGATATGTCAATTGTGAAGGATTGTGAAGGATATATCGACAGTTGGACAATGCAGAAAGGTCATGGAATCAGGGGGTTTTATATATGTGTGTGTGTGTGGGGTGGGGTGGGGGTTCCATGCCATACATACCCCACAGTAACCATACAAGGTGAAAGTGAATCTTTAACTTAAGTCTTCCAGTGTTGTGCAGCTCATTTTACATCTCCTTACCTTTGGAAACTTCAGTTCAAGGGGACATTGTTCCCTCTTGCTTGCCCACTACCTTCTTGAATCTGTCACCCCCACTCCATATTGTAAATGTGTGGTTTGGTGGGTTCTCCACATACATGTCCATTGGGTTTCTCTTCACTAATAATGTATGGCAACACTATGAACCTGTTCAACCAGCTGAAGAGACAGCAGCACAAACAGTCAGTACCTAATAAAACAGATTAGATAGATTAGCATCAGTAGACCAGATTTGCTTTAATTACTCTCTTGTGATATACTGAATTTAATGGATCATCATGCAGATTGTGTTGCGAGTGGATGTTTCGGGGCAGATTAGTAGGAATGACAGCCCTTGTTATTTTTTTCAGAAATATATAAACCTGTTTGAAATTGAATCAGAAATGTAAGAGATGAAAGATGAGTGCTGATGAAACATGTTTTTTGTTTTTGTTTTTATTTATCAGAGTGATATTTGTAACATCACTTGAATTCTGAACTATTTATGACCTCTCATAAAAAAAAAATGCAGTCATCATAGTCTTAAAAGTCTTACACTTGTTAAATCTAGCCAAAACCTGGACAAACTGACTTACTACTGTTCTGCAAACACCCCCCACCCCCCCACCCCCAAAGCCTTGACCTATTTGAAATCAGAGGGAGGCATTTGGAAATGTACAATAGAACAAGAGGGGGAGAGACCCACATTTTTCTTCCTGTCTGTAAAATCCTTCCTTTTCTCTGGGGAAATCCTTTTGAAGGGGGACAGTATTGTAAGGGGGGGTCTCTTTTTGCAGTCTGTACACAACTGAGCTGCAAACAAAGACTCTTCCCTTTAGTTGTGACTATTATTGATCTAGTGTGTTGGCCACTAATGTGACCACAACGCAGTAGTGACAACATCCAAAAAGCCTTTCAGAAACAAATGAGTCCATCTCTCATGTTTAAGGACTCCAACAATCGACTGGCAATGTTTCCATTATGTTTTTTTTTTTTTTTTAATTCAGAGCTGATTACTGTAAATAAAATCATTCAGAATTAAAGCCATTTCTTCTGATTCCATTTCCAAGAACAAACTGACCCAAATGCAGGACTCTGAGGCACAGATATGTTTTCACACAGTTTATTATAATAATAATCAACAGGTGAATTAGTTGCTGTTCTGTTGACCACCAGGTGGAAAGCATCACTGACTGGGACAGCAACTAAGGAGCAGGGCAGAGAGTAGGTCAATACACAAGAAAGGGTCAAAGTAAAAAATCCAGAGCATGAAAAGTGCAATCCAACAAATGCAGAGGTGGAAGTAACTAAGTAGAATTACTTCCTTTACTGTACTTAAGTATAGTTTATAGGTGTCTGTACTTTACTTGATTATTTATTTTTTTTACTCCCTACATTTTTGTATAAATATCTGTACTTTATTCTCTTTACAATCTCAGAATAGACTCATTACTTTTTCAAACTAAACAAATGTGAAATGTGAAACTAAGTCGTGAATCAAAAATTGTGACAGTAAGTACAGAATGTGAGTACTTTGACCGCCTCTGAAAAGGGACAGATGAGGGTCAAACCAATGGTCCAGAAATCAGCACAGGTCCGGCAGGAATTAGGCAAACTCAGTTTCAAGGGCAGGCACAGGATCCAGTACCAGGAATTCAGAATAATACAAAAATACCAACAAGGAGCAGACAACAGACAGAGACTACAAAGCCAAAAAAGGGTCAAACACTGGGGCAACCATGATATCATGTACAACCAAAACTTCCAGTTGATTTTAAACTTACATTTACATCTACAAACTGAAACTTCCATCTGCTGTTTTCCAAGTTTTCATTGAGAACCCGACCTCCACCACTGCACTCCATGGAAACCCTCCCTTTTTCCAATGTCCCAATATTTCCATCCATCATTGTACCAACATTTCCATTTCTACACTGCCATATAAACTTTATTTTCCCAAGGATATAAAATTTACAAAAGACTGTTGATGATAGACATAAAGTTAAAGTAATAAACACACCCACATACTAAAAAAGAAAAAGTACTAAGTGCTGAGTGTCATACCTGTGAATATATGTGTCAGTGTGAAGGTGTTGTAATAAGGTAGGTGTATGAAAGTTTATGAATAAACAGGAAGTGACAGACAAATAGAAACAAAACATTAAATACTAATTTATAATTTCCTGGATATGACACATTTATATGGAAATGTTAATAACGAATGCTGGTTTCCATGGAAACGGGTGTATTCTGCTCTAATTAGGCTTTAAGAACAGGCGGTAGAGAGGATTCTGATTGGATAGAATGGCTGTTTAACATCTGGATCTACTGGATCTACAATCGCATCCACTTCCTGTTTTGCATTAGTTTCAACTAACAACATGGAAGACCAAATACTACATGCAATTTTTGCATTTATTTTATTTGTTTTAATTATGAAAGAGCAGCTTGACAGAATCAAAATACTCATTCATGTTGATCCAATGCTTCCTATGGGCAGCCATCTCCAAAAATGTTCCTACACCAATGCCTGTAATGTAAAATATGTGTGTCATCGTGACAAAAGCAGGAGCAGAATGACATAAATAACAGTTATGAGGAATTAACTGTTTCCATGTCAGATGAATTATACTGCCCTACATTTCTAGTATCTGCTTCAGACATTAAATATGTTAAATCTTACACACTTTAATCTTTTAAATCAGAAATCAAATGACTTTAGTGTTGGTTAGCTCATGTTTTTAATATATATGATGGTGTGTTATTCCACATATATGGTGGTTTATGTACATACATGTATACAATGGATTTGTAAATATTCCACTAGAAATTAAGTGGAATATTATCCTGTAAAGTGAATGGATCATAATGTGCAGTCAGTGTTTTGAAGTAGATCTGGTAGATCTGAGACCAATAGTCCTTTAGACTGAAACCTATTCTCTTGTTCATTCTAACAATTTCATATTTTGACCCCAGTCAGTATTTAAGACTTGAGTTTTCTTTATTAGTAACACACATGTGGGAACATTCCATTACTTTTATACCGGAAACATTTTACTTGTACACCAGTGTTATCAAAATTGGAACTAAGATCGGAATAAACAAGTGATTTTATTCAGAATTAAGTTCAATTCGGAATAGTAATTTTCAACTGGAATTAGGTGTTTACATGGTCATCTTAAAGCGGAATAAACTTATTCAGAATTAAACAGGAATAAAAACTCTCCTGTAAACAGGGCAAATGAGGTGGTTTTTCGTCATTTGTTCTGTACATGTTTTCTAGTGTTGGTTAATACCTGTTAAGTCCAACACCACCCACTAACACCAAATTGAAACCCACATCCCAATTTGAATGTACGTGTGGTGAAGTTAGTCACGTGATGATGGGCTACACCCCCACCCTTCTTCCTTGACTGGCTGACATGAATCACTTAGAATCAACACACTCTGAGCTAAATTAACTGCCCTTCTTGCTCACCCCTAATCACATTAGTTTAAGTGATATGGGAATGCCAGGCCAGACACACACTCCCTCTCTCTCGTTCTGTCTTTCAAACCAAAATAAATAGCCACTCCTCCAGAGCTTTAAGTTGTCCTAATCTCCATCTTTGGATAATAGGGCATTTGCTCGCCCAAAGACCCTAGTGTGGAATAATGAGGATCAAGACAAGAGCAGAGAAAGCAGGATGTGAGAAATGCAAGAGGCTAGAATGGAGGAGGAAAGCTGACATCGGGCTAATACCCACCCCAGGACAAAACCCATCAAAACACCTGTTTTGTTGGGGTGTTGGATTATTGTGTAGAACAGCTATTGAAGTATTAGTAGTTGTAGTTGCGTCTAGGGTGGTGGTTTTATAACTTTTAATGAGACAAGCGTATGCCTGCGTATGCCTGGCCTTGGAGGCTGAAGCAGCTGGGAAATGTGTAGTTCATGGTATTTAAATATAGTATGAAAAAATAAAAAGGGTAAAAAAAAAAAAAAAAGAGAGAGAGGTGTGCATGTGGTTTTAGTGTAGACCGATGAATCACAATGTCATCGTCATATATAAAACCATGTGATAAAGGTATTAAGGTCCAGTACAGTCTTTTCGCAAATATTCAAGGTGCTAAGTATTTTTTTAAATGTGTAAAAAGTCACCTTTTTAATCAGCTGGTCTACCACGATTCAAACTATTGTATTTACTATTAGTTCCATGTCATCCTTCTATTAATTGTTCATGTTCAATATTATTACACCTATTGATTTTTGTTATTCCTTGTTCTACAACCTTCTATTTATTTCTTAGTAATTTTGTCTTTATTATAATTATTACTATTATCATTTATATGTTTATTCTTTCAATTTTTGTCCTTATTTATATCTGTGTTATTTATATTTTTGCCTGCATACATGGTTGTCAGTTATCTAGGACCACAATGGAAACAAGTGCCATCACTTTTTTAGGTCAATTCATATGCATATAATTGTATTTATGTGCTTTTACATGGTTTACATAATAAATAAAATAAAGAAAAAACATTTGAGACAGACCCCTGTATACTTTACATTCACAACATTTGTCCAATCAGATGATGCCATGTTAATGGCTGTCCATTTGGTAGTGACTGCAACATTAAGATCATTATTTAGCACAAATATTATCACCATTTTGCCATACTGAACAATTTTCTTCCACATTTTCCTTGTTTTGTGTAAAACTGTGTACTGTATTTGGTACAGCAGTAGCAGTAGTTACCCCTCCGGTCCCAAATAGATGAATATTTACAACTCCTTATCAGGGAATATAGTATATTAACTTTAAATGTACTTACTGACTGTTTACATTGCTTCACGTTGCACAGTATTCACAAGACTATGTGATTTATATATATTTAGAAATTAGATATATTTTATCATGAAATACTTGCATAGCATCTTACAATTGGGACTGTCAAAATGAATGTAATAATGCAGATTAATCCATTACTCTTTTTTTGTATTTTACAGGAGTTTTCTATAAGAGATTTTGCATTTATTTTTCTTTTACATTTCAGTGGATTTTACCTTGTTTTGTATTTTTTTTTTTGCTCCACATTTTTAATTTTCTTAGTTTTTTTGTGTATTTTGTGGGGAATTTGAGTACAAAAAAACAACCCCACCCCCCTTGCACACATTTGACCTGATTTTCCCTATCTATTATTATTGTGAAAACATATTTTTGATGAATGTGATTTTTGACCTACATTTACCAAAATTCTATTCTGGACTACCTTGCACCTTTTCTAAAAATTTCATGGAAATTGATCCAGTGGTTTTTGCATAAACCTGCTAACAAACAAACAAACAAACAATACCCATCTCCCCTTTAGGCGAACAGACAGAACAGTCGACCAACATAAAGTGTTTTGATCATTATTAATTGAAAGGAATCCAAAGTAACCCTGTGATTAATCTGAATAAAAATTTTAATCATTTGACAGCCTCACTTAAAATTACTTTTTTTTTTTGCTTGTTCAGCTGTTTTTTAAGAACTGTTGGTGATGCATGATGCCATTTTTGTACAAATTTGTTAGTATTTTAAGTTGTCTTGTCAAATTGTCTGCGGAACCATTGTAATTCCAACGCATTGTCATTTCTGCTTGTATGCTAGTTGGGGCTGCATGGGTTTTTTTTAAACCTGTGATAGATATCATTATATGAAAAAATCCTCAGGAGTATATAACAGGTGTGTGGTGCTGACGCAAATGGTCAAACAGATTAGTGGTCGACACAGAACATATGTTTCAGTGTCATCTTTGTAGTCAAAAACAAATAAAGAAATTTAAAAAAATAAGGGAATAATAAATACATAAATAAAAAGACAAACAAATAAAAATGAATGAATTAATAAATTAATTAAAAATAATAATAATAATAAATTAAATAAATAATAAAAAATATTATACAAATAAATTACAAAACAAATAATTGCAGGATCTGTGATGTAAATGGTAAATGATCTGCACTTATATAGCGCTTTTCCACCTTTATGGTGCTCAAAGCACTTTACATTAGCTTCACATTCACCCATTCACACACACACTCATACACCAGTAGGTTTCTAAGGTTCTGTTAGTCCGACTGGGAGCCTAAGTCAGGGTTCAGTGTCTTGCCCAAGGACACTTTGACACACAGAGAGCCAGAGCTGGTGGACAGCCAACCTCTCGGACATTCAACGTCTTGGTCATTGGGCGACCCACTCTACCAGCTGAGCCACAGCCGCCCGATACTGATGTGACTATTGCGCAAAAGTACACTACAATGTCAATGCTCCAACAATATTATTGTGTAGCTCTAGTGCTAGTTGAAAAGGCTCCACTGCAGCTCCTCTTTTGTGCCAGTGTGTTCCCAGTCTGAAAAGCAGCATGCTACATGGAAAAGACAAGCGCTTGATCTGCTCATATGCCTCCTGTCTCAGTGACCTCATAGGCAGAATGTCTCTGTGTGCGCCTGGTTAATAATCAATGGAGGGAACTCTGGAGTCTCTGTCTTATTTCCTAGTAAATAACTTCCTGTCCTATTCTGCTCGACCCAACCCATCTTTTATGGATGAGCCTCTCATACGTCTTGTCAACACCACTCACCTTCAATCTGCATCAACTGGCCAAACAGCAGATTGACAGGCCTAGGTGTGTGTGTGTTACAGACACAGGGGATGAGCAAGGTTTATGGTTTTGTATGTCTCTAGTGAATGTCTGTTTTTCAGTTTGAAGCCATGTGTTTCATATCCAGGTATACCAGCCATATCATTCTACTATTTGAATCTGAGCTTCAGGCGATTGAACCTAAAACTGTCCTGGGACCAAAGCTTTGATCAACTTTCATATATCGTTCGTATCTTTATATGCATTGCTGAATGTTTGTGGACTATAAGGCACACTTAAAAGTAGGCATTCACCAATTATTGGCCCCAACGATATATCGGTATCGGCCATAAATTTTCACAACCAATTTTGCGGCTATTGAGTTCGGAGCACAGCTGTCTTAAGTTCTCCTGCTCTCAGCACTCTGAGCCCCTCAGCCTCTCATTTGTTTGGCACAAAGAATACAGCCAATCAACACGCAAAGCTGCTGAATGCTGTTTCAAGGTGACAGTGGTGCAAGTGGGGGAACAGTGGGGGTGCTTGAAAGAGATAGAAAAAGCTCCCTTGAAAGTAAGCATACACAAAGTCTTAGCACATGCAATAAGTCACAAACACACCCAAGCACGGCATCACAATGTTTAATTCATGTTAAAGATCATCCGGTTGATCAATATGATTTTCACCCAGACTATGAACCAATATACTGTCTGTCTGACTTTCAGCAGCACAGTTCACTCAACCATGTCTATGTGCTCAAGGAAGTAGCAACATGCATAAAAAAAAACAAAAAACATGTTGGAAGTTTGGGATGATTTCACGCTGCATAAGGCAAACAACAGTGTGCGCACAGCAAATTAGCATTAGCCTAGCAATGCCGTGTTTGCTACAACACCTGAACCAAATGCATTGCTATGTTTACATGATGTTTGTTAATTCCAAATTATTTATTAATATAATAATAATGAAAGGAAATAAAAGGAAACAGTTGTATTCTGTTCTAGTTAATTGGGCTTTAACAGCAGGTGGTACAGAGGGTTCTGATTAGACAGAATGGCCGCTTAACATCTGGATCAAGGAGATGATCTCATCCACTTCCTGTTTTGCTTTTGTTTCAACTGTCAACATGTTAGACCAGATACTACATGTGATGTTTGCCTTTATTTTTGTAAGAATTATGAAGCAGCAGCTCAACTGAATCAACAGCAGCACGGAATATGTGCGTCATCGCAACGAGACCAGGAGCATATTATCAAATTTGGAATTAAGAGTGGAATAAACGAGTGACTTTATTCAGAATTAGGTTTAATTCAGAATTATCATTGTCAACTGGAATTAGGTGTTTACATGGTCATCTGAAAGAGGAATTAACCTTTATCAAGAATTAAACAGAAATAAAAACTGTCATGTAAACAGGGCTTAATGCACCTTATAGTCCAGTGTACTTTATATATGAAAAACCCAAAAACAAACCATTCTTTGACAGTGCAAGAGTGTACCTTATAATCCAGTGCACCCTATAGTGCAGAAAACACAAACTTCCCCCCAGCGGAAGATGAAAGGAATGGAAATATACTGAAAGTTTTCAGAGGAGGTTTTCCATTTCAGGAGTTTAAAGTCATACTTTAGTCTGTGATACTGATCATAACCTGGTTGAAGAGACTCATCTACAGTCTGTCATTACCTCTCATTGTCACTCATTCTACCATCACTGTCACTCATATATCTGTGGCTAATCCACCTTTTCTGCTTGAGTCTTTCTCTTAACATTCTGTTCTCTTGTGTTCTTGTGTTTTCTTGTGTCTGAATCATAACTGCTTCTAATGGACTTTTTTTCTTCTTTGCCTTTGATTTGCCTACCGAAGACCACAAATATATTATTGCAGGTAAGGAGAAGGGATGGGGGTATGTTAAGTGTAAGAAATAAATGTGAGACGGGAAAGATTTTTAGACACACACACACATACACACACACACAAACACACACACACACACACACACATATATATATATATATATATATATATATATATATATATATATATATATATATATATATATAATACATTAGTATTAAAAATACTAAATATTGCATCCAATAATAGGTTGAGTTTTATCTTACAGATCCTGAGAATATTTTTGTCTTAGATCCATTCATGATGCAGTATCATTTGTACAAGAACCTGCAGAAGTCAACTTTTTCCCCACTGTCATTGATGTTCAATCTATGCATAAGTGCAGAAGAAGAAACAGCCTAAGGTGCTTTTGAATTGTCTTTTACAGGTGTGTGTATTTGTGTGTAAACCCTTCTTGTCTGTGCATGCCTGTGTGTGGTATGAAGCCTCCAGTGATGCTCTAGACTTTCTCAAGATTATATGGCAAGGATAAGGGTTGGATTGAGGTGAAAGGTCATGTACGGTGGGGTTATTAAGTCTGTGCTGTTTGCAGTGGTGTGTGACCTGTTCAGTGTGGGGGTCTGTGGGGATCTCATTAGCTGCTGCACAGACTAACAATCCTGCAAGAGGGGAATGCATCTATGGTATATCTCTTCAAAATGCAAATCCAATACAGCTGTATGGTGAATAAAGTTTGTAGAGTTCACACTGCATTTTTATTAAAAGTTAGGAATGACAGATGCGCTTGTGTCCAGTTGCTATTTTGATCAATCAATCAATTAATCAATTGATGCATGATATTGAAATATTCAAATTTTTTAAGATATGAAGGAGACTTTGAAAGAGCCACCTCATATGTGTAAATTGTGATTCGCCCAGGTTAAACTGGACTACAATTTTTAAAAAGTATCTGCTTCAGACATTAAATGTGTTAAATATTAGATACTTTAATAAGATGAATCAGAAATCAAATGACTTTAGTGCTGTTTAGCTTATGTTTTTAATATATATGATGGTGTGTTATTCCACATATATGGTGGTTTATGTACATGTATACAATGGATTTGTAAATATTCCACTAGAAAGAACTTGTAAAGTGAATGGATCATAATGTCTAGACAGTGTTTTGAAGTAGATCTGGTAGATCTGAGACCAATATTAATTTGGACTAAAACCTATTCTCTTGTTCATTCTAAGAATTTTACATTTTGACCCCAGACTTATCTTGGAAACTGGAGCCAACTAACATTTAACACACGTGGGAACATTTCATTAGTTTTATTCTTCTAGGTTCAACTGGACCTATTTAGCCTGTTGAGTTAATTCCAATTGAGCCATCAAAAACATTTTCATATGTTTAGCTTTGGAGAAATCCCTGTTTCATATAAGAAAGCCCACAATGACCTCACAGGATACCAGTATAGCACGTCCTCTGATCGAATGGAATTCCATAGTACCCATAGAGTTCCCAGTTTCAGTTATGTAATTTAGATGTTCATTGTTCCTTTATCCATTCTTCAGTCTGGAACTATTGAACCGTCAGTTTAGAGGGATATGATTATACAATATCTGAGTCAGATGGCTGAGCAGATATTTATTTGCTCCAGATGACCTGATCTTGACCTGCTCTTTGTCACCACTTTTTGAGGCTGATGGTTTGGTGTGTTGTTGTTTTTATTTTAACAATACGCTGGTGTTAAGAAAGAAATAAAGTAAAAGATGAACTTGTCTCAATGAGTATGGTTACATGCACTTAAAGACTTTAGAATTATTGCCTTAGTCTGGTTAAAATCAAAGTTTTCAAAGCCATGTAAACACCTTAGTCAGGTTATAATTGAATTGAACTGGAATTTTAGGAGTCGGAGTAACCAAGTCAGATAATATGATTCTAATATAATTTCTCCGTGCATGTAAATGCCACCCAATTAATTCTAGCTTGGACACGCCCCCTTCAGGAAGTGACCAGAGTCACCATGACAACATGTACAATATATATAATAAATCAGAGTGAACAGTATGTACAAATAAATAAACTGAGCTGGTGCATGGTTGTGGTCCATATCTTCATGGTTGTGTTCTATATCTTCAGGGTTGTGTTCTATATCTTCATGGTTGTGTTCTATATATTCATAGTTGTGGTCCATATCTTCAGGGTTGTAGTCTATATCTTCATGGTTGTGGTCCATATCGTCATGGTTGTGGTCTACATCTTTATAGTTGTGGTCCATATCTTCATAGTTGTGGTCCATATCTTAATGGTTATGGTCCATATCTTTATGGTTGTGATCTATATCTTCATGGTTATGGTCCATATCTTCATGGTTGTGGTTTATATATTCATAGTTGTGGTCTATACCTTCATGGTTGTGGTCCATACCTTCATGGTTGTTGTCTATATCTTCATAGTTGTGGTCCATATCTTCATAGTTGTGGTCCATATCTTAATGGTTATGGTCCATATCTTCATAGTTGTGGTCTATATCGTCATGGTTGTGGTCCATATCTTCATGGTTGTGGTCCATATATTCATGGTTGTGGTCCATATCTTCATGGTTGTGGTCTATACCTTCATGGATGTGGTCCATATCTTCATGGTTGTGGTCCAGATCTTCATGGTAGTGGTCCGTAACTGGGTGCTGTTGTCCATCTTCTACTACACCTGCTTCAAATCTGTTTAGTGATTGTTCTTATTCTATGTTGCCAACCAGAAGAATGCTAATGCAAGTGCTAGTGTCTGGGAGTGGAACGGCAATTGAATTATCTTGTGATGTTTGTTTGCATGTAAACTGTGACTTCTGGCAAACTTCGGTTCAGTTCTTACTTTAATTACTGCCAATAACTGGATGTGCATGTAAACATATTAACTGATGTCTTCTAGCTTCTCCATTATTTTGTGCCATATTTGTGACATTTCATGTGACACTAAGAATACAACTTTTGCTGATGCTGAAATCTCCACTAGTCCATATTCTGTGTTGAACTGTGTGATTTGATAAGAAAGTGTGGACACCACTGATTTAACTTATGTTCACTGATGGTTTTTTAGCAGTAGAGATTAGCATAATAATGGTTGATGCACAATCTGTTAAACGAAGTAGACAAAACTACCCGTTAAAAGTGATGTCTAGGGTTATATCCCTGAACGCTGCCAATCCTTAACCAGACAGCTATGATGTCATGACATGAGGCATCCCCATGTCATGACCTTTCATTTGCCCTTGATTTGAAGTCAATCAGGCAAATAGTGTCAGATATGAACAAAACAGTTTAGTGATTTTAAACTTTTGAGCAGCACCGTGTAGGTAATCTAGAAATGGTAAATCATCCAAAATTCAATCCGTTATTCATCTCCAGAATATTCATTGATATAGAAACATATTTCTAAACCCAATATTTTTCAAAGTATCATTCTAACACAAAGGATACTGGGCCGCGGCGGCAGTGGCAGTTCCATTGGTGGCAGTCTGACAAAAACACATTATCCCCCAAAACTCCATTTGAGGATATAAAAATACTGTTGGCTTTTGCTGTTGGCCAAATTGTTATTTTAACCACTCTGGTGTTCAGTGCATCCTAGAGCTTGTTTGAGTATCGACATCGCAATGTAGGTGTGCGCAATAATCACACTGCAGGTCCTGCTATTATTTTTATTTTATTTTTATTATCTTTTATTTTTTGGTATATATTTTTAGTGTACATTTTGTATATATTATATTTATTTATTTGTTTCATCTTTGTTTTTTTTAGATTACTTTATCTTTGAATGTATTTGTCTTGTTGTTCATGTATTCATTTAGTTTTATTTGACATTAATTATTTTTTTGTATTTATGTATTTTTTTATTTTTCATTAATTTTTATTCATTTATTTTAATTAATAGCTTTTTAATTTAATGTAATATTTTGTTGATTATTATTCATTTATTTGTATTTAATAGTTTTTATTTATTCATGTATTTATTATTTTTTATTTTATTTTACATTTAAAATGTTTTTAAATTTATGTATTCATTATTTAATTATCTTGGCTACACGAAAGATGGTACTGAAACGTATCTTGTGTATGTGTGTATCTTGTCTGTTTGACTGCACCACCGTCATTTATACTAATATCGCAATATATATCACAGGGTTTTAAAAAATCGCATGTCAGTTTTTTTCTAATATCGTGCAGCCCTAGTGCATCCCCATAAATCCTATCAAAGTTGTCAGTACAAGGAGTACGTGAGCCGTTTCCTTTTTTACACAGTATATTTTGTATTTGCTTTCAGGCAATTATGTAATAAAGATCTCATTATGACCAGACATACCAAAGAATGACAGGTTCAAGTTTTACCTGGTTCATTTTCTTCACCTTTGTTACATTTGTATTGTCTGAAGGGCCATTATTCTTCCTCACTGCACTTGATATCTCAGGAATAGTGCATTCTGCTTTGAGCTGTTCTGGTTTTGTCACAGATGGACTTTATTATCTCCTCACCTGTATTTTTGTCATGCCGCCTCGTTCAAAAGGAAGAAGGTAGTTTGGCCTTCTTCAATAGCGACTCACCATTAACAATGCACGGCAGTGGTGAAGACATCCTTTGTGCCGCCCTGCTATGAATCCAGCAGCAATTTCCATCCAAAGACAGATCCATTGTTCCTCTTGTCTGCTTCACTGATCCCTTTTTTCTGAGCCAGGACTCCATTAACAGCCTCTTAATGTGACTTTCAAATGTAAGAGGATGCAATTATTTGCTGTCTGGTTTAGGAGGTCAGCATGTGCAATAATCAAGAGCAGAGTGTTATAGTCTGCAGCTTTTTGTTATTTAGCCTTCATTTCTCAAGAGGTATAGTTTAATTTGAATAATAGGCTACATGCTCGGTATTATCCATTCGAGAATTGACACAATCCACTACCGTCTGCTTATGTTATTCTTGTCGAGCGGGCTTGTTGTAGAGTTCATCTTTGTGTACATCAGTTGAGAATCTGCATCATAAACATTTATTAAACCTGACTGGATGAAAAAACAACACATTCCAGATCTCCCAACCACGGGAGGGCCTCGAGGACAGGCGAGCCAGGCAGTTGCTTTGAGCCCCACCCACTAGGGGGGCCCTATAACTGTTTATTTGTGTGTGTACTAAAGAAATGTGGGTTATGCAGTTTTTAGGAATGACTGATATGAGATAGTAGATAGATGGACAGACAGACAGACAAGTCCATTGCATACCTGTACATAAACCACCATATATGTGACCCGCCACCACGAAACCAGGCATAAGTCGCGCTGAGCCGTTCAGAGCTACAGCCAAATTTAGGCTGGAAGGTTATTTCTTATTTCTGTTTACACCATATCAAAAAACGGTACCGTAACACCTCTATGTTCAGTTCCTGTGGTCATTACATTGAAATCCAATCAATAAATGTGTTTATTGGGTCAATTATTTAAGCGGTGACAAAAGTTTAAGTATTGCTGAGCAAAGACAAAGACGACTTCCACCTCTTTTCGCCGAACAAACTGATCTCCGTTCCGTGAGTAAACATCCAAGTGTTCGGTACGAGGTAAAAGCTTATATTGAATGCTCTTGTCCAATGTCGTAAGCCAAATGATTATAATACGTTGCAATTCTGTCCTATTATTACAATATATAGAACTTCTGTGACATGTCCATCAGAGTGTCCTTTAACATCTGTGAATATTTTTTGTCAATATTACGAATACGTATGCGTTGCTAAGGACTTCCTACCCCAAAACAATCCAAAACTTTAACGGACAATATCTAAAAATATGCAAATTGCATAATAGGTCCAACTGTGGATATTAAAATGACCATAACTTTGGTTCTACTTATGATAGAAACGTAATTTTTTCACCATCTTAAACCTTAGTTTCCACTCTACCAATCTACACAGATAACTCAGTTTTGATTTCCAGACACTTATGCCTGGTTTCGTGGTGGTGGGTCACATATGTGGAATAACACACCATCATATTAGAATATTAGAAAACATGAGCTAACCATCACTACAGTCATTTGTTTTCTGACTCATCATCATTGAACCTATTCTGTAATTGTATTTTTTCTACTTTGGAGCCAGCCTATCTCTTTACCTTTTTGTACTTTTTTAAATAATGTATTTCTTGTTTTCCTTTTTTGTCTTTATTGGTTTTACTCTTTATAGTTGTATTTATTTATTTGTGTTTATTGTATATATTTCCTAATGTCTGAAGTGGGCACATAGGGGGAGCGGTTGGGTGGAATGTTATTTTGTTGTCCTATGTCTGAATGAACAAGACATATATAAAATGTATTATTATTATTATTAGTAGTAGTAGTAGTCTAAAGGAATATTGATCTCAGATCTACTTCAAAAACTGCACATTATGATCCATTCACTTTACAGGTTCTTTCTAGTGGAATATTTCCAAATCCATTGTATACATGTACATAAACCACCATATATGTGGAATAACACACCATCATATTAAGAATATTAGAAAACATGAGCTAACCAGCACTGAAGTCATTTGTTTTCTGACTCATGATAGATAGATAGATAGATAGATAGATAGATAGTTGGATAGATAAATAGATAGATAGATAGATAGATAGATAGATAGATAGATAGATAGATAGATAGATAGATAGATAGATAGATAGATAGATAGATAGATAGATAGATAGATAGATAGAGACACAAATAAAAAACAATATATTGTGCATCCCTAGTTTTATATTCACTTAGGTTTGTTGTGTTACTTGTAGAATTATGTAATGATGTCTGGGTTAAGGATGGATTGAGGTCCGTGAGCCAGGGGAGGAGGGGGAGGAGGAGGGGGGTTGATTTACTTCAGATAGATCAATTAGCATAATTGAATGATTTGATTTATTATACTTGTTATGTATTTTGCTGAATGCCTGCATTATCAGATAATGATGTATGCAGTATTCTGTATTTATGTTGTTGTATTACTTGCACATAAAAATAAAGTAAATGACGAAGCAAATGAGGATCTCAACAGCATTCTTAGAGGGGCCAACTACCTCTGAACCTTACCCTACAAGAAGCTTTTTTTGCTTTTTTTTTTTTTTTAATATATGAATTATAACTGTACACTACAAGATGTAATAAGATTCACAGGCCTGTGTAAATGAGTGTGTAACTTCTGGTAACTGCAAATATGAGGAGGCAGCCATCATATATTATCTGCAACTATTCATCACCGGCACCCCCACTTGTCATCTCCCTTCACCTCCTTCTCCTGTTTGGCTTCCTTGCAGTCTCTTTTCTGGAGGTCAAAGTGAACTCACCCCCCTCTTCTCCACCCAGATAGAAGTCCAGACTTGGATTGGAAACATCCTCATTTATCAGTCCAACAGAAACCTCCCTGTCGTCAGGGCCAACCTGACCCTCTGTATCAGCCTCTCCCCCTGATAAGAACCTAATGAACTACCATGTTCACAAAACACAGCCCAGTTTCAAGGACCGTACCAGAGCTTTGTCATCATTCAGACTTAACTGTTCACGTAATTCACATTGTAATCAATCACTGCTCTTCTGCTCTGCTTTATCTGACAAAGTTCTATTATTGTCAAGTCTTATTGAATAGACTAACTATTTTGAAAACTCTTCTGTGGTGGTGAACTTCACTCATTGTTATTTGATATCACCTCGAATCCAAACATTGTAGGCAATAACATCTATCGACATCAATGACGTTTTTCACTAGTAGTCGCAAGGATACGATCTGGAGCAATTTGTAATATTTATGATATTTATGATATAATCTCATAAATTAGACTTTTTATCTAATAATTTATACCTTTAATCTCAAAATTTAGCATTTTTTAATCTCATAATGACCTTTTATCAAACTTATTGTTTTGTTTTTTTCCCATTTTTAATTTTTTTAGATGTTTGAGGTGTTACTAAATCTTACTTGAGAACCATAAAGGTTAGAAACAAAATGATTCATCCAGGTGAAAGAAGAGAGTCTACACTTTATTTTAATGTTTGCCATGTTTATATATTCAAATAATTCTGTGTGTCTTGTAAATCAGCGAAAATACTGTAAAACCTCTGGTAGTCTGGGGGTTTCCATTCTGAAAACAGGCCGTCACTGAAGGAGTTAAAGGTCACAAATGAGTTACCTTAACTGCTAAAAAGCATGCTTGAAGTTTATTGTCTGGAGGGAAAGAAGTTTGGATGACACAGAGTGATCAGTTATAGATGTCATAATGGAGAACAGTGACTTTGACTGGAAAACTTGAGTGTTTTTTAAATGATCCAACACATTCTCCTGCAGAAGTTTGACTGCTTTAGTAATAAAGAGTCTATACTGCAGTGGATGGAGCAAAAGTTAATCACATGCAGTTTCTTAAGAAATTGAAGAGTCCCAAGAAGTCTACAATTCTTTGGTAAAAGTTTCTTTTGTCTGCCCGTTGGAATTTTTCCTTGTCAGTAAATAAGAAGTTTATCTTGTGCATATGTTGTATCTATTTCAAGGTGTCAGAGACTTCAAGGTTTACATGTCAGTTCTTGCATGCTGGTATGTGCCAGCAGTTGTATCCACAGGAGTGCATGACTGTTTATTTCCATAGCTGTGTGTGTGTGTCTGAAAGAGTGCTTATTTCCAGCTGCATGTGCCTCAGTGTTTATTTCCAAATGTGTTTTTGTATGTTACAGAGCGAGCTGTGTAAAGAGAGTAAACGCTCTCAGCAGCATATGTTAACTGTGTGTTGATGACTTCTGCTCAAGTACTTTAACCAAGCAAAAGTGTTATGTGTATAATGTGAAAAGGATGTGGGATTTAATAACTTTTCTTCTTCACACTCCTTTTTACTGTGCAAAGAAAAAAAACAGACTAAACAAACATGTGAAGGTAATTCCTGCTCGGAATGTTTCTCACATGTCAAGCAGCAACAAAAGGCAACGTAACGCAGGAGGGTCAGGGGTTAGGGGCCACATAAGAAAATCTAAATGTTGTCACTCAGTACAATGTCAGTACAAGTATAAAATCTTTATATTTTAGGAATAAAGTCGTAGTTAAAAAAAAAAAAACCTCATTATTTAACAATAATAAAGTCGTTATATTTAAAAAATAAACTCAGTCCATGATAAGGCGAGGGGAGCTCAATTTCACTTACTCACATTTTGTACACTTTTATGTACACTGTCTTTCTTTCTTTCCTTCTTTCTTTCTTTCTTTCTTTCTTTCTTTCTTTCTTTCTTTCTTTCTTTCTTTCTTTCTTTCTTTCTTTCTTTCTTTCTTTCTTTCTTTCTTTCTTTCTTTCTTTCTTTCTTTCTTTCTTTCTTTCTTTCTTTCTTTCTTTCTTTCTTTCTTCTTCTTTCTTTCTTTCTTTCTTTCTTCCTTTCTTTCTTTTATTCATCTCAAACATATAAACAATATCAACAATAACAAAATAAATGAATACATAAAATAAGTAAATTATTATGCTTAGCAATGCTGCTGCCTATCTTGGCCAGGACTCCCTTGTGTATATATATATATATATATATATATATATATATATATATATATATATGTGTGTGTGTGTGTGTGTGTGTGTGTGTGTGTGTGTATGTATGTATGTATGTATGTATATATCGTTTTTATTTAAGTTTTACAGTCAGTACTTTCTGAGGTGTGGTACACCTTTACTGACTACCAGCAGTGATTTTCTGGTTAATGTTGCTCAAAGGCATGTTTTCTGAACTGCACATATTCTTTTTGGCAGCTTTAGAAAATGCCGTAGGTGTCGTCTACTTGGCTGTTGTGTCCTCTTCCTGATGGGAAGCACACACACACACACACACACACATACACACATACACACATGCAAGTTTGTAATCATCACTTGTAGGTAAAGTTGGGTAGTGAGCATAAACATTTTTTTAAATAAATAAGTACAAATAAAAATATAAAATAAAATATTTTAAAAAATTTAAATGTTTAAAAAAATGTAATACAAAATTTCAAAGAAGGTAAATTATTTTCTTTTTAAATAAATAGATACAAAACAAAAAATATGTTAAAAATATAAATAATAAATACAAATGATAAATACATAAATTATTAATAATTAAATAAAACTAAATAAAATTAAAATAGAAAAATGAAAATACTGATTAATAAAATAAATACATCTATTTTTTTAAGTAAACACATTTTCAAACCTTTGAAAAATACATGTTTTGCTTTGCATCTGTTCCCCCCATGCTTTATGGGGACTTCTTTGGGGGGTGATTTATTAGGGCTATATCATTTGGTTAAATTTGCATAGTTCACACAGATTTATATCTTACTAGTGAGGACCTCCGTACACTTATGTTTATCCCTCGTGGGGACCTGAATTTTGGTCCTCATGATAAGATACACACACACACACACACACACACACACACACACACACACACACACACTGTAGGTTAATTGCCTGTGTTGGAACAGCACCCCTCCCCCCTCCCCCACCCCCTGCAGCGGCTCCATCCAGCCGTCACCCTACAGGCCTGAACACTCCCCTCACTGCTCTTCTTCCACCTAAACTCTTTCCACCACCTCAGCTGTTTACTGCCGTCCATGTTGTTTGTCCCATATCCAGTCTGTTATCTCCAAGGCTCTGCTGAACTTTGTGTTGCTGCTCAGTCTCATTAGTGTGGAATTGACCTGCACTGTGTTTTTATTGCATGTGTCTGGATCCTGCCTTGACCTGAATGTTGTAAAAAGAGCTGCTAAACACCACATCTGGTCTGACTGACTGAAAACTATAGACTGAAGCCTCACAGTATGTTAGTAATGTAATAGTTTGTTACATGTTAAATGTCTAAAGACTTTAGATCAGGGCTCTCAAACACATTTTCTTTCAGGGTTCACATTTAGACATTTGATCTCCAGTGGGCCAGACCACTGAACTAATAGCAGAAGAGCCTTTAACTCATGACAATTACAAATTGTGTCTGTGGTTTAGTGCAAAAACATTTTTTTTTATAAAGTATCCAAATGAGAAAGATGTGAATAACCTGAAAAAAACTAAAATATCTCAAGAAACACAAGTGCAGTTTTGACAATATTCTTCCTCAATTTATGAAACAAAAATATAGTAAAATTTTTTATAGGTTATTGTGTTATGATTTCTCTGTAGATCATATTGGTTGAAAACTGAACTAAAATGAGTTCCACAGCCTTGACTGTGGAAGTTTTGCAACTTCGTAAATTCATCCCATTGGCCAGTTTGGAACTTTTGGCAAGTCACATTTGGCCCCCAGGCCCCATGAGACTCATGCTTGAGATGGTTAAATATATATTATTTAAGAAAAACAAACATTCAGTTATATTAAAAGTGACTTATAATATCATAATATCACACACACACACACACACACACACACACACACACACACACACACACACACACACACATATTATATATATATATATATATATATATATATATATATATATATATATATATATATATATATATATATATATAGTGTGTGTGTGTGTGACCCCACTGTCATCACTGCTTATTCACTCACCTTTTAATTAATCCCCTCATTACTGAAATGAGACTTTCCTCTCCTGTGCAGATTTGATGATCTTAATGATCAGATCAGAGCTAAGTCTGTGCATGTGCTGCCATCTTATGGCTACTTCCTACATACTACAAATGTACTGGATTATCTTGCAGCACATACAGCTGAAACACATGCCAGTCTGTGCACTCGCACACAATCAGGCTGACTTTGATGACTGGTTTTTATGTTTTCAGGCCTTATGGATATTTAATGACAGTATTTTCTGTTTTGTTTTACAAGTGTTGTAATCTCATAATAATTCCAAATATAGCAAACACCACAAATATAACACTGGTCTAGAAGTAAAATGTGTCTGGAATAAAACTAATGAAATGTTCCCACATGTGTGTTAGCGATGAAGAAAACTCAAGTCTTAAATATTGGTTGGCTCAAGTTTCCAAGATAAGTCTGGGGTCAAAATGTGAAATTCTTAGACTTAATTAGAGAATAGAAGAATAGGATTCTGGATATCACAAAAATAATTTCTGACATGCTCCATTTTGAGATCAAAAAAGATCTTTGTGTCTTCCTGGTAGGTCTCTGCTCTAGAGTATTCCAACTTCCTGCTTCGAGGTACACTTTTTGAAAAGCTCCTTTTCATTACCCAAAAATTGATTTTGCATAAGTGGATAAAAGAGTCCCCACCAACTGTTACTTTATGGTGAATGGAGATTTTTATTTCCCTCCCACACAGACGCTTACGGCCTGCTATTAAGGGATGAGATGGAAACTATTTGAAAATGATCCCCCTTCCTAGAGTATATACCAGACAACCTGGGATGCCTGCTTAGGAAAGGAGAAATTAGTACCTTTATCAGCCAAAAAACACCTCTTAGTGTGTAGCTGACATATAATATTTAGTTAAAAAAATTTAAATAATAACTACTGCATCATGTGTTGCTCTTTACAATTGTGTAATTGAGCCTTTTCTGTAATTGTATTTTTTCTAGTTTGGAGCCAGCCTTTTTCTTTACCTTTTTGTACTTTTTTAACTAATGTATTTCTTGTTTTCCTTTTTTGTCTTTATTGGTTTTACTCTTTATAGTTGTATTTATTTATTTTTGTTTATTGTATATTTCCTAATGTCTGGTCATTAGGGGTGCCATTATGTATATCCCACAACATGCAGTGGCATGCTAAACAATTTGGTAAAAAAAAAACAAAAAACATTAAATATAATTTAATTCACCCATTGTTGCTGGATTCAGCCACCAGTGACCCCCACGACCCGAGTGAAGATAAAGTGGGTTCAGATGACGAGACGAGTCATACATGGAAGGATAGTAGATGTCTGTTACTGTTGTATTACATGTCCACTGTTGCTTTACTACCAGCACAAAAATGACAGCGTTTGTTATTGTGAGTTTACTTTTTAAACTTTTGTGGGACAATATTTTTGTTAAAAACTCCTGTTCTCCTCTCCCCATATACTAGCATGGCTCATTTTTCCCTCCTTAAATGAATTTCAAATTGTCATATCTGAACCATGTAAAAATAATAAATCAGTTTGACTAGGGAACAGCTGAGGATCAGTTAGCCTTTACTATAACCATACTCACCTCCACTTGTCAGACCAAAGTTTGGCTGCTTGGTGTGTACTTGGTTTGCATGGATTTGTCTCTGAAGTAAGTCTGAAGGTACAGACCAAACAAGTTATTGTTCACCTAAAAAGGTGTATAATTTATGTTTCAAAATTAAAGTGACCTCTGATCATATCGTTATCATTGAAGCCATGATGGAAAGTGTCAGGGTACTGCTGTATGTCCTGTAACATGGTGAGAAAACTACAGATTTGTGGGTTTATGTCACATGTGCCAAATATAAGGCCCAGGGGCCAAATCCGGTCTGCCAAAGGGTCCAATCTGGCCTGTAGGATGAATAACAATAAAGATATTAACTGTGTAAAAATGATTTGAATTCAGGTTCTACATACAGAATACAGATCTCAATTGTGTCAGATCAGTAAAATATGATCATAGTTATCTATAAATTATAGTTATCTATTATCTATTTTAGTGCTAAAAGGCAAATTACATGAAAATCTTTATATTAACAAACCATCCTTTTACAAAAACCTGAATAAATACCTGAACAAATATGAACCACCTGACATATCTGAAGAGAAGAAAGTGTAATTTTACAACTATTCTGTCTGCTACTAAATATTTTATGTATTTATAATTGAAATGTAAGTTATTCTGTCCATGTGCAAATGACAAACTGATAGACTGAGGCAGAAAATGGTTAAAATTACACCTGCTTTTCTGAAGACGTGTCAATGATGTGGATGTTATCCACATTTTGAGGGAAACATTATAGATGTAAATATATGATAATATTTGTAATTTTACTCTTTTCACTGTTATTATTTTATTGCTCTGGCACTTTTCAGACCATATTGGGCTGACTGTGGCCCCTGATGAGTTTGACCCTTCTTGTTTATGTGGTGTTTCAAGATGCTAGGATCAGCCTTTACACTAGGGGGCACAAATGTTACAACTGTGAGCTGAGGAAGCTCCAGTAGCTGATTCCTTCCATCCATGGGTCTTTAGGGTCCAAACCTGAGGCAGCTCTCTCTCAGGGGTCACTTTCACATGAGAACCATAGCAAACCACAACAGTCAACTTCAAACACATACTTTTGTCATGAAAAACAAGCACAACTCACACAAAATTTGCTGTCACAGATGGATTTTAGTTTAATGATGCTTTTTATGGCGCATCTGCTGCTTAGAAAGAAGAAAAAAGGCAGAATGCAGAGTGACAGGAATGAAGAATGAGAAGGGGGTGCTGTGAGATGGATGTGAAGCAGAAATATTATGAGCACATCATATAAACCCTGATCATTAAGGAGAGAAATTGGGGAGAAAAACCATGAAAGTGGGGTGTTGGTTCATACACATTCATATTTAAATCACTATTGAAGCTGCTGTTGCATCAGCTGTTGTCATTATTTCCACAGAGTAACCAGTCAGAGCCATGGTGCACTACTGGGGTTATTGTTTTGCCGATGGCACCACCTCCTGTGAAACCCAGTAGGTCATGATGGGGTTAGAATATCTAGGTTATGGAAATATAATCTGTTTCACCCATGATTGCATCTACTGTATATGCAGAGCACTGCAATAAGTGTCTGCGTCTGCACGTGCCCAGGGGCATTCTGATGACATAAATGGGGGGCGATGGGCCCCATCTGGTCTGTGTGGAGACCCCCCCTCTCTCACACACACACCACACCCATGACCAGATTAGGAGTCTCTGACCCAGAATTTTTAGCGGCCCCATCTCAACATGCACACAGCCCTTACTAAATGCCCCCCAGTCACCCCCATTTCCTCCTCAAGACAGACGGCCTCATGGGAGTGACTCGGGGTGAGGTCTCCATTAGCAGAGCTGCACTTGATAGGTATAGGTTGTGATGTTTGTGTTCAAGGGCCTGTGTTAAAGAAGAATGACAGACTACAGTGATTGTGTACATAACCTGAAGCCCAGGTTTGGGGGCAGGGAGTCACTTCTAACCCAAAGAAGCTTTTGTGTTCTACTCATTAATTTTGGTTTCATATTATATGCTGATGACTGTTCCAGCCACATGACCCATCATCACCATTTGAATGAGCTCCACTTGTCTGTATCTGACATTGATTCATTTGCAGGTGTATGTGTGTGACGTCAGTGTGTTGTCCTTCAGGTGTGCTGCCTTTTGCTTTAATGTTCAGAGTCAAATTTGTGTTTGATATATGTTTGATTCATGCCACTACTGTAAAAACACCAACCTGAAATATAATACTGAACAGTAGGTCCACATTGTCAAATAAACTTCCTCATTGTGTCATTTATCATAGGTTGACTTTTTTGTGTTGTTTGGCCTAAATTGAATTTGGGAAGGGAAAAAAAAAAAAAAATATATATATATATATTATTGAAAAGAGTATTATCATAAGAGAAATGAATTGAACAGTTGGTTGCACTAAGGTTTGTTCTGGATAATGTTCCACATCTGGTTGAAAAACCCTGAAGACCTCAACCTCAACGGAATTTTTAAAATAACTGATCATAACTGCCACTTATCTCTTGAATAATTAATACATAAGTACTGATAACCATATCCTGGGGTAGTGGTTTTTGTTCAATTTGGACTTTTTGTTTAACTTATTTTTCTATTATGCACACTGTACGCATTATACATTATTCATTATAGTAATCTATCATTTTTATACTTTTATTTTCTCTTTTATGCATGTTGCACTGAAGGAGATGCTTATGTCTCACTGTACATTCGTTTGTATAATGATAATTCTATCTATCTATCTATCTATCTATCTATCTATCTATCTATCTATCTATCTATCTATCTATCTATCTATCTATCTATCTATCTATCTATCTATCTATCTATCTATCGATCTATCTATCTATCTATCTATCTATCTATCTATGATGAGTCAGAAAACATGACTTTAGTGCTGGTTAGCTCATGTTTTCTAATATTCTAATATGATGCTATGTTATTCCACATATATGGTGGTTTATGTACATGTATACAATGGATTTGTCTGTCTTTCTGTCCATCTATCGACTAATCTCATATCAGTCATTCCTAAAAACTGCATAACCCACATTTCTTTAGTGCGCCCCACTCCTCCCACCGTCTGCTTTACCCCAGTTGCCCTTCCTCCTCACACCAGTGTCCTCAATGCACTAGTCTTTCCTCCATCCATATCCATCCATCCATGTATGCACTTTCTTCTTAGGCACTGACCCACAGGGGTCTTTGTTTAAATCCAGGCCACACCCAGTCTGGAGGACCCAGTTTTGCCTTGTCTGTCACGTCATGCAGTGCCAGAGGCCACATCATCAGACTGCTAAACCTCCACAAACACCATAGAGCACCAAAAGAAAAGAATAACAGAATAAACTGACAGTCTGTGCACATATTGTGCTCTGTTGTTACAGAAGTCTTTGACCTCAACAATAAGATATGTCTACATTTAAAAACGCAAGACAAGAAGCTTCCCCCCATAATGGGATGTTTTTTTGTCCATGTCCATGTGTGGATATTATGGCTTTAATTGCCCCAGTTGCACAGAGCACAGTTTGCTTCCATTTATCAGCACCAATTACCATCATGGACGGTGAAGAATTTTGATTTTGACATGGCTTTCACGCAGCGCCGTCTCCTGCTGCAACAGCGATGTGGCTTGTTTGTGGCAGAACCTGAGAAATAGCATAGTAACATATGGGGCTTTATGATTAAACTGTAAACATCCAAAATACTTTGGTTTTAATGGAAAGCATGCCCCATCAAGGAGGGTGTGGGTGGCAGCATCTAAAAGCCATTACTGTCCACGCTTCCACTGAATCCCTAATGACAACGTGTTAAAAATAATGCACCCAGAACTGCACTCATGTTTGAACTGAAGGTTGATCAAATGGGGAGGGGGGAGGGGTAGCAAAAGTTGCCCTCTGGCCTCTTAGTCATTTCCCAAAATGAAACAGTTTTTGTCTAAGAGAACAGTGTTAACAGTATTTATTTTATTTTTTATTTGTAGAAATTATTTATTTATTAAATTAATTATTTAATATTTTTATTTATCTGCCTTTATTTATTTATTTTACATATTTGTGTACTTTTTTATCATTTCTTTTCCAATTTTTTATTTATCTGTCTTTATTTTATTTTTGGAATTAAAAAAAAACTTGTCTCGTCAGATGACGAGACAAGCCTTTATTTTATTTTATTTTTTTCATTTTTATTTATTACATTTTTTCGGCTACAAGAAGGATGACACTGAAACACATGTATTTATTTGACCATTCATGTCAACACCACACAGCTGTTATATACTCCTGAGTATTTTTTCATATCGCAATATATATATATATATATCGTGTTAAAAAAAAAAATCGCAATGTCATTTTTTTCTAATATCATGCAGCCCTAGATGAGTAGAAGAATTATTGTGTTTGAATAATTCCTCTACCTGATTCTTTACCATCCTGGGGGTCATTTGTGGAAAGGACCCATGAATTTTCATGTTCTCCTTTTTAATTTCCTGAAGTGTCTACTCCCATTATTGCTGAAATTAAGCTATAATCCATTGTATGGTAAATTGAATAAATTGGTTGGGGATTTATTCGGCATTGTACCTTATTTATGAGCCGTTTGTGCCCTGTGGCAAGCCCTATTTCTCATTTCAAAAAAGATTATGGTTCCCTAATTGATAAGATAAACAGGCCATTATGGTGTTTCTTTGCTAAACCTTGCAAAGTGAATGATTTTTTCCCTTCCCTTTCCCTGTCATGTAACACTAATCCATCTCCCCATTTCTTAATGTAGTGCATGTAACAAGGCAACATTGTTATCAGACCCTTTCAATTATTATGTATACTCCAAGCTAAGTAATTATGTGTCCTCAAAGCGGTTCCTCCCAGTGTTTGGACTCAAAGTTAAAGTGAGCCTATTAAAGTTACATTATTTGGAGTCGCTATCATGATGTAATGGGGGTAAATGGAGCTCCGGAAGAGAAATAGAGGCATGGAAATCCATTAAGGGCCAGTGGGCTGAGGAGGGTGGGGGCTGCTGGGAAAGTGAAGGGGCAGCGAGGAGAACAGGGCTGTGAACCAGAAGTAGATCGGCCTAATTGACTCTTTGGGCTGTCTTATTACATACCTGTTTAATTGGCACGCCAAGAGGTTGGGGGAGTAATATAAGCAGCAACAACTCAGGAAAAGGGTGGCTTATGCTCAAGTGCATGTGCAAGGGATCATGGATGTGTGTGAGTGGCAGCCAGGGTTGATGGAAACTCAAAAATGCATCATTTTCCAGAAGTGGAGAGAGATAGATGCAGAGTGTGTCATCTCATCAGCATAAAGCATTAAACATTTAAGCTGACCTACAAACACTGGCAGCCCCCCTACCCATCAGCAGGTCCCTTTCTCTTCCTCCTTCTGCTCCATATTCTCGGCTCCCATCATCTCTGCTCCCTTCGGCTGATAATGAGGACTTTGGCAGGAGAACAACAATTTGGGCGGAATTAAAAGGCAGAGTGGGTGTGTGGTTCTTCTGTAAAAATAAATAAATTAAAAAATAAGATGAACCATTTAAGATTAACATGAGTGGTGAATCAATCAACCACTTTATGCTTTATGGTCTGCTTCAATTCCTTATTGATTCATGTAAGGGAAATTTTACCAAAAAAACAAATATCAAGCTTTCCACAGCATATATTAAAGCGATATGGGAAAAAAAAAACAGCTGAGGTAATATCTACTAGCCTAGCCACGCTATCCCTAATTCATTACATGCATAGGTCTAGGAACGCTTCATAGGCAGAGGAGGCGGGTTAAAAGGTTGTCTTTCAAATCGTCTCTATGCAAATAGCAGTACTACAACCAATCAGCGTAATCTTTAGGAGGTTAGACACCGGAAAGTTCACAGAGGAGTCAGGAGAAAGTTACAGATGACGAAACAAAATAGTGGATTATGGACTGCTATCGCTTTTGTAAAAACATTTTTAAACATTGCTCATGTTTTCTCACATTCTTCACTCATCTTTGAGAAAAGGAAATCACCACCCGTTGTTGCTCTTCTTCTATGGTTGCTTTCAGTTGTTTGTCTCCAAATCATTGTAGCGTCACTTTGTTACGCCCACCCTCTGACTCTATACTTCACTGTGATTCGTCAGCCAGTTTCAGGTAAATCTAGCCAAACGTTGAATCGAGCATAACTAGACTACTACTGTAGCACAGTACATGTGCTGCCGCTAAGAGTCTAGTGCGGCTAGGCTACATATGTACAGATGAGTGGTCAAATATATGTAAAACCGCAATGATTACTTGTTCAGGTGAGTGGAGGGAATTCGTCTGGAAAAACATTGTAGCTTTTTTTGTTTGTAATGTCTCTTGTCAAAAGTGAACAGAATAAGAATCTGAACAGGGCATATTGTTGTTGGAGGAAATGTGGCTTTGCGAATGCCGGACATGTTCGCATTTTTTGGAACTGTGCTAAGATTGTACCCTACTGGACAGTGGTGATGAAGAACATTAAAAGTATAATAGAAATGGGCTTACCATTTGATTTTATTGTGGACTACTTGGGTAACCTGCTACAAGGAACACTGACCAATGCCTTCTGTTAATATTATTAACTGGGGGAAAAAAAGCCTGAACTGGGAAATGGTTGTGAGAAGCTCTCCCAACACTTCTGGACTGGACACATGTGGTGAATGAAACATATGAGATGGAAAGACTGATGGGGAAAAATATGTGTATGTAAATCAAAGAAACTCTTGAATCAGTATGTCTATATTTTTGCCTAACTTGAATTGAATCTCATATCTTATTTTTATGGAGATTGTGCCTAGATGCTTAAATTGTTGTGGAGTGTCTTTTGGGTTTTGTTCCGTTTATTTAATTTTTTTTGTTATTTTGTCTAATATAAAATTCTAAAAGAAAAATAAACTAAAAAAAGAAAAAAGATGAGTGGTGAATCTCTACAGACTCTCTACAATCAACCACTTTACCTGTCAGACAAGGCAGTAGGACAGCATATTATCTGTTCTCATTCTGCTGTGGCCCACTTAAGGTGTCTTACTTACCAAAAAGATTTCATTTCACTGTGGATGCACATCCTCATGTGACAAATAAAGAATTCTGATTCTGCATAAGCAGGAAAAAACTTTTTTTTTCATTGCCTCCTCCTGCTTGAAATATGAGCTTGAACACTGCGCAAGGTGTGTTTTTTTAGGCTAGTAACTGTATAAGTCAGAAATATTTTTTTAAGGACTAAAATACTACACTAGTAAGAACAGAGGGCCAACTTAAATGTGTTTTACTAGGACCAATCTTGGTATCATTTGTTAATACTCAATGAGTCCAATGAATGGCATATCACACACAAGTGCAGTAATGACCACAAAATGTGGTGAAATAAAGTTATACAGGACATGCTAGAATCCAGTAAAAATCCCAAAAAGAATAAACTAATATAAAAAAGCAATGAAAAATCCAAATCATCTTCAAAAACTCTGCTAAAATACAGAAAAATACCCCCCCCTTAAAAAAAAGCAACAAAATGATAATATATGCAGTTAACATGTTTATTCAACACTTTCAACAGTTTGAACAAAACAAATTGATATAAAACAACTGTTCATTTAATTTAGTTAAAAATTGTTGTCTGAATAATCACAGGGTTACTTTGGATTGGGGGGGGGGGGGGGGGGGGGGGTACTGTAATTTAGTAAAATTCACAAAAATAATAAACTAACACAAAAAAGTGATGAAAAATCAACAATATATTTAAATACTCTTCTGAAATACAGCAAAAGACACAATTAACATGTTTATTCAACACTTTCATCAAAACATATTGAAACAAAACAACTGTTCATTTAATTACATTGAAACTTTTAATCACATTTATCGTGATGGTGGATTAATTAATGTTGATGCGTTTACAATATAGTGTACATATAACATGAACACGGTGCTTATGGTTATACTCTTTGATTAGACATGGAGGGAAACAGAGGTGGGACAAAGTCATTGCTGGGCAAGTCCCAAGTAAGTCTAAGTCTTTTGCACTCAAGTCCGAGTGAAGTCCCAAGTCAACACCATCCAAGTGCCTAGTCAAGTCCGAAGTCAAAGCTCACAAGTCTCGAGTCGAGTCAAAGTCCCAGCATTTTAGCTTCAAGTCATTTCGAGTCCCCTATAAAGAAATAACATTTCTACAAATCATACATGACTGTAAGGTCTGTATTCATTTAACCTTTTTTATGCAAAGCGTCAAAAGCATTGGAAAATAAGGATCCAAGTGTGAAAAACGTAACATTCCCAAAAATCCCATGGCTGTATTAACTCAAAGGAGTGTTCCTACTTCATACTGAAGAAAAGGTCAAAATACTTGACAGTGATTTCAGTTTTTATTTCTTAATAAGTCTGCATATTAATACATGTGAATATTCTGTAATTGTGCATTCAATATTATTGTAACTGCAATTGTATCCATCAATATGAGGTGTTTGTGTACATTAAAGAACAACAACAAAAACTTGAACTTAAAATGATTTTAACTCATGGCAGAAAAACAACAGACTGGCAAAACTGTAAAGGGTCTGAATACTTGACATGTAACTGAACTGAACAGTAATGCATCCATAGACACTAGTGTGTGTGTGTGTGTGTGTGTGTGTGTGTGTGAGAGAGAGAGATGCATGCACGGTGACAGAGGAAGAGACAGTTAAAATGGAGAATGTGTGTGTTTATGTGCACAATGTGGACAGATGAAAAGGTAGTGAGAGGCCATGTAAAATTAGGAGGGGATGTGGGCAAGAAATTGCTTGTATTTCAATAGTGTATTGTATTATAACAAGTGTACTCTATTCACCTCATATTGTAGAAAAGTTGACCTTCAAATAGAGAGGGGTCCTTTTAGCAAGTTTTTTCACATAAACCAAATTGTCATTCCCTATGATCACTTTTGAAACTGGGCCAACATGCCAATACAGGGAGGGGTGTGTGTGTGTGTGTGTGAGAGAGAGATGTGCGTGGACAGCTGATGGTCGGAGAAAGCTACACACAGTGCGTGTGTGTGTGTGTCCATGTCCTGAGGAGAGGTGATGCTCTGTGGAGGACCTATAGCGCACTGCATTTGCAAAAAATCAAATCGGCCAAAAGTTTGTCAGTCATTTGTGCACGATGAGGACGTAGGATGATGCCACCATGACTGAAAACTCGTTCCACTGGAGCACTGGTTGGACGTTGTAGAAACTCCGTCTGTAATCTTTGACCCGCACGTCTTGCATATTGCGATCCGTTTTTTGTTGACAACTTCGTAATTTTTATAGCCAAAGGAAATTATCTTCGGCATCATTTTGCACGCCGGCACGTAGTTGTCATTGATGCTTGTTTCAGATTCGCGGTGGATGCGGTGGAATGAAAAGCAACACTGTGATTGGCTGTCGTGCAAGCAGCGCGCACATGCTCTTTGCATTCACACATCATTTTGCAGAATAACAAGTAAATTGAGCGCGGCATTTATTAACATACTTTAATATTCTCATGGGACGTAGCAAGTCATCGCAAGTCAAAGGGCCAAAGTCCAAGTGAAGTCACGAGTTATTGACATTGAAGTCCAAGTCGAGTTGCAAGTGTTTGTACATTTTGTCGAGTCAAGTCTAAAGTCGTCAAATTGACGACTCGAGTCTGACTCGAGTCCAAGTCACATAACTCGAGTCCACACCTCTGGAGGGAAATACAAGGTTGATAAATGAGTCTTGATGGAGCAAACATTTCCTTTTTTGTTTAAACAGCGGGTCACTACATCTGAAAGAAAGATCATTTTAGAAATACTGGATGTCAGATCTAATAATTACCCAGGTTAAAAAATGCTTGCTTGAATATTGTAGTTATATTGGCATAATATTTCATTTCTAAGGCTTTGTTGTTCTCCTTAACTATGAAACATTATAGTCATTAGAGGGTGGATTCTACAAAAGAAAAAAATACTACATGAGAAACTCTTGACAAAGTAGGTGGATGTAATTTCTGTCTTTATGTACGGTGATTTTACTTCAGGGGCCACATTCAGCCTAATATTACATTAAGTGGGCCGGACCAGTAAATTAATAAAAATGTATAAATAATGTCAACCCCAAAGTTTTCTCTGTATTTTTGAGCATAAAAAGTCATATTCCACAATGAAAATGTTTCCATCTTTGAAGTGTACTTGAACATAACATGAACAAAAATATTATCAAGCTGAAAATTCTTAAGAAAAATATGTACAATATTATCACAACTTAATGATAACAGTGGTTTTACAAATACACACATTTAGTAGCATTCAGAATATTGATTAAATTACACATACATTTCAAGTTATTCACATTACAGTATTTGCAATAGACTAGTACTTTTATTTATTTATTTTATTATTTCTTTTTTACACTAAAAAAAGAAGAAAATGTTTTCATAATTTATGATTTGATCCATTTTAGATTGAATATATGTCAAATAAGTTTAACTTCCTTAATTGTTAATATCTTCTAGTGTAGTTTTCACATTTCACAAATTCATCCCAGGGGCCGGATTAGACCCTATGGTGGGCCGGATATGGCCCCCGCACCTGATGTTTGACACCTGTGCTTTCGAGTTTTTGGAAGAAGGATATCAACAGCTGCACTCCAAAACTGACAATAGCAGTGTTTTCCCTTTCAGGAGTTTTCTCCTGACGTCATGACTCAATGCAGAAAGCATTCGCTGAAGATCCAGCAGCTGTAGCTTATACTCATTGGGCTTGGTGTGTTTTTCAGGGTAACAAATGGGAGAGATGTGGACTGTTTATCATGATCGACTGCAGATGTCTTTTTGTGGCCAGTGCACTCTGCTGTGGAAATGGTTTGGGCAGTGAAAGGGGGAAGAAAAATACAACAAGGATAAAAAGGGGAAATGAGAGTCTCTCTTGGTCTGTCTCTCTCGTTGGCTTTTTTATTCGGTCCATCGGTGGCCTGTAATAGACGTGATGGAAATTGATTTCCAGGTGAATTATTTTGTGCGCTCTGTAGTCTCGGGAGACTATAATATGCTTGCCAACACCCTTCTCCTCTCTCCTGACTGTCCTTTGCTGTCCACTGTCTGAGCTGGACTGCTTTAATTGTCTATTTCAATATTCCAGTCTGTTGCTGTGACTTTTTCCACCTCCAGCTTTTCCTGTCTGCCGCTGAACACTACCTGTCTATTAGGGAGCTGATTTGCTGATCGATAAGATTGAGAGTGATGTGAGGAAAGAGCAAAGCTAGAATCACTAGAGAAAAAAGAAGACTTTTAAAGGGCAAGACTACCTAAATCATTTCTCTCTTTTCCCCAGTTTCCATCCTTCCACCTCCAAATCATCGCCTTGTTAATCCTCCTTCAAATCTCATCGTACTGGGTAAATGCCAACAAGATTTTTTTTTGCAACTTTCGGGATAACAGCAAAGCAGCCACAGGGAAATGTAATATAGTTCTCTACCTTACCAATTAGAGCTGCACAACATATTGTTTGAGCATCGACATTGCAATGTACATGTACGCAATAGTCACATTACAAGTCCTGCAATTACTTTTATCTTATTTTTTATCATTTAAATTTTTCATTTAATTCTATAGATTTTTTATTTATTAATTTATTTTAAATTTTTTATTATTAATTTATTTTTAATTCATACATTTTTATGTATTTATTTAGTATTTAATTTAATTTATTTTTCTTTTTTAATTAATTAATTTATTGTCATATATGTTTTAATGAATGGATTAATTTAGTATTTATTTACTTTGTTGTTATTTGTGTTTTTTATTTATTTGTTAATTTATTCATGAATATATGTATGCATTATTATGTTAATTCTCAAAATAAACAAGTTAGTATTTTTTTAATTATTAATTTTATTAAATTATTTTGGCTACAAGGAGGATGATTCTGAAATGTATGTTCTGTGTCGATCACTAATCTATTTGAGCATTTGCATTGGTACTCCTGATAATTTTTTCATATCACAATATATATTGCAGGGTTAAACAACATTTCAATGTACATGTTTTCTAATATCATGCAACCCTATTACTAATTGATTTTTATCATTAGAATCTTTGTCAGTTGTCCTCAGTCGTGATCAGTCTTCGGGGAGCATTCACTCTGTTTGTTTCTTTTTTCTTTTTTTTGCGACGCCAAAGCAGCAGTGAAAAGACTACAGTGTACTTTATCGACAACAGAGGAAGGGATGGTCGATGAGTCAACATTATTGACCTGGGGATATGGGACTGAGCAAAGATAAACTCCGCAGAAGGGATGATCAAGCTTACTCTAAGTTATGTCTTGCATCATCAGCTATTTGGGCTTTGAGAGCAAATCCTGCTTTGAGCCAAGGTCAGACATCTGGGTTTTCCAGGTTGTGTTATATTGGAGTTACACAGATCGCTGTTTTCCATTGTACAATGTAAATATAAGTCACAACACGTTTATTGTGTGTTTTGTGTTATTGGAGGCGAGCAAACTAGAACAGCTTTAGAATTTTAACACAAACATTCCATTGTATCAAATTTCAGCTTTTGCCCTTGAAGGGAACGTATCATGTCCATTTTTTTTTTTTTACCAGTGAACACAGTTCCCTGGTGTCTCAGTTCTCTGTCTGTCACATGCTTTGGCAGGGGTGTAGCACCCGTGGGGGATGGGGGTGTTGCGACACCCCCACTTCTCCCACAAAATGATTTCATACCCCCCACTTTTTCCTGAGTTTATATATTGTATCGTTACTGGATCCAGGAAACAGATGGAGAGTTGGTGTCACCTACTTTTTATTTAAGGATAAACGGTTACTGTCGGTTGCAATCATGCCAAACAAACATCAATAACATTGCAGGGCTGTTACAATATCTATGGTTTAAACTGTTTACCCACCCGAGAGGCACAACAGTATATGTAAATGAAGCGCACCTCAGTTTGCCAGGCAAATGTAAACAGCTCTTCTTCGCGGTGTTAGCAAACAGTCATCAACCAGTAAGTAATGACAAATGTTGCCGTTGTTAAACTAAGTTAACTAAACTATGTCTTGTTCTGTGACATCTTGTCTTGTTCTCAAATTTTTTTCAGTGATGTTCCCCCTGAGAAACATATTCTTAGTCGTCTCCCCTGACATGGGCAAAACATTTTGTAAGAAAAAAGAGGTACAGTGTCTGTACAATCAGTGTCTGATTTTTTAACCCCTTTTTATCTCATAATTTTGCCTTATGAATTGAATAAATGTTTAATTGAGGAAAAACAAATTTTTTTTTATTATTTTCGGCCACATATTACTTTTTTATAATAAAAAATGTTATCATTAATGGATAATTGTTCATTAATTTTCTGATTATAGACTCAGAACACTTTGCTCATGTGCCACAACCTAGAACATCCTCACATTTTAAATGGCTGTGACGCCCTTGTGCTGTGGTCAAAATACTACATTGATGCAGAGACACAGCAGCCTCTTCAACCTGGAGAAACAGCCTTTTTCAAAACACTCTGTTTTAGTGCCTCAAGCTTTCATGCAAATGAGCCAGGGCTGACTCCGCCCCTCTCTTCTACATTCTACTGAGAGGAAGAAGAGAAAGAAATGGAACCTGAAAAATGTGAAAAAGAGACAAAGACACAGATGAAATAAAATCAGCTGGAGAGAATCAAAGTGAACCGAGTGCTGACTTTTACAGCCCCTTCAGCCTCGGTGCGTGTTCGGGTCCGATTCGTCTGGACCTGGGCTGGCCAGACAAGCCACGACACCACGGTGGTGGTGCCGCCCACAGACCAGCCCGTCCCATCAACCTGGGTCAGACCAAACACAGACCCGGACACACGCACAGTGACCAGGGCTCAGACCCCAATGCACCAGATGCATACTGGGATACGATAGAGAAAAATGGAGGATCTGTGAGTCCAAGCAGAGGTGTCTGTGACCAGTAGGTAGGGTTAGCTGAGCTGGTGTGGTGGGATGGGGTGGGGTATTCACACGAATCTATGCATGGGACGTATGAAGCATAGAAAATCCAAAATGCAGTGTTTTTATCCCCCTCCAGCAAGAAATGGATCAGAAGAAAAGGAGAGTAGATGGTTAGCTCATACAGACAAAGTCACAATGAGCTATTGCCACGACGCTTCGTCCGTCCGTCCATCGGTGGTGGGGTCCGTCGGCATTGTCGTACACAATTCACTAAAATCGCTCAATTCTCAATGGATTTCAATTCTGATTGATTCATGAGATAGATCTAAGCACTGGGCACAAAACGTATCACATTTTTGTCGAAAATTACCTTTGTAAATAATGTGTTTATTACTCTGTTTATTTTTCCAGTCTGACACTAAAATCACTTCTCCTCCCTGAGATTTAATTCATTAGAAAATAATTGTCCCAATATTAGTTTCCATCAACAACCTCCTGCGTAGCATTTAACAGCTTTAACCACAGTAATATGTCATTACTCAGTTACCTACTGTTATTCACTCAGATGCTACCCCAGAAGAGCTTGGGGGGCTTCATATACCATTCACACTGTTTTGTCCACGCAGTGGGATTGATTTTATGGACTATTGAATGACTCCCTCTTGTTGATGGCAAGACATCGCAGCTGTGAGGTCCGGATGAGCTCAGGACCATTGGCCCTATTTTTCTTTATTTTTGTGTTCATGATTTAAGGGTCTCAACACATACTTGTGTTGGAAAAAATATTAAAAAGTGCATTCTGCATGATATGTCCCCTTTAACCCTTTGATACGTACTGGTCACTACAGTGGCCAGTATGTATCAAAGGGTTACATACTACAGGACTACATACTATTGGCTACAGTTGTTCTCTTGTATATTCAGGGGTTTTGTTGTTTTAGTTCCATATCAGTCAGTTCATATCATTACTATAACTCAGCTCTTCTTAATACCTGATCTTAATACCTGATCATGTTTACCTGTAAATCAATTGTGTGATGTTATTAGTCTGTAATTAAAATTTTTCTGCAAAATATTTTATTTTATAGTGTTCTGATATTGCATTTTAAATACACGTTTCTTTGGTTCAAAGGTTAAACACATGTTTTACAGCTGAGTAGACATTTTTGTAACTCCATAAAAAAATTGTTTAATTAAAAATATTTCAATTACATTGCTTTTTTCCAGGCCTAAAGAGGAATAAAAACATTTAGGAACATAAATCTGGACTAAGGTTCTCATAATTCACGTATCAAAGGGTTAACATTACAATCCGTCCATTGGCATATTCCTTTGCAGACATGCTTCCTGTTTCCTTTGCACCCAAATCACAGATCACTGTAAATGCCAGCTTTGACAACAACACAGCTATGGAAGAAAATATGGTGCATGTGGAGAAAATGACAGAGCACTACATATCTACTGAACAGGGCTTTGGGTTTTATAATTGGACTTACTGTGTTTCTTCCAATGAAAAAATAACACTAGTCAGTTATGACTCAGGTTCCTGATAATAGCTGACCTCCAAACACAGACTAGAGATAGAAGAAGGACATATAAATACTCAGGGCCATCTGGGGCCATATTATGTCTGTGACAGTTAAGTGACAGTACTAGAGAACGCAGACCTCCACCAAGGCAGATCAAACCCCCCTCTATAAATGACATAAGTGAACGACAGGTTTCACTTTCACTTCTGTGAGCAGCGATCTGCCCTGATCTACAGACTGAAAGACGCACGTGTGGCCCCTCTCTCCACCAATCATCACCAAAATTGACTCATTTGTTCCTTGTGTCAGTATCAACATTTACTGAAAAGTTTTGCTAAATCCGTCCAGAATATTTTAAATTAATCTTGCTAACAGACAAATAATCGTTAGTGGAAGTAATTAATTGCACACAATATAATCATACTTTTTTCTGTTTTCAACTATTTAGCATTTTCAGACACCACAGGTATATTTATATTAATGTCGGATATGCTGTCAAACAAAGTGTATAGTTGTATATTAGTAAGAGACTGGAGAAATGGTGCAAATCACAATGTTAGGATCATGATGTGATTACAAAACATCACAATACTGTTACCAAAGCAATATCTATATTTTTGTTTTGCTTCTTTTTAATATCTGTAATATTTTACTTGCTCTCTCTCAGCCTACCTGTGTGTTCTCAATGTGCTGTGTTTGTGTATTAAACAGAAAACTCAATAAATAAACAATTGAAAAAAAAGTCCTCCCCCTTATGGAACAAAAATATATGGCATTATGTCGAAAAATATAATGCATTACATTCAAAAATATATTCCATATATAGAAAAGTAGTGCATATATTATCCAATATACTGCAATATACGATTTGATCATATATTGACAAATATAAAACATATATTACACTGAAGACAAAAGCTGACCTATAATTTTTACAGATAGTTTTATTGAAAGTCAATGTCTTTCCACAGAAACAGTATTGTGAAGTGTATTACTACATATATAATTTGATTTATTTAGTAATTTATGCCCTAACTTATATATATATATATATATATATATATATATATATATATATATATATATATATATATATATATATATAAGTGTGTGTGTGTGTGTGTGTGTGTGTGTGTGTGTGTGTGTGTGTACATTAATATATATGAGTACATATATTGTCATATGTGTCTCAGGATACAAAAGCGTCAATTCCTTATGTATTTTAAATATATTGTAATATATTGACCAATATAATTTTTCTGTATATTATATGCATATATTTTTATGTTCAAGTAATAAATTGATAATCAGTATATGGAGAAATATATAACAATAATAATGGATTGAATCACACCACCAAACATACGCCACTGGAGGCAAGGAGGGTGAAGTGTTTTGCCCAAAGACATAACAGACTGATTAGGACAGAGCAGGATTCAAACCACCAACTCTCTGGATATTGTTGGACCTGCTCTACCAACTGAGCTATGGCCACGCTCACTTATGTTTTCATTTCATAAGGGCCGAGCCTGAGCAGGAGTGGGCCCGGCTGCATCTCACTATCTGGGCTTGGTCTAGTTGCTGGAGCAGCGATGGGCAGCAGGTTGTCTCATTCAACAAGGAGAGCTGGTATGGCT